>OZ016476.1:3760885-4510885 GCA_963966605.1 Caenorhabditis sulstoni | reverse complement strand
TGATAAACATGAATGTAATCGACGAGAAGAGCAAGTGGAACGAGAAGAAGAAGAAGAAGAAGAAGAAGAAGAAGAAGAAGGCGCGAGGAGAACGGCTCGTGATGAGCCGAGATACCGGAAAAGACTCACGTAGCAGAGGGGGTAAAAGTCGTGTCTCTTGCCCCCACTGTCATGTCGCGTCATGAATAATTCAGCATCGACAACGAGACTCTTCCCTTTTCTTCTTCTTCTTCTTCTCTTCCTTACTCTTGTCCGAGTTCTCGAGTGGGAGGAGAAGCGAAAAAAGGAGAGAGAGAGCGAGTGTTGATGAGAACGACGGTCATGACGAAATACGGTTGGAGGGACTAGAAAACGCACTCGGCCTCCGAACTAAACTGTTCGAGGCGAGCCCCCCGGGGCCTTATTGACCTTCCGACTCGCGAATCAAGCGAAAGAGCTCCTTGAAGGGGGGCCTCCACAAAAGTAGTGTATCAAATGCTCATGTTTGGCGGGGGAGGGTATCGGATACCTTTCTCTGGCTCCGAACCTTTTGGCTCCGCGCTGGGTAAACAATGCTCTCTCTCTCTCTCTTTTTCTCTTGTTTTGAACACGGCAGAATGTTGCGGAAATCCAGTGGCAGTCTCCTTTTCAACAAAATGACACCATTTCTCGGAGTCAACTGCCTTTTTCCAGATGACGTCGGACCGTTTTAATGGGTTTCAGGCGAGAAAGAAAAGAGTTTCGGAGAGGTCACAAAAGAGAGCGAAATGATTGTTTTCGGAGGGGGGCGAATCCAAAAAAACAAAGAACACGGTGTGTTTCTTTCTCTGCCGCCCTCCGCCGCCCGTCTACAGTTTACGTGAGCATCGCGAGAGAGAGAGAGAGTGTGCTCAAAAGAGCAACTGCGCGCGGGGGTGGGATGAGTCAAGAGGATACAGGGGAGCTCTCTCGTGTGCTCACTGTCGAACTTGCTCCGAGAGAGAAGAGCTCGTTCGAAAAAGGATATGAGATGAGGGAAGAAGAAGAAGAAGGAGCGAGTTGTTGGGTGTGTGCCATGGGGCAGCTCTCGAGAGGGGGCACCATTTAGATAGAAAACACTTGAAATTCAATTGGATCGAGCGAGTCTTCAGGCGACCTTGAAGGGTGCTCGAACACCTCCGCCACCCTTTTGTTCTCCACGGACCAAAGTTTGGTGGAGCAATAAGAAGAAGAAGAAGAAGAAGACGGCATCGGAAAGAAATGAAACGACACATGTTTCAGATAAAATTTGTTCGCCGAACTCCGAGCAAATTGGCACCGAAGTCACGTACCACCTGATTCGAACTTTCAGTGTGTTTCGTGGATCATCGAAGTGTGGAAGAGGAAACGCAGCCGGAAAGCTAGTCCGCCCGACTATACAGCCATCCGAATTCGGCGAGTTCCCATGACATTTCAAAACTCAATTACCCGTCCGCTTCCCGCTCAAAAGGCGCCCCGGAAACATTTTTTCCGTCTTCTTCTATTTCGTCGTCGACGACGACGACTGAATCAACTCAAATGAAACGAGTTTCTTCTGGAACCGGCCAGAGAAACGGAAGTTTACGGAAACGCTCGAAAAACTTCCGGTTCCCCTTTTCTTTCTTTCATTTTTCGATTGAAAACCGAGGGCATTTCGTCGAGTGGATGTGTTCGGAAGAGAGAAAACGAAAAGAAAACGGAAATTAGTGACGAGGAAGTCCAGAAAATGAGAAGATAATTGGAAGTCGGCTTCCGTTTAGGCGGCGGCGGCCGTGGCCTAACTTTGCCCAGAGTGCACATTTCTAGGCCACGCGATTACTGTAATCTGACGACGAGAAGACGTTCTCATCTGAAATGAGCGAGAAAAACACGGAGAACTCGGCCCCATTTATCACTTTTTCATGAATATTCAGACGGCCCGAAGGACAATTCTCACTGTTTTCTCTCGAGAAAAAGTGTCAAATTTCGAGGTAAAACTGCCTTTTTTCTAGAAATTATATCCAAAAAACGAAACGAATTTCTGTTTTTCGGAAGAAAAATGACTGGATTCTAGTATTTTTGGCGGGGAAAAAGCGGGAAAAACGGGAAAATGTTGCCTGGCGACAAGGCGAAAAATGTGATTTATTAGAAGAGAAAGTGTCACTTTCGATGGGGATTTTGGGGGAAAAAAAGAAGAAAAGAGCAATTATTTGGGAGGGGAAAGGCGAGAAAAAAAAAAGAGAAGAGAGATAATTAGGGTGGAATCGGAGAGAAAACAGAGGAAATACAGGAAGTCGACGACTGGAAATGATATCAGAACATTGAAAAAAGAAAGAAAGAGAGAAAGAGAGAGAGAGAGAGAGAGGTTGGCCTAGAAAACGACGGCGGACTAAGTGTTGATGATGAGGGAGAGATCAAAAAGTCGTCACGACACCGGAAATGTGCGTTAGTCGACGGAACGCCGGAAACGGGAAGAGAACCAGAGAGAGACTCAGAGAACCAAAGAGTTTCAGAAACAAAGTACGTGCAGGCGTGGAAATGCTTGATTTATGGCTCGCCGAGCACAGCGCGGGCTGTTTGGTGCGCGAGAAGAGGAGCCACCACCACATCAACACAGGTCAACGGACGGCGGCCGAACAGCTGACTGCGAGTGGACACACGACGTCTGGAGCCATTTATCACGGCTCTCCGAGCAGCCGAGAGTTAATGCCCCACGAATCATTTCCATTGTTTTGAGCAAAACAAGAAGGTCGGGGAGCAGTCGGAGCAGAACGTTTTCCGGTGGGCTCGCCGAGCATTAAACACGTTGGCTACAAATCACTCGAAACGAGACGAATCGCACGAATTCGTCAAAGTTCGAAATGAGTTTCTCTCGTCGAATGGCTGCTTCGATTCGCGAAATTTGGGGAAGAGAGGCGAAAACAAGTGCCTTTGTTGTATACATTTCGAAAAGAAAACGGACGTTTTATGGGAATTCTTGCGAAAACCGACGGCGACGTCTTCTGCTTCTGGAGCAAGAGGAACGTCTTCTGGATTCGGAATTCTGAATCCATGAGAATATGTTCAGGAGTGAGAGTTCCACGTCATCTCAACTGAAAACACACACACACCAAACAAAACAAGGCTGAAAACTATGAAAGATTCAGGAGAAACCTAGTGTTCGAGATCATTTCCGGGGCGTCTAAGACGGTTCGTGAATGATTCAGAATACTCTCCAGAAGGCGTGAGAACAAGAAGAAGACGTGGGAGATTCGGATGACGTCAGCGCGACGTGGATTCAGAAGACGTCGTCGTTCAAGGGGGAAAGGGGAAAGGGAGAAGGAGGGGACGGTTCGCGACGACGCCTTCCACTCTCCTCCTCCTCCACTAATACACATTAATCTCTCGAATTCTAAACAAAAAGAATCGGTTTTTTTCTTTTCTTTTCGCTCGGAAATTCCTTCGAAAAATGGAAGAAAAACGCGCGAATCGTTCTCTTTTTTTCCGGCGAAAAAAACGACGGGGGATATCAAATTGCTCTTTTTCAGAAACTCTTTTCGTTTTTTCGGCCGAATTAGGCGAGAAAATCGAGAGAAATGCACTGAAAAGTTACAGAATCAATAGGCGAAAAACGAAAAAATAAATGAAAAGAGGAAAAAAAAACGGCGCGCGAAAATTCGAAAAAAAAAACGAACGAGCGACTGATCCGTGCCACGAGTATTTGGGGTAGATGTCGACTGAAACTGCTGAAATCGTGCTCATCTTGTGGTTGACCATCGACATGCTGCTCGTTTTTCGGCCGCTCGCGAGCACTTCTCGACTCTGAAAATGGACGGAAAGTGTGGGTGTGGGCGGGCGGTTCATCAGACTTCTATTCACAGAAAACACGATTTCGAGTTGGAATTCGAAGGAGGGAAAGAGAGAGAGAGAGAGGAGTCGGAATGTTTGAGCAGATTGGCGGGGGGACAGTCTTCGTGGAGACCATGGTCAGCTGCTCCCATACTTCGGAATAGCGGGCCGAAAAAGCGGGCTGGCCCGGCCCGCAGCGGGCCGGGCTCGAAAAATTTCAATGACCGGCCCGGCCCGGGCCGGCCCGGCTATTGTTTAGTTTTTTTTTACTGTTTTAACAATGAGCACCGTTCACACACCTGAAGAACTTCAAAAAATGGTAACTGAACACAAAGAACGGATCGTATTGGTAATATTTTTTGAAAATTCATTGAAAATAAGTTCGCTGTGAATACCAAACTAGCCGGGCCGGGCCGGGCTGCTGGGGCCGGGCCGGGCCGGGCCGGGCCGGGCTGGGGAAAAAAAGTAGGGCCGGCCCGGGCCGGGCCGGGGGAAAAAAAGTAGGGCCGGGCCGGCCCGTTCCGAAGTATGGCTGCTCCGAAGTGAGCTCGGCGGTTTCCCAAATAGGGAAGCATCCTGTCCACTGCCGGCTCCTAGTCCATGGCCGAAGTTTTCGTTCAAGCCTCTTTTGAAATGTCGCGAAGACCTAGTGATTGTGACAAACCAAAGTTCAGCCTTCAGGCCGTGAGACCCGATTGAGAGATCGAGAGTTTCGGGAATGGGAAGTTTCAGCCGAACCCTTCTGTATTCAGAAGACCTTGTGCGAGAGTGACTCACCATGGAGAAGGTGTCCTTTCTGACGGGCGGCTGGCTGAAAGCGGACGTCTTCCTGCCGCCTCCGGCCACGTGCGCGTGCGACTTCTCCTGCAGGAATCCGTCGAGAAGACCTCCGAACGCCATCTGCAAATGAATGAGTTGATGTGTATTCTGGAGGCGATCCGGATTCCGAATATCTCATTTCGGACGCACCAAAATATCAATGAGCGAGTGAAGACAAAGGAAGTTGGTTCTCGAAAAAGAAGAAGGCGGGAGGGATGACTATGGAATTGGCTGGGAGAAATTAGGCGAAAACATATTTTATGGGTGAGGAGGAGCAGCAGCAGCCTCTTCTTTCTTCCCCTTTTTGCTCTCGGGGGCTCGGCGAGCACACACACTCTAAATCACCGAGCTATGGTTACACGTCATGCCGCCGTCTCGCGTTCGGTTGACGACGAGACGCGGAAAACCGATTTGATTCATTTTTCGCTCGCTCGTTTGTTTTGTGGAAGGAACAAAGAGAAAGTGAAGAAAAGGAGAACTTTTTCGGAACTTTCGAGAATATCCGGGGGCACGTCTCGAAAAGGGTGGCCAGCGGGATTACTGTACTTTCGAAACGAGTCGGGAATTAGTCCTATTGACCTCATTTCGTTTCGAATTAGGCCATTTTGGATGGAGCTGGGAGCTGCAGAAAGAAAAAACGATACTGGGAGATACAAAAAGAAAAGAGGTTGCTTGTTGAAACAGAGAATTGGTTGTTTCAGCCGAGAGACTCTTTCAGAAGAGTGGTCAAACATCTGAGCCGATCGGAGCACATTCAGCTGCTCGTCGAGCCTGTTATTCCGCGAAACGGCGAGAATCTCCCCTCGGGAAACTTGTGAACGCAGCAATGAATCCAGTCCGAATGCGGAGGAGTCGGAGCACTTTCAGACAATTTTGAGCCGGAACTCATCGAGTCTGGCTGCGAAACGCACGAAAAACAGAGCTCTCCGCTGCTGGAAATTCGATCACGGTGTCATCGAGAATACAGAAGGAGCAGGTGTTTGGGGGGAGAGCACGGAGCACACGAATGACATGTTTTTGTTGCTCCCGGAGCACCGGGGAGCCAAGGGGCATTCGAGAACAGCTGATGACGAAACGGAGGAGTAGTACAACCGGCCGAGAGAGATCGAATAATGGAGCATGTTTTGGAATAGTTGAGCACCTCGTTTCTTCGAGTCGAGAGAAAGAGAGCCGAGAATCGAACATCCCCACCTCGAGAAGACGTCGGCAGACGCGAACTCGGTCCGAAACAGCTCGTTAGCCGACGCGGTCTCTCTCTCTTTTCTCGTCAAAATATGATATGATTTCAGAGAGTTTTGACACGAAAATACGATGTCTGTGGTCTGTGTCACGTGGCACACACACCCGGAACTGCAAGAAAAACAACGAAACGACGGGTTACTGTAGTTGGCATGATGCCAGGTACAGTAGGACTCAGTGCCAACATGATCTAATTGATTCATCAACTAAAAAGAGGCACACGGCATTGGGAATGAGGAGAACGAAAAGAAAAAGGCGACGACGTTGATATCGGATTCCGAATTCCGCATTCTCATCACGAAATCAGTCGGCCAATCCGAAAATAGTACGAATTTCCACGGGACAGGTCGAAAATCGGAGGGGACGCACCCGCCGAGAATGTTTATTTTATTAGTTTCCACTGGACATTTCCCCCGGAATTAATCCCGTTTCTCGCTGTTTTTTTCGTCTTTCCAAGGGTCCCCCGCCCGGATTCGCCTCCTTTTTTTTCATTTCGGCCTGTTCTGACATCATTTTTCCGGTTTGAAATTGAAAAAAAAAGAGAAGAAAGGGGAGAGAATGGGACCGGAAATGCGGGTGAGATGTGCGACGTTTCTTTCATTTCGAAGACACGATAACCTTTCCGAAACATGGCTGTAATTCAATTCAAAAGCCCCGAAACAGCCGGGGCGAGGTTCGAACCCAGGTGCGCAAAACTCAAAATGGTGCACCTAACCTATTGCGCCACTTGACATCAACTCGAAGTCGATGGAATTGTGATAACGAGGCCGATGTGTTCTGGAGTAAAAAAGAAATTCGAGAATTTTCGTCAGATCGACTGATCCAACTGGGCCGGACAACATAAATTTCAATTATAAAAAGAGGAGGTGGAAACATCGAGAAATAAGAAAATGGATTAATTTTCCGGGTGGAGGATGAAAAGGACATTTGGAAGGAGTCGTTGGGCGGATGCTGCAGAGGGATGGTCCCTTCTCGCGGAAGCACGAGCTTAAATTCTATAAATTTTAAATTCGATCGAACACGGACTCATCGCGGGGCGAAAAAGAGGGAAATGAGCGAAAAACGGGAAGAAAGAGGTTCCGTGTTTGCGAGCGAATAGGTATTTCTGGCAGTGAGTCAGGAGGCCTCTTGATTCCATTTTCAGCCAAATTCACTTTTCGGACAGTCTATGCAAACGCGCTCCACTGAACAACACGGTTTTGCAAGGTTTCTCTCGGAAAAGGCTCGCTGGAATTGTGGAATATTTTGCACCTTTTCTGGAAAAAACAGAAAAAAGGGGGAAATGTGTCCCTGGAGAGGCCGTCAAGGGTCAAAATAAATAAAATAAATGGGCGGGACGAGGAAAAGAAAGAGGGAAAATGCGAAGAAAAGGGGGAAAGGAACACCTTCTGAGTCTGTTTTTTATTCGGAATTCTCGAGAGGACGAGTTTATTCTTTCGAATGTTTATTTTCGAATGAAACATCATTTTGCTCTTTTTTTCTTTTCTTTTTTCGTCGACTTCCCAAGAGTTTAGAGTTCAAGAAAAGGGAAACAAAAACAGAAAAAAAGAGAGAGAGTGATTGAGAATTATCACTCTTCAACACTCGAAAACGAGCATTCTTCGCTCTTTTCTCTGGAGATTTCGTGTCGATTATCTGCTTCTTCTGAAGTGGGTCCCGGAAAAAGATGAACAATTCTCTCTCTCTCTCTCTCTCTCTCTCTCTCTCTCTCTCTCTTTCTCTTTCTCTCTCTCTCTCTCTCTCTCTCTCTCTCTCTCTCTCTCTCTCTCTCTTTCTCTTTCTCTCTCTCTCTCTCTCTCTCTCTCTCTCTCTCTCTCTCTCTCTCTCTCTCTCTCTCTCTCACTTGTTTCATCACGGTTTACGAGCCATCATCGCCCCCATTAAAGGAATTTCGAAGCAGATTGCACCCAGTTTTTCAGTTTCAAATGGGTCGCCAGATGGGAAAAGGGCACATTTCGCGAATGAGATCTTGTGAGGGTGGTGGCAGGGAGGGACTAGAAAACGACCACTTGTCTTCCAGCCTGAAACAGTTGAGGGAGCACAAAGAGCACTCCTCGTCGTCGAGCTTCCCTCTCTCTCTCTCCTCCGAATATCCTGCTGATGAGTTCTTGTGCTCGATTGGCTCAATTGCTCGAAACAAACAGGCACCTTCGCGATAAAGAAAATAGAGAAACGAAAAAAGAAACTTCGCGAGAATGACGCCAATTTGATGGATAAACGAGAAAAGAAAACAAGAGGGAGGAAGGGAAACATCACAGAAATATCACGGATGAATCTGCGGAAGAGGGGGCACCGCCATGAATATTCAAATGCTCTTCGAGAGCACGTCCCGAGCAGGTACTGGATGCTCTTCGAGCCCTCCGTATGGGCGGAAGAGAAGTAACACACGGAACTTTTCCCCTTTTCGTCGGCATTGCAGCATGCTCCGCCCCTTCCACGAAAAAGATGGTGAACGGCGCGACCCGCGAGATGTCGGCCGCTTCGACACATCATATCAGCGAAGTAACTGCTTATAGCCTATAAGTTATAGGTTCCGAACATCAAATTAAGCGTGTGTGCATGAAAGAGAGAGGGGAGAATGGGTTCAACTAGGACTCTTTGTTCTGCTTTCGGCCGTCCAAACTTGAAAACTCTCTCGAAAGCGTTCTTTTGAACAATAATACCTCATTCCCGAAAGAAAACAGCGGGTTTTCGTGTGCTTCCGAGGTTCACAAAACGCGAAAATGGGAAGGTTCGACAAAAACGGAATACGAAAACTCGTAATTTTGGACCTGATTGGAAAACAAAACGGAAAGTGTTTCCGTGAAAAAGTCGACGAAATCAGAAGAAACAAGGAGGTCGTGAGCGAGAAAAAGACACTATCAAGGCGGGGGATTAACAATTGGATGATTGCATTTTCGATGAGTGTTCTGTTTTTTCTCGACGGAAGAAAAACGAGCAAAAACATGAAGGTTCGGAGCACTTTGCGAATGCAAAACACAGAGAAATTACCAGGAAAGTCGGGGGGCGCTTTTGTTTCGGAATTGGAAAAGAAAGAGACGCGAACGACCGGCTTCCGTTTCCGTTTCCAATTCTTCAGCTCATTTTCAGTGTCCAAGAATAGACAGATTCTTCCACGTCATCTGCAGAAGGCGTCGATTCAGATCGAAACGAGAACTATTTCTCGGTTTCTTCAAACTCGGAACCTCTGAAAATGCAGTTTGAACTTTGAAACGATTCATTTCTCCCCTCCGATCTGATGTAACGTTTTCCGAAAAACGGCGAGAGAACTGCTGTTCGAAACCGCTTTCGGGCGGAGATTATGCGTCCCCCCGTGAAGGTGTCTCTTGTGAAATCGGCTCATCTCTCTCTCTCGAGACCTTTTTTCCAACACGGAACTGTTTCTTTTCCATTCCTCCCTCGCCGCGCTGATAATTCGATGATTCGAAGCGATCGCGATCTTTTTCGTCCTCGAAATGCGGCCGGAAACTGGTTTTATCCCGCTCATTTTACGTGCCATGAGATTCGATTTATCGCGGATTTCCCTCTCGATTCGAACAATTTCCGGCGAAAGATTGAACGGAAAACGACTGTCCATCACATGCGATTCGTCTCGTTTTCCGATTGAATTCGTCCCGTTTCCAGCCAGTTTCAGCCCGTTTTCAGCCGTGTCCGTTTGTTCCGTTTCAGACAGTCTTTTTCAGCGAATCGTTGTTTGTGAAGTCCGTTTCACCTCGATTTCTCGCCGCGAGTACAAAATAATAATCCGTCGGGGACGGGGCGGCCAGAGAAGACACACGAATGTTTTGAGTTCTCTCTCTCTCTCGCTCTCTCTCTCGTCTCCTCACGTCTCCGCCGCTTGTCGCTTTTCGTTAGTATCAGCCTAATCCTTTGGGGAATCCGTTCATCGAGTTCGAATTCTACAAAGTCTGACTCTTTTTCATTTAATTTTGAAAATATTTTTTCAATTTCTATTCAAAAATCAGTTTCTCAACGCTTCGGGAATTTATGTTCGCAAGAAATCAAAGCTCCGCCCACTGACACGATTTTGATAGTGGCGCGCGGAACCCGCAAGGTGTCAGCCGCTCAGTTCCATGCAACCTGGCGTGTCTGAAATATCTGTTTCCGCGAATTTACTATTGAAACAATGTCCTTCACGAGAGTTGGAATGAATTTGGTCAATTCCCCACCCCTGAATTCCCCCCCCCCCCCCAAGGCCTTCGAATCTGGAAAACAGAAAAACCGGGAATTCAGAAGACCCCTTTCGTGCTTTCAATCAACAAATGTCTCATGCAGCCTCGTGACCGTTTGTCACCTTCTGACTCCCGCTTTGTTGTCAAATCACAAAAACACATCGAGTCAGACGGCTCCAAAAATCGAGGGCTAATGTACTTTGGCAAACGGCTCGGCGAGTCAGAAGAGCTCTCTCTCTCTCGGAGCAACTTCCGATCCACCCGTCCGCTTCTTCGCCTCCTTTTCCGGTTTCGACGCCTTCATTTCTCCGTAATCCACTCTAATCCACCTGTATTCTTCTTCTTTTTTCCCTTGGATTACCTCGCTCTCTCTCTCTTTTTCGCGTTTTCTCCCCCGCTCATCCAATTAATGTCCTATTCACCTTCTCTGTTTTGGTCCATTTCGCATCGATTTCCATCGCCTTTTGTCTGAGAATACAATGAATGAATGTGTGTGTGTGGTCGAAAATGACAAAAGGCAGTCTGCAAACCGCGCCATTTCATTGTGGGCGGAAGGCGAAAAAGGGCTCAGAGCTCACGGAACTCTTGGCGATTTTCGACGAAACGGAAGTCGATTCGACGTCAAGTTTCCCCCGTTTTCATCTCGGTTGGATGGACTTTTTCGGAAAAAAACACACACGGAACATTGTGTTTGTCTGCGCGAATCGAACACTTTTCACTTCCGATCACTCGAATCTTCTGAATTTCTCGATTCGTCCCATTCATCTCGCCCGTTTCGTTTTCTCAATTCGCGCCGATCTCACCTCGATTCCGCACGCGTTTTGATAGATTTCTGCGCGGTTTGTCTCCGCCGCTTTTCGGCCATCCGACGCCTTCTCATTCATACCCAACGCCTTCTTCGTCTTCTTTTCTCCCTGACGCATTCTGAAATTGTCCGCAGGAATCAAAACAATTGCTGGTGTGTGTGTGTCTTGTTTGGATGATATTTGACCAATTTCGGTGTTTTTGTCGATTAACAACCGATTTTCGGAAGACATTTTTGGGACGGAATTCTGAATGAAACAAAAAAAGTGATGACGTATCCGACCAGAATTCGCTTCTTTTTCTCTTTTGATCGCGGGGCGACCCTGTTATCACGCTTCGGTTCAAAAACTGTGTAGACCGGGTTCGAATAGAAGTGACCTCCAAAACTTTTTGTCCCCCCGTCTGCTTCTTCTTCTTCGTATAGCTTCGCTCATATGGAAGTGACTGGCCAGGAAGTACTACATTACACACATCTCCTCAACCAAAAACGACTTCCGATTCGACTTCTCCCCCTTCTTATTTGCCCAGTCTTATCATTCTGTTTTGCAGAGAAATGGCTCCCGACCCGACTACTTTTGATCGTGTTTTCAAGTTTCTCATTTGTGGTGGCAAAGCGGTGAGTCTCTCATTTCGGTTCGCATAGCTCAGTTGGTAGTCGGGGCGAAAGTCGTCCGAGAGGTCGCGGGTTCGATCCCTCGAGGGATCAGCGAACGATTCGCCTTCGAAAATGGTCTTTGATTTGTTTCGATGATGCCCCCGGAATGATTCGAATATGAGAAAATAGTGGCTGATAGTAGTCAACACGAATAGTAAATGCAGAACGGAAATGAGCCAATTTGACAGCTCATCCGATGTATTCAGGTCGGCAAGAAGACGCTTCTGAGTTCGTTTTGCACGGAAGGCGACGAGGAGGGCATCTGGACGACGCTGACAGTCGACGACGAGAAGATCCTCGTCGAGGCGACCGTCTCGCAGAAGTGGGACGAGAAGGCGGCGAAGGGGTTCGACGCGGTGGCCCTCGTCTTCTCGACGACCGATCTCTTTGTGAGTGCTGGGAGGGACTAGAATACGCGCGAACTCTGCCAAGCTTCGGAAGTTAGGCCACGAGCAATTCTAGTCCCTCTCTAGCACCCACCCGCTCTGATTTCAGAGTTTCGAGTACACGTTGGAGTTGCACAACGATATGGAGAGGTCAATGACAGATAGGCTGCCCGTGGTGTTCATCGAGAATAAGATGGACGTGGTGGAAGAGAGTCAGATGGAGAAGAGACTCGTGGAAGGAGAGATCCGGAAGCGGCACAAGAGACTCTACAGGTACGTCTTCTGCCCCCAGAACACCCTCCGTCACACGACAGTTTTCAGAGTGTCCGCCCTCAAAGAGTTCAACGTGATGCATCCGTTCGCCTATCTGATCGAGAAGCTGACACGTCACAGGAAGGACGAAAACGCCAACGAGAGGTGAGCTGGCAGCGACCGCGACGCGTCCGTTTGCGCGGGGCGGTCTCCCGAAACGCGATAAAATGGTTGAACTTTCAGCGTTTCAGAAAACAGTCTTCGTCTGTGAATTCGTCGTCAGCGCCTTCCAATCCGAGTGTCGTCGAGGCGTGGACCGAGCCAGTTGCACCCGATCCGACAGTCACACCGCCCAAGAAAAATAAATGCACTCTTATGTAGACTCTTTCCCCCCCATTTTCATTTTCTTGCGAAGAAAAAAACTCCAAGTGTTCGGCTTTTTGTGAAAAAAATTAATGGAAAATGACCTAGGCGTTACGGTTTGATCTCTTTTTAAAAAGATTCAGAGAGAATAAACGATGTTCCGATCGGAAATTTGTCGAGAAATTACAAGTCGGCGTGAAAAACGTTTGCAAATTTGAATAAGCGCGCTTTTCAAAAGTTCGATGGAGCACGTTTGCACTATTTCTCCAATGACGCTGCAATTTCTCATCGCTTTCCCCCCGCCACGGCCGTCGGAATCCACTCACTTCTTTTTCAAACACCCGCTTGTTTCCGAGAAGAAAAGCGCCAGCACAAGGTTTGTGTCAGTCTTCCCAGCCGTGACACGCGCTCTTTTTCTCGCGGAATCTAACACAACTTGCAATGCTTCTTGTTTCTTTCATCGCTTTCAAACTACTTTTTCCGTTTCTTATTTCTTAAATCCCCAAAAATCTCGTTTTGAAGATTCAAATACCGGTAAGAAGCGCCTCCAAAAATGATGGCCGCACGACTTTTGGGCACTTCCTCGAGAATGGCGAAGCTAAACAAGCATTTTCACACTTGCAGAGGTACATTCTTTGATTCAAAAGCCTACTGAAGTTCAGAATTATTTGCTTTCAGCCGCTTTCTTGCCGGTCGTTCAGTTCAATCTCTCGGATATCGGAGAAGGCATCGCCGAGGTGCAAGTCAAGGAATGGTTCGTCTGAAATGACAGTTCCCATTCCAGTCCTGTTTTGTTTTTAGGTACGTGAAGGTCGGCGACACGATCAAACAGTTCGACAACGTCTGTGAAGTGCAGAGTGACAAAGCGGCAGTCACGATTACGAGCAGATACGACGGAATCGTCAGGAAGCTGTCAGTCTCCCTCCTTTCAGTAACCTTTTTCCCCCTCCATGTGTCAGTCGAAACGAAGCAGCACGTGGCGTTTTCGTTTGCACAACTCTGCGTCTCTTGTCTCTAGCCCGCTTCGCTGACGCGTCGGGAAATAGAAATATCACTGATCAGATAGAGAAGGAGAGAGATGAGAGATCTCAAAGAGACGGCAGACAGAGACGGCGGTCAAGAAATCAAATGTCTGCCGAGCTGGAGAAAAGAAAGAAAAGAAGAAAAGAGACAGAGAGAGAGAGCACTTTTCGATTTCAGGCATCACGATGTGGACGGAATGGCGCGTGTCGGCAAGGCGCTCATCGACGTGGAAGTCGAAGGAGACGTGCCGGCAGAAGAGAGTACGTGGAAACGGGTTACTGTAGATAACGTCATCTGTGACTTCTCGGTTTATCGCCTGAAATCGGAGACGAGCAAGAAACTGAGCCATTCTCTTTGATTTCCCTGGAGACATGCCTTCTGCTTCAAAGCTAATTGGATTCTTTTTTTACAGAGCCGAAGAAAGAAGCCTCCTCGGCGCCAGTCGCTTCTTCGAAAACGTCTTTTGATGTTGTCCCAGAAGCTTCTTCGTTCGGAAAGGTTCTGGCCACACCGGCAGTTCGTCGCATCGCCATCGAGAACAACGTAAAGCTGGCGGATGTCCGTGGAAGCGGAAAAGACGGAAGAGTGCTCAAGGAGGACGTGCTGAAGTTCCTCGGACAGGTTCCTTCCGATCACGTATCCGGATCCACCAACATCCGAACCACTCATCAGCCGCCGGCGCCATCTGCAAAGACGGTAAGAAAACAACTGGTTCTATTCAAATCTCAAAATTATTTGTTTCAACTTTAGTACGAAGCGCTGAAGGAAGACGTCTCCGTCCCGATCCGTGGATACACTCGCGCGATGATCAAGACGATGACGGAGGCGTTGAAGATCCCGCACTTCGGATACAACGACGAGATCAACGTCGATGCGCTCGTCAAGCTCCGCGGAGAACTGAAAGATTTCGCAAAGGAGAGACACGTTAAACTGAGCTACATGCCGTTCTTCATCAAGGCCGCTTCGCTGGCTCTCCTCGAGTTCCCTTCTTTGAACGCAACTACCGACGATAAGCTGGAGAATGTGATCCACAAGGCTTCTCACAACATCTGCCTGGCCATGGACACTCCGGGAGGACTCGTCGTGCCGAATATCAAGAACTGCGAGCAACGAAGCATTTTCGAGATTGCTCAGGAGCTGAGTCGTCTGATGGAGGCAGGAAAACGGCAGCAGATCGGTAGAGAGGACCTCGTTGGAGGTACTTTCACCCTTAGCAACATCGGAGCCATCGGCGGAACGTACGCGTCACCTGTGATCTTCCCGCCACAGGTGGCGATCGGAGCGATCGGAAAGATCGAACGACTTCCGAGATTCGACAAGCACGACAACGTCATCGCGGCCAACGTGATCAAGGTGTCGTGGTGCGCCGACCATAGGGTTGTCGACGGCGCCACGATGGCCCGCTTCAGCAACCGCTGGAAGTTCTATCTGGAGCACCCGTCGGCGATGCTCGCGCAGCTCAAGTAGACGAGTCGGATCGAATAGAATACTAGGCACTCAATTATCCCTTCGGTTGTCACATTCCCCGTTCTTTTTCAAGTTTTCTTCTGTTGGTGCCTGTTCTCTAGTGCATATTGAGTAGACGACGATTGCATTCTTCCCACCGTTTTATCCCTGTTTCTATTTCTTGTGCCATCCCACCCAATCGACTTGTTCATCCGTAGAAATCAGCTGACACATATTCACGTTCGTGTAGAATAAAAATAATTGTTTATGAACTGATATATCAGATTTCTTTCAGTAGACAATCTTTTTGGGACAATGAATCGGTCGCGGATCGATGAATCGATCGCAGAGAAACTGCCACAGATCGTCCTCCGCTTCTTTGTATCGCTTCCCGTTTATCAGGATCCATGGGACCTGAAACCGATTCAAAAACTTCTGGAAATGAGGAATTTCAGCGAACCCAGTGCATTTCCGGAGCCATTTTGGCCACGAAGTCTTCGTGTTCGCTGAAGAGCTTCCTGCCGTGTTTGCTTTCAGCGCACTCGATCATTCTGAATTCTCGCGACGTCTTCTGAATCGGCAACGTCTTCTGACTCACTTCTCTCTGTTCAACTTCGACGCGTCATTGAAACACGCGTCGGAAGCCACACTGATGTTCTGTTTTCCCTGGATGCACGTGACTGAAGAACCAGTTCAGAAGATGTCCGACGTCTTCTGAAGTCACTCACCGACTTCCATGTAGTCGTCGAAGTTCGGAAGCGCTTCGATGACGCACGCTTGCAACGAATTCAGAACGCATTCTCGGTCCCCGTGATGACAATCGCATCTGAACGCGGTTTTCCGAGTTCAGAAGACGTTCCGGTCACTCACATCACGTCGTCTGAATCGGAATCCACGCACGTCGTCTTGATTCCGAACGGATGGTACTCGAAGTTGATCCGTCCCGTCGATCCGAGCATCCGCCACATCGGCAGCCAGTGCCACTTCATCCAACTGCAAAACCCAGAAGGAGCGACTAGAAGACGATCGTTCTTTTGCGAACTCACTACGATGTGTCGGAGCATCTCGCTTCTCCGAACGCCACGATGTTCACCATTTCGCCACGTGGCTCCACGTCTTCAGAACGCGACATCTTCAGAATCAGAAGCGAAACGAGCAATGGAAGTCTCATTTCGACGTCTTCTTCTCTCTTTTCCCGATTCCCGAAACGTTATTTAAACCCAATTTTCCAGAAGGTCATGCGGGAAACGTTTCGATTTTTCTCAAGTGGAAACCACGAAAAAACAGTGTCACGTCTTCTGAATCTCGTCGGAAAACGCAGAAAAAAAACAACAAGTGTGTGTCTGAATTGACGGACCGAAACGGAATTAGTCGAATTATCAACTGGTTTTGCGTTTCGAGCGACCGAAAATCGCGAGTTTCGCGTTGGCACTAATGGAATCAAAGTGAGCGAGCATCGGAAGAATGGATGCTGAGAAATCATGACTTGAAAACAGTTCATTCAAAGAGTGAAAGACGGAAGCTGATTCATTTCTTGGTCTTCCTCCGCTGAGTGACGTTGGCTCCCTTCTTCTTCGGCTCGTTCTTGTCATCAGAAGACTCTGCAGCCTGTGGAGGCTTCTTGACGCCGGTTCGACGTCTTCTCGTCACCGTCTTCACGTTCACGTGTCTCCTGGCAGTCGGCGGAGCGGGAGGAATCGACGGCTTCGAGTTCGGAGACGGCAGACTCGGTGTCGAGGCGGCCTTCGCCGTCGAGTTCTTGCTGTTACTGAGCTCGCTGGTCGTCGGGCCCACCATTTTCGAATTGTACGGAGGACGCTTCTGGAAGGAAAGGAAAGGATTGTGAAAGCGAGCAGATGAGACGACGAACCTCCATATGACGCTGACATTCTTCGAGAACGGGCTGCGGAAGAGTTGGGTAGACCTGTCTCTCGACTTCAGAAGCAATCTGACCGAACTCGGGACGAGTTCGCAGGCGTGTAGACATGATTCTGAGAAAGATCGGCTCGAAGAGCTTGGGCAGATGGGCGAGGTTCTCCGTGATGCGCAGGTCGATGAACTCGCTCGGTCCCTTCCTCCTGACCAGTGATTTCTTCACTTCGGGGTTCTTGACTGCGTGCTTCGGATTGTTCGAGTACGGCTCGGCTCCGTCGTGATACACTTCCCAGACGGTCACTCCGAACGCCCACACGTCGCTTTTCGTCGAGAAAACGGTTCGTTCGAGCACTTCCGGGGCGAGCCATCTTACGGGAATCTTCTCGAAGGCTGTCATCTGAAACTCTAGAATCCGCAAGGTTTCCGTTTGGAAAAGATCTCACGTGGAACTGCAGGCTGTGTTTGACCAGTCCAAAGTCGATGAGCTTCACGTTTCGGCAGTCGGCGGAGACCATCACGTTGCGGGCGGCGATGTCCCGATGGATGAATCCGTTGCCGTGCATGTAGAGAGCAGCATACATGATCCCGCAGACGATCGGGAAACGCATCGTGTCGCTCACCGCCTTCTTTCTCAACGCATTCTGAAGACTGGTGCCGTCGCAGAGCTCGATGACGAGCATCACGGGCAGCTTCTCGACGACGACGCCCTCGAGCCCGATGATGTTGGGGTGCGTGAGATGTCGCATCGCGCGAGCCTCGGTGAACATCTCCTCGACGCCTGACTCGACGGTCGACACTTTGACGGCCACTTCTTTCGGTTCGCCTTCCTTCCTCAGCAACCTCGCCTTGATCACTTTCCCATATGCTCCTTTTCCTAGAACTGACTCTTGCTCCGGCAGCTCGATGTCGCTCAGAAAGAGCTCCCAGGGCTTGCGGGGCACTCCTCTCACGAGCTTCCCGCCACTCGGAAGCACTCTACCGCTCTCAACCCACGAATCGCAGAGTGCCTGTATCGTCGGGAAAGTCTCTGAGGTACCCTGGAGGGAGAAGGATCCGTCGGTGCCGCAGATCGAGACAGACTTCAGACGGACGGAGCATTCGGCCTTGAAGGACGCGTCCTTCGGAAAAGACTTCGGATCGGAAACGGCTTCCGCTGGAACGACGGCGAGAGTGAGCACCGAGAAGACCGTCTCCTTGCTCTTCTTCATCAGATGACCGGGAAGGCGGACGAGGAAGTCTCCGACATCCGGAAGCAGCTCACGACACTCTCTTCTGGAAAACACGCTTGGTATCCGGTTCAACGGGCAACTCACAAGTCAACAGTTCCGTGAAAGTATGACAAACTAATAAGTTCGGTCATAAATCACTTCCTGTTCTCTGCTGAATCCGACTTTTCTGGTTGGCATCCGAGAGCAGACACTGAATCTCCGATGACCTCTCGGGGTCACGCTCGTTTTCTCCGAGGTCATCGATTCGCAGTGTCACGGAATTACCATTCGATTGTCCCGAGATAATTTGATGTGTTGTTGACAAACTTCCTTCCTCATTCTGTGACCAAAAGACAGCAGTTTGCTCACTCTTAGTACCCACCCTACTTCTCCTCTCTCTCTCTCCTCTCTCTCTCCTCTCTCTTTTCATCATTCAGTTTCCATGTCCTCTTCCGTCTCTCGCTCGTCGCTTTCTGTTCCTCCCAATGTCAGCTCCAATCGCTCTCCCTACTCAAATCCTTGTTACTGGCTCGATCCGAATTCCCACCGAGTCTCTCTTTCGCCCGTCCCGCCGGCCTCTGATTCCATTCAACTCGTCGCCAATATCATTCCCGGACAGGAAACTTTGGACTTGAATCAGGCATATCAACTCTTTGTTGAGTGAGTTTCCTTACCATCTTCATCAAATTTTTTGGAACTTCCAGACAACAGAAAGATTCCTACAACCCCGCGTTTCGGAAGGATGGCGGCTCTTACAGCACACCTGAGCTTCGATCCGCAAGATCGGAGATGTTCAGAAAGCAGAGTCCGAAGATTCAATTAGAAGCTAGGTACCATAAAGTGGAACTGGGAAACGATCAGAATCCGGAACGGAAAGCTCGATTGGACAAGGGAACGGCTTCTTTGGAGAAGTGTTGGCTTGCGGTTCACACTCCGGACACCTTCAAGTACTCGGTCGGTTTCGGATTCCTTGAGGGAAACGAGTGTCTTCTCGAGTTCAGACGGTCATAGTGACCAACGATATGGGCATGGGTCTTCTGCATTCACTGGTTCGGCACGGGCATGAATTCGTCGAGAGCGGATTCAGAAGAGACGTTCTGGAGTTGCTCCCCAGCAGTCAGCTGAAGGGATTGGTGCAATTGATCCGAAGATCGGACCGACAAAACGATAAGACGGCGTTGATGAAAGGGATTCTGATGATGGACGACGATCATGAAGGTAGCATCCAGAATCAGTTGATGTGACGATAGATTCTTCAGGTTTGAATCGAATTCAGCGAGAAGCTCGCGAGTTCATTCAGTCTTTCGTCAGAAAAGAGAATTATCTTGGAGAAGGGGTGAACACGAATGGACAGGAGCAGGTGTTTTCAAAGTGAACGAGAGAGTGAGCATGGTGCTCGGGCTCTCGGAGCAACTGTACTTCCCGAAGTGTCACTACGACAAACCAGGAAAGAACAGACCTCTGAAGTGCATCATCACGGTGTTCTTCGCGAAAATGGAGCAGTTCAATCGGAAGAAGAACGGCGATTGGCCAATCACCAGGAGCCAGGGCTGAGCGGAATGAGCAAAATGCGTGTAAACTAGCTGGCTCGAGACGACCTCTGTGCTCTTTCGTCAACACAAACTTTTGTTCTTTTTCCAATCTTCAGTCTCTGATAAGTTGCAAAAATAAACAGTGTCCAGAATATAAAAGGACTCTCCGCGTTTTGAAATCATTATGAAACAATCGATATTGGTTCTCGAGTGAATCACTTGGCAGTTCAGTTCGTCGCCCTCTCAATAAACATGCACTTGTTTTGGTTTTCTCGATTTGTTGACTCTTGACGCGACCCGCGCGTGTTCCAGACCGTCATAAAACCTCGAAGCAGAGAGATCCGCGCGATCGATACACGCGTTATCACCCTTCGTTTCTCGAACACTCCGTCGTCACTGACCTCGTCTTCTTCCCATATCCGTTTTTGTTTCTTTTCTCTTCTCCCGTGACACCCACTCTTCCCACATCGTTTCGTACATTTTCTCGTTTTCTCTCTCGATTCTTTCGTCACAGACATAATGGTGCCTCGGATAACCGTTCTCCTCGCCACCGTAATCCTGCCCATGGCCTTCTGCCAGAACCTTTTCGAGCTCTACAAGGCGGTGCTGGCGGATCACGCGGAGAGAGCCAAGAGCCCGCCGATCCAGATCGAGATATTCGGCGAGAGTCTGTGTCCGGACACGACGAGGCAAGAAATGGAGAGGTGTGCGAGACAGCGAGAGTGTCTCATTTGCAGGTACTTCCGAAACCACATCATGCCGGTTTGGACGGCTTTGCAAGCCTTCACACTCGTTAACGTCACCTATCATCCCTTCGGATTGGCCGATTGCAAACTGGGAGAAACGGGAATTCGGTGAGAAGTCGGACACCGAAGGGCCCGCTGACTCGCCGATTTCAGATGCCACTGCCAGCACGGCCCGGCCGAGTGTCAGCTGAACATGCTGCAGTCGTGTGTGATCAGCGCTCTACAGGTGCCGCAGCTCTATCTCCCGATCGGTAAGTGCTTGGAATATCATCTAGATCCGCGTGATTCTCAGTGAACTGCATGCAAGGGAGACGAAAGTTCTCCGAGGCCATCGACGAGTGCATCGTCAATTTCAGACCGAGACCCGATCTGGATGAGAACTTGTGAGTTTGAAAAGGTTCGAATCAGCACGATGAACAATTTCAGCATGGTGCGATGTGCTCAGAGCCAGCTGGGAGCCAAACTGATGATGCAGCACGGCTACAGACAGAAGGAGGTCGCTTCGGAACTCGACTGGGTGAGTCTTCTCGAACCGTCGCGGAAAGATTCGAGTCTCTCAGGTTCCGTGGATTCTGATCAACGGAAGGAGATCGCAGGCGGCCGAGAACCAGCTCAAGACGATCGTGTGCTCCTTCTCCGAGCCGTCTCGTCACAACTACTGCAAAACCCCCGAGGAGCTCATCTTCTAGCTGCTCTTGCTCTTTTCTTCTCGTATTACAGGTACACTTCCACGAATAAACCCTTCCGTTTCGCAATCTCTCTGTGTTTGTACCGAAACCAGAAACTGACTCGTTATTTGCGTGGCAACGAGGTCAAACTCCCAGCTCCGCGCGGAAAAATTGCCATTGCGGCATCGAGCAAACAGCACGTGTGTGCTCCGCGAGCATTTCGCTTAAGCATAGTTTATTGGATCGAGCAACGCCTTTTTGATTCCTCGTACACTGTGCTCTTAATAAGATGCCGAGCAACCTGGCTCCGACTCTTCTCATCAGCTCTCACTTTACTGCTCATCGTGCTGCTCTGCGTCTCCGCTTCTTTTTTCGGTCCCTCTCTCCGGAATGTTTTGCACATTTGCATTCCGTCAGCTGTCGCCTGATGACTCGTCGCCCGATAAATTGCTCCGGCGGCTCCTAGAATTCCCTCGTTCACCTCCTTCTAACCAGTATCAAAAGAGCTCCAGGGAAGCAATGGTCCGAGTCTTGCGCTTTTAAAACAGCCAAGCGCTCTTTTTGACAACTTTGAGCAAATATCCGTTGCCTTTCCGATTCTTTTCCGCACTGTCGAAACGGAAACTCTTGGCATGGAGCCAAGAGATTTGAACTCCCGCCTTTTCTGGTTCGGAGGGACTAGGAAAAGCGAGGCCCCTCGGATGGTTTTCTAGTCCCTGCGGCTTGTTTGGCCAGTGAGTCCCGTGCAGTTTTCTTGATTGAAAACTGACTCACTGCTTCCATTTCGAAGTTTCGCTTTCAAAAGTTCAATCTGTGTTTCCAGTTGCGTGTTTTGCGGTGTCTCGGCGCCCCACCTCTATCAACAATAATATTGTCTTAACATGAAGCCGCGCAGCAGCACTGTCTGCCTCCTCTCGCTTCTTTCTCCCCCCGCCGCGCTTGTCGCCACCTTCTTATGTAATATATACATTCGGCGGCGCAGTGGCTTTTCCTCTTTTGTAATCATACACCCCCTCCCCTCTCCTCACCAAACATTATCAATTCGTTTCCATAATCGAATCTCTCTCTCCCCTCGTTCCCTCTTGTCTCGTGCCACGTCGAGTTCCCACGAGTATGTACATACAGTGATAGCACGAGATCGGGACGAAAAGAGCCTGTGTGTAGGAGGGTGTTTGAGCATTTGCTCCGGCCGACCCTCTCTCTCTCTCGAGAAGCCGAACATGCCAGGAGGCGGGTTACTGTAGTCGTGATCCCGCTCACTTCTATCTCGTCTCCTCCTGGAAATCCATTATCCAGGCCCCGTTCGATTCCTCCTCCCCCATTCCATTTTCGATTTCCGCAATCTTTCGTCCGGCCTCCACAGTTTGACCTGCATTCTCTCGTTTGGCGCACCCAAAAAAAAGATGGATCTCGCCGTCGAAATCTCCTCCGAGACCGAATGCATAACTGATATTATATATTCGAAAGAAAAGTGCGTTGTCGGGAGAGGTCTCTCTCTCTCTCTCTCTCGTTGTGGCGACAGAAAAAAGGAAAACGAAAACGGGCCCGTCGTCCGCTACGCATTTCAAACAGACCTCGTTTTGCACCCAAAGAACAAGCATTAACCCGAAAATTGTGGGCGAGCCTGGCACCGGTCATTCCGGAAATCCGTTTCATTTTCAACTCTCGCTTTCGATTCTCGAAAATCATCTGGGCCAGGATGCCACGTCACGAACTTTCCAATTCTGGAATCGTTCGGCGGGGAGGAGAATGCAGTTTGTGGGTTAACAACACAATCATCTCCTTCATCTTCTTCTCGTGTGTAAACTTGCGCTGACTCACCGCTTCTTCTTCTTCTTCGTCTTCCCACACGCATCTACATATCCATAACAAATTCGCCGTTTCCTCCTCCCCCTTCCAATCAACACCCGCTTCGTACCGTTCTCGTTTTTTGCCGCCCCGTCTCTATGCTAATTCAAAGTGAGAGAGGTTTAGTGCGTTTGATTGAACATGCAAAACGAGGCGACGCAAAAAGCGCGAAAAAAAAAGAAAAGAGTGGCAGTGTTTTTTTGTGTGTGTTTTCTTTTCCACAAATCGAATTCGGATTTCTTTACTTCCGTCGTTTCTATTGAGAAAATGGACGAGAGAGAGAGAGAGAGAGAGAAAGCGTGTGCGAATCTCTCGAACTCTTCTCCAACTTTGCTCCGACCTCTCTCTCTCTCTCCGAACGTCTTCTCGTCACGTCATCTGCGAGTATTCGTCTCCTCTCTTCATCGCTCGATCAGATGCATTCTGATCGATTTATCACCTCGCCAACAACGTCTTCTCCCCCCGTTTTTTTTTCCATTTTATCGTTCCTTTCATCGCCTCATCTCTTCGCTTTTTCCACCATCAAACGGTCATAAAACCGTCCGTTTTGGGCGTACAAATATCCAAATAAATTCTTGGTTTCCCTCTCTTCTTTTTATCCGTTCGGAACGTGTACATTTCTGGAATAATCGGCTCACTTCTTTTCGCCCAAAAAAAAAGAAGCATCTGCATTTCTGTGTGCGGCGGCGCCGTCGATCCCCCTTTGAAACCTCATTAAACGGGGTGTGGCGAGCCGAAAAACGGGGGGTCGCAGAGAGAAAAACGAAGAAAAAGAAGAGGAAGAGAGTCCATTATTTTGATATATTTGTTTCTTCTTCCCGATCATCCGCTCCATTGGCTCCGTCTGCGACTCACAAAGAAAGCGAAAAGTGTTCTTTGCCTTCGGGACCTCTTCCGGATGGAACTCTTTTCAGATGGTCCCATCTGGGAGCCGAGAGGGGTGTTCATTAGGGCGCACTTCCTCCTTCCGAGTTGCGAGATGAGACGGATCCGTCATGTGCATGACAGTTCGACGACGACGACGGCGACGTCGACGACTAGCCGCGTGTCGGTAGCTTCTCTCTTATCTCCTTCTCAATCTCTCTCTCTCTCTCTCTTTTCGACGCCCCTCGAATGAGAAGATGAAGAAACGACAAGGTTACTTCAACTTTAGACCCCCCCCCACTTTTCTATGACTATTGTTCTTCTCCTCCTCTTGTCTTCTTCCCTCGTCGCCTTCATTTTGGAATTAGAGACACTGATTTACATTCTCTTCCCATCTTGACCTGATTACTTTTTGCGACGACGAGAAACATTCCGGAAGAAGAGAGTGACACTTGCTTGCCACGTCACTCGTCACATGTCTCATTCATTCATTCTTCGGTTTGACACTCGAACGACCTTTTTTTCCCATTTCGCGTCTCCACGAACTTCATCTCGTTTCTCATCCTTCTTATTCCCATTCTGACATCAAAAATCCCCCCCCCCCCTGATAAGTTATATCTCTTCTTCGGTTTTCCACCCATTTCTGCAAGTTTCTTCTTCGGTCTCTCGCAGCGAGAAAATGTTTTTTTTGCCCGTTCATTCCGAGAAAACTCGCCGCTTCCGCTTTTTTCCGGT
Organism: Caenorhabditis sulstoni; assembly: GCA_963966605.1. NCBI lineage: Eukaryota > Metazoa > Nematoda > Chromadorea > Rhabditida > Rhabditidae > Caenorhabditis > Caenorhabditis sulstoni. The sequence goes on along the minus strand of OZ016476.1, from coordinate 4,486,467 downwards.
CTACCTCTTCTGCCACGTCACAAATTCCGGATATATATTCTTGTTTTTCAATTCAGCCCGGATATATCTGCCTATCTGAAAATGTATTTATGACAAAAGAGAATGAATTGAAGGGGAAAATAAGTGGTTCGAAGCTGAAAATATGGCGAAAAACACAGAAGAAGGCTGAAAATATAAACAGAACGAGGCGATCGCGTCGGTTTATTATAGCCCCTCGGCGAGCCCACCATTTTCTCCTCGCGAACTGTGGTTCGTTCCGATTTCCGAAGAAAATCGCGCTGAAAACACTTCAAAACTTCATTCGCTCTCGTCAAAAACACTAGTCACTTCTTCATCTGAAAACCCTCAATGTCCTCACCCCAACCCGCATTGAATTCCGTTCCCTCATGGCGCAGTCGGTAACGCGGACGATTTCGAACTTCTTACCCGTAGGTTCGGTTCTCATACGAAAAAGTGCTCTTCCGGCTTAAGAGGCGAAACTCGTGTGAGTTCCTTATACTCTTCTCGTTTTCCTCTGTCCCGTCACTTTTTGCGCCGCGGGCGTTTCCTTTCCGGGACCAACAAAAGAAGACGTCATCCGCCTTCAGATGCAACTTTCTCCGTTTCTTCTTCTTCTTCTTCTGCTGCTCGATGTTCCGCCTCTTTCTGTGGGCGATTTCCCACACTTTTCGAGAATCGCCCCCGAACCCGACACCTTCTTTTCCGTCAAAAAACACATTCACGTCATCTCGCTTTTTCATCGGAATTTTCCATTTCGAAAACATTTTTTGAGCATGAAATCTCGGAAGACTCCTCGCAAAAAACAACCATTTCCTTTCGTTATCGCTCAAAAAAATCTGTGGCGCATAGTCATTTCGGAGTGAAATGGGGCCTCCAAAAGCCCCCCCCCCCAAATATCCTTTTTTTTGCCTTCCGCCGACTTCCGGTTCTCTTTTCCAGAATCTGAGAGACGGCCCGAAACCGGCCGATTCGACGCGTGAATGTCGTCGACGAGCAGCATATGCTCTTCAAATGATGCCGACTTCATCGTCGACACGAGGATCCCGCAGTCGATCCGACGCGACATCGATCGGTTCGGAGTGTTCATCACTCGCCTCCGCGACAGTCTGGTGCTCAACGCGGCCGTCGTCGGTGAGTGCTGCGAAGAATCGGCGAAACGGGCGAACTCTTCGATTTCAGACGGCGAGTCGCTGTGCGTGAATGTGCACGCGGCACTGGAAATGGTGTCGGAGACGATGAGGGACTTGTTCAAGTACCCGCAATTCAAAGTGAATCCCATCATTGTGCTCTCTCTTCAACTCGTCCAAACCGTCAAAGGTGAGCCACGGGCTCGCCGAGCATCTCTCTTTCTCTCTTCTTCATCTTTTTCTTCTTCTCTTTTGCGCACATTTCTCATTAAATTTCTCCCTCACTTTTGGAGAGAGAGATGAGAAAAAAGTTGTTTTATGTGCATCATCAGAGGAATACTAAACCGCATTTCATTAGGCCAATGTTCATTCTCGAGAAGAGAGAAAGAGCGGATCTTCGCTCGAACACGCTGAAAATCTCGTTTCCAGACCTGAAATTCGATACGTGCTCGGTGGATACGACGCCGGTGGTGAACATTATCGATCAGTTGGAATCAGCTGTTTTAAACGTCGTTCTGTGAGTTTCTCGCTTCGTTTCTCGCTTTCCCGCCGCTCCTCACACATTTCCCGTGTCACCTCTTTCTCTTTCTCTTTTGCCGGGAAGAAGAAGAAGAAGAGAGAGAAAGAGGGCGATGGAGGCGACTATCGAACGAGGCAGGACCTGGATCAGGTCAGTAGTCGGTCTTGTGCAAATATGCGCCGTCTGAAACTGTAGTATGTTGTGGGTGTGAGTCAGAGTCTCGAGAAGAGCGAACTTCCGAAAGTCTCGCCTTCCTTCCTTCTTCTTCTTCTTCTTCTTCGCGCCGTTCCGTATCATTTTATCGGTGGTTTCTGTCCTCGCGCCTCTCTCGTCTCTCAAAAAAAGAGAGAGAGACCTCTTTTATTACACGAGCCCGTTTCGCATTTGCATGGGAATCGTCTCGGCTGATTCGATCGATCCTCACCCGGTTTCCCATCATCATTTCGAAATCAAACGATGCGATTTCGGATGTCGAGAATGTTCGGTCGTCTGAGCAGAGTCCGAAGAACTCAGCGGTAGGCGTCTCCCCTGCGTTCCGAACGCCTCACTTTGCTCTCATCGTTCATCACGACCCTCTCTTCGTCTTTTTCGAGGGAGGGACTAGAAAGAGCTCGACCATTTGCACTCTTCTTTTATGGTCATTTGATGTTCGCTCATCGAGAGCATTGAAATGAAACAGGTGTCAGGGCGATGAAAACGTGGAGGCCGCGCAGCTGCAATCCAGATTGGGCCCACCCGTCTTTGCTCACTGAGTCGCTCGTTTTGCAGAAACCGTCACATCGTGTCTTCAGTCCACAACACTCCGAGCCGCAGTTCGACGTTGAGCCGCTGGAAACAGAACGTGAGTTCTCGTCTTGTTCTGAAAAAGGCCGGACGCTGAAAAGGGGAACCATGTTTTTGGAGGAGCAGGAGGCCCCCCGGTCTCGTTTATATACACACACACACATGCATTTTGTTTGTGTATGTGTCAATCCTTTCCTTCTTCCCCTCCCACTTTCTCGCCCTTCTTTTCTTCTTTCTCGTTCCATCCTCCAGAATTATTATTCATAGTTTCGAGAAAACCTTTCTTCTTCTTCTTCCTCTCTCTGAAAATGTGGTCGCCGTCTCCAAAGTATCGGTGTTATACGAGAGTGAGTCATACTGTAGGGTGTCTGCTACAAGTGGTTTGTAGTTCGGATCAGAGCGGGGATCCATTTCCAACCGGCTCTTTTCCAGAACTCGACCGATTCGTATCTACGGCAGGTAGCGCCTTCTGGAGTCGGCTCGCAGACGCTTCAGAGACGACACTCCACTCATCACACGCTTCAGGACCCGAATGATCGTTAGTTTGTGCCCGCCTTTCCATATTTCGAAACACCGCTTTGTTTTTTTCTGTGTTATACGTGCTGCCACGTCAACATCGCTTCTGAAACGAATCGATTCCAGAGTCGATCGAGAAAGTGATGGAGATCGACAGACTTCTGGTATCGCGCGCCGACGGCGTCGACGTGGCTTTCGAGAGGACGAAGTCGTGGAGCACCTACTGTAAGGATATCATCTCGTATGTGCGGGCACGCATTCAGCTGGAGCTGGACCACGCGAGGAAAGTGCACGCGTTGGTGGAGACGGCTCGAAGAGACATCAACAAGGTGAGCGCGTCTGGAAGACGTCTCGGAAGACGTTCCGGTTTCAGCCGTTCATGCCGCTGCGCGAGATCTTCGAGAACTCGTTCGATACCGAAGTGGAGATGGTAACGCATACGCGAGAAACGACGGAACATCTGCGAGATCGCGTCGTGGAAGCGCTGGACGCCCGTCGCAAAGAACACGACTCGGTGCGGAACGCGCTGAAGATCGAGTGGACGAAGGCGACGAAAGCGTTGCACGACAGCGAGGAGGCGTACGACAAATCGAAGATCGCGTTGCGGATGCGTGAGGAGGCGTTGAAGAAGGCGAGGGAGAGCTGTCTTCGGACGGAGAGCTCGCCGCCCGAAAGGGAGGCGTCGCGACGGCGACGTGACTTGGAGAAGAAGAATCGCGCCGTCGAGGAGGCGATGATCAAGGTGAGCCCTCGCTTGCACCTGCTCCCGAGAGTGTCTCCGACTTCAGAAAGAAGAGGCCGAGCGGCAGGTGATGACGATCACGGCCGAGTTGCGCAAGAAGAGACGGGACATCGACAAGACCAAGGCGAGTGTTTCCCCTCCCCATTTCCAAGAGCTTCCTTCGTCGAACTGCAACTGACACACGCGTCTCTCTCCCGTTTCCCTCCACTGTCTCACGTCTTCTCTCCACCCATGAAACTCAATAGGCAGCGCAAAAAGTGCTGGAATAATTGATAAGGCGGTCGTCGTCTCTGCGTGGGAAACTGGCGAAAACCCGCAGAATTCCGGAGTGACGTGGCACGCGACAGAGAGAGAGAGAAAAACGAATGAAAGCGAGTGAGAAGCGAGTCGGAGAAGACCTCGAGTTCAATTTCCGGGGGTCCCGCCCGTTTCCGTTTCGAAAAACTGCACGCACGCGCTACTTTCCCGAATCAATTTCCTGTCATTCGGTCACTGAAACTGTTGTCTCTCATCGAAAAGTCTCGAAATCAATCGATAGTTTCTCCGCTTTTGTGCTCCTTCCTATCTTTTGATACCGTTTCTCGCGTCTGTTCTTCCGAGTCTTCGGATGTTTTTCTGCTTCAGAAAAACAATAGCCTTCATTCAAAGCTACGTGACTTTTCTGAATGCCACATCATAAAAAAAGTGACGTGAAGAGGTACTGAAATGCGATATCACGAGGTGAAGTGTGCGTGTGAAAAGAATGGGTGGCTCGGAAAAGGGAAGAATGCGACGTCTTCTTCTTCTTCTAGAAGTAGGAGTACCTCTTTCTCTCTCCATCTCCTACTTCTTCTTCTCTTTCTTTCTTCTCCTTCTTCTTCATCATCATCATCATCATCATCATCCGTGCTCTCCCGACGTCGTCGTCGTCGTCGTCCGTCCACGAGTAATCAAGTTTTGGTGTGCAGAATGAGAACAGTGTGCGAGACGAAGAGACGCAGACACTTCCCGTTTTCGGGAAAAAGAAGAAGAAGAAGAAGAAGAAGCACGCGACGTCGTCAATGAAGAAGGAGATGATGATGATGATGATGATGATGATGAAAAGTCATCAAGTCATCAAGTCTCCCGTCGCCGACTACTAGTTGCTCTCTCTCTCTCTTTTCGTCGAAGCGTCTGAATCCGTGTGATTCCTGAATCCTGCCCCCCAGACCTTCGAACCAACTAACTATCCTAATTTGTGCGTTTTCTCTCTCCTTTTCCCTTTTCTTTTTTTTTCTGGCTGTCCACTAATTATTGATTTGTATATGCTCCCAGTTGAACAGAGGAGCTCTTTCTTGTCTTTTCACTTGTTTTTCACCTTTTCCTCACAAAAGTTATTGGTTGAAAAGGCAAGGAGATGACTTGAAAAGAATGAATATTGGCCTTGTGATCCCCCCTCCAACAAAAAAAGACAACACAAAGAGCCTCGGAAGGAAGTGTGCAGTAGAGCGCGGTTTCGACCCCCCGTCGCCAAGGCCACTACTCCGGTGTGCGATGGAGCGCGTCGTCGGCTTTCCGACTTTCCGTCCATTCTCGCAAATTGGTGTCACTCCCCCCATAAATCGTCCTTTTTGCGTGAGGTTCGCCCCGTCTACTCGCTTCTGCTCCCAACTTTTCGTGCCCCCCCGCTTCCGTTTTCTCTCTCTCTCTCTCTCTCTCTCTCTCTCTCTCTCTCTCTTTCCCAAATGAACCTTTCTCTCTTTCTCTCTCTCTCTCTCGGAGAGAAAAAGAAGAAGAAGAAGAAGAAGAAGAAGAAGACCTTTCCTTTTTTTCTATCTTTTTCGCTCCTACACTTTGCTCCTCTCAATTCATAAGTTTTTCTCTTATTCATATCGCCCCTCCGTCGCATAGAAAAGGAGGGGGTCCTTTTTCGTTTCTCATGTCGATATTCATTCGTTCTTGTTGTTCCATTCACCCTTTTATTTTCAGACGCACAGCCTCGTTTTCTCCTTCTCTTTCGCCCCCGTTTCTTCTCCGTTTTCTCCCGTTTCTCCCTCCTCCTTTTCCCATTTATTGGAATCCTAGGAACTGGAATAGTTAAGACTGCATGGAATACTGTACAAGCTGATATGACGGAAACTGTTAGAAATCTGAAAATCGCGAATGCGAAGAGCTCGATCCATCAGCTCAAATTCGATATTCACAAAGTCAGAACGACGTCTTCGCAGAATCTCCGTTTCAATTCTCGATCGAGTCGAGACTGTATCCGTCTTCGAGAAGTCCCTCTGTCACGTTACAGCAGAAGTCGTCGCAAACGTCTTCAGTGTCCCTTCTCCACCCTTTCTTTATACTTTTTTATTGTTGTTACGCACCAGAAGAAGAAGAAGAAGGCGAAGCAGAAGCAGAAGAAGAAGAAGAAGCACACGACAACAAAACGTGTCGCTTCTTCTTCTTCTTCTGCTCCCCCACGTCTTCTGCTTCTGCTTCTTCTCGTGCTCCTTCTCATCCTCACGTGTGTATTTATAGAATCATCGGCCCTTTTCCCACTTCTCCGACGTCTTCTTTTCAGAAATCACTTCTGAAATCTGCCTTCTCATTCAGCCATTTTCGGCAACGAAACTATCCGATTTCTGCGTCGTCCCACTTCCTGGCGCCTTCAGAATACACATTCAGCGCGCGCGAAATCGTGCTCTCAATGAATCGGCCGATATCCGATACCCACAAGATTCCCCCCCTCCCTCAGGTTTCTTCTTCTTCTTCTTCTCCCCGCGGGGCCAGATGTTTGATTCGCGCGAGCGCGGATACTTTTCCAGTTAATTGGTCGGTAGTTTTTTGGTGGCTCCCAATTCCCTTGACTACTGTAATCTCGTCCTCCAAATCAGAAACCTACATTCTTCTCTCGTATCACAATCATATAATCTAGTTTTCGTGACTCATTTCCCAGATTCACTTTCTCTAATTGTCACCAACACCTTCATTTTTGCTCTCCCAAATACCAAAAGCAAAAACTTTGCTCTAGAAATGACGTGAAGTCACACGTGATCAGAAAAACTTGAATATGATTCGTTAGATGACGTGGCACTACCGTAGTCGAATCTCTTTCATTAGAAACGTCGTCCACGTCTTCTGTCTCCAGAATTCCGAGATTGCACGAGCCCATTTCCGTTTCCTCTCATAATGCCACGTCATTTGTTCCCCCCAAAAATGCAATAAAACCCTCATAAAAAGGCGGAGAACGTCGGTATCCAAGACGCGTTTTCGCTTCTTTCTTTCCAACATCCTTCCAGCTCGCCGTCCCGTTTCCCCCCGCCGAAAAGAGCCCAAAGCACACACACACACACACACACACACACACACACACACACACACACATCTACTTCTCGATAATATGTTTTCCCTTTCGCGAATTCGCATGCCTCCCAATAATAACAGTTTTCGAGTTGCAGGAGAGCATTATCGAACGGCTCCGCGAGCTCATCTTCCAGTGTGAGCAGACGACGAAAGCGTGCACAGTCCACTACTTCACCGTGAGTTTCGTGAATCATGTGAATGAGGGGGCGAGGCGCAATTTAATTAAAACGCCGCCCTCTCGGTCATTGATGCGCTCTAATGAAACGAGTACAATCAACTTTTTGTTTACCGGCCGCCCTCTTCTTGCCATTCCAAATGAAGGGTTTGCAGTCACTGGCGGCGCTTTGGGCGCGATTGCCGGGCTCGTTTCACGAGTTGTCGAATGCGACTAGGGACTACCAGCCGGGCACCGAGTACATGGCCTTCCTCCAGACGCTGCCCACGAGAGCTGCCAGCAGCAGCAGTCTTGTCAGGTATCCGCCCTCCCGTATCTCCCCTCACCTCTTTCTCTCCAGATCGGATCGTTCGATCGACGAGGGCGTCGCTTCGTGCGACGGATCGTCGTCGCTGACCTCGCTGCGACGGAACGCGATCAATCCGGACGACGAGGGCGCTCTTCCCGACACGAAGAGGCACAAGAAGACGAGCTACGCCGGCCGCACTTTCGACAACCACGAGATCTCGACGGCCGCCCAGTCGCACCACATCCAGCGGACGGTGCAGCCGTCGAAGTGCTCCGCGTGCGACACGCTCTCCATCCTGTACACTGTGCAGTGCATCGATTGTGGCGGACAGTGGCACAAGACGTGCTTTCCGAGGATCCAGCAAGTCTGCGGACAGGCATCCAAACTCGTCGACCGAAGGACTTCAATCTTCGGAGTGCCGCTGAAGGGGCTTCTCGAGCATCAGAACAGACACATCCCGCTGATCATCGAGAAGAGCATCGATCAACTGCAGAGGAGGGGCTTGCGAGCCAAGGTCCTTTCACTGAAAACCCTCCTCACATCATCATCATCATTCTTTTCAGGGAATCTACCGAACGTGCGGAGTGAAGTCGAAGATCGAGGAGATCTGCAATTCGTTCGAACGCAGCTCTTCCGACGAAGAAGTGTGTCTCGACAACGAGAATCCGATGAATCTGGCGTCCGTCGTCAAACTGTACCTCCGAAAACTGCCCGAACCGCTGCTCACTTTCGAGCTCTACGATGATTTTGTGAGGTTAGGCACTGAAAGTTGCTCGTCGGCCGCATCCGGCTCGAATTGCGAAGAGGACAAAGTGGAGCAGCTGCGAAGTCTGGTCCGAAAGCTGCCAGTGCACAACTTCGAAACCCTCAAGTTCATCATGATCCATCTGAACCGCGTTTCGTGGTTCCACGAAGTGAACCTGATGGGCGCCGCGAATCTGTCGACCGTCATCGCGCCGTCGCTCATCTGGATGTCTCCGAAACGGGCGGATCACACGTCGGCCATCATGCACACGCAGTACACGAACAAGGCGGTTGAGGTGATGATTCGGAACGCGTACGCGATATTCGGAATGGATCGACAAGCCGACTGGCAGAACTTTTTCTCGAGATACAGTGTGGAGGAGCCGCCGAAAGAGGAGGAGGACTGTGGGAACGAGTCGGACATCGAGGACGACATCGAGGATTTGGACGACCAGGACAGATCGGAGGACGACGACGACGAGGAGATCTTTTTGCCGCCGACGCCCGACATTTTGAAGGCCACGAGGAAACCCGTCGAGCAGACCACCTCCCTTCCCAACCCAAAGAGTAGGTTGTTTCTGAAAAAGGTGGTGGTACTCCTAACAAGCGGAGCCCCTATCGGCGGTGCTCTGATCAATTTTTCTAAGTAACCTAGGGACCTAATTCCATTGAGGACGTGCGACAAGTCACTACACACGATATCCACTAGACCGACCGAAGTCTATCCTGCGGAAGCCTCAAGATGAGGGAGCTCTAGGACCGTTGCATCTTCACGAGCCGAACGGGAGCTCCCACTCCCTTTTTCACAACTTAGTCTAAAGTTCGTCAACTTCCATAGGAGATCAATCTAGACCGAAATTCATCGCACCGCCGCTGCCGATAAAAACGCGCCCTCTCATATAGGGGTGTCTGCGCAAGCGGCCGACATCTCGCGGGTTCCGCCGTCCACCATGAAATGCACGGCACGGGGGCGGGGTTTGCGAGAGAGTAGAGGGGGGCGAGAGTCAGTGGGAGGATTACGTGACAGTGGAAAGGAGGGACAACTGGCCTCTAGTGGGAAACAGATTCTGAAGTCGGTCCAGAGTTCGCAGGGACTCAACCGACTGCCCATCAGAATAGCAGATGAGTGAGTCTGAAACTTGCAGTTCCAGTCGAACGAGTGCCGAGTGGAAGACGGGCCAACAACAACATCGAGGCACCGATGACGATCCAGAGAAGGACCACTGACGTGGCACGAAGAGGCGACGTGGGGGACAAGAGGAAGAGTTACACCACGTCGATAGTCATCGCTCCACGAGGTGAGCAGACCACGTGGGCGGAGTCTCATCGATCCGATTTCAGATGGGTCTCCGGACCACGTCGACCGAATTCAGATCATCGAACGAGATGTGTACGACAAGCGGCCTTCGCTGGAACGGGAGAAGGTACGTGGCTAGGAGTGCGGAGATCCAGAGAAAAAGAGTTTGCGGTCGTTTTTCGGTTGAGTTGTTGACACCATTCCATTCCGACTAACCACCTATTCCTGTGTGCAAAACAGTGCAAAAAAGAAGAAGAAAAAGAAGAAGATCTCACAAGAAGGTAGTATTTTGAGACATTCGGCAAGAAGAAGCGCGGGAGCTCCGGGAGCTCTCCACTGCTCCAGGAGATGTTCGCCGAGGGATCCGTGGGACGGACAAGTAAGAACAGCGGAACGAAACAGAATGCACTGCTTGAGAGAGAGACTTGAGAGACAGGGTCACACTTCTTTTCCGGGCTCTCCGCTTCTTTTCCGAACACACCCACCCACCCACCGAGTACTACCGCATGTCGTTTTCCTTTTCGGTTGGTGCCACTGACCACAGTTTGTTCAGGTCGAGTCGACACGTCTTTGAGCCCCCCGCTTCCCTTCTTCCGCATGTCGCCACCGAGCATGGCTCAACGGAACAGGTTTGCATTTCTCACCCTTTTTTCTCTTCCATTCTTATTTCGCTTTTCCATTTCCCGCCTTGGCAAGCTTTTTCTCAGTTTCATTCCCTCGGTTCGAACTCTCTTGCCCACTAACTCTTTTTCGATTTTCCATTTTTTTTTCCTCGATTCTTCCGAAGCCACGCCCACTCGACGTTGAAAGTGTCAATCTGAAACCGTTTCAGTGCTTCTCTTCGGCGAACGAATGTGCACGTTCTACGGCACCGGCGGCTCCTCATCGCATCCGAGCTCACCGTTTTCTGCAACGCCAGTCGACCGCCGAGGAAGATCTCTTCGAGGCGGAAGCGGAAGCGACGCGGAAGACGCCGCGCGGAACGACCAACCCGATGGGCTTGCTCCCGGAGCAGCCGAGCTCGCAGAGTAGCATGATCGTCTTTGCCGACGAGTTCGAATTGTTCAGAGATCAACCTGTTTCTTATGTGTAATTTCTTTGTTTTTTTTACTAGGGAAGTTCGACCCAATCAGCCGGATTTTGTTCAAACACACGCTGGCATTTCACTTTGACCAAACGGCGCAGTAGGTTGCGCTTTCGTTTTCCGAACCGGCACTCGCGGGTTCGAACCCCCCTTTCGATGATTCTCTCTCTCTCCATTTCTCTTTCTCTCCGACTCTTTTTCTTCTGGAATTCTGATCCTCAACATATCCCGTCGTCCGTTCAGTTTCTTCCGAATGTTTTCTCTCTGCTGACAGCTTTACCATTTTCCTAATTTCTGCGAACCTGAGCTTCTTTTCCTAGGCACAATTGCCCCGTTCGAAAGTGTTTCTCTCTTGCCATTCTGGAAGTTCCTTCTCTTTTTCTTCTTGCGTCCACTTCACTGCGGGATTCCCCTTTTTCATCCATTCTTTTTCTGTAAATACCTTTCGTTCCCCCTCAAATTTCTATTCTGTATCGTCATTTTTACGATTTCATTGCACCGTTCCAAACAGAAATGTGAACGCAAACGCGCAGAAATAAATATGTGTTTATTTTCGAATCGAGAATCACATTTACAATTCGGAGAGGTGTAGTGCTCAGACTTTGGTGACAGTGACGTCTCCGGAGAACTGCGCGTGGTAGTTCATGCTCATCTTCTGGAGGAAAGTGCTCTGCACGATGTTCCAGTAGAAGCGAGTCGCTCCGATGTTGCTGACTGTCACGCGGAGCGTGACATGGTAGGCGGTGTAAGTGAGAGTGGATCCTGAAACGGAGACCATCGGACCGGACTCCAGGCGTCGGACTCACCAGTTGTGACTCCCGGAGCCGTCGACACGAGGGCACCACCCTCCACTTTTCCGTAGAGACTGCCCGTCGGCGTCGTCGTCTGCGGGTTCTCCACCTGAATCGGCTGGAAGTCGTTGGCCACTGTCACTCCGTTCGTGTTCAGATCCGCGGCGATCAGCGCTTCCAGCATCTGCAACTCTCCCTTTTCGGACCGCTTCGGACTGATCCGGACTCACTGCCGCCGTCAACTCGGTGTCGGCCCGGTTCTTGGCAGTCGTCGTGTCGTTGGATTGTCCAACAAAGTACCAGATGGCCTGGCTGGTCACAGAAGGCGTCGCGGGGAAGTAGGTCCAGCCGACGGGCGGGCTTATTTGCATCTGGAACACCGGATTCGAGATGTACTCGGCGTCAGTCGACGATCCGCAAGCGGTGGAAGGATCCACGTGGAGCAGGGCGAGAATAAGGACGGGAAGACAGAACTTGAGCATTTCCAGAGAGCAGCAGAATGATGCGGAATCCCGCGAAACAGAGCCGCTTTTATACGGCGAGAAGACGTGTGTTTGATGAGGTTGTAACCGTACAGGTAGGTGTGTCCTATTGGTTTTCGTTCGGAATGAAAACGCCGTAAAACTGTACACACCACAACTACCGTAATCCTCCGAGACTCGCAAAACTTTGCACTCTTTGTGAGCATTGAACTCGAGAGCATCCCCAACTACCGTAACCACTTTGCTCACTCATCTCGAATGATAATGAAAACGTTTGATTTCGTATTCATGAGTCGTCTCTCGATATCTTCTCCTCCTCCTTCCAATCAAAATTCATCGTGACGGCGATTGAGAGCCGCCGTTTTCAAAACAAACGACAACTTTTGCTCGTACGCGAGAAGGCCGCGGAGCTTTTACAAATGAAGAAGAAGATAGAAAGAGAGGAGGAGAAGAGAGGAAGAGAAAGAAGGGCCTCTATAAAATGATAGTGCTCCCCGGTGTAACACACTTGCAACTCTTTGTTCAATTCCCGCTTCCAGACCCGCCGATGACTTATGGCTGTCCCACAGAGTTCACATCGAACACCAGCTTCGCGAGGGGGGTCTCGTCGCGACTTATCGCTCTGAAAGTGACTTCGTCGAACCTTTTCCAAGTTTTCCGCCAGGAAGTGGCAGGTTGGAAGAAGTTTCGCACGGAACAACTAGTCCCCCTCCGAACCCAATCGTCCGTTTCGGTTGACCATCGAGGTGTGTTCTGACAGTGTCTCGGATATAAATAGTCGTATCTTCTGCTCCGATAGTCCGCTTCTTGTTGTCTCGAGGGTTCGGGTGCTCCGTTGTAACAGGTGAGTGACGCAAAAAGAGATAGAGATCCCGGCGGCTCCCCGTGCCGCAATGTCGCAGATTCTGTGTCCTCGCTGATTTCTCGTCTTCTCTGCGTCTCTCTTGCTTCTCACACTCTCTCGCCCCCTCCCGCCACAACAACTTTTTTGCGACTTCAAAGGTCCGCGTCTCCTTTTCCGCCCCACCGAACCCATTCCAGCTCGTCCGCCGATTGCTTCCTCTTCTGAACTTCCTTTCGTTTCGTCGATGTTCAGGGGGGTTTTCGAGAGGGAAATAGTGTGGAGGAGGGAGAGACGGAGAGAAGAAGAGCGGCCAGAGACATTGTTTTGCAAACTTGTGTCATTCGAAAGATACACACGAACCCCTCTCGAGAGTCCGGAGACTCAGAAGAAGAAGAAGAAGGAGAAAGTAGTGGAGCAGGAGGGGGCTCGCGAGTAGTCACGGTTACGAGACGTCGGATTCACGTCGATTTCAGAAAGGTTCAAGTGTCGAGTTTCCGTCTTTCTGAAAAAGAAGAGGTGTGACCCTCCGCGTGACTCTCTTTCTCTTTCTCTCTCTCTTTCTCCGATCCTGCTCCTCCATTCTCTTCACTTTTCCCTCAATTTTCCCGTTCTAGAGATTTCCATCTTTGTTCAGAATCCCCCCGACGACGTCAGAGATTCAGAACCTGATGACGTGGCATTCGATTTCTATCTTCCTCTTCCTTTTCGCAACCACTTGCTCCTCCTGTTTCCCACTGCTCTTCCAGCAATGGATTCTGTCATCAATGTTTCCGGAAATGCGTCCTTCTTTGGATCGAAAGAAGTCCACTCTCTCGTTTCGCTGTGACTGTCACTTTCAGAAACTCGCTTTTCAAAATCTCCCACTATTATAATAACGCATAGAGAGGAAGAGAGAGAGAGAGAGAGAGAGAGAGAGAGAGAGAAAGAGAGAAAAAGAGAAAGTCGTTTCCGGAGCACTTATCTTTTCTCCCATTCCTCCCACTGCCAAAACTTTTTATCCTTTCTTACTGCCCTTTTGTTTTCTCTCCCTCTCTCCCAATGCACTTTTTTTCCTTCTTCAAGTTCTCTCCCTTTCTTTTTTGTACGGTCCGTGTACATTGGCACGCTGCCAAGTGGGCGGAGCTGTGCGATAGAGCGCGTGGTCTGATTGCGAAATGTAGCCAGAGGAATGTTGCTCCGCCACGTGTCAGACGTGCTCTCCGTGTTTTGACCTTTCGTCGCTCTCTTCGAGTAGTCACTTTCCGGAGCACGCTTCGGCTCTCCCGCAACAACTGACGCCACTAATTTATCAAAAAGTTTCGTTGGATGAGTCGAATCTGATTCGAATCTCCTGCCTCTCCCCCCACCTCAAATCCCTTTCTCTTTCCCGAAATGACTTTCCTTTCGTTCTCGCATTTCATTCGACGATCGTTCAGTGAATGACCATCTCCTACTCGGACACCTTCCTCAAACTTCTATTCCGATGGAAAGGCTCACTGTGGAAGGCGATATGGAAGCATCTGCTCATCTTCCTCACCATGTACTACATCCTTAACGCATACTACAGGTCAGCAGCCCCTCTCTCCTTCTTTCGTCCCCGCCAGCTCCTCATATTTTCAAAAAACAGCCCATAAATCAAGCAGTTAACCCACCCGGAACTCTCCGACTATACATCATTTGACAAAGACGAAACGACGTCGCTCTCTTGATTCATCGCAGCTGTCTGCCACGAGCGCGCCCAAACGAAGTCCCCCGACTGCTATTCACAGGGAGACCACTTTCAGGTTCGGGATGACGAAGGAGCAGCAGAACGACTTCATGAAGTACGTGATGCTCGTCGACGGATGGACCAAGGAGATACCGCTCACGTTCCTGCTCGGCTTCTACGTGGCGATGATCGTGAGAAGGTGGTGGGACTGCTGCCAACTCATCAGCTGGCCCGACCACCTTCTATATAACGTGTCAGCACTCATCAGAGGGCAAGATGTGAGTCTGCAAGAAAGAAAGGGAAAGGAAGAAAGGGAAAGGAAGAGAGAGAGAGAGAGAGAGAGAGAGAGAGAGAGAGAGAGAGAAACTAGAGAACGAGGCGAGTTTTCAGCCAGAAACAAGGATCATCCGCAAAACGATAGCCCGTTATGCGATGCTGACCTCTGTTCTCGCGTGGCGGAGCATCTCATTGCGAGTGCTCGCGAGGTACCCGACGGACGATCACCTCGTCGACTCGGGACTCATGACGAAGGAGGAGATGATCATGTTCAAGTCGATTCTAGTCAACGTCGACCCGCACCAAGTACCGCCCTCACATTCATTCTCGTCGACGTCTTCTTTTTCCAGAAGTGGTGGGTCCCGTTGAACTGGATCCAGACGATGATGGTACGATGCTTCGAGAAGGGCACTCTGACGCACACAAACGAGCTCCGCGTGCTCTTGGACGCCCTCGAAAAGTACCGAAACGGCTTTTTTCAGTTGTTCATTTACGATTGGATCGCCATTCCGCTTGTGTACACGCAGGTGACGGGTTTTGAATGAGCAACTTGAAAAAAGAGAAAGTTCACTCGCCCCTCGTTTTCACTTTTTAAGTTTCGTGAGAAAACTGATTGTATTTCATGACGTCACTGCAAATGCTGACGAGAAAACTGGAAGAGTACCGGGAGCGAATCGCCAAAGTTTTCCTTTACGACTGGATTTGCATTCCGCTCGTCTACTGCCAGGTGCGCCTAGGGAACAGACAAGAGTAGTGCCATTTCGTGATGTGTGCGGTAGCTACCGTACCCCTCCTCCGGGGAGCATACGGTAGCTTCCATCTCCTCTCTCTCTATTTCTCTCTAATTCTCTCTTCCCTCGTCGTTTCACCTTCTAAGCACACTCGTCTGTCTTCCCTTTTTGTACCTGGCATGTGAGTCTGCGGTGACGTGGCAACCAAACACCTTTCGTGTCTCGGGGGGACTAGAAAACTCTTCGATTTCTAGTCCGCCAGAACATCCAAAATAGATCAATCCGAACGGTCCAGTTTGCAATCATTGTCTCGTGTTTCAGGTCTCGACCATTTCCGTCTACGGATATTTCCTGTTCGCGCTCATCGGACGCCAGTATCCGAGCAAGAACGAGAACGAGGAAATCGTCGACGTGTGAGTCGGGCTTCCCATTTTCAGACAGCATCTGGCGAACTGTTTCAGATACGTGCCGATCTTCACGATCCTTCAGTTTCTCTTCTACGTCGGCTGGCTGAAAGTCGGCGAAGATCTGATGTTTCCGTTCGGCGCCGACGACGAAGACTTCGAGTTCAACTACATTCTCGAGAGGAATCTCGAAGTGTCGATGCTGATCGTCGATGATCTGCACAATCAGGTGCCGCCCGTCTACGTCGAGAGTCTCGACGACGAGATCCACGTGAGTTGCGAGCTGACTCCGAACAGTCTTCTGAACCTTCTTGTAGTTGCTGCACACGTCGGCGTCCTCGAAACTCTCGAATCATCCGCAGAGACAGCACCTTCGAAAATTGAAGTTCAACGTCGACGCAATGCAAGTGCAGGCCGTTCCGGGAAGTAAGTCGGCCGAGAGACTGTCGAGTTCCGAATCAGGTCGATTTCAGACCATCTGAACGAACGAGATGTTTCCGTGTCGACGACTTCCAAACTCTCGTTCGCCGATCTGGAGAACATGGCGAACGGCCCGAAAAGTGCGCCGGAAGTGCGATGACGTCCCTCTCGATTGTAGTGTCTTCTGATTCTCTCCCACCTCTTCCGATGATCTCGCGACGCCTTCTTACCGGTTGACCTCTTCTCTCCATCTCTCTCGAATCTCGTTCCGTTTAGAATCCAGTAAACTATTCATTCAATTAAAGCAAGTATATTTAACGACCCTGAAAAGTAGTCAATTGTGAATCTATTTACAAGATCGTCGAGTCCATCACAATCAATTCTTCGGGAACGAATCGGATCCGATCCCTCCGTGAGCATCTTTCTTCTCCTTCTCGCACGTGTTCTCTTTTCGAAACTCGTCTTTCTGTTGATTCGATCGGAAATTCCAGGAGATTCTTCGACTCTCTTTTCAGATTCTGAAGTATGGCGTGGAAAACTGAGAACCATGCCACGTGGCTCTTCTTCGAGTCTCCTGAATTCCGCTCGAAATTCCGAAAGATCTTCTCGAATGTGGCTAATTTGCCCGCTTTCAGAAGAGATTCCAGTATCGATTGGACGGCTTGAACACTGGACTCAGTCGGTTCTTTCTTCAAAAGAGCCTCCAGTTTCGTCTCGAGACTAGGTGTTTTTCCGTCGATTTTCAGTTTTCGCACAGCGCGTCTTATCTGAATTTCAGACAGTGTCAGTATTTTCGGAAGGAAGACGCCTTCCGCCAGTTTGACGTCTTTCGGATGTGGTATTTCTCTGGATTTCGGCTGCTCCGAGCCCGGAATCGGAATGACCAAGGACGGCTCGATGACTCTCCGCCGCATCTCTTCGTCATCGTTCGTCACGTCTTCATCGTCTTCTGGATCCGCAGCCCCTCTTCTAGTCGCTTCTGAAAGTTTTCTCGACTGCTGGCCACGTGGTTCTCACCAACTCTTCCGTCTTCTCGCCTCCTCCGTCTTGTCCTCTTTCCTCGCCAATCCGAACATCTGCTGCACTGCCGTCACCACATCTTTCCTCGTTTTGCTCTTCAACTTGCCGCAAGTCACTCCGACGCCTCTAAGATCCTCTACCTTCGGAGCGATCTTCCCGTACAACTTCATCGCTTCCGCACTCAGAGTCTCGCATCGAACGGTGGGAACGGATAGGTTGGAAGTCTTTGTGAATGTGTCGCACCGGCCGTGACCCATGAACTTGGCGGTCTGAAGAGGAGCATCCGCCGATCGGACCATCAGTTTCAGCGTTATCGATCCCGCACTCATTTTGCAGTCGCTCAACTTCCGTTCCAATTCCGCTCCGATCGCAGTGATCAGCTGCACCAGCTCGTCCCGTTTTGTGAACCTGATTCCGTAGTTTATGTCGCAAGAGACGGACTTCCTCGTCTGAGTCTTCCAGAAATCTTCAGAATCCTCCTCCGTCCCTCGACACTGCTTGAAGATCTTCGAGGCATGCTTTGGTCCGAATACCTGCGCGAGATCCCGTTCGGTTCTCTGCTGCAGCTGGCCACACTTGGATATGTCTCCGAAGCACGCGACGAGTCTGTCCAGCATCTGATAGCCGAGTCCCGGAAGATCCGAGATGCGCTCCTCCGCCATGAACTCGTTTCTCTTCTCCTCTCGCACCCAGTACACTCCGTCTGGTTTCGCGTGTCTCGTCGCGAGACGAGCCAGCAGACTGCTTCCGCCTATCCCGACGCTCGCAGAACACCGCGTCTCTGTTCGGATCACCTTTCTGATGTGCTCTGCGAGCCGGACAGGATCCTCTATGCTATGTTGCTCACAAAGATCGGTCACATTTATGTACATCTCGTCGCACGAGACTGCTCGCAGATCGAGAGTGTAGCTGGCGAGTATCTGATAGATCTGGCGACTGACGCTGATGTAGTCGTCGAACTGGTAGGGCAGAAGGGTCAACTGGGGGCACTTCTGAAGGGCGTCGCGGACGAGCATTCCGTTCCTCACTCCGCAGCTCCTGGCCGCGTAACTGCACGAGGCCACCTCGCTCATGCTGTTCGTGATGGTCCCCTTGCTGTGCGTGATCGCCACCTCTTTTCCTCTCAAATCCTCTCGATCTCTCATCGCAACTGACACGAAGAAGCAGTCGAGATCCACATGGAATACCGTAATCCTCTTCGTCCCTCTCATTTCTTTGCTTCCCAGTTCTTTCAGCTCCTCTTCCGGAAACGGTTTTTTCGTCATTTTCCCGTCCATTTTCAAATTCGCCACGAAATCTTTCATGTCTTGAGCAAGAGTCGAGATGAGATGAAGTCGGCTTCTCGCGTAGTAATCTCGAATAAAGTTCGGGTTTCGAGCATCCAGAAATCCAGATGACGTGGCAGCAGGGTCTTCTGGACTCTTCTGTGCTGATGACGTCAGAAACTGTCTCATGTTGCCTTTCTCCTGCGCTCCTTTCTCGTATATCAAAAAGTCTCGATAGTCCAGAGGCCTTCCAGCAGCTATTCTGAAAAGAGAAACGGATTATTGAGCAGAGAAAAGGTCTTCTCACGATTCGGTTATCCAGTCGGCCCTGATAAAGATCTCCTTCTCTCGAATCCGATCGATTTTCGCCGTCGCGATCGAAGAGGCTATCACGTAGGAGGTGCGGCCGTGCATGTAGTAGCAGTGGTACTCGCCGCCGTGCGACATCATCAGATCGCGAATCACAAGCGCCGGAGGATCGGTGTATCCATTGACGAAGACGGAGAATCCTTTGAATATCTCGGAGACCTTCTCGAACGGCTTCGACTTCTGCTCGTTCACCTGATGGTTCAGTTTCGCGATTTTCATTCGCATGTAGTCGGCCTGAATTCGGAAATCCAAAGTTGAAAATCGGGTTCGAAAGAGACTCACGAAGCTGTTTATTTCGTAGTTCTTTCCGTGAATCTCGACTGTTTTCTGCTGGTTCCAATACTCTCCGACGTCCGAAGAAACGATTCCAGGTGGACCGTGAGCGGTTGAAGCAGAAGAAGAAGACGTCGGAGGGACACGCTCTTCAGAAGCATGACGACGTCGCTGAAATCGGCGGGATTCGATTATTTTGATGAAAGCAGGACTCACCTTGGCAGCCGGTTCTTCCAGAGCATCCGGAACGGCGACTGGAAGCAGGGTGATCTCGTCGTCTGGCATCTCTTCTTCTCCGACACTCTCTCCATCTCCCAACACATCCAGACTCACATTGGAGCCGTTTTCCTCTTCTTCTTGGTCCGCTTCTTTCTCTTTCTCCTCGCTTCTTGTCTCTCTGAACGACTTCAGAAGATTCGAAAGGGCATCGTCCTGCACATCTCCATCTTTTCCACCGTTCTCCATTCTGACGTCTTCTTCGTCGCTAGATGACTCCAGAAGACGTGTTATCGTGTCATCTGCATCCTCTTCCAGCTCCTCCCGACCTTCTAGATTTCCTTCCATGAGAACAGTTTCAGATCCTCGATTCTCGATCACAGTGATCTGCTCAGACTCCCCCAGGACTGCATCGAATGAATCCGCATCTTCCGAGTCATCTGAATCTGCCACAATCGCTTCCGAACGTCTTCTGACGATACTAGGCGTGGCGACAAAGTTATCGAAAGAGTCGTTCGAGTCCTCGTCCACGTCATCTGCAAACGGGTCCGGAGACCGCATCGAGCATCCCACGTCTTCTGAATTCGGAGACTCTCCCAACGATCCTTCTATTTTCAAGATAAACTGACTCAGAATCTACATAGAAATGCCCTCGAAACCTCAAACTTCCTGTTAGAAAAAAGTTTATTCATCCGAAAAACTTTACGAGACAAAAATTTGAGAGGCGAGAAAAAAGGGGGCGGGGCGAGAGGGAACAATAGAAATCAAGAGAAAACAGGGGGGAAATCTTGGCTGTGCAAATAAAATAATTAATTCCAAAGCGCTCGCTGAGATCATTCACAGAGGGGAAACAAAAGAAACGGCAGAAGAAAAAGACCAAGTGGGGAGGAAAAGGAGAACACCATCGGATCCAAGAGGTTCGGAACATCAGATGCATCCGACAGTCTTGGCTCACTCGGAGGGGATTATGCGCATGGCATTTTGAGTAACCGAAGGGGGAAAGGGGCGGGGCCAAACAATCAGTCGATATGGATGCAAAAGAGAAAAGTAGAATACTATAACAGAGTAAAGCTTTGTGTTTCGTTTCAAAACCGCGCAATTTCTAGTTTTTTTTTCTTTGAACTGAAGGGTTAATTATTTGGATGCTAGAAAGTCGTGAGCCACTTCCATTGTGAAATTATGTTGAATTTGAACATAAAAGGACTAAAAAAGTGTGCTCAGAGGTCACCAGAAAGATTGGACTCGATCGTTAGAAAAAGAAGAGAAAGGAAAAAATAATTTAGAGGGAAGGAGCAAACATATGACAATGAAATAAGTTCGCAATGCGCTGCATTCATCAGAAAGAGAAAAGAAGACCCATTTTTACATTTGTAAGTGTTTTTTGGTTACTGCTACACAGCCGGAAGCCTACGGCTGTTTCCGGTGCCACGTGGCGCTGTTGTTCCGCGCGGCGTGCCCCCGGAAGGTGCTGTCCTCGAGGCAGGAACCTGCCTCGAGTACATAACGAGACCACTCGGCTCATCGTCCTCGTCGGACTCGTCGTTCCCAGAACGAGATGAGCTGTTCAGGGTTTTCGGGAGCGGCGGAGGCAGCTGGAGGGTCGTCTTCCCGTCGGTCGGAGAGATCTGGAACAGAGTATTGGAGAGAAATCGGCAAAATCATCGACTCACTTCTCTTCTTGGTCCGAACCATGAGAGCAGGACCGGCAGCAGAACGAGTCCGTTTATGATTCCAGTGCCGATGAGCGCTGTCATCACGATGAAGAAGTACTTGACAACGAACCTGAAGACGTCAGGGTTAGAATCAGAAAGAGAAAAGAGGTAACTCACTCAAACTCTGAGAATCCCAGCATAAGAATGCCAAGAAGCGTAGAGAAGGATCCGTGGATGACTGGAACGAATACACGATCCACCGCAGAGGAGGTTCGTTGAGCGCGGGTTCCGAGGGCTGTCAGGAATGAAACAACGACGTGCACGGTGAACTCGACGCCGATTCCGACAGCGGTGATCAGAGTGACGGCCGAGACGGGGTTCAGTTTGATGCCGACGAGGCCCATGAATCCTGCGAGCTCACAAGTCATGATACACAGAATGCACACGACCATCAGAGCAGCCCACGGATTGAAGAGCAAGATCGAGATGACGAAGAAGACGGAGACGGTGATGATCGAGATCGCCTGCATCAGGTTTCCGGTCAGGAACAGATACTGCTCCCAGAAAGTGAAAGCGATTCCTTGTGGGAAGTTCGGAAGTCCCTGGTCAGTGAATCGGTCGCAGACCCCTCGGATATCCTTGATAGCGTCCACAATGACTGCCGTATCGGTCAGACCCGTCAGATAGAACGGAATCTGCGAGTAGGCGAGTGGCGCAGCAGGCGGAATGAAGTTTTCAGTCTGATTCTTGCTCAGTTCCCATTTCGGGGGTGTCGGGAAAAACGAGGCTTGCGAGACGTAGTACATCATGTGATCTACATTGAACCATGCCGTCAGATAGTTGTAGAAGCCATCCGAGTTGATGATTCCCGACGCGTCGACGAGACGAATGTGTCCGACTCGTCCGGCACACTCATAGGATTTTCCGTGCGAGCACATCAGAGCATGAGCAAGACGAGCGTCCTCGGAGACGTTTTTGCCGATGATGGCTCCAGAACTCAAATTGAACGATCCCTTTGTCACTTCCTCGTCGAATCCACGTTGTACACTCACGAGCCAGTCTCTCATCAATCCCAGCCAGTACTTCTCCGATGGCTCGTCATTCTTATCTTTGATGACGTACTTCGACGATCCAATCGACTGCCGATAGTTGTCAATCTGGCGCTGCTGATGGGCATAGTCGATATGAGGACCCTTGATTACTGCGAACATCGGGTAGAAACTGAAGTACTTGTCTCTGGCCTTCAGGAACTGCGCCGGGGCAGTGTGCTCCGGGAGCACGTCTCCGAGCTCAAGACCAAGTGTCGACTGGCGCATTCCGACGACAGAAGCGGCTAGTAGAGCACAGCATCCAACAATGATGGCGACTTTGCAGAAAGGTCGCGATATGAAAGGAATGTAGTAATACCGGATGAAAGCGTGCAGGGACCACGGGGCTGGATCGTCACTAGGAGCCATCTGGGCTTGGGTGATTCCGTCGAACTGCTGCATGATGGACGCCTCGGAAGGTGCTCCGATGATTCGTTTGCTTGGGATCTTTGGTTTCGAGATCATTGAGTACGATTCTTCCCGAGTGTCTCCATACAGGCAACACAGCAAGTCGCGTCTTTGGGCCTTACGTCTTCGCAGATCAATGGAAATGATGGCCGGATAGATGGTCAGGATGGCGATGAAGTTGAAAGTGAGCAGGATGCTCGACTGAGCACAGAAAGACCGGAGAGCTGGGATCGGAAGCAGAGTTCCCGTCAGGAAAGAGAGAATGTTGTTGATCGACGTGCACAGAATCGACATTCCCGTCTCTCGCATCAGAATCGCCATTTCTGCGTGTCCTCCGGCAAGTTTCACTACATCTCGGTAGTTGTGAAGGAGCATGAACATGTTGTCGACTCCGATTCCCAACGTCAAGAACGGCACGATTTGTGTGGTGGCGGCGTTGAATTCGATGCCGAACCACGTGGCAAGCCCGAGACCGGCGACTGAGGCAAAAGTGACGACAAGTACTCCGGCGAGAGCGAGTCCCATAGATGATTCCGAAGACGGCAGACAGCTGTCGAAGCGAGCTTGAGTGACGATGGCGTAAGCGAGCATCAGAGCGTATCCGGCAAAGATGATAGTGTAGTTGAACTGGCAGAACTCTTCAAGCATGTCGGCGATCGAAGTGGACGCCAGCGGGTGCAGAGTTCTTCTCTCGTTTCCGTTCTCGTCGACGTTAGCCTTGTGATTGTAGAGCGAGCGGGTGAAGTTCCTCTGCCACGCCTGCAGAACCTGCTCGGCGGCAGTCTCATTCCACGCATCCGCGTCCAATCCAGCCTTCATCGGGTTCCTTCCAGGCTTCTGCTTGTATCTGAGATACACATCAGCTGGACTGGCGACGAGGAACACAGATTGCAAAGCATCGGCTCCCGTGAGTTTGCCTCCTTTTTTGACACGACGAGGGTTTCCGAGGATCATGTCTTCTGGCCAATTGAGCACATTCGATGCGAATCCGGAGCATCCTCCCGTCATCTCGGCGGCATAGTCGACAGTTCGAGGGAACGAGGACTCTGGCATCACTTCGGACCACTTGTCCTGGTTCTCGCGGAGCCATTCGAACGCTGCCTTTCGGTAGGAGAGGCAGTGCTCTTTAGCCTCACGAGCCTTATGCTTCTTGTCGAGCTCTTCTTGTTCCCTGGTGGCTTCTGGAGACAATGTAGTCGTGGTGGGCGTAATCGGCACCAGATCCGGATCGGCAGCAAAAACTGCTTCAGCTGGAGCCGATTGGATCGAGGGGATCGAGTCAGCCGGTTGAGCCGGATGAATCATCTTTGGCTGCTGCTCCGTCTGTCTCTTCTTTCTTCCGAACAATCCGCCTAGCCAACTGAACGAGTCGGTCTCAGGCTTAACTTCTTGCTTCAGTTCCGCTCCGTACTTCTTGGCAACCTCTCTGATGCGATCCACATACGGACAAACGTCGAAATGGTTCTTGGCCATCTTAGGGCAGTCCGGATCAAGTGGATCGATGCACGGACGGTCCATGTATCCGTGTCCGACGCCGGCGCGCTCGAAGAAAGTGTAATGGGAGCCGAGGTTGAAGGTGCGATGGACTTCGTCAATGACGGCGATGGGATCGAAATCAGACCATCTGATCTGGTCACCGTCTGGGAGAGAGCTGAGGAACATGCTTAGAGCACCAAGAGAAGCCTTCGGAAGTGTAGGATGGGGGCCGAGAGCTTTTGATCCTTCCCAGAAGCAGTCTATCGGAGTGATCCAGATGCACGGCACGATTCGGTCAATGACGTCACCGAGAGGAGCAGCCGGAGAGTCCGCGGCGACGGAAGGAGGTGCTGGTTTGAAGCAGATATCTGATAGAGACCATTCCCTGTAAGAAAAGAATTGACTAGGCCGCGAAGATTCGGAGCGACTTACACTCCGTGCACAGTGACGTTGAAACTAGCGATGTGCTTCATAATCTCGACGTGCTTCAGAAGAGGTCCTTGCGCAAGTGCATCTTGTCCTTCAAACTCGGGCGTCTGGATCAGCACCTGATATCCTCCTCCCAGTCCGTTTTCCCTTGGTATCTCTGGTCCCGAGTTTCCGGAAACATTCCTCATCGCTTCTTTGATGTTCGGCAAGAAGTTCAATTCCTCGTCGAGTCGTCCTCCTTCTGAAACAACGAAAAGGATCAGAAGACGTTCCGGAACCTTCTGAAGTACTCACGTGCTACCCACAGCTTGACGATGTCCGTCTCAATGTGCACATACTGCAAACCGTAACAGCAGAGCGCGAAGAACATTGAAATCGTAAGAATGATGGACCACGCATTCCGGTGCACTGCATTTCCCAGCGAGAAGAGCAGCTTCTGGATCAAACTTCGCGAGTACAGAGCGTATCGATTTCCCGTCGCTTTTCCCTGAAAACGTAGAGTTAATTTTATCAGGTGTTTCAAATAACACGAACGAACTCAATTCCACTTCGGCCCACAGCAGCTCAAATTCTTTCCTCGAGCATTCTTTGTTCCCTTCTCTTTCCCACTCGCTCCCAGTTATCCATCAAAAATGCATAACCTCACTTTTTATTTTTCTTTCACGATATCACGTTTTTCTCTCCTCTGCTCTGTCGCCCCATTACACACATTCGAGCGGCCCTTGTCATTCAATACCTTCAAGACTTGGCAACTTTTTTGCGTGCTCGTTTCGAAGACGCATTGGATGGGATGAGAAAAAAGAAGAGAACTAAAAAGTTCGACGAGCAAATAGCGTTTCTCCCCTCTCGATTGGAACTCTCGTGTTGCACAAAAAAGTTATGTGTGATGGTCGGATGAATGCAATTCGATATCTTTCATGCTCATCTTTCACACCGTCTTTTGCACTTTGAATCATCGATTCTTCCGGCGACAGAGGTCGGAGAAAACGGAAGAAGATAGAGAGAGAGAATGCGACAGTTGCAAGGTCATTAATGACTCATTCTCCTCAGCAGCCAAGCAGCCAAGCAGAAAAAGAGTCATAAACTGGACCAGCCGCGTCCTTGGATACACCATTCCGTGCCAAATGATATGGCGTGGGAGGTTGGTCGGGGGCCGTCGCGGAACAAAGGGAAGACGAGCGCCAGATGGGAAAACCACGAACAGGGGAGAACCGAGGGAGCCGATATTCAAATGATGAAATTTCTTTTCAGATACTCGGACCTTTTCCTCTCCCATTTTGTTTGTATTTGGAAAAAAGATTTATTCGGTGTCCCCATTTAATGAAAATGAATCAATTTCCCATCGGTCATTTACTCTGCATCCTCTAATCTCGGTGTCATTCAAATTTCAACTGTGCAGCCTGCACAGCATACAATTACGTGCCTCCTCTCGTCTCTTCGCATCAATCATCCTCCAATTTCGAAACCAATTTCAAATTCCCCTTTTCTTCTTTCTATTCGAGTGTGTGCCCGAGAGGGGTCTTCTCTGGACGACGTCTCCTAATTCAACTAGCCGGCGGTCTGCCGGATGAGATGCCCTTCGAATGAGAAGAATGCGGCAATCTATACGAATCTCTTCTCAAAAAGAGAAAAGAGTATCGACTCGAGGCAATAGAAAATGGGGGAAGCGAATTGACTTTGCGGAAATGCAAAACTGTGCAAATATGCAAAGTGGCGAACACTTCAACGTTTCCGTTTTGCCGCCTGCCACCCTCTAGGTGACAAGTAATTCGACGCTCGAATGTCAAATCATCAAGAACTGCGGCACGCAATCGAAAAAAGAGCTTTTGGGAGATCAGAGATGGAGATATATCTCAACTAAGTAATACTATAGAAGTTTCAGAACGGCCGGATCGCAAGACAGCTGCCTTCCTAATGGGTTCCCCATACTGTGGGCCATACATAACTCCTAACGACGATATACTCTGTTTCGCCCACTAAGTGCCACCCATTACTCTTCCACTTCGTAAAGAGCCGGAGACAATGATAAACGAGCCCTTACCCGCTTGATCTGCTGCAGACACAAGTCTGCGTCGCACCACGAGGGTCTAGCACGGAACTCCCGTTTCCAGCGGTCGTTGTAGTCGGCCGACGAAGACTTTCCGACAAGAAATCGATCCAGAAACTGAAACGACTAGGAAACTCATTAGAAGAAGGCCATCGTGACAAAGGAGCTTACCCTCGTCAGGAAGTTGCCACTCGGCTGCTCGTTTTCTGCAAAGTCCTCATTCTCCTCGAACGTCTCGTACAAATCTTCGTCTTCTGGTGCTGAAAATACAACGGTCAGTCTAGGAAAGTTTAGAGAACCGTGTTCTCACCTAAATTCAACAAATGCTGCGCCGATCTGTTGTTGTAGTTGCCGACGTTCGGGGATCGTTTCGCCCCGGGCGGCTCCAGAAGTGTGAGCATAGCTGCCGACTTGTCGGGTCTTACGGGCAGCGCTGACTGCAAAAATAATCACATTTTCAGACAGAAATTGATACGGGACGAGCCAAAAAACGCGTGGGAGCGGCAGTTGGGCGGCTAATTCAAAAAATGTGTGAGAATGAGAATGAGTGGGGGCGAAAATCGAGGAGGAGGGCGAGAAAAGAGGAAGGAAAGTGAGAGAGCGAGGGATAGAAAAGAGGCGCCCCTCCCCCGTTTTGTGTGTTCGCGCGCACCGACCCCAAGGAAGTAGAGCAAATATTGTGTAGGTCAAACACAACTTTTCCAGCCATTTTTTGAAAATAATTTGTAGATTAGTCTATTTTTGCCCTCGAAAACAAGCAAAAAGCTGGAATTCCGAGCAAAAATAGACTCGCGGCGCTTGCGACGCAAAAAAATTCAAAAATTTCACAGCGGACTAGGAACTTCGCGATGTTTCTCGGCCAGCGGAACAAAACAAAAGCGCGGGAGTTTGAAGCGACCGATAGTAAGCACGAAACAAATTTTAGACAATTTGAAGAAGAAGAAGAAGCAAAAATCGGTTGTTTTCTGCGTATTCGTGAAAAGAAAGGCGGAACTGCAGATAAGTGTGGCTGTGGCCTCGTCGCAGGAGGAGAGGACGCTGACGACGGCGCAAAGGATCGGGTTTAGAGACGTGAAATTGAGAATCGAACTCGTAAAACGGAGAGAAGGAGGAGGCAAAAGTGGGCTGGAGACGCAGAAAACGCAGCGAAACGGAGGAATATTCAAATGAAAGTGTCTGGAGGGAGTCAGCTGACGGGGGGCGCGTCACTGATAAAAAGTTAAGAGGGGGGGTCGGAGGGTATCGAATTTCGATTTGATAACTCGTCACTCTCGGGAAGAGAGCGTTTGTTTATCGAGCCGATAAATCATGCGCTCTAAATTCATAGAGCAAATAGGTCTCGACGCGAAAAAATGAGCAGAAGTTCACCCGGGTCAGTGTGGCGGGAATTTGAATTTTTGCGAAGTGAGCGAGTGAGGACCAAAAATAGAGAATGGGAAACAGAAAAAGCAACAAGCGAAAAGAGGGATAGAGGGGGAAAGGAGACAACATCTCTCTCTCATTCGTTTCCTCGTTTTTGCCGAGAGGAAGGGAAGCGGGGCGGGGGCAGCGAGAGAGTGTGGCGCCCGGAGAGACGCAGACGCGGCGAACATGTGGCGGATCGGGGGGTGACTAATGGAGGCGAGGAATGTAATATTGAGGTTTCTCCGACGTCTGGAAGAGGAATCTCGCTCGCTCGCACGACGGCCGCCATTTCTAAACATGTCCTTTCTCGTGCCTTTTGAGTGCGAAGAGGCGGCGTGTGTGTGTGTGTGTCATTTGGCAAATAAACTTTCAAGTAACAACATCTTGTTTGGAGTCAGGAGGGCCTAGAGAATGCTAGGCCACGAGCCACGAACGAAGAAGAAGAGTCGGCTCCATGAATAATTCGTTTTCTTTTCGAATTCGAATCATGACGCATTGGGAATCTCTCTTTCCCTTTTCCAAAAGAATATTTGGTTGTTGTGAAGAACACAAAAAAGTTTAGAAACTGGGAATCCATGATTCATTTCCCCACCCGTCATGACCGGAATATATACAATTCGCGACGTATCGGTGACTCACTCGCCCGTGTTACGAAATCGTCGCCGCGAGAAGAATGCGACGGATACTTCTGGAGGAGCCGACGGGATTACGGTAGGTCCGCAACACTCCGGCAGCCGACTTCATTTTTCAGCTTCAGTTGGCGATTACTCAGAAAACCGAGAAGCGCGTCAAAATGAGATCAGAACGAAACCATGGAAACGAGAGAAGGCGGCGGGGAAAATGAAAACTTTCGAGAAGAAAAGCGGGATTTTCAGTCGGAAAACGAATGTTATTCTCGGAGAAAACCGCTCAATTTCCGGTCAATCCGAGAGATTTCTTTGAGAGAAAGAGAGAAAGACGAGGAAAAAACAGATTGACGAGGCGAACTCGCCGCTTTCTCGAGCTGCAATTACATACGTTTTTAGTTGTACGGCCCGAGAACGGAAATGGCCGATGTTTAAGCTAGTCCCTCCTCCTCCTCCTCCTTGTTCTTCTTAAATACGCGCGGACACCTACCGTAATCCCGCGTCCTCCGCTGGTCTCGCCACGAATGGCGCCACTCGGACACAAGAAGAGCGAGAAGAAGGGATTCTAAACCGTCGCGCAAACACGCGTTTTCTTTCCCTCCACAAATCACAGATTAAGACGTTTCGAGGCTCAAAACTGCACAGTTTCGTGTTGACCCGAACACTTTGAACCGAGCGGGAGGAGCACAAAACGAAACGAAATTCCGACGATTTGTTTGGCTACACCTTGTCTCTTTTGTTACGTCAGCACCCGGCGCGCAGCCATTTTTATCAGTAGGTCAAATGATTGCTCGCGCAGACTGAGGAAACGAAGCAACACCGCTCGAAACGAGCGGACTTTTGTGCGGTAGAGCGCGTTTGGTGCCACGTGGAGCTCGGTGGGAAGAAGAGGACACAATTGAGGGAGGACACAATCGAATCTTCGAATCAAGCAAATCATTGTGATAAGGAGTCAGATGACACTCAAACGGGCGGAAATCGAGGGTGGCCGGCTGTCCAAACAGGGGGGGAATAGTACTGGAAAAGGCGGAAGAGGCGACTGTACACACAGTCGCATGCATCTCTCGAGGATACCATCAGATGACGTGGCACGGTTCAATAGGATTACTCTGTTGTATTATGATGTGATTGTGGAATCGGAAAAACTGGAATGAGACACGATTAGAGCGCGTTTGCAGACCATTGATCTGTGAAAGTGTTGCAAATGCGCTCTGGTTGAGGATGTGAGATTGGAGCGCATTTACAGACTGATGGAATCCAGAGAGTAAGAGAGGAAATTGAACCGGAGAATGAATTCGGATCGATCCGAATCGATTCAGGACGTCGGAAAACGCAGAGATTCTTGTTCGCAAGTGTGTGTGTCTGTTGTCAAAACGGTGTGAAAGTGAGTGATGGAAGAGAGAAAGAGGCGGAGAGAGTGGGCGAATTGAGGAGACGCAGACAGATTATGGTCGGATGAACATGAGAAGCGACCTCCCCGGGCAGAAGAAGGACGCGGCCAGCAGGCAGACCGACACCATCATGCAAATTTCCGAGAAGCCGGCAGATGTGATAGAGAGAGAGCGGAAGGAGGAGCACCGAGGGTTACGGTAGGCAGGGTCTCATGACTAGCATGACGAAGTTTTGGTGTGACCAGCTACCGAGTCGTTTTTTGTTTCCGAAAACTTGTGTGTGGCATTGCGAAATGAGAGAAAGAGAGAGAGGGAAAATGGGAGGGAGCTTTCGTAAACAAGCGAGAGATCGAGAGACTCCAGACAGATTCGGATGATGAAGCTCAACGGAGAAAATGAGCGGAGTAACGGAGGGAAACGGCGAGAAGACGTTGTCACGGTTACCGAGCGGAGAGAGAAAACGAGGAAGAGAAAGAGAGAGAAAGAGAGAGAAAGAGAGAGAAAGAGAGAGAGAGAGAAAGAGAAAAAGAGAGAAAGAGAAAAAGAGAGGAAGAGAAAAAGAGAAAAAGAGAGATATTCCTCATCTCGCAGTGCATTTCGGAGAATTTCTACAAAACGGGTCGGTGGCCTAGAAACTGCCCCTGCTCGGCCACTGCGACGACCATTCTCCGGCCGACTGTTCATCGTTCTTCTAGTCGGTCCGGTCGAAGTAGAGTGACTTTTGAAAACAACCAATTTGCGCGTCAAAAGAGTGAAGGGTCTCGAGAGCCCCACGCGCGCGAGAGAACAAGCGACGCAGACCGCCGAAACACTGGAATTATCTTTTGAAAACCGGAATTCGCTCCTCTCTTCCGCTTGTTTTCCCGTCCGCTGCCACATAATCGGGCACATTTCCAATTTCAAACAAGGCCACCTGTCGGAGCCAAGTGACTTCGAGAGAGCTCGCGAAAACAAGAAAGAGTCAAAATAACTTGACAATTCCTACGGGCCACACATTTTCCAGCTGTCTCCGCGTCACGCCTTTGCAGAGAGTTGACCTACTCGCAGTAGTCTAAGAGAGAAAAATGAGTGTGAAACCGAATACTGCTTGAAAATGAAGAGAGAGAGAGAAGCGGTGGGCCGCCGTGCGCGCGCGCTTTTCGGCAGCACAGCTGGACACTTCTCCTCTCCGATTGACTTGACCCATTTCATGGATTAAAATGGGAGGTGAGTGAGTGAACAGGTGGGCAAGAAACGAGGAAGAAGCATAATTGTGGAGGGAAGAGGCTCCCTCTCGGAAGAGCCGTTTGTTTCCGAAATGGAGAAGTGGACGTGTTTACTCACACTTCTTGAAGAGAAACGAACCGAAATTGGATGTAAAAGGAGACGAAGAAGTATTGCGAAACGGGCCCGGAGAAGTTTTCGAGAATGTTCACAGCCGAAGAAGAGACGACGGAGAAGCGAGAGAGAATCGATGCTGCTGCCGACGAGACGAGAAGAAGAAGTGCTCGGCGAGCCGCGCCGGGCCACGGCTACTTATCGATTCGAAGAGCGGGAAGGGAGAGAGAGCACGAGAGGGGTCCGTGTTCTTCGAAAGGAAAGCAGTGTGATACGACGAACTTCCCGAGAACACTTGTGATAAGAAAGAGAGAGAGAGAGAGAGAGAGAGAGAGAGAGAGAGAGAGAGAACTGTGTGTGCGTCTGTGTCTCTTCGTCTCGCACACTCTCTCGTCTCTCCGTGATATGCAAAGTAGATTTCAAGTGGAACATGACGGAAATAAACAAAAAAGAAGAGGACGCATGAACTCGCAGAGTCGGGATGTACTGTGTTATGGAGCATGTGAGGGAACAGTGAGTGTTTGGATTTCAAGGAACACCTCGAACTTCGAAGATTCATGCTGACCATTTGCGTGAAACTGCACTCGCAAAGCAAACTTCGCGGGATCAACAAGAAACAGTCCATTTCTAGTTCTTTCTCGCGTGGGTGAAATCCGCTCTTCGTGCTTTTGATAAGACCATCTTGGTGAGCCTCTTGTTCCGACGTCTTCTGAATCTTCGGCTTCAGCTGACTGTTTCGATGGTGATGGGTTTACCGACTAACGAGGAGCCGGAAGAGCCGTTCAATCCCCACGAGTTCATCAAGAAGCACATTCGCGTGCGGTCGTGGATCAACGAACGGCAGATCCCATACACGAAGAACGAGCTGAAGACGTTGATCACACTGGTGACAGAGCTGTTCAAGATGGAGAAGTCGCTGATCCGGATGGGACCGCCGATCACTGTGATCGGAGACCTGCACGGCCAGTTCCGAGACCTCGTGCGCATTCTTTTCTCCGGCGGGGACAAGGAGATGTTGAAGAGGAAGGAGATGTTCCCGATCTCCTCGCGGAGGTACATGTTTCTCGGCGACTACGTGGATCGGGGGCAGCACTCGCTCGAGTGCATCTCTCTCGTCTTCGCGCTCAAAGTGTGTCTGCGTCTTCCCGTTCCACGTGTTCTCTCTCTTCCTTTTTCCAGCTCGTCCTTCCCAAACAGTATGGGCTGCTTCGCGGCAATCATGAGACTAGATCGATAAACTGCGCGTACGGTTTCAAAGAAGAGTGCATCCTAAAACTGGGTCCGAAGGACGGAATGGAGATCTGGGAGCTATTCAACGAGGCTTTCTCGTGGATGCCGCTCGCCGGGCTCATCGGCGAGAAAGTGCTCTGCATGCACGGCGGCATCTCCGACGCACTGCACAGCTTCGAGGACATCGAGAACGTCCGTCTCTTTCTCTCTCTCTCTTTCTCTTTCTTTTTTTATCGAACCTTCCCCTAGAAATCTCGTTTCAGATAAAGCGTCCTTTGATGGAGGTCACCAACACGAAGCTTCCGCTCGATCTCCTCTGGTCCGATCCTATCCTCACATTTGGCGATGATCCGTTCGTTTTCTCAGAAAGTGCGTTCTAATGAACACTCGCTTCCAGCAAACCCGCTTTCCGTTCTAACATGGTTCGCGGGCTCTCGTGCGAATTCAATGAAGCGGCCGTCCACCGAGTTTGCGCGGAGCTGAGGCTCGACCGGATCATTCGGGCTCACCAGGTGAAGCAGCACGGTTTCGAGTTCTTCGCGAAAGAGAAGATGCTCACCATCTTCTCTGCACCCAACTACATGGCAGAGCAGGAAGTGAGACATGAGTGCCAGCTCGCGGGCAGACTGTTTTGCAGAATCTCGGAGCAATCATAAGAATCAAGACAGATGGCAACATGGCAGTTTGTCAGCTGAGAGCGAAAGGAAAAGCGAGGGAGAAGCCGCAGTTGGAAGAGGAAACGAGGGGGTGGGCAAGTGCGCTCTGTTGCTCAAATGGATCGTGTTTCCAGAATCGAGCCGGTGGCACTCAAGAGAGTGAAGTCGTCGTCGTGTCCAGTTATTGAATCGGAAGAAGAGAATGTAGAAGCGGATAAGAAGAGAAAGAAGTGAGAAAAGACAGTAAAACGCCACTTTGAAAGGAAAAGGGAAGTAATTAACTAATGAAGGGAGATCGCATTCAATATATTCATCTATTGAGTGGAATTTGCAACGTGGAACGAAATTATTTACAACAAAAAGAGCCCGAATCTGGGTGCAATAAATAGGGAGAAAAATGGGGAGTCTAGAGCACATTGATCAATCGATGATGGACATGGGAGGATTCGGTGTGTCGAGCATCATGGAGTTCTGCCACGAGAAGAGGCGGACGTCTTTTTTCTGCATCTCGCGGTAATGCTTGACACATTTGTTGAGGCACTCTTTGAAGTCAAAATCGGGTTTGTAGCCGAGCATGAGAAGGCTTTTCGTCGAGTTGAAGAAGGTCCAGTGGTGGAAGTAGAAGTATAGGAACGACGGATTCGGAAGCATACGGGCAAACTTCAGTGGTCCGAAAAGTTGAATGGCAAACTGAACGAGCATCGAGAAGAGGAGATAGATGTAGTAGAGCGGAATGAATGAGAGTTGGGTCGCCGAGCGGAGGCGTTTGCTATTCTGGAAACAAGTCGCATCTTGATGGTGCTTGAGACACTAGATACTCACGTAGAGCAGCTGCCCGTAAGTATTGTAGACCGTCTTCTTCGGAGTTTCGTCGTTGATTAGGAAGACCTCGAAGATTCGCTTCTTTTCGTTGTTCGCAAACGACATGTCGTTGACGATCGAAAAGTCCATCGTCGCAGTAGCTGGTTTCGCTTCGAGAGGAGCGAAGCCTTCGAAAGTGGTGTCCTGCTCGAAGACCTCTCCCTCTTCCACGAGGTACTCCTCCGCACTCTTTTTTGACTCGCTATCCCCGTCAAAAGACGTACGGATAGTATTGTGACGCGCACGGCAGCCCTCCTGCTGATTCTCGTCCTCCTCCTTGATCACGTACAGATCGCTCCCCATCCGCGTTTTGGTAGTGGTTTCTTCAAATTCTGCGTGACACCTCAACGAGTTCTCCGCCGAAGTGAGCAGATCGCTGAGCTCTTCTTGGAACGACTCATTCAGATCGAGACTAGTCGACTGAGAAAGAAGGCGGCAGACGGCCGACCAGATGGCCACCGACACGTTTCCGGCGTAGGCCATTTGCATGTGGCCATCGTCGTCGCCAAGAGACAGAATGGTCGTGTCGTTTGAGAAGTAGATCAGGTCGGTGAGAATCGAGCAGTCGTCGCCCTCCCCGTACATCGGCACGCATCGGACGATGTAACAGTCATTCGTGGCGGCTCTCACGAGCTTCTCCGCCTCGAACTTACTAGCACAGTACTCGGGAAAAGGCCACTGCGAACTAAAGACTTTCGGATCACGCTCCGGTTCGTAGACATTGGGCCAACGGTTTGAGCACTGTAGGAACGGCGTCGACAAATGAATCAACGGAGCGTTGCTGTGAAAGAGAACGCAACGAACGACTTCCACGTTGTGCATCTCAAGCTTGGAGACGTCGGGGAGCAGCGAAAAATCGGTGCACTCGTGCAAGTTAACGACGACATCAGCAGCAAGCAGAGCGTTCGGCAGATTTTTGATACCGTAGTAGCGGAGACACGTGGCAACGTTCTCAAGCTCTGCGAAAAATTCAAAACTGACGACTTCGAAAAAAATTGAATGTACCTGGATAATCAACATTCTCATAAGTCCACAAGGAAATTTGAACGGTTTGATGGCTATTTGTCAGATATTTGACGAAATGTCGCGCTGCGAGGTTGTTTCCCAGAACCGTGACCCGCATTTTTCAGAGTTTCTGAAAAATTTATGTGAAAATGAGAGGAGTGTAAGAAAGAAAACTGCACCGCGCCGGGATCGATCCGAATACGGAAATCGAAGAATTACGCGCTAACTTTTCAAATTTGAATGTCTTTCAAAGGCGCATAGGCTTCTCCCGCGCCCTGGGTCCCGCCCCGATGTAAATAGTTTTTGAAATTATTTTGTTTAAAACGAAACAATTGTTTGCTTTGTATTTTTTTTATTATTGAACGAATTATCCAGTCAACTTATAATGCACAGTCTATTATTATTATTCTTTTTAGCTTCTTTCTCTTGAATAATTCCATTCTTCCACGGATTCTCCTGACTAATTGGCTTCAAGCACGCTTTTGCCATGATTTTCTCTCCTTCTTTTCTCGGCTCCGACCATTTGGACTTCAGAACTGTCAACTGTTTCACTGAACATACTCGAACACGATCAATTTTGGAATGAAGGGTTCTCACTCTTCCGTTCCGCTTGCTCGACGTTGCGAAAGTAAAAGTTTTCGATTTTCCGCTCGCTCATAGCGTCGAACTCACACTGGCTCTGAATTCCACCGTCTTCCAAAGCAGTTTCACAATTCAAGTTTTCAATTTCTGTAAAATTCGAAAGTTTTAAAAATCTCTTTCTAAAATCACCATGAAGAGTGGGAGAGGGATTGCTTTCATCAATTTCATCTGACTCGCACTGATAATCTAAAGAAAAAAGACCGTTGCCTAGGAACTGAAAAAAAAAGCCGACCACAAATCGATTGATTCTTTTTCGAAACTCCATAATCGAAGCCGCTGAAGCTGAGAATATCATTTTTCCACTCCATCGGGAAAAGGGAAACTCGGAACTGATTGCTGGAAAAGACACTGAAGTGCCACGTTTTTTGTTTCGAAAATAAAATGTAAGTTCACGTTATGCTCCCGCATAGCTTCGAAATTCCCCGGTCAAAAGTTTTTTTTGTTGTTGAAATCACTCGAGCATTTCCCTTTTTCCCTCTAACTTCTTTTCTCACAAAATTCAGTTTTCATTTGATTTTTCCCTGTCCGCCATGGCCGTGGCCTAACGACCGTGGCCTGGTTTTCCGCCCGCTCGACCGAAAACCACTCGTTCGTCAATAATTCCTGCCAAAAGTCCCATTTCTGACTTGCGCCCTCAAAATCAGCAGTTCTCCCCGTTTTTTTCATCCACATTTCATGTTTCCCAATGGCATTCGACTTTCTGAATTCCTCTGTTTTTTTGCTGATTCTCGAACTTCGCTGCTGAAACTTTATTGATTTTTCTAGGTAATGGCGGCCGGATCAATTCTGAAAACGACTTTCGCGCTGACAGCGCTCACAACTCTGATCCTCGTAGGAACAGGTGAGAGTATTGATTTCGAGAAAGATTTCGTAATCTTGGAATGATTCAGGGTTCTTTTACATGCTGTCCGGGCAGGGCCATCGATTCGACATCGCTTGGTTCCTGACCTCCACTTCCCCGCACATGTGGGCCGGTCTCGGCATCGGAGCATCTCTTTCATTGTCTGTTCTCGGAGCCGGATGGTCCGTTTATTTCCCAGTTTCTGTCAAGAACTCTCTATTCTAGGGGAATCTTCACGACTGGATCGTCTATTTTGGGAGGAGGAGTGAAAGCGCCACGAATCCGAACCAAGAATCTCGTTTCGATTATTTTCTGCGAAGCCGTTGCCATTTTCGGAATCATCATGGCCTTCGTGTTCGTCGGAAAGCTCGGAGTGAGTTTTAAATTTTTAGATATGGATACTGAATCTTCCCTGGGTCTCAGGAGTTCCGTCGTGAGGATCTGCCACAAACGGCCGACGGTCTGACCCTTCTGGCCCGCAATCTCGCTGCCGGATACATGATTTTCGGAGGAGGTCTGACTGTTGGACTCTCGAACCTCGTGTGTGGACTCGCCGTCGGTATTGTCGGATCCGGAGCAGCCATCGCCGATGCTGCAAACCCGGCTTTGTTCGTGAAAATCCTCATCATTGAAATCTTCGCCTCGGCCATCGGACTCTTCGGAATGATCATCGGAATCGTGCAGACCAACAAGGCTACTTTCGGAGCAAAATAAATTGATTCAACTGTCTTTTTCATTCATTCTCTTTTTCCTAAATAGCTATATTTCTAGTTTTATAGAACCAAAAATCCAGTCAATTCGTCACCGCTCTCATTTTCCCAAGCGAATGTATATTTTGACCCCAATTCTCTTACATCTTCCGCTTTCGGTGATTTTTCATACATTCCCTCCTCTTCCTGTACTATTTAATGAGTTTTCCCATTTGTCTCTCGTGACAAATTTCCCCTTCAAGCCCTTCTCTGTCTCTTCCATTTCTATCGATTTTGCATCAAACTCTCCCTTTCTCCTGTTAATAAATAAAATGTGTCGGATTTAGCGGCAGAAAACATGAAATGATGCAAATTCGTCGAATCGAGTCGGAAGTATCGGGGAAAAGAGAGCAGACTTCGAGAGTCCGTCGAATTTCAGATGCCTCTCGAGTACATCTGGACAGTTTCAGCCGACGGAGTCCCATTTCGAATTCCAGCTCGCGCTGATCCCAGTAATCTTTTAAACACTTTCACTTTTTTTTGAAGAAATTCACAAGTTTTTATCGAGAATCTTACTATTTTCGAGCTTTGAAATTCTAATGAAATTCAACCCGGAAATAGAAATTCCGAAAGTTTTCTAAAAGTTTCGAAAAGTTTCACTGAAGAAGCGCAAGCCAAAATGAAGTATTTGGAACACTGAACGGGATTCGAACCCGCATCGGTTCGAGACCTTCAGATCGACAGAAATCTGCGCCTTGCCCCACTCGGCCACCAGTGTCCCTCAGTCTGAATTTCGGCGAATCTCGCTCATAAACCGGGCATCGTGAATCGCGTGCTCACAGAGAAAACGGAATGGTTTTATGATTAGAAAAAACATGCAAAAGATGAGTTTGACAACAGGGAGTTGTAAAAAGAAAAAATGGTTTTCTTCTCTCTTCTCGCTGTGAGCACGCGATTCACGATGCCCGGTTTATGAGCGAGATTCGCCGAAATTCAGACTGAGGGACACTGGTGGCCGAGTGGGGCAAGGCGCAGATCACAGAAGAATCGCTACTGGAAGCATTACGGACGTATGATGGATGCACGAAAACCATCCATATTGCACCCATTCACGGACGCATAATGGACGCACGAAAAAGTCCGGCGTATTACATTAATATGAGAAGTTGCATAATGGAAACTCTAGGCCACGGCCCTCGGCCCTCCCATATTCCATCCATGCGCGCTCGCATATTCCATCCATGCCCATCCATGCGCGCTCGCGCCGCCGACTCCCGATTTCGTGTGCCGTTCCACCCATATTCCATCCATGCTGGGGTGGAACACACGTGTGTGCGCATATAATACAAGCATTATGCGAGCATATTCGCATGCGTCCATCATGCGTCCGTAATGCTTCAGTAGCGATTCTTCTGTGATTTCTGTCGATCTGAAGGTCTCGAACCGATGCGGGTTCGAATCCCGTTCAGTGTCCCAGAATCTTTTTTTGCGTGTTAAAATGGTTCTTTAACTTTTTTTTGACCAATACACAGTGAGAAAACGTATACAAGTTCAAAACAAGCATCTGTTCGTTTGTAGGATGTACGAGCGAGGCGGACTGGGAAGAGATGCGCAGTTCTTCCGATTCGCCGATCCGAACGGTCGTCTCTTCGCCGACGGCCGCGTTCGCAATCGATAGATCCGGCCGCGTGCTCGTGCTCGTCCTGCCTTCCCACATCGCCATCCGGGAACGCGTCGAGATATGGGCGAACCAGGTGTGGATCGTGCGATGGATGAGTCCATTGTTCCTGGACCGACCTCGTTTCTCGGATGAAAGTGGGAAAGTGTCAAAGGATCCGTCGTTGGAAGACGTCGAACCGGGGTGGAGTTGGGAAGAGCCGTGGGCGACTCATCTGGATCCTCGGAAGTTCGATTCAGATGGGTGGCAGTACTCATACTCGTTTCTGATATCAAGTTGGGAGAAGAAGTGCCGTCGGTTCCATTTGGTTCGGAGAAAGATGCTGAAAAGACACATGAGATACACGGCACACGACCAATGGGTCGAGATTCACGATGAAGAGTCGAGGATGTTCACGGAATTGGCGATCGGCGGATCAGCAGTGATGGAGGAGAGTCTTTTGTTCGCGCTGGGCACCGACGGGAACGTCTTCAGAAGGGAAGGAATCAGAAGAAATCGACCCGCGGGCAGCGAGTGGCAAATGATACCGAAGATCGTCGTGAAGGGCTCCGAAGTGGACGACGTCACCCTCATAGCCGTCTCTCCTTCGCTTGCGACCCTTCTTTGTGTCACTTGGGACGGCAAAATGTACCATCGGAAAGGAATTTCGAAGAAGACGCCTTCAGGAGTCACGTGGCAGGCCGTAGCGACTCCACGGAACAAGGCTGTAATCTGTGCGGCGATCGGGACGGAGACCATCTGGTGCATCACGTCAGACGGCAGTGTGGGTGAATTCCAGAAAACTCCAGAAGCCAGAAGTCATTCTCTCCAGGTATGGTTCAATCGGATCGAAATCGACGAGAAACAAAGTGAGCATCTGATGGAAACGCTCACTTCGGAAGGGTATCAGCTGGTGACTCAGGGCGGAGTCAGCAGGGTTTCGGTCTCGAAGAATGACCAGGTTGGCAGAGGAAGTGTTCGGCCACAAGGCTTTCCAGTTCCCTCCTTCCAGGTTTTCTGCATTACCACTCGCGAAAAGATTCAATGTCGGACTGGAATCTCGAAGAACGAGCCTTCCGGCAAGCGGTTCGAGAGTATCGTGGACCGAGGAGAGCCGAAGAATCAGAAATGGGTTTCGGTAGCTCCGATTAAGTCTGAAACTACAGTTTCATCTGCCAGTTTCAGATAGACGCGGGAGCAGTCTCGTTGAGAGAAATTCCAGAATACTTTGTTTCTTCCTCAATTTTGCAGTCAAGAATGGAGATTTTGCATTTTAAAAAGGCAAATTGGAGACTAAAAGTGACATAGTCTCGTGTTCAGATTGAACTTTTTCCTTCTGATTTACAGATTTTGGAACGTCTTCAAGAGGCTTCTGATCGTTCCTGGTCAGTCATGAAGAACGTGAAAGGGGCGGAGCTTGAGGTTGAAGATGAGGGGAAAGGAACGGAGACGATTAGAAGGGTCAGATGCCAGCGACGTGTCGAGAAGACGTCGAACATCTTCAAGAGCGTCAACGTCTCCGTCACTCCGACGCATTTCGAAATCTCCGGAGACGCCGACTTCCGGAAGTCAATCGATATCTCGGCGGTGAAGTCGGTTCTCCCAACGTTGCAACGTCTCCCGCAAAAGTATCTTCTCTACGTCTACATCAATTCTGAATCGGAATCGGAATGTTTCGCATTCACAGACGAGAAGTCCCGGGGGAATTTCCAAGCGATCCTTGAAAATGTAAGATAAATGCTTCTAAAAATGCTAGATTGCTGTTTTGTAGATGATTCGCGAGCAAATCTGCAGTTCGACTCGCAGCTCTTTCGGAGAAAGCATGTGGTCCGTGAGCTGTGAAGGCGTCGTCCGATGGCATTGTCTCGCTGAGATGAGCAAAGAGAGCCACTACGAGAAACGTGTCAACCTGGGCGCTTCCCGAGCACTTCTAGTCGACGGACACTTCAAATCTATCGATTGTGGTGCCCGAAGACTGGTCTGGGCCATTAATCAGGTTAGAAAATGTGAGAAAAGGGACAGTGGACTCCCAAGAGGAAGATGTAAAAAAGCGGTTTTCTTCTCTCCACTCGATGTGAGCACGCGATTTCTGTCGATCTGAAGAATGCGGGTTCGAATCCCGTTCAATGTCCCAGAATCTTTTATACATTACTAATACGGAATTTAAAGGAACAATTTGTTCCGAACATCCTCAACGTTATCTAGAAGACTCTTTCTATTGCAGTCGGGCTCGCTGTACTCACTGAGCACTCTCTTCGATCCGCTAAACGCGCACGGAGAACATGACTTCAAAATGTCGGATGAGGTGACTCTGCGGCTGTTCGAGTACCAGAAAGCGACCCTTTTCCGGGGCTTCCAGTCATTTGAGAACACTCAAACGGGCGGAATATCCGGGTGGATGTGCAACTCCCGACCGTGTCCCGCCTTTTTTTCTTCGCTTCCCTCCTCGAACTGGAACTGGTGCGATGCGAATTGGAAGCTGGAAAACGAGGAGGACTGGAAGTATTCGAACGAGCTCAACGGAACATATTTGAGCAGCGATAGGGAGAAGGGGAAGGCGAGAAGACGGATTTGGGTGCGGAGAGCTCGGTTCGAATCGAACAACAGCCCGTGGTGCCACGTGGAGGCTCCACCAATCAGATGCGTTCGAGTGGCGAAGATGGAGGCTGAAAATGGCCGCATCAATGTGTTGGCACTTACGAAGGACGGACACATACTCAGCCGAAACGGGGTTAGCAGACAGAACTTCACTGGAGACAACTGGACTCAGGTAGAGGGACTAGAAAAAGATCTTCCATTGACCTCATCTCCCTGATTGCAGATACTCACCGATTTTCCAATCATCTCAATCCACATCGAATCTCACAATCAAATTCTTTGGGCTGCCACGTCAGACGGGACGTTCATATCGAAAAATTTGAAAACGGGGAGCAGTTGGAAGCAACTGGAAATGGATCTGAGTCCGATCACTCGGAATCTCGCGTCGAGCGGGTCGTTCGAGTTGACAGGCTACTCGAAGATCCTCTACGCGCGGCTCTCTAGTTGCCTCTTCCGGATTGACACTGAGAACGGTATTTCGTTGCTTCGCTTCTTCCAATTCTCACGAGAACCCCTTCAGAAACGATTTCGGATGCTTATCCGATGGACAATCTTCAGCAAACGGTTGTGAACGCCCAAGGTTCGTCCTGACCTCGGAATTCCAAAAAATAATCGGGGCGCGAATAGGGAAGAGATTATTTATATTGTGTTTGATATCTACAGGTTCGATCTGCGTCCGGGGAACCAATATAACGGTAATCCGAGAATGGCGAGTCACTCCGTACATTGACCGGAAGGCCACAATTATCGCAATGCGCACTGTCGAACGGGCTTCCGACATGGGCCGAGGAGTGCAGTGTATCGCATTTTACTGAATAATCTTGTTGAATCCCTGTGAAATATTCCACTTTGACATATTTTAAAAGTTTCTATCGCATCCACGACCTTCCATTTGCGCTTGCTCGGCCAAAAAATAAATGTTATATTTTAACGACGCTTCGAAATAACACCCACTGCACTGGGTTTAGCAGGGGACTCCTCGGCCACGGAGTCCTCTCGGACAATCGACCGAATTGTTTGGCGTTCTTTTCCACTTGTTTTCTAGATCCAAACAAACAAAAATCGGCATTTTTCACAGAAATAACATTTTTACCGATGGTTTCGAATGCTTTTGACTACTTTTTCTTCTCAACACTACAGTTTCTGGTAGTTGATGAAATTTTTCAATAACAAAACGGAATGACTAATTAATCGTGTGACTTTTCCGTTTCGCAACTCTTCTCCCCTAGCTTCCTTCTTTCAAATCAGTGGTTTCAGATCAATGCCATGGCAGGAGGACGTCCTGCAGCCGGCTGTTGCTGCTTCCTCAACAATGTCCGCTTCTTCGTGCTCGTCCTCACCACTTTCTCCATCGCGGCTCTCTACTCGACCATCCTCG
Source organism: Caenorhabditis sulstoni (assembly GCA_963966605.1). Lineage (NCBI taxonomy): Eukaryota > Metazoa > Nematoda > Chromadorea > Rhabditida > Rhabditidae > Caenorhabditis > Caenorhabditis sulstoni. Next base: position 4,443,708 of record OZ016476.1, on the reverse strand, counting down.
TCTTCAATCTGACTTCTATTTTGGATTCGGAAGTCGCTGTGAGACCCGTTCCAGCATTAGATTCACTTCATGGAAGCTCTTATAAAGGTTAGCAAGATCCAGTTGAGCACCAAAAACTGAAACTTCAGGATTCGATCGTTTGAAGCGAGAGCTCGCAGAGCCCAAAGTGCCCTCCAAAGTGGTCCGTTTCGATGCGTCAACCGAAGAAGAAGAAGGTCATCCGATCCTTCCTCCAACTCCAAAACCCGTTACAACTACCACAACGGAAGCACCGACGACCCGGAAAACAGAAAAGCCGGTTCCGATTTTCATCACGAATCGGCCTGAGACAACTACGGAACGAGTCGAAACTACGACGTCGGAACCAGATGTCGTGGCGAGAGAAGTCGAAAAGTCACTAAAAAAACTGAGAGATGCGGAAGAGGGAAAAGCTGTGGAAGAAAATCCGAAAGAAGAAGAGAAAGAAACGTTTCTCCCACATAAAGAGCCGTTTTCCGTCAGATTCCAACGCGGTTTTCTATATTCCGCACCAGGAATCGGCATGCTCATAGGAAGCGTTATCATGATCAATCTGGTGAAACGATTCGGGACCAGAAAGGTTTTCACGGTTTCCATGGCCCAATCTTCAATATTGGTTCTGATTTTTGTGTACGTTCAAGACAAAAGTAAGCGTTTCATTCTCGATTTCGTGTAATGTCTGACTTCTTCAGGCTACATTCTTCCTCTCGTTCGCCTTCTTCAAGGATTCCTCTTCTCGTCTGTTTTCCCAGTGATGGGAAGTCTTCTCGTTCAATGGGGACCTCTCAAAGAGCAACTTCTTTTTCTCACTGCAATGCTCATGTTCATTTCGGTGAGATTATCGAGAAAAAAAGATTCTGGGACACTGAACGGGATTCGAACCCGCATCGGATCGATATCTTCAGATCGAGAGAACGGAATGATTTTATGAACAGAAAAGACATGATAAGTTTGAAAACCGGAGCAACATCCGTCTTGCTCATAAAACCACTCAACAGGGAGTTGTAAAAAGAAAAAAATGGTTTTCTTCTCTCCTCTCGCTGTGAGCACGCGATTTAAGATGCCCGGTTTATGAGCGAGATTCGCCGAAATTCAGACTGAGGGACACTGGTGGCCGAGTGGGGCAAGGCGCAGATTTCTGTCGATCTGAAGGTCTCGAACCGATGCGGGTTCGAATCCCGTTCAGTGTCCCAGATTATTTTTTCTCTTATCTCCGAATGAAAACAGAAAAAAACAAGATAGACTTTCCAACCATATTCCTTTCCAGATCGGACCTGTCGTTGCGTGGCCTGTCGCCCAGTACATGAATTCTCTGGAACTCGAAACTAATTTAGTCTACTTTATTCAAGCCTTCATCATCAGTCTGCTGTCCCTCTGTTGGGGCATCTTCTACCGAGACCGTCCTCAGACGCATCCCTGGGTCAGTGGAGTCGAGTTGAATCGGATTGTGGCGGGAAAAGTGCAGGAGCTGCAGTCGAACCGAGCCCATTCCTCACCGTTCTCCTCACTACTCCGCTCGCTTTCCGCGTGGAGCATCTGGACGTGCTCTTTCGGGCTCTTCTCCGTCGCCGCCTTCTTCTCCACGTATCTGCCCGCTTTCCTCGCCTCGCCGGACGTATTCATCGTTGAGGGACTCGGAATGCACGCGAGCATACCTTTCCAACTTCTGGTTCGTTTCCAGAATCTTACGAATCTCTCTACATGTCCCCATTTTCAGCCAATCTCCTGTGCCATCTTCTCTTCTCTGAACCTTCTCTTCAAGCCCTCCACCAAGATGATCCGAATACTCAACACGCTTTCCTTCCTTCTCGCCGCCTTTTTTGTCGTTTCCATCCCGTTCGTCGCCTTTCTTCAAACCAAGCCCGGCCTTCTCTCGATCCTCTTGCTCTCGATGATCCCGTTCGGACTGTCGATAGTCACCGGATTCGGAAGAAGTCTGACTGTCGTCGGACGCGTTTTCGCAGAGCAAATCGTCTCGATGTGCGCCGTTTCGTTCGGACTCGCTTTCACGATCATTCCGATTCTCGTAACGAGTCTTGTCAATTACAAGTCAGTTTTCTTGAATCTATTCATTCGAATGACTCCTTCACTCTTCCAGCAAACTCTCCGAATGGACCAACGTCGTGATGGTTTTGTTCTTCGTCCTCTCCGTCATCGCCATCATCTTCGCTGTTTTCGGAAGAGGTACCGTTCCCTTCTCGTCCCCGTTCACTTCGATTTGCAGGTCGATCACCCTCCTGGGCCGAATCCTCGTGGGATCCTCTCGTTGCCTCCACGAAGATGCAGTCTCTGGCTCTCATCGATTTCAATCAGGACGAGTGCGGGCTTTACGAGCTCCGGAGAATCGAGCCCAAAAAATAACTACGCCATACAGCTGTTCACCCAAGATTTGCCGCTTTCAAAGCTTTTTTTGCTCATTAGTTCAACAATTTCCGGACCAAAATATCAAAAACCAAGCGATTTTCATCCAGGTCAACACTTTCTAATTGCATTGTAATAAAGTAGATGCCTCCCTCGCATTGATTATTCATATCTTTTCGCTTCTCCCCCATTCGTCGATCATAATCCTGTGCTTGTGCTCGTATTGTACCATATTTCTGTTTCTTCTTGACTCTTTTCCCACTTGTGATTTACTTTCTCTTCTTTACAATTAAACCTCTTTCTTTTTTCTTCTCGCCGAGGAACAAGTCGCTGCCTGCCTCCACTCACTGAATAAATAGACAACGGCGGACGAAGCGGCACTACGGTGGGTGGCGAAAGTGTGCATTGCGTACCGACGCGGCGCCACATCCGACGACTATTCGCGTTTTTTGTCTGCTTGGAGCGCGCCTCGGGCCCGCTTCGGATCCGCCAACTGTTGCAGGGCTCGCCGAGCGAGCCCACTCTCTTTTGCCATTCAGCGGACAGAATGATTACTTTTGCGCTCTTTTCAGTCCCCATCGAATGTCGGTTGATTTTGAGAAAATTAATTTAGGCCATCGGAAGGAAGTGAGGTCAAAGTACAGAAAGTTGGCAGAGTTTTCAGAAAAGCCGCTAAAAATTGAAAAATGAGAATGAAAGAAAAAATGGAGGAGAAAGAGGAGAAAAGCAAAAAAAAAACCGAAGATCACTCGTTTGTTCTCTAGATTTCTCGGCATTTTCGTTTGAATTCTGAAGCCAATCGGTTTCGAAAACTTCTGGAACACCCCCTTTTATCCATTCATTTCATGTTTTCTCTAAAAAATCCGCGAATCCTCGAATTTGCATTCTTTTTCCTTTTTGCCGCTTATCACTGAAAAAATTTCCCTTTCTGTTTCTATCGCTTCGCTTTTTTTGTGTTCTCTGCCCGCGATTCGTGTTTCCCACTCTCAAAATCATCTGACTCCTCTCGCTTTCAGGTAATTTACTATGCTGCGCTACCAGGCGTCCATGTACAGCGATTCGTACGGGAACGATACTCATTCCACCGTACAGGTACTAAAACAGATCTGGAACCAGAAAATGCGAGAAAACTCCAGAGATTCGTTAATCGAGAATTATATCTTGTGAGATTAAACAAGCTGTGAATCAGTTGTTTCAGGGACCATCTACAGTCGCCTCGTGCGTGGGACTCCGGTCGCAGCAGGGTAGAGTAATCAAAAGACCTCCGACCGCTTTCAAGACGATCCCCGCGGGTCGGTTAGCTCCCCGACGACGTCTGATCGTCGAAGGCGGGCAGAAGACGATGACAGGAAGCAACGGGATCACGTTCCCGCCGCCGGATTACGTGAAGAAAATGAAGGAGAACTACGAAAGCGGCAAGATCGTGAGCGAAAAATGGAAGCGAACTGAGTGTAAGAAGTTCCTTTTTCCAGATATACATCCGTCGGAACAATCCGAAGGGAGTCCCGATGTCAGGCCGTCTCACTACGATCAACGCGTCGATCCGCGCTCCAAACTACCACGCGACATCGATTTCAGCAGGGAGTGTGACTCTGGACACGAGCGGAAGTGCTCCCAAGTACGTCTATCGTCTTCCGAAGACCGAGTTCGGTGCGAAATTCGACGAAAACCGCCCAAGCTCGAACATGTACGTGCCGGCCTATGAGCCCCCAAAACAGCACTTCACCACAGTGCCCGCCTGCATGTCGATGGGCGGAGAAGTGGTTTTCGAGGAGGAAGTCGACGAAGAAGTCGCCGATCTGGGCGCCGACGAGTACAACGACGGATTCAATGCCGACAAAACGCCGAAATCAGAGTCACCTGATCCGTATCTGAAATCATCGGGGCCTCTGATTCAGACGAGCACCACGTCAACGACGAAACCAGGAGGAGGGCCCGGCTACAATCTGCTTGCGAGGAATCGGATACAGGGCTCAAGGTTTGCGTGTCCACAGCAGGACTGTTATTGGCGGGGAGCCAACGAGCTGTCTATGCGGAAACACATGCAGGGCCACGGTCCGAAGCAGCCCATCATGTACGACAAGGCTGGCGAGACGATGAAAGTGCAACTTGTTCAGCCGAAACCGAAAGGGGTAAGGGAACCGGGCGGAGTTGGCAGATTAGGGCGGGCTTCGGAGAAATTGATCGGCTCTGATCCTTTGTGACGAACTCCACGTGGAATCGAGGTTTCAGGTGAAATGCAGTGAATGCGAGACGTTCGCCTACTCTCGCCCTCTTCTCCTCCGTCACATGTACGATTCGCACGGGATCGAAGCGCCTCTCGTCAAGAGAACGTTTGCGAATCGCGAGATGCTTCAGTCGTGGCTTGATTCCCTGCGCGAAACACACGCCGTCGAGTTCGTTGTGTCCTCCGGGTCCAAGAAGTGGGGGCGGGGCCTTCAGGTGCACTATTTGACGTGCTCTCGGAGTGGCGATCAGAAGGAACGGCCGAACAAGAAGTATGTGCGGCCGCCGCGACCTTCGATAAAGTGTGGGCGCAACTGCATGGCGTATCTGAAGATAAAGCAAAATCCGACCGTCTCGGAGCTGCAAATCGAGGGGTGTCTCCATCACAGTGGACACGAAATCGACCACACAAGAATGGTTCTGGAGCCGAATGAAGTGAGAAGTGCAGAAAAGTTCGATGGGAATCTGAAATCCGTTTCCAGCTCGTCGGCATCGGAAGCATCGTCGAGGCAGTGAACGAAGGTATCGACGTGCTGAACAACGTCGAAATGATTCGAAGTAAGCGGGATTCCTATTGACTGCTCGGGAAGCTTTCTGTTTCAGCATATCTCGGGTCTTCGGGGCGCTTCCGTCTGGTCAGTGACAACGGGCTCATTGAGCAAATGCCCATCTGGTTCGAGCAGTACAACCAGGACATGTCCTCTTTCGGGGGACAAAGCGTCTATCGTTCTTCCGGAGCACTCACTAATTCTTACTGTGAACATTCCTTTTTTCGTCGGTTTTCGAACGTATTCGCTTTTTCAGTGTCATCGCTGGCGATGAAAACACCGATTAACGGGAGCAGACGAATGCCGTATTCTGGGATGAACATCAAGGTAACCGGATTGAAGGAAAGAACGTGTGATGGAAGTTGGGAAGATTGATTGCAGAAAGAGCTCGACTCAATCACGATGAAGACAACGCCGGTGCCGATCCGATTCAACGGCGGCTGTGGAATGACGTCCGAGCTGCCGGAGAATCGGGAGGACGAGGATTTCGATGAGACGGTCTGCGAGCTGTGTCTGCTCTGTTCCAATCAAGGATCCATTTCAGAAAGTGAAAATCGAAATGGAAGACGAGGACACTCTGGCAACTCAGAGCCTTCTGAAGGACGAGTTCGAGGACCTCAAGACGGAAGACCTCTTCGGACTCGGCGGCGAGGACGACGACATTCTGTGCGGCGGCGAGGAGGCTTCCGGGGTCACCTCCAACATCGACGGCATTCTGGCGGCCAACTTGCCCGAGAACTTCAACGATCCGCTGTGCGGAATGGACCTCTCCACTGATTTCAGCTGCGGCCTCGACGACGACGCGTTCGACGAGGTAGTTCTCCTGAAGGCTTTCTGACAGTCCTCTCGTTTTTCAGCTGCTCGGATTCTCGAGTTTCTCGGATCGCGGCGGGCTCGACTGCTCCTGAATCACTCATTTTTCTAGAGATTTCCTAGTCCAGAATTATCTTTTTTTATCTGTTTCAGTGATAGTTTCATGTAGTTTTATCGTAGATTTTCTTTTTTGAATGTTTAGGTTGTGTTTTTTTTTCATTTTTTCTTGATTTTGGACAGGATCCGAATTTGGTTAGGAATAGGATTCAATCGAAAAGTTAGGCCTTCTCTGCACATTGTCATAGACGTTAGGAGTTGGTTCTTATCTGTTTTTTCTCATTTCTTTTGCTCATTTGATTTGTAAATATCCCATTCCTATTTGCCTTTTTCTCATCTGATATTATCGGATTTTTTTGAATGCAATACGCTGCGGAAATTTTTTTTTTCGAAATGTCGATTTACGGGTTGGTCCCGCCACGAAGAGAAAGAGACGCAGACGACGAGAGATGAAATTTCTTCAATTTTTTCAAATTTTTTTATTTCTCGTCGTCTGCGTCTCTTTCTCTTCGTGGCGGGACCAACCCGTAAATCGACATTTCGAAAAAAAAAATTTCCGCAGCGTATTGCATTCAAAAAAATCCGATAATAAGTGTAGATTCTTATTAATGTCCCCTTATTCATTATTTCCCCGTTTTTCCCCAATTAGATTTCTGTGTGATTTCGCAGCTTACCATTAGTTTTCGTTCAGTCATTTTTACATAACTCAGAAATTATATATACAGAGACAGTCGCAAAAAACTTATTATCACAACAATTATATACGCTGAAAAAAGAGAAAACAACAACCAGTCAGAGCATAAAATCCGAATAAATTAAAGTTTTCTGAGGGGGTGGAGAGGATCACCTAAAAGAAAGAGAGGGAAAAGAAATAAATTAGGACAGAAATCTTTGGAATTCTTTGGGAATCTGCGACTGATAATTGAACACAGTGCTGCAGATCTTGAAGAGAAAACGGACTAATCAAACCAGTTATCCGGCAAAAAAGGAAAGGAAATAGAAAACGCTTTTAGTTCTTCTTTTTCTCCGAATCGAGAACCTTGGCTCCCTTGATAGGAGTGTCCTTGTGGTACAGATAGACGATCGAGAAGAGGACGAGACCGAACATCATCGAGAACGAGGAGGCATAGTACGGGTATGCCGAACGGATGAATCTTTCGTATTGCGTGTGCCAGAGGGGGCGAACCGAGACCTGAAACAAAACGAGACTGATGAAAGTGGAGCGAAAATGATAATATTCACCTGCTGCACATCGTACAAATGCGTGTATCCGACTCTTCTATAGTCAACGAGGAATTTGAAGACTCCGAGGACGTCCGGAAGCTTGAAAGCGGTGGTAAGACGTCCGTTCTTGTTGTCCAAAGTGGCTCTGACGAACGGATCGATGCGAACGAACTCAAGCTGCACGTCCTTTCCTTGGAACGGCACCCACTTTCCGTTCTTAAGTTCCTCGATATCAATCGTGTAGACGACGTCCTCAGTGATGAAGTAGTCCTCGGCTGGAGGCGAAGTCTCTCCTTTCTTGTGATGGTTCACCGCTTTCACGCGCAGCACTCCGCTCTCCTTCATAACCCATTTGGCGATCGACGCGGCAAGATCAGCATTTCCGGAGGCGGCTCCTCCAACTTTGGCGTTGAAGAAAGCGTTCGAGAATAGATCTGAACTTCCAGAGAAAACAATACGAGCATTGTTTCGGGATTGAAGTCCTCCGATGAGAAGAGTTCGCGATCCGGCGATGGACGGGTTTACAGCACGGGCAGCCTTCGGATCGTACGAGTAAGCGGTTCCGGCGGCCTTCACGATGCTCAAAGCAAGATTGTTCGACTTTCCAGCTGCCAAGCCGACTCCCTTGAAGAGAACAGGGTTCAACTTTGCTGTGTTTCCGACAATCAGCTCAGCGTTGATAAGCTGATCTTTTTTGACGACGAGAGTCGAATGATCCCCATTGTCGAGAGCGGCATCAAAGTTGTGGTGGTCAATGACGGCGGTTCCGGCCTCGTCAAACTCGAATCCGTGCTCAACGGCGACCTCGCGGAGAGCATCTCCGATGTTTGATCCGGCGGCGACGAGCACGTTTCCACCGGCATCAACGAAGCGGGCGATCTCGGCAGCAGAAAGAGATCCTCCGAACACTTGAACACCGGGCGCGAGGACGAAGAGATGGTCGAAGATGAGCTGACCATGCTTGAAAAGGGCAAGCTGCGAGTCGTCGGCAGCACGAACCGTCAGATCGTGACCGCGTTCTGCAAAAAATAGAATAGAAAGAAGTTATTGAACAGTTTAGATCACCTTTGATAGAGTTGAGGAAAGCCGAATGAGTGTCTTTGACGGCGGCGGTCTCTCCTAGAACAAGAACTCGATCGGCGGAAATCCGACCGACGAGAGCGACAAGAAGAAGCGTTTGCAGCCACTTCATACCTGAAGAGAAGAGGTGTACAGAAAACAAGGGCAGGAATAGGCGAGGAGAAAAGAGAAATGCGCAGCGAGCCGCGCCACGTCAAATTGCGGACAGCGAGTGTGCAAACACCGCGACGGGAAATTGCACAGACCGGTCGACAGAGCGACGCGCAATTTTTCGAAGTAGGCAATCTCTGACGAAACACAATAGGAAATTGAAGTGTCCGAGCGAAAAGTATTGATTAGATTAGCAAAAAGTGAAGAAGTGTTCACGAAGATGAGGGATGGTCAAATGTATATTCGAAGGGGTTCGCGAACCAAACTCTTTTCATGGATTAGACGATGCGAAGAGATTAATTCATTTTCAATTAAGAGGCAAATCGATTTAATATATGGGATAATTAGGAAGTGTATTTTCTGCACGACGTGGCATCTATCTGCTTGACCTGAGTCAGAGCCATCATAACTTTTCGGCGATATTGAGCCGTGTCGTGGTGGTAGAACGGATTGCGCTCCAAATAAACAGTCTCGAGGTGTGGGAGCTTCGCAAGGTACTCAATTTCCGAGAAATTCTCGACCTTGTTGTCGTTAGCCCAGAAATCGCCGAGCTCCTCCAGTTTCTCCACTCCTGCGAACGTCTTGATCTCGTTGTTTGCCACGTCGAGAATAAGCAGATTTGACTGAAAACGGCAGTTTTTCACTCTCAACTCTCTTGCTTTTCTCACCAAACATTCAACTCCGTGGATATCCTGGAGCCCTTGATCACTGAGATAAAGCTCTTCCAAGTTTTTTAGCTCTTCCAGATTCTCGATTTTCACGAGCCGATTTCCAGGAACACTCAAAGATTTGAGCTTGTGGAGGCTTCCGAGACCTTCCAGCTGCCGGATTTTGTTTTTTCCCAGAAAGAGGTGCTCCAGATTCGTCAGATGCTCGATGTTTTCGATTTTTCTGATTCTGAAATAGTCTGAATTCAACTTTTTTTTCTTCTCTGAGTTCTCACTTGTTATCTCCCAATTCGAGAAGTCTAAGTCCAGTCAAAGTATCCAAATTCTCAATTTTCTCGATCTTGTTGTGAACGAGGTACAGAGTGTGGAGATTCACCAGCGTTTCTAGGCCGCTAATCCGACGGATTCTTCAAGAAAACAATGAAACTTCGATACTTCTGATGAGTATTTACCGATTATAACTCAAATCGAGCGAGTTAAGGTTTACAAGTGTTTCGAGATTCGCGATCTCAGTCAGCTGATTTTCGTAGAGATCGAGCGAAGTCAGGCTGACGAGGGGGGTCAGAGTAGGATTTATGACTGTCAGAAGATTGTTCCGTAGGCGGAGGTCCTGAAATCGGCTGAAACTCTTGAAAAACTTCGAAGATTTCTCACATCCATTTTCTGGAAACGAGAGAGATCTGGGATATGATCGGCGCGTGTGTGACTCAGGTCGACGTCAACCTCATCCGGGTCAATAGTGCTCAAATCGAATTGATTCTTCTGAACGGGCTCCGCCGGCTCTTCTGGCTCTTCTCGCGGAAGCACGACGACTTCTTGTTTGTTATCGGCCATTTTCGCTGAAACTGTTGGTTTTGAAAAAGCGATGTGGACAACAGGTAAGAAGCGAGGAATACGCAACGATTCGGTAGTTTGAAAGAGAAGAGTCATATTTTTATCGTCAAAAACAGCAAAGTTTAAAAACCTCGATATTTAGAAATTAAGGTAAAAGAAGCTAAAAGAAGATTCCAAGAGCTAAAAACTGACTATACACGTTTCACAAATAAAAATGGGAGAGAAAGTCAGATTTTCTATTTTGTTTCAAAAGGATCCTTCCAAACGTTCTGCGGGCCGGCCTGCTGCTCGCGAGACGAACGGAGCAGAGCTCGTTCCTCCTTTTGTGCCTTTTTGTAATAGTCGTGATGGTATTTTGGATAGAGGGTCACTGCCGCGACCGCACAACAAGTTATCACCGCAGTTGCCACGACAGCCATCGAACCGAGTGTCGGTCGGGACATCTTCGCCCATTTTGGGAATCTATTTTTCACCGAAAACCAGAATGGTACTGGTGCTCCGGCTGGAACTCGCATTTCTGTCTAAAACAGAGAAGGTTTGAAAGAATAGTTAATCTTTTGCGTAGTAACGTCCGAATAAAATCAAAAGAACTCTGTTTAATTAAAGAAAAAAAAACTTAAGTATTTACGGTGTTTTTTTCCCGACGCGCAGTAAATAGTAAAAAAGAAAAAGTGCCACCAATCAGCGCGCGTCAATCAGACTTTGCAAAGTGCGGCGCGGAATTTCGCAAGTCTGCCGCATGCAGTTAGTAAGTTTATTGAAGCGACTAGAAAGAGCAACAACTTCAAAGAACTGAATTCTATTCTAATCGAAAAGCAAAGAGAACATGAATGATATTCATATTTACCAAAAACTAACCAGATTTTCTACTTGTGGGAAGAACAACCAAAAAAAACCGATTTTTAAAATTTTTGGCTGCAGATAATAATTGAAACGAAATGAAGTCAGAAACAGCAACTCTGTCGGTTAATTCAATCACAAAATGCAGCAAAAGAGCTGCTTCTCACGGCGGCGGAAACCTACACCGTAAACTGCTCGTCTAATGGAGCGCGTTTGCTGATCCCCATTTTTCATATCGAAAAAAATATGAAAATGAGGCGGAAAAGGCCAAACTAGGTCGAAGCACTGCATTTTCTCACTTTCCAACAAAGGAAAAAACGGTTCCTAAAAGAGAAAAAAACAGAAAAAAATATTTTACCTCAATGGGGGCAGCAAACGCGCTCCATTGGATGAGCAGTTTAGGGTGTACGGAAGGCGGAAATGGAAACGGGATGGGAAGCTTCCGATCCGGAAGGCGGAAACGGAAACGCCGAAAAGACGCGGAAGACGGAAACGGAAGGAAGGAAACGGAATTCCGTGCAACACACCATGGTGTGTTCCTACGCCCTGCGGCCGCAATCGGCGAGCCAAAAACGGGACCACTGTGCGGGGGAGCGCATTGGCATCATTCGATCCATTCACCGTTAAGAAAGGGATTTTTCAGCGGAAAAACTCGCGCACGTCGGAATATTTCAGCTTTTTTTCAAATATGTTCAGCTAATTTTTGTAGCCTCACGTCTTCCGAACATTTTAACGCCAGAAGCACCAGAAATTATTCAAAAACCAGAGAGCTTATCTGTTTTTCCCACTGTCTCCTCTGGAAGTGATTTATTAGGTTGAAATGTTCATTGTCGTTACGTTGCGTGATCACGAAGATAAGTCTCACAGATCCGTTAAGTTGGTTTTTGAAGCTGAGGTATGTTTTCCATTTATATTCATTTTCTCTTTGATGTTTTCCATTCATAAATACAATTCATTGTTTCAGGCTACAATCAAACAGCTCCAGGATGCGATTCTCTCTAAATTTCATATTGCGGTTGATTTTCAAAGGATATTCGATCGCAATGCTCGTCGCATCGACTTGTTAACTGGCTCATTGCAAAATGCAGGACTTCGAGATCACGATACGTTGATTCTGGTTATTTAGTTGTTTCGACATGTGATTCTGATGTTTTTAAAAGCGAGAACTAGCAATTTCTTCATAATTCATTCTCAAGTTATAAAAGTAGAATTTCGATTGGTATTTAAAATTACCTAACTTTTTTTAGAATCATTCGCATCTCAGCCACTGGAAAGCATACATCAATCGTGTCGAAGAATTCAAGAATGCGCAAGTTGATGAAACGAGAAAAAATTGTGCGGAGAGTGCTCAAAGATTCTATGATTTGCTTCTTGGATCTTCTTTTTTCACTGTTTACGCCAACTTCGATATCGCAGTCACTGAATACCACAAATCGATCAGCAAGTACTTGGATAAGCACGCCCGTTGGATTCAGAATGATGCAAAGAACTACTCCGCATTGGTCAAGTTCAAAGATCAGAATCCAGTGGTTGAATTCGAAGAAACCAACTGTGGAACGCGTTCGGCGGTGATTTGCAAGATCAAAGTGAATTCGGTAACACACAAATATCGAATTAAAACGAACCACAACGCCGGAGAAAGTGGGTCAGGTAATGTTTTTCTTTCAAATTTCATTTTCTAATTCGATTCTGTTTCAGCCAGCCGTTGGAGCCTCGATCTCATCGAGCTTTACTGCTATAAACTGCTCGAATCGATTGGAGTGGGCCCAAAAATTGTGTTTATTCCAAATTGTGTTGCATCGAAGTCAATCTTGTATATTGGAAGCGAGTGGTTGGCAGATTTTCAATCCTTCAACTCAACTGAACAAGGCTAGTTTTTCCATAGTATTGCGATGCACGTAATGCGATTTTTCAGTTAATACGACAGAAGTCTGTCATGCTATCGTTCAAGTCCATTTCTTGGCCGTATTCCTTTCACTCGGAGACATGCACGAAGAAAATTTCGGAATCAATGCAAGCTCCGATCTAATAATTGTGGATTTCATGGTTTCTAATTATGGAAATCCAAAGAACAAATTCTTGCACGAGGACGATATTGTTCGTTCAATCCGAGCTCGCGAAATTTTGAGTAATTGTGATCCCACAACAAGACTCAAAATAGCCAAGGATGCTATTTGGAAATGGAATCTTATGGACAAGTTGGGTGTTGTTCTCGACTTGATGGACAAAGAAATGGAGGGCTTTTGTCGAAAAACGTTGGATTTTGACAAGAAGACACGAGATTTGGAGGAGTTTATCGGAAAAGTGAGATCAAATATCGATGATCTGTCTCGCGATTGAAGACTGTTATGTTCACTCATGAACTACTGACTATTTTACTGTCTGTTTTCTGAACTCACTGTTTTATTCTATTGTGCACCATTCTACACTGCCCACTCTTTTATACTATTTATAATCGTGTTAACAATCCTTTTTTAGCACCGAATAAAGCTATTAAATATTCGCTTGAGAATGTGTCTCGCATAAAGTTTCCTTTGAAGTTTCTGGTCTCTGATGTGTCTACTACTTCTATGAGTTCGAAGTTACTAAGAGGCTTCAGGTCTTCTGAGAATTTCATTAAATATTCTCATTTTTTATCTTCAGAGATTTTGCGAGGTACTTGCGAGATATGGCGGCCGCCGTTGTGAAACACGGGTTTCAATTCGGATCTCCTTCGCGAAAACTTGATCTTTTTGACGCTCTTCTTTTAATCAATTCATCTAAGTTATCCGCAAAAGTTTGGGTACCAAATTTTTGAAATTCGATGTCTAACTCGAGAAATTCCCGAAAAACTGCCGAAAAATCGTTGTGGCCTAGCGAACGCCGCGGTCGCGGCCGAGCTTTCACTCTTTCAGGTAGTAAAAAGAACGCCGTGAACCGAAAAATAAACAGCGAGCAGATGTAAGTGGCGGAGTGTCGTACTGCTGGTTTTCTTTGGCCTTCAGCGCGCATGTGCACGTGGGAATTTGAGAGATAATCAATAGTTCTCTACCCAAATTCCAACTTTTCTCACTCACATCGCCAACAAGAATGTCGGACGGTAAAAATAAAGTGTCATTTTATAGATTTTATATTAAAACATGAGTCAGGTCCGCCGTTGGTAAACAGCAGCTCAATTTCACCGCTCGAAGAAGGAAAATCGGAGGATGTCTTCGAAGTTGAAAAGATTATCGGTTACAAAGAAGTAGGAAGTGATGTGTACGCCAAAGTCAGTTTGAAAAACATAACGTTTTCCGGATAAACTCGATAAATCTACAGGTTCGCTGGCTGGGATACGAAGAGAAAGACGACACTTGGGAGCCATTTACTGAGTTGTTTGAAACTGCAAAAGAGACGGTTGAGGAGTTTTTCTCGAGTCTGAAGTACACTGAACAGTTAAAATTGCTCGAAAGTGCGCAAAGGGGAGTAAAAAAATGGAAGGAGTCGCAGGCAGTCGTCCAGTCCAGCAATAGTTCTGGAAATGGAAGCAACGAAGACGAACCCGCTGTACCAGAAGCATCTGCTGAGATATCAAGAAAAGAACCCCGAAGGTTAGTTTCCATTCAGTGTTACGTCACTGATTTCGCAAGCGGCCTCGCTACAGACTTTCTCCGGGATTGCGAACTCCCCAAACCGTTCAAGCTCCGCGCAAAGTGAAACGAAAAATCTCGGAATCTTCTTCTTACGGACCTCCAGAAACTTCGAAAAGGAGCACAAAGGAAGTACGAGACACCCGTCACTGGATAGAGGACGACTTTTCCGACGACGACAACGACGGGTCCTTTCCTTCTGAGACGAGCGGCATGGACAGGTTCGCGAGAATGGTAAAAGTGAGGATTTCGCCCCGGAAGGATTCGAGCTATTCGTCGCAGCCATCTTCTTCCTTCGGATCACTGACAAACCCCACCGCCTACACGGTCACCACGGTAGGGGAAAAAGGAACAATGAGTGGAGAGAAAATGTGATTTGCAGTGTAATGGTTTCGAACCGATCTTGACTCGCCCCAAATCTAGTCTCATCGTCCCACTAACAAGTCCAGATGGTGAGTCGGATTGACTTTTTCTGATAATTGCAAGAGGCACTTCGCGGTACATATATGAGAGATAAACAGCAAAAAGTAGCATCACTCGCAATTCCTTCTTTATTATATCCCGAATCTCATAAAGTTTATTATTCTCTGTAGAGTCCTCTATTCCCTTTCAGATAATACGGAATGGATAGTGACCGGAATAGTCCGTCACACTGATAGCAGTTCTGCCCGCAAGAAGCTAGTCATGATGCAGCACAAAGTCACCTTGGAGAGCCGAGTTCTCGAAGACAGAGGTGAGCTCTCGACGCACGAGAAGCCTCAAAGGTTTTTTTTGTCAGATGCCTTCGAGCTCGATGGATGGGCTCTCACCAAGTTTCTCCTCGACCGCTGTGAATTCTGAATCTTCTTCGTGTATTTTATAATATAAACTCACACTCGATACTTTTCCTCATCACTAAATTCACATCTTGTTCAGAATACGATAAGTGTATATTGTTTTTTTTTTGAGTTATAATCAGATTCTTCCGCACGCAAAATGAATTTTACTCCATAATCCCACTTTTCTTGTTCGATTTTCTTATTTTTTCATCCAGTCGGTTCCTATTTCCGATTGATATTGCCGAATTTTTCTCTCACGACTACCTTCTACCAATCGCATGTTTTCAGTTATGCAAAAGAGATGAGTGATCGGCACATGTCAAGTATCTTTCCGGAATGCGATCAGCTGAAGCAGGTGTGTTCTCAGCGGGAAAATGTTTCTTCTCTGTTAGCAAGATGCTGGTCCATTAATACGGGATTCTTGCAGATCTACGACAAATGCTTCACAGAGTTCTTTCAAAAGTTCATCACACCGAACTACAGACATCAGTACGCAGTCAATCCGTGCGAGAGGCTACACGACGTCTACAAGAGATGCGTTGAAGAGGTGAGAAGGCCGTTTCGATTATTTCCTATTCGGTCTGACCGACAAAGATAGGCTTCTGGACCGGAGAGTCGTATTCACCGATTGGTGAGGTCCACGTTCTATTTACCAATAACTGCTGAAGCAGCGAGAGGATTTCTCGCTGAACCAACAATGCGTATTCCAGAGACTCGCCAGTCAGAAGCCGTTCGAAATCGATCTCAACGAGATCCGAAAAGAATATCTAAACACGGACGAAGACAAGCTGCGAGAACGGCAGAACGGCACGCCTTGCGAGCATTCCGAGCAACAAAAGTGATCTGATCCCCAGTCGAATCTCCAGTTTCTTCCTCGATCTTCCTTCAAGTCTCTTGTACTTTAAGCCTTGTAAATTATTCGCTTTGTTACTAGGTTGTTCTGTTTTCGCTGTTTTTGTTGGTTTTCCGGTTTTCATGACACTGAAGAAGCAATAAACACTTTAAATCACTCTTACTTCCGAACGATTTCGATTGGTTTTCAACCAAGTTTTATCTCTTTTTGTTACTGCTTGCTGATTTCTTAATCCAAATTTCAGATGGATCCGAACAGTCCCTTGCTTACCCAAATGATGCAGCAGTCGTCAAATCAGCAACAAAGAATGGCAGAGTTGAATGAGAGGAACGAGAGAGAGGTTGGCTGAAACTGAATGGAAACGGACTGAAATCGGGGCTCTTGCAGAAGGAGGCGAAGAAAAAGGAGAAAGAGCGAGAAGAGGAGAAGAGGAAGCAGGATGACGAGAAGATACTGCAATTGGAGAAGAAGCTCGAAGAGTTCCAGGAGAACGCTCGATTCATCGGAAGCCTCGCTTCCGACTTCCAGCTCAAGTACCAAGACGCACTCAACGGCAGAATCTACTCGCTGATTCGAGGACTTCAGGAGCTGGACAGGATGAAGGGCACTTTCAGTGACAAGAAGGTGCCGCTCGAGATACTGCAGTACTTGGACGACGGAAAGAATCCGCTTTTGTACTCGAAGCACTGCATGGAGAAAACGTTGGAAAAAAACAAGACGGTCAGTTAGAAAGTGGGGTAAAAATATATACTTTATTTCAGGTAAACGGCAAGATCGAGATGTACAAGAAGTTCCGTGCTCATCTCATCAAAGAGTTCGCCGAAGAGATGCCGGAGCTTGTCATTCAATATAGGAATTATCGCGACGATCTCGAGTTGGCTTGATCTCGATCCTTTCTCATTTTCGCGTTTTAATTTATAAATTTGTAAATATATAAATCAATAGTTACTCAAATGTTTCCATTCCACTGGCTACTGTCATCCAGATATCCATTTCTTTTTTCATTCTGTTCTCGTTTTCCTCTCTCAAACCGCATGTTTTCAGATGTCGATCGGGGCGAATGCGGTGATGAGTGTGCAGAACGGCTTCACAGCCAAACTCATCCGCTTCGTGCCGCACTTTGTCTCGCTGCGGCTCAGCTGGACTCACAATGATCTGAAAGCGGAAGGACTCGAGCAGTTCGTCGAGGAGTTCCTGCCGGCCATTCGGGAGAACAACCCGCAAGTCAAGTACTTCCTCCAGCGCTCCTATACCACTTGTGATCCGTTCGTTGTCGGAGAGTCAGTCCCTTTCGCAGCCTTCGAATCCACCCGATTTCATTCAGATACGCTTGGCTGAGACATCGCAAGAAGCGTGTCAACTGGAAATCGAAAGAGCAAGTGCTCTCAATGGTCGAGGAGATGTCGATCGGCGGCGACTACCGGGACGGCTACAAACGCGGCGTGAATCGGCGTCTGCCACGTGGTCAGGAGCTGTGGGACACCGAGACGATGGGTCACGACGTGTTCCAAGTGTCGAGCAAGTGGAAGGCCGACGTGCCGGAAGAGGACGAATTGCCGATCACCGCCAAGACTCATCCGCACTTCACCTTCAGAAAGTACTAGCCCAGCTCTTCTGTTTTAGTGTATAGTAGAGACCTCTTGTTTCCACCTCTTTGTTTTGTTGCGAATGAAGCTTCCATTTCGTTGAGCCCTTCTTCTGCTCAACTTTATCGACGTGACGGGACTCGCTAATAATTCAAACGGAATGACCGTTTTCCGCGAGCGCTGCGTCTCCCCAGAAAACGAATAAATTGTATCTTTTATCGGATGCGCGCGCTCGCGGACGGCCCAGGGACGGGCGGTGTCCCTTTGAAGACGCGTTGAATTTTTATGACGCTCAGAATCCCAACACGAACAACTTCAGATGAACGAGGCAAATGCGCTCCACCGAACAAAGAGGAACACGTGGCAAACACATGGCGGAAACGCGTATTTTCAGAAACAAAGTGACAGGTGTCTTTCTGTGAATGGCTCATAAATCGGCTTGAAAGAAAGAATGAAGGTCGTTTGGAAGAGAAGAAAGAGAGTCTGCGTCTCCGCGATTCGCACGGTGTCTCGCCACTTTTCGCAGTGACACGAGATTTGAATCGCGGCGAACTTGGCAAGAATGGGAAAACGGGGGTTACGGTAGCGAGTGGGAGAACGAACGGCTGTTCGAAGATCGGAGGCGCGGATTAGAAGCGACCGATGTCTTCTTGACACGTCGTTTCGAACTTCTTCTCTCTTCCCGCGTGTTTATGTGTGGGTGTGTCTGCTCGAGTGTGCACACAATCTCTTCGCCCTTCGTCGCCTCGTTGTCGTGTCTTCCAATCAAGTTTTATTAGCCTAGGCACACGCTTTGTGACACCTTTTCGCTTTTCTTCTCTCATATTGCTTTCGAGTGAAAAGAAAGAAAGGGGGCGTGGCCTCCGGTTCCTCCTCAAGCCCCGCCCCCTTTCAACGGGCTCCTTCGTAGAGACAAGAAGAAGAAGCGAGGGAAACCTTCTTTTTCGCATACAAAGGAGGCCTCTTTTCCCATTCAGAATGTCCTTCGTTTTACGAGTTTTCGCGAAAAAGAAATCCGCCGGGCCGTCCCGTCCAGAAGGTCGTTAAATTTACGACCGTCCCGCCCGTCGTGCCTCGGACACCCACTTCTTCGCCCCCGTCCGCACTCCGCCCCCCTTTTCCCCTCCCTCACTCGTTTCTATTCGAAAACTCTGACATCGTCTGGTCGTCGTATTCTTCTCGAACGGTACAGTTTGGATGGCGAAGAACCGAGTCGTCTACCCTGTAGATCGAGCTGTGTGTTTGAAAGTGTCCCAGGCAGCGGATCAACACACGCTAGAGTACAAGGTGCACGACACTCTTCCATCCTTTTTCTCTGTTTCCACAACTAACCCGGAGGGACTAAGAAACGTGGCTGGTGGCCGATTTTTCGGACATCGAAGTTATTTCAGATATGAGAACCAGTAGTGAACATGGAACGATTAAATGAAGGAACGGGTACGAGCGATGGAAACTTGAAATAAAGATTTTATCGTATACATACAATGGCCGAGAAACTTCCTGCCTGGATCTCGGCCACCGAGCTACTTGGCTAGCCAATTTCTTTGTAAAGAGTCTCCAGGTTTCAAGGCAGGGAATCATGAAGAGGGGGGCGAAGAACGTGCCAAAAAGTGTTGGGTGGGCTCGAAGTGCAGAGGAGCATTGTTTGCTCGGCATTTGGCTCGGCGAGCCCACTTGACAGTTCGGTTCGACATCTTGTCCCCTCGGCCGGCTAATCACCTTCCTCATAATGAGATGTCTCGTTCTCTCGCTCATTTTCCAGTTACTCCTCACTGATTTCGATGACAGAGGAGCAGTCGAGGCAAGTAAAAAGGAGGCGAAGTTGTACAGGTAACTGAAGAGCAAACGGAGAGTCTGAGCCAGTCGCTGCAGGGACCTGCTCTCGAACTACAGCTTCCTCGTGAGACCCGTGCGCAATCCGAAGAAGGCGTTGACGGTGACGATGAAGGTGTTCATCCAGCAGGTGCTGACCGTCGACGCCAAACACCAGATGATCGAAGTCAACGCGTGGCTCAAATACGTTCGGAGCGTGCTCGAGAACTCAGAGGAATGGTCCAGTATTGCAGGTGTGGACAGACTTTCGTCTCCGATGGAACCCGCTCGAGTACGATAACATCACTTCGGTTCGATTCTTCGGAGAGGATCAGATCTGGCAGCCCGACATTCTTCTCTACAATCGATACATTGAGGAGTCGGCTCCCTTCCTGTTCCAATTTCAAAAATTGTTGATTTCAGTGAGCAAGAGAGCTTCGACATCACTTACAAAACGAACGCTCTGGTGTACAACGACGGAGTGATCAACTGGATTCCGCCGGGAATATTCAAAGTTCGTTTCGGAAGGTTCGTAAGACCAAAGAGCTATTTCAGATGAGCTGCAAGATGGATATCACGTTGTTTCCCTTCGACGAACAGATTTGCTTCATGAAGTTCGGAAGCTGGACGTACCACGGATTCGCTCTCGACTTGAGGTTGGACACTCCGGACGGACAAGGTGGGAGGAAGAGAAGAAGGCGTCCGGACTCGAAACATTTCAGAATCCTCGGCGGATCTCTCGACGTACATCACGAACGGAGAATGGCATCTGATTCAAGCGCCCGCGAAACGGGAAGAGAAGTTCTACAAGTGCTGCAAGGAGCCGTATCCGACCGTCAAGTGAGCAGACTTCTGATTCGTCGAGTTTTTGAATCCGATTCCAGATTCTACCTGCACCTTCGACGAAGAACTTTCTACTACGTCTTCAACGTGATCCTCCCGACGCTCCTCGTTTCGTTCATGTCTCTGCTCGCATTCTGTCTCCCGGCCACAGATTTGAGTGAGAAGATCGGGCTCCGTGAGTTCTCCCGAACGCTTTCCCGTCGAGTTCCGGAGATTGCAGAGACGACGATTCTTCTGTCCGTCTGCTTCTTCCTCACGATCCTCTCCGAGATGACTCCGACGACTTCAGAAGCCGTCCCGCTTCTCGGCGTCTTCTTCTCCGCACTCACCTTCATCGTCGCCATCTCCACCGCGTTCACTATTCTCGTTCTCAATATTCGCTATCGACAGATCACAAACCATCACTTATCCCCTCTGGTAGGTTCCGAGCAATCTTTTCTTTCCCCCAATTCTCTGAAGTTCCGTTCGATCTTCCTCGAGTGGCTTCCGTGGATGATGCTGATGAAGCGCCCGGATCACAAGTTTCGCAAAGGATCCTCGTATCGAGACGGCACAGCGGATCAGTGTGTTCAGGTGGAGGAAAAGGAAGTGCGCTCTGACGAATTCGTGTTTCAGTGTGCAAAGAATGCAGAGCTCAAGAGCATTCTGAGAGGAGCCGACAACCAGCAGCAGGCGGAGAACAACACGTTGTACCCGTTCCCCGCGGAGAATCTCGCATTGAAACGGAAAGTCGGAGATGTAAGACAGTTCTTATTGGAGGGAAAGTTGGAAGTGTTGGGATCGTGACGATGACACGGAAGTTTCGAAAGATTCGAGAGAACAGAGCTAGAAAAGAGTCGATCAATCGACGAGATACGAGAGAGCGCAGTAGTTGAGAGACGCGTGGCGGAAGAATTCGATCGCCGTCCTACTGTAGACTGCCACGTGACGAAGGTCTTTTTCCCGCCGGTGGTCATTGAAGACTTCGATGCGGAACGGACGAGCGACGATCTCACTGATGGGCGGGATCATTTGATGGCACTGAAAGGGAGATTCTCTGTCAGGACAAAGTGCGCTCTAACGAACCTTCTCTGGGTTGCGAAAGATCACGTAATAGAGGAATCGACGGAAGATCTTCTGCTCGGCGGCATTCAAAGAAGTCAGCGACTCATTTGGATCCTGTCTCGTGATGCGAGCGGTCCAGTCGTCGATGCGGTACGAAGCGAGCAGTTTCTCATGTCGTTCGCTGCACTCGACTCTTCTCTGGAAGACGCGAAGCAGCACGGCGACTTGCTCGACCTCCTTGATGACGTTTTCGAGCAGTTGCACTCTGTCGCCGTCGCGCTTCTCCTTCATAGTCATCATCCAGATCTTGTCCGCGTAGATCATGTACTCGTTCCATCGTTCTTCTATTAGAAGAGTGTCCATGACCCCGTACAGGATCAGAAGTCGTTCCATGAAATCAGGATGAGCATCGAACGGGACTGCCTCGAGGTGCTGCTCCCCTCGCAGAAACAGCTGTCTCGCTTCCATCGACTTCCCGATCTTCATCATTGCGATGCCCGCTTCGCAAGCCAAAGTGTGCACG
Organism: Caenorhabditis sulstoni; assembly: GCA_963966605.1. Lineage (NCBI taxonomy): Eukaryota > Metazoa > Nematoda > Chromadorea > Rhabditida > Rhabditidae > Caenorhabditis > Caenorhabditis sulstoni. The sequence goes on along the minus strand of OZ016476.1, from coordinate 4,421,802 downwards.
ACGGAGGGATCGGTGTGTCGGACAGCCACGTCGAGAGCCTTGTTGAACAGATAGAAGATGTCTCCTCCGAAGTACTGCTCGACTGAAACCCGATCAACGACACTCTGCTAGTTCGGATCGCCCCGACTCACACGGCAGAACCGAGTCCCTTTGCCACAGCTCGACGAGAGCCAGAGCGGCCGACTGATAGTAGTGGATCTGTTTGGCGGACTCGCCCTTCTTCGTCTTATCCACGACGCGCTCCTCGATCATCGTCGCCAGCTTCTCGTAGACCGTCCACAGGTGTAGATAGTCTTTCTCTTCGCTGAATCTGGCCCCTTCGAGCACGTCTTCTGAATTCAAACTTACTGTAGAGTCTTCAACTTCTGCAGCAACTCTTCTTCCGTCTCAGGAGGCCTGATTCCTTCCGCTTCGTGGTTTCTTTTCGGTGTGAGAGACAGCTTCTGCAGCATATTCTTTGCTTTTGACTCTGCCATTCTGCAATTATTTCAGGGATTGTTCATTCAACGAAGATGCGAAGTTCACGAGAAAGCGAGAAGCGAGAAGTTTGAGCGAGGGATGCGAGCCTGCGAGAGGACGGTCAAGGAGGAAGAGCCGGAGTTCGCGAGTATCCTCGTGATGACCATCAGGATGTGCGAGGCGATGGTCGGACAAGTGGCCAAGATTCGGAAGAGGATCACGTTGAAGCGGAAGAGGAAAGACATTCAGGTATCTCGAGGAGAAATAGTCGATCGACGCCCAGTGCGGCCGTGGAAGAGAAAAACGGCGGAGAGTCTGCGTCTCTTCTTGAGATGCACTCTTTCGTTCCGTGTGTGTTGAAGGGGGAGAGGATATATAGAGTGGAGTGGGTCAGTTTCGGAAAGAAAGCAACATCTCGAGAAAAAGTCTAGGGAGATCGCCGTGAATCTATCATCTGGAACACCCTTTTCAGGACGAATGGAAGTTCGCCGCGCAGGCCGTCGACCGGTTCTGTCTTCTCCTGTTCACCGCGGTTTTCGTCGTCTGCTGCACCGTTTTCGTCGCGATTCCACCCATTAAAATCTTGGATTGATCTTGAGATTCCATAAATAAACAGGCTTTATTATGTCATTTCTGGGAAAGCTCGCACACACAAAATTGCAGTTTGGAGAAAAAGAAAGAAAAGAGGGAGAGGAGTAACCGTATTTCGGACGTTTTTGGATTTTGGTAGAGGAAAAGGGGGGACATTTGGTGGACTAGAAACGGAGGAAAAAAGCGGATATTTCGGGAGGTTTCATTTTCGGGGCGACGGCGGAATGTCTCTTCGTTGGCCGCTCGAGATGCCGGTGATACTTCGACGAGTCGGCTCTCTCTTCATCGTGCCGCCCTTCGTGAACACCTGGAATGCTCAGTACGTTTCAGACGGACACACGCTCTGCTGCTACCTGTCCGATCTTCTCGGCAAAGTTCACACTGCTGATCGACTCGTTGAGGCTTTTCGCGTCAGGAGACAGATGGACGATGACGAGTGTCTTGCTGTCTCCGTCTGAAAAACGGGGGATGAGAGGTCGGAAAGATCGGGAGGACTCACTCAAAGAATCCTCGAGGATCCGGGTCAGCTGACAGTTTCTGAACGGGATGTGCTTCTGATTCTGACGCAGAGCCAGGACGACGTTTCCGAGTTCCGAGAGGGACTTGTTGATGGCCTGCGCCTCTTTCAGCAGCTGCCCTGTCGCATTTGTCTGCGAGACTCGCTCCGATCCGGCCAGATCCACGAGGTTCAGACGACCAACAGTGGTGACTTTCGTGAGGAGATTGGTGGCCGAGACGAGCACCCTGACTATCACGTGCGATCTGCTCGACTCGATGTTGGCCTCCGTCGCGGCGACCGTCTTGTTCTTCCTGCCACGTGCGAGGGTTTCGGTGACCTCTCGAGCAGAGGATACGGTAATCTCTTCGAGACCCGGAATCGAGCTCTTCCCCTCTTCCGTCTGCCGTATCGCCAGATTCGTGTTCGCGGTGTTCAGAAGATCGCGGATCTTCTCGTTGTAGATCTCCATCATCGAGACTCGGATGTCGTACCTGACGTCTCCGTTCCTTTCTCCGGCCGCCTCGAACAGCTGCATGATGGCTCTCTGATTGATTCCCGGAAGGTCCAGAGGCCCTTCCATCGTGTACGTCTTTCCTGATCCCGTGTGTCCGTACGCGAAAATGCAAACGTTGTATCCGTCGATGCACGAAGTGATGATCGGAGAGACTTCCTTGAAGATCTGCTCCTGCGAGAAGTCCGTCGGGATCACTTTGTCGGCGCCGGCGCTCGTTTTGCGAGATCCCGAAGTGTTGGAGATGTGCACGACACCGTTGTCGAGCTCATCGATCAGAACGACTGGTTTCAGATCCTCGGAGGCGTCGGAAGAGAGCTGCGGACGGATGCGGTAGAAGACGCGGATGTTGCCGTTCAGCTCGACGAGCTGGTTATGCAGCTGCTTCCGCTTCTCCATCTCCGCCTTGTAGCGCTCGATGAGCACGCGGAAGAAGTCGGTGGTCTTCGAAGTGAGCATCATGCGCATCTCGGCCATGCACACGTTGAACGCGTCCTTCGTATCGACCGCCAGTCTCCTCAGCTCGTCCTTCTCGCTCTTCAGCTCCTCCGCGCACCGCTGCAACTTCTTCCACTGTCCCTCCTCGCGCATCGATTGAACCATTTGGGGGTACGGCTTGACGACGTCTCCGGTCGGTTGCGGACTCACCGATCTGGGAACCGAACATGACGAATCACGACTGGAAACAAGAAGACGTCAAGAGCATGCAGACGCTTCCGAAGGACTCCTCACCTCAACGCGAATCTGTCCTCGTTGCTCGTCATGTCGCTCTCGTAATCCTCGTCGGTCTCGAGCAACTCGTTCACTCTCGACGTCTTCTGCATCTGACTCAGTGCACTCTTCAGCCGCAGATTCTCTTCCGAAAGCGAGCCAAAGTCCAGAGAGAGCACTGAAATCCCCTTGAGCATCTGCGACCGTCGGGTGTATGACGTGGCACGACCTGCAATCCAACATCACTTTCCGTTTTCCCGTCAGCCGGTGGGTTAGCATGTCTTTATTAGTGTTTTAGAAAATAAATGTTCGGAAAGTCAACAGTTTTTCGGCCGGATCGGAATGAAAAGTGATATCGAATCGCGAAAAGTACAAAACGAACACAACGGAAAGTGTGCTCCGAGACGACGGCTCCTGACGTTCGGGCTCCGGGAGCTTCTCGCTCTCAGAGTCGGAAGTTCTTCCGGTCTTCCTCGCGCACGCCCTCCAAACCAAATATCACTTCATGCCAATCCGACCACCGCAATCAACCATCACAACAACCAATTCAAAAACGGGCGACTCATGCTGGGCGACGCACCTTGGATGAAGTCCTCCATGTTGGCGATGCGCGTCTCCTGCTCATCGATGATGTCTTCTAGGTTTCTCAGAAGACGGTCCTTCGTCTCGATGTGCGTCTCCAGTATCCTCACTTGCAACTTCATGTTCACCAGTTCGACCTGAAACAATTCGCTGCGCACCGTCGATACGGAGTCACGGGTCGCTCACTTCGTGAATGTACTTGCATTGCTGAAAAATATCGGTTTCGCCGATATGCGATTCCATTTTTCGGGCGAAAATGGGCGGAAATTCCGGACTGTTTGTTTTGTTTCGTGTGTGCGTCGATCGTTTATTTTCTACAAAAACAGTAATTTTGGAAGGGGAGGACTGTGTGTTTGGAGGACAAAAGGGACGCGAAAACGAGAAATATTTGTGTCTCGTTTCGAAAAATTCGAAAGACGAATCGAAAAATGGAATTCAGCTGGGAAACGGTGGTGGCCGAACTCTGGAAAACTAGTCCACCGACATAGTTTTCGCGGTTTCGAGGAGAAAACGTGTCTGAAAACGGCTGGAAATCGAGATAACAACAGGCCTTTTCGACTGTTTGTTGCAAACGGGGAGAATGGTATTTTGAGATGAAAACGGATAATCTCGAGGTAGAAAACCGGAACGGAATCGAACAAAAAGCGAACGAAAAAGGTGAACACAAAGCGGGAAAAAGAAGGCGTTTTCGGCGGTGCCAAGTATCATTTCGGACGTCTCAAGTGGTCGCTTCTGTACGAGAAAAGGAGGGGGGAAGAAGCTTGAGAAGGAGGGAGATGGTCAGGTATTATTAGTGTGGAGAACTGGTCGAAGATGGGAAAGAGGAAGAAGAAGCAGAAGACGTGGAGTGCCACGAAGAAGAAGAAGGTAAACTAATAAAAAGGAAGAGTTGAAAGGGCGGCGAGACAAGATCAGTGCACAAGCAGGCGGCGGCGGCGGCGGCAAATCAAACATGAAATTGAATAGGTCGGGGGGCGAAAACGAAGGAGAAGATGAAGAATTCGGTGTTTCTGTGCACAGTTATTTGCTGTCTGAGGCGGCAGAAAGAGCCCCTTCATGAGCTCGCTGAGCCCGTGGCGGGAGGGCTCTTTTGACGAGCAACCCGATGACATTCGCGAGCTCGTAAACCTCTACGAGTTCAGTTTTCACATCTGTTTGAAAGTGGTGAGCGGGGGGGGGGGGCTCTGGAGCGAGAAGAACGAATGCCATTTCGCATTGTTTGGAATGGGCTCGGCGACCAGCAGCAGCAGCGACTCATGAGAAACGAGAGATGACGTGGCAGATCTTGTGAAGTGGCACTGACACAGATTTCGATGACCAGCCAATCAGGGACGATCTCAAGAGAGACGCGCGAGGAAAGTGTTTGTGGAAGTGATCAAATCGACGACGGAGAAGAGCGGCGCGGCAAGGGGCGGAGCCGGGCGAGGGGCTTTCCGCGCGGAAGGGACGCGGAACGGCAGCGCGGCACGCAGTAAGCCAATTGTTTCGGCTCCACTTTTTCAGGTTGCATTTCTTGTTTCTTCACACAAACACGCCAACAAACACATCCATTTTCCGTGTAATTGTGGACAAAAGACCGGTGATTACGGCCCAAAATGGATAGTCATTTCGGGAGAGATTCCAGTTCTTTCGATTCAGAAGATTCGAAACGGAGAGGGTGTCAAAAGTATAATCCTCGAGGCGAGAGATGAAACCAGCATGCACAAGTACTACACATAATAATAACAATAATAATAATAACGGACGGTGAGGAGGCGCCGACCTCGAGCGGGCAGAGGGAAAAGAGAAAAAGTGGAGGGATGCGTGTTATTAAATGAGGAGGAGTAGGCCTGAAAGAGGCGAGGATTAGAGAGAGAGAACGACGAATATAAATAAACGAGAGAACCTACTGGTTGCCTCGCGTCGCACGCAAATAATTGGTCTCCGACTGTTTTGAGGAACGACGACTCAAAATTACTTTTTCTCTTTCTCTCTTGTTCTCAAGTTGCGAATCGACACAATGTTTCCTTTTTTTCTTCAATTCCCACTAAACTTTGAATTCACTCCGCGTGTGTCTTTTGATGGGGAATTCGTTTCGAAAACCCTCCTCTGATCTGTTGAAAATGGAATGGAATCAGAGGAAATTCTTTCAGAGTCATTGAGGAACTGATCGGAAACCGATCCGAGGAAGCAGTTGACGGATGGAAAAGTGGAAAGTCAATGGAAGAATGGCCTGTCGGGTCTGTATCGGAACCTATTGATAAGCGAGAGAATTGGAGAGATAAAACGGGTGTGGCTACCAGTTCCGATATGATTTCCTCGAAAAACCGTGTTATCATGCAAAGTGAAGGAGTGATAAACGAATGAGAAGTGACAGAATGCGACACTGAAAGCAAATTGAGCGAAGAAGCGAAAAAAAGGGCGGAGGAAGTGGGTGTGTTTCAAACTGACTCACGCTCTTCTATTCCCACACATTTCTCTTTCTCACCCCCCGGCTGCCCTCGATTCCTTCTGTTCTTCCTCCATATTTGGCGTGTGTGTGTGTGCATGCGGGGGCTCCGCGCGAGCAAGAGAGAGCTCAATTTGAGGAAAGAGAGAGAGAGAGAGAGAGAGAGAGAGAGAGAGAGAGAGAGAGAGAGAGAGAGAGAGAGAGAGGCAGTAAACAACAACAAAAGTAGGGCGGCAGGCAGGGAGAGAGGGAGAAAGAGAGTGGGTAAGATGAGACGAACTGGGTGTTTTAGTTTACGTTTCGAAAGAAAAACCGATGAATTTTGAATGAGCTCTCTCTCTCGGTGACTCGCTCGTCACGAGAGCACGAATAAAAGTAAAAAGCGAACGAATTCGAGCAGGCATGCAGCTGCCGAACAAATGGATCGACGAGGAAACGAAAAACGAGAGGGGGACGAAGAAGAAGAAGAAGAAGAAGAAGATTGGTGTCTTTTTCTCCAGAATAAGAGATGTCTTTTTGCGTGCAAGTGGTGTCCATTTGACACGACGAGTGACCCTTCCGCTTCGTCGCAGAAGACGTCGAAGCGAACGCCGCCTCGTTTCTGGTTCAGTTGTCATGGAGACTCGCTCCGCGCGTTCGCCTTCCGGAATTGGGCTTGTTTCACAAAGTGGTGGGCGGGAGACACATGGAATCTTGTTAAGAGACCGTCGACGAGATGTAGTTGTTCTGGGATCGATCGAGTCGATACAGAACACATCTTTCGATTGAAAAATTGAAAGCATCCTCGTGAGTCACGTGATACGTGACACTCTGAAAGCCGAAACGATCAGTTGCTCGACGAGTATTTCCACTCGGACTTCTAGCCTTTCCACTTCCCTGTCGGAGCCCTGCAGATTCTTCGGAGCTCCGAAAATAAACGTGTCAATCATTGTCTCCGTCTGACAACAAAAAGGACTACACTGCCAGACTTCTCCTCCGTGTTTTCGTGTTCAGAATCAGATCCGTGCCGAGGCCAAGGGTCGAAGAGGCACACCTGCTCCTTGCGACCTCCGTCTACCGTAACCTTCTCGTTTCCCATTTGGATTCTCTTGTTGCACACATTCCTCAGAGTCGTTTCACTTCACCCACAGCTGACTCCGTAAAACTATAGTCAAAAAAGAGGGTCCAGATGTGTGTGGAACCTCGTCGTTTATCAACTTTAATTGCACTTCAAAATAACACGTCGACGAGAGAGCACGACGAGCCGAGAGACGGCAGAGACCGAGAGACAGTTGTCAGGGTCACCTCCTTGTCTCTTTTCGCCTCGGCCGCGTGTCAAATTTCGAGCTGATTGCACAGATAACGGCAGTCAGAGAGACGCGAAACAATTCGAAGGAGTCAGCGGCAGAGCCGCCTCACGGGCACCCGCCGAGGGCTCATTTTTTGAGCAAAGAGCAGTAGTGGCTGGCTGGCGCCGCGTAGAAATCCTTTGAAAATCATGAGTGATGGCGAAGGCATGTGAGCTTCGTGTTCCGATCATTTTTGCGTGTTTGATGCTTTCCGAGTCACTTGATTTTCATAAGTTTCTCGAGTCACTTGACGACCGCAGGGATATCCGGATGGCACTCACACAACGATTTCATTTCGAAGACCACGGTCTCTTTTCACTAGAAAGCCCTTCTACAGAACTGTTTACCTCACGACCTATATTTCTTCAACTGTGCTCTTTCGAGCTAAACTTTCTGTTCATCCTACAGTCTCATCGAATCGTCCTTTCTGAATGTGTGACCATCTGCAGAGATCTACGAAACCTTCCAAGAAACGGTTTTCTTAGCTCTAGAACTGGTTGGCTCGAGTCTTCGTTTCTTGCGTGGAATGCTCTCCAGATACTCTCAGATTCCAAACTTCCACCTTTTTCGCTTCCTGCTTCTCTATTCTCTGATCAGTGAGAAAGTTCGAGGGTTATTTCAGTTCCTGCGAGAGTAACCTGACTCTTCTCTCAGTCTCTTCCCGTTTCGCTCGGATCTCCGATCTCTTTCGGCCCCCAAATATTAATGGGATGTGTCACATTTCCCACCCGTTCGAAACGTTTCCTTCTTCTTTTCGAAAAACCACTTGAAATTGTGACGCACCTTCCCCTTCGTATTTATTTGCTCTTTCTCTATGTCACGTAGATTCTTTCGGCACCGCCCTTTGAATTCCCTCTCCCTTCTCGTTGCTCAACAGTCGATCCGAATGGGTTCAGATATGCATCCCGACCCGAAACAGTTTCTCGAGAGCAAGTGGACCCACGCGTTCACCACTTTCTTCGGTGAGCTCCTGAAAAACAAGTCTGAAACTGTGGCCGATTTTCAGATTTGGACCGAAACGGAATCATCGAGTGGAAAGACTTCCAAGATCTGATCGAAGTGAGTTATCATCCAATGTTTATCTCACTTTTTTGTCCGATCCGATCAGTGATGAGATCTTCGATGGCAGCAAAAAAAAAACGAATCGGGCAAATAGTTCGGGTTCACTCATCAAAAATCTCGGGGGGTCAGATGCCGTGTGGATTCCGAGTTCGCTTTCAGGTGATCGGAGAAGTGCGTGGCCGTCGTTCGGACGTCTTCTTGACGGCTCGACTGTGTCTTCCGGACATCTGGCAGAAGATGACCGAAGCCATCGGGAAGGAAGAGGACGACATCGTAAGCGAGACTCTTCTCCGTCTCCCCATACATCTCGATCTCTTCCTCAGATCACCCTCTCCGACTGGATTCAACTGTGCGAATCGTCGCGGAAGTCGGTCCGCGAGCCGGCGTGGCAGAAGGCGTACGTCGAGTACATGTTCAAGTTGATCGACGAGTCTGGTGAGGAATTCAGAAGAGAAGTAGAAGACGTCACTTGCAGGAGATCATCTTGTGGACCAGGCCGAGTACGTGCAAGTGCTCGGATACTTCGGAGTCAATCGCAAGGACTCGAGCCACTGTTTCGATCAGTTCGCATTCGTGAGTATCTCTCTCTGTCGCATAGGCATTTGATATATTGAAATGGAAACGGGTCTCGAATCCCGACGGCTAAGGCCCTCTAATCGGGGGATCAACCTGTGACGTCGCATGATGCTCGGCGAGCCCGAGAGCAGCGAGACTACTATTATTACTTTTCAACGTCTTCTGGTTGCAGAATCATCAAGGACAGCTCATCCACAGCATCGACAAGAAGCGCTTTCATGTGTTGTGGAAGCAGTTCTTCCACTCGGAAGACCCGACGGCTCCCGGAACCTGGCTCCTAGGCAAAGTATAAATCCCCCTCACTCGACCTACTTCCCCCCTCTTTTTGACCAATTTGACCTACCGGTGTGCCTTCCCCCAGTTTTCCCCCGAATTCCCAGAACATTAACCAGCAATATGAGCTTCTTTCGAGACAATTTATTTCAATAAAAGTCGCCGAATCTACTTTTCGGTCTCTAGTGAAACAAAGCGAAAACCCGTCAAAGTTCGAAACGTGATTGGAGACCCGCGGAGAAAAAGAGTCGTCTAGCGCTTCGGAGGGCTTCAGAAGACGTCAGCCCATCACGATGTTTCCGCCGATTCGTCGACTCTGAAGAGGGGGAAACGGTGAGATTCGAGGACAACGGAGGTGCGGACTGACCTTCTGGATCTTGTGTTGCCTCTGATGAGTGGCTCCGGCCAGACGGTGCTCGAGAATGTGCTCGAGACTCACAATGTTCCTGACGGCCGACTGTCGAATCGCCTCGAAGTCCTGGATGTCGTAGGCGAGAAGAGGGCAGATAAGGGCAAGGATGCAGAAGAAGAAGAAGAAGAAGAGCCGCATTTGGAAGGATGAGAGAAGTGGAAGTGGGCAGCGACAGGAGCAGGAGAAGGAGGAGGAGTGTCACTGGCAGCCCGCGCGACGGCTTTATATGTCTCCGGTGCCAGATTAGAGCACACTCGCAGGCTCCGCCCACTTTCAGTACTCGCAGGCTCCGCCCACTCTCTGAGCTGGAACAGACGTCGAGTAAGCGGATTTTGTCAACGTAAACATCGAAAAATCCGACAGACAGTCGACACATAAGCGCCTTTTGGCATGACAGACTTCGTGGGTGCTCTGATGTATTTGACAGATGAGTAATGGGCGAAGAAGAGTGGAGTTTCTTCGCACGATGATATCACGGGATTCAGAAGACGTTCTCCTTCCAGAAGCATCCTGAAGGCGTTCCCTCTTCTTCGTCTCCTCGAGTGCACTATGTGCTGTTTTCCGCTTCCACCTCCCACAATCTTTTCACTTTCAGAACGGATATCTGCATTTCCTGTTGCGGCTGTCATTTCTTCCTCGTTTCTCGCCGTCTCCCTCTTTTTCAGTCTCGAAACGCGCCTTCTAGTCCAGACGGTCCGGCATTTCTCTGCAGGAAGCAGGAAAACAACGATAAGCAGATTGCGGCAAAACTTTGTGAGGGTGGACCGATTACATTCGAATTCCGAAACGGATTTGCAGACGGATTTCTAAACGCGAACACGAAAATCTCGGGTTCCCTGTAACCAAACATCTGCAAATCCTCGAGACTCTGGTCATTTGGGTCATAGGTTCGCTCTCTAGAGACGAAAACATTCCGGAAAGAAACAGCGAATCTTCCGGAGGGACTAGGAAACGACGGGGGACGAGTTCGAGCCGAAAGAGTTTTCTCGTCCACCACTCACGACGTCGAAAAGAAGCTGTTCCACTTCTGATTCCGTGACGTCGAATCGCCTTCTCCGCTCTTCGTCGTCTTCTTTTTTTCTTCTACAACACCCATCTCAAACACTTATTTTCCCGTTTCGAATTTCAAAAACCAGCTGATCCGAGAAGCGGTTCCAGCATGAGCGACCAACAAAAAGAATTCAGAATCCACAAAAGATGACGTCTTCTACTTCTTTTTCTCGTTCGTCTATTCTTGTGAACTCGTAAAAGAGCCCATCTGTAAATGCATTTTTGAGCAGTGCGACAAAATAGAAAACAGTCTTCTGTGAATTCGAGATGAAACCTCGAGAAGGTTCTAATTAGACGCCGACAACTTTCTCGCCGTGTTTCTCGGTTTTTGCTTCTTCGCAGAATGCTCCAGATGACGAAAAGATGCACGCGAAAAGGTGGAAAACATGACGAAACGTTCATCTTTGAAGCCGTGACTTCCGGCTTGAGGGACTAGTTTTTTCCCGTGGCCTAGCATTATTCCTCTTCCACCATCCGAATCTCACGGCTTTCAGCTCAATTCCAGCTCAGAATCTGACTCACACACACTTGTTTCAGACCCATTCCTCTTTCAAAATCCTCTTAGGCGATCCCGTTACGAGACGAGAAGATTATTGTGAATCACGTAAATGTGAGGGCGGCGGACTCGAGCACTCGGAGCACTTTTGCGATGCTCCGCGAGCATCCTGGCTCTTCGAGCCGAATAACACGAGTCTCTTTCAATCGGAAAGTCTGCATTTTGTCGTAGTATCTAGTGTTTCGAGCGCCTACAGTAACCTCAATGATCCTTGTTTTCTAATTTCAGCTCGAAAAAGCGAATGAATGCGGGAAAAAGGGTCCGAAATGCGCAAACTGGAAACCGATGTAAACAGTGAAAATTAAAGAAGTTTCTGTTTTTTCCCCCGAATGATCACCGGAATTTCGGAAATTTTCCAGAAAGAGCACCACCATTTGGATCCGATATCCCGTCACTTTGTTTGTTTTCCCGAATAAAAGCACAGTTTTCGAGAAGTCGGACACGGACTGCAGGGGTTGATCTCAGAAATAAATGCAATTTTATCAGGAAGAGAAACCAACAAAACAAGATCTAAATGAGATGGGGAAGAGGGAAACGGTGTTCTAGAATCGGGAAGACAACTAGATGAAGGGGGCTTACGTGGCATGAATCGGCATTTCTGTTTGATTTTTCACTTCGTTCCGGAAGCAATCTACCTGTTTCTACAGAGAAGAGAGGAGAAGAATTGGGACGGGAAAAGGGCAATCAAATTCACAGATTCTGGGGGGGATATTTCGGGACTGCAATCGGGTTAAGCAGATAAAAATAGGAAGCGGTGAAATGGGAAAACAGACGGAGAAGGGAACACGACGGGAGTGGGGAGGGAGTCAACCAAAACATAATTTGTATCACTTTATCATGATTGAGAGAGAGAGGTTCAAGTGCCGAAATAGACAAAGTCTATCCGAAACTCAATTGTGACGTCGACGATTGGAAGCTCGGAAGACTCGAACGGGCCGTGTGTTTTCACTCTCTGAAAAAAAAGGTAAATTTTCGTGAGGAAACGAGATTTGGCGGGAGCATTTCATTTAATTCTGACCGCTGTCAGATATGGAGGTGTTGAGATTCAATTATGACTTACTTCATGATGAAAGCTAATTGCCTATGAAAGCATGAGAGCCTTCGGGAGTGAAATGATTCAAGTCTGGAGAAACTGTGAAGGTTCCCTCGGAAACTACTTCGAAGACACGTTTGAAAGCATGGTTATCGTCTCAATAACCCGGTTCACATTCACTTGTCTCTCGACAAATGGTGAACACAGGGCTGAAGCACACAACTAATTTCGGTCCAGACTGATCCCTTTCTTTTCTTTGTTCTACAGAAAGTTTTCCTGATTCGAACACGTATTACCCATTTTCGACCTTGCCCGGCTGATTGCGCAATCCGACCTGACGTCTTCTACCCATCATTCGTTATCTATCATTAAACTGCTTATCGAGCAAAACGAATCTCCATCTCCGATACTGTTCGCGACGAATTGCGCAAGAAGCCCCGTATACAGAATCGTTCGAATCCAAGTGCAATCAGACTATTACGGAACGAGAGAACGAGGGATCGGTCAGAATACGAGACGCAGACGCGTCATTCTTCCCCTTACGATGTTTTTTTCTTTTTCAGATGATGCGTTGTGTTGACTTGTCGCATCAATTTCCGGGAAGCTCTTATCCGGTCGATGCGAAAAATGCATGTGTTTTGAGTCTATTCTGATTTCACAAAAAGGTAGACACATCGCGAAACAAAAAAGAAAAGAGGAAGATTACCCGAGTCCTCCTCTTAATTCCTCTTTTCAGCATTGGCATGTGTAATGAGCAATCAGTTGCGGAAGAAAAAGTACTCTCCGAGGTGACGGACAAGGCTCGCGTCATTTTCAATTGGTGCAGAGAACCAAAGTGAACCCAGGATTAGACGAGGTGTCATCCAAAAAAAATACGAAGAAGAAAGAAAAACCTCATAGGGACTCTATTGGGATGATCATTTGATGAGCGAAAAAAACGGCAAGCCGACATTAAGCTGTGTTCCATGAGTTTAGTCGAATTCGAACTCCAACTTTTCTATGTTCTCCCTGGAATTCCTGACCTTCTTTTTCGAAGCAAGACAATTTGAAATTGAAAACAGCAACAGCCGTTATTTCGTGTTCACTCGCTGTCCTTTCGACTGCCGACCATAAAACCCATCCGACTTATCGCCCATATAATTTGTACTTCTCTCTTTCTTCTTTCCCTCTTCCATTTCGAAGCCGACGACATGTCATTTGGCAGTATTCGAAAAAAAAAAACAGCTTCTTCTGTTGGCACCTGGCGCGCGAGCGTGTAATCTAAAGTACAAATCAACCACATCGCGCCGCCGTCTTTTTTCGCTGTTGAGCGGATCACATCTTACCCGAAACCCTGTCATTGCAGAAGAATAAGAGAAGGAGGTAGAATCACGAGGAGAGGGATAAAAAGAAGAAAGAACTTTTAAAGATTGTACGGATTTCAGAAGGATGATACGAGTAGATCCTTGGCGAATCCCACAAACCGGGGAGCCGAGTGATAAGCGGCTTCTGACTGATTACCAGGTCGAAACATCTCTGGATTCGAGGTATATGATACGAAAACTTGTTTACGATTAAGAAGCTGCAGGAGGAACCGAAAAAGCGGCAGGAGGGGATCATCTGATACTCGACCTTTGGTGACCCCCCTTCTGGTTTCAGTCACCTCTATCTACATTCAGTTCATGGATTTGTTTACTTTAAAAGGCCAAACCGACTGGGTGGTACGAGCCAGGCACTCGTATCACAACAACAAAAATCAATTCAGCGCTTTGTTCGATGTGTGAATCATTCACAGTCGCTTGCGCGCGCGCTTGGGTACACTATCAACTGATTGGGCTGTGGAGCAAACCGAGAGAAAGGAACATTTCCATTGTTGTCTTGACCTTATTTCGTTTTTGGAATGACGGTTTGGCGCAACTTTCGATAATGATGCGACGATTCGAATGACTAATGAAAGGGTGCAGATGACGACGAAAAGTTCGAGGAACCGAATGATTTCCCTCTCAATTCACCCCTGGATGTATGGATTGACCGCCAAAAACGGTGGTGATGACAGGAAAACTCTATTTCAATTAGATGGTTCATTCGTCGGTTTCCTTTTGACGGTTTCCTGTCAATGAACACCCGTTCATCCTTTCGTCCTCCCTCTTCTCTTGTCGCCAGTCAGTGGCGCTGCACAAAGGACGCCGCCCGAATCGCATCTGTTCGCTTCCTCTTCGCAGAAACTCTTTTGTCGGTTAGTTCCCACTTTCAACTGTTACATGAAATGGAATGGGAAACCGCAAATCGAAATCCCTCAAGAATCGGATCAAACCGCCGAGAAGACTTGGGAGAATGGGAACAGAAGGTGAATGGTGTGATTGGCGGAACGATGGGAAGAAAGAGAGGAACCAGTTCTTTTCTTTGCATGTTTCACCCAAGCAACCACCATGAAGTGTCACAAAATGTGTCATAAATCTCAATGATTTGAACGACTTTTTGTCATTGCGTGAGAAACGTTGAATTGGGGAACAAGACAAGGAACTAGAACCGAGCAAGGACGGATCAGTTTTACATCTAGCGAGTTTCAAGAAAATGACGTGGTCAATCAAAATAATACCTTCAACTATGACACCTATGGATCTTCCAAAAGATCCCCCGATTCTCTTAGGCCGACCCAGTTTAAAACCACTTGTCGCTTCTCCCCTTTTCTTTCTCCCCGCGCAGTGATTTGTTTCGCGTCTTTGATGATGGCATCTGCGACGACGCGATCAGTATTGTTATGCAGCTGCAAAGAGAGCGGGTGGCAGCTAGATGGATGAGTCCATTTCAAAATTGCCGCATCATGTTTCATGTACTGCCCGACGCCGCGAACCGCTTGACCCAATTGAAATGTGATTGACGACGGAAAAGGTTTTGAATTCCGAAAAGCTTACCTTCACGAAAGCGGCAAACTCGGGAACAAGATTGGGAGGGTTTGGGACGGATGACACATGAGACATTGTACTGTTGAGTGAAAGAGCAAGAACTTTCAGAAGTCGCCGGCTCCCCGACGACCACGACGCGAAGAGGTTCCTGAGAGGGGAATCTTCTTGGCGGGCGGCGAGCGCGGTGTCGAGACGAGAGCGGTGTCGGAGACAGAAACCGTCGACTTGGGAACGTTCGACGAGACAAATCTAGAACAAGAGATGATCAGATGAGGAGGGGGCAAACAGACCTGAGGGGTCTCTTGGGAGCTCCCTTGTTCATCTTTCCAATTCCACGTTTCTCTTTCTGCGAGCCACTATTCGAAGCGTCGGTCGATACGGAACGGTCGAGCGAAGAGGAAGCCAAGAGACAAGTCTCGCTGCGACGCTTCCGCACTGGCATGTAGTCTGAAATCATGAACTTCGCTTTCAACCTTCCGAAACATCAAATCGTCGACGTTTCAATGCTTCGCACGAAGAGCTATATTCAATTCAATTCATCCCTTTTCCGTTTTTACTCGCTTTCTCTTTTTTATCTGACGCAAATGGACCTTGACACAACAAACGATTCCCGCTTCTTATCAATGTTTCCAATCATTGAGCCGAAAAGGCGGTGAGCCGATTTGCGCAATTCTCTCAACAACGCAATCCGTTCGCTGGTGAGAAGAGTCAGCGATACGGGCCACAACAGATCGTTGCGAGACCCAATTCAAACCCACAAATCGCTCAAAACCCAGCAATTTGTGTTTCTTTCCATCTGCTCCCTCAATTACGTGTCTCGCGCGCCCCAATCCAAATTCAAATTCGATCCCCTTTTCACAAGGCCAGCTGTTCTTTTCTCGACGCGCATCGCTTTTTTGCATAACTCGGCATAACGAAGTGATCGATGAGTGCAAGGAGGAGAGGTCAAACGTATCGCATGAAGCGACGAGAGCGTGAAAGTAGCGAAGAGACGCAGGAAGCGAACGGTTTGAAAAGTAAACAAATGGGAAGAAGTTGGCAACGAGCCAAGATGCTGCGACACTTACTCGTCAACTTTGTCTGCTTCAATGTCTCTACTTCTTGCTGAGCAGACGGTTGTTTGGCTATCGAGGATCTAAATTTCCAGACCTTCCGGTTGAGTTCGGAATGAACCTGAACATCCCTACCTTGTAACCGGCTTCTCATAGACTTCGACAGCTGTAGAAGTGGACGCGATGAGCGCACTTGGGGCCTCGAGGGTGAAAGAATTGGGTGTCGAATCACGTCTTTTGACAGTCTTCCGAGCGCGAATAGTCTTCGGATGGTAAAACGCGGGGACCGCGGCAGCCGGAATTTCTTCGAAATTGTAATCTCCATCGGGACCAACGAGCGGAACGCCGCCGGAAAAATCGAAATTCCACCGGCGAGAGTCTTCCGCGTGAATTTGCGCGAGTCCTTCGTTCAGATGTCGGGACACCTTGAAATCTCGAGTTTCAAAATTTTCAGTAAATTTTCAGTTTTCACCTCTTCCGAGTCTGGCCTTCCGAACAGGCATCTCGCCGCCATTCGTCTCGGCGCCTCCATTGTTTTCGACTGAAAAGGCGACGAAATTTGATAAGCGACAGAAAAGAGAGAAAAAAGACGCGAAGAAAATGGGCGAAATGCGGCAAAACGTACATTTCGTGTCGCGATCGGGTGAAAAAGAGAGAAAACAGTGACAGAGAGTGGCCGCTGGCAATCGATCGATTATGCGCGGCGGCGGCGGCGAGGGAAGTGTGGAGGGACGAGAGAGAAGCGAGTGCTAGAATGAGTTTCGAAATGCATTTGCGACGGGGAACGGGCAAAAACTGTGAGGATCGCGTGAAACAACCGGCAAGAAAGTCGCAATTTTCGTGGAAGTTTCAAATGCTTTGATGTTGCCGCGTGAAAAACATTATCAGCGGAGCGCGTTTGCCATCAAATCTGCTGTAAATCTCGGTCGCAAACTCAGCCGATTTC
Organism: Caenorhabditis sulstoni; assembly: GCA_963966605.1. Taxonomy (NCBI): domain Eukaryota; kingdom Metazoa; phylum Nematoda; class Chromadorea; order Rhabditida; family Rhabditidae; genus Caenorhabditis; species Caenorhabditis sulstoni. The sequence goes on along the minus strand of OZ016476.1, from coordinate 4,404,848 downwards.
TCTCTCGCAAGATGGAAACTCGCAACAAACGTGGAAAGAATTCTTGACATTCTGGTTCTTCTAAAAATCGGTGGGGGGCCTTTTCGGCGATCATAAATCTCGACCGGACAGTTGGGAGCGCGAGGGTGGTAAAGCGCTTATCGCATCGGTGAATCGGTGTCATAAAACAAGAAGTCCCTGATCTGGAGAGAGAGAGAGAGAAACTTTACAGTTGAAGACTCTTTTGTGAAGAATTTGCTTGGAAAAGATCCTGAAAAGAATCGGAATTCAAATTTAAACTCCCGCGTCGACTGGTATTTTCCTCTCAACTTTTTACAATGTGTGACCTCGTGCGTCTCCGGTCACTCTCTTTCGCAGTCAATTTTTCGACGACTCCTTCCATCATCACCGGCGGACGTCTTCTGACAGCTGTTGCGCGCTTCTCGATCTCCATTGCGACACCTCGCCCGTGCAGTGTTGCGTCACCGTGTACCGCACACCTGCCGACAACTGCACAGTGGCTAAGAAGCTCTCCGGAAGCCAGCGCGCAACAGTTGGCACGACAGATTCAAGTGGACCCATCCGGTGGTGTCAATTAGGATAAGTGACCGTTTAGGCTCCATTACGGTCAGCTGTCGTTTCGAATTCGCCCCGCTTCTCCGACAGCTTTTCCCCTCCCGAGCAATCGTAAAAGGGAGGTATCACTTGGCTCGACGCCAACCAACCACTGCCGTAAACCTGTCAAACTGTCAAAAAAGCGGGCCGATTAATGTTATACAAACACATGACCGACCATACTGCACTCTTAATCACCACAAGAAACTGTGTCAGACTCCCTTCCCGACGCGATTAGTAGAGCGAGACGGGCGGTCAGAGTCTTCCGATGGTTCTGGAGACAAATGAGCCGCGTCCGCGCCCTTTCCGCGTCTCGCCGCCTTCCGGAACCACCTCCTCCTCATCAATGATTAACCGCCGCGTGCTCGTCGGCTGTCATCCGTCAAATGTCCATGTACCGTCGCCGCCGCCGTCGGTTTTAATTAAAAGAGGGGAGGGACCATGTTTGCGTTGTCACAAATCTAATTAGGTGCCCTCTTTTCTATGGGCATTCGGATGATTTATGCACTCGGTGCGTGCCGACACAGAGGTGTTCCCTTGTGTATTCTACAGTCAGCCCCGGCGAAGAACGGACCGCCTCCATTTGCATACGGACCGCGCGTTTATGATGATGAATAAAAACGGAAGCCGAAAGAACACATCTGCTCTTTTTATGTCTTGTTGGCAGCCGGTTTGTATAGACAATATTGATGTGCGCGACACGCCAAAAGAAGCCGAAAGAAACAATATTCCGGCCGGAGAGCGAGCGGATCGTTTTCGCGAACACTGCCTGTCACACTAAGCCTTTCGGGGGTTTCGTTATCGGAGCTGGGAGACTCTGGTCGCAGAACAAAGGTTCTCACTGCGTCACTGCGTGGCTGATAAGGTCTTGGCACGACGCCCAGTCGCTAAACTTGACGGATGGATGTGAATGTGAGGTCGACGACTTCTCCTGCGAACCCATAAAACCATCAAGCTACTTGAATGTGTCCGTAAATCAGGTGTCACTTAATCGGCCACTTCTCCTGCTTCCCCACGTTTCCCCCATTTTGCAATTGTTACCAGCTGTTGCAAGCGAACAGATTGGGGGGGGGGGGGATACAGAGCGAAAGCTCTCTCTTCTCTTCTCTTGACACATCTGTGCACACACACGCGACACCTTCCTCGTCTCGATCCGTATCGATTCGCGTTCCGCATGTCCGGGGGGTCTTGACCGGACCACGGGAGGTCACTCCGCGCGGAAGGCACACTAATCCCGTCGACGCCATTCTATTACGAGGACAGACCTATTCATTCGCACGGATACTCGAGGAATGTGAATGGAAGTGGGGAATTTGAATGGAACGAGAGAGAGAGAGCCCCTCTCCTCCTCTTCCTCGCATAAATACTCTCCCTCCCCCGTCGAACGCATTCATCATGACTCCCGGACGGCCACGGGCACTGCGTCCTTCTTTTAATAACCACATGTGCGTCGGAGGGGAAGAGAAACCGCAATAAAAAGTGAAGCGTCCGCGTCCGCTCCAAGGTCTTCTCGTTCATCCGTCGTCCACTTGACGAGACGCACTCACTCACACAGAGTTGGCTAACCTCGTTATTTATGAGTCATTAGGGGGGAGAGTCATGATACGGAGTTGTGTAACACGAGAGATCGTCAACAAACAACGGCCGTCCCCTTCGGATTTTACGATTTCGAGTACAATTCTGATATACGTGTTATGCAATTCTTTCGATTGCGCAAACTTTGCAGGTGTGTTGAATTCATATAAATTTATATAATTTAACAAGAGATGGCAACGAATACAGTAAAACGGAAAATGTGGAGTCTCTATACATGGATCACAGGGCTTTGGAAAGTAATCATCCAAGCTTTTCCCAAGTGAGAAAAGACAAGACTAGTTGAGTAATCGATGCGATTGATTAGGACGGATGACCCGGAACGAGGTGGGAATGTCGCGAGAAGCAGGGACCTTTCTAGTACGGGGAGCGGTGGTTCAGCTGACGGCGGGCCTTCGGCGTGTAGATGACGTTCGTCGGCGGCGACTTTTTCGGAGTGAAGAGCGCGTGGACGGGCGAGCACTTGGGCGAGAGCGAGTTCTTCTTCCGCGACACCGACATGTAGTCCGTCATCTTCTGCTGACGCTTCATCGGCGACTTGCGCGGCGTCGGCGGCTCCGTGAACTTGAACTTGTTCGACGAGACCTCCTCCTCCTCGAACGAGCTGTTGCCGCTCTCCGGAAGGATGCTGTCGTCGTGGTCGGAGGTGCTCGGCGAGCTCAACGGAGAGAGCATCGTGACGGAGGAGCTCGTGCTCACCTCGAGAGGCTTCGAAGTCGACGCCGAAACGTTTCTCGGTCTGGAAAAGGGAGAGTTGAGGAAAGGGAGAGAGGAAAAGCGAAATGGTTACCTGTAGAACTCTGGGACCGAAGCCATCGGGATCAGCTCGTAGACGTACTCAGAGTCCGGGAGCGGAATGCCGTTCTCGAAGTCGAATCCCCACTTTTCCATCTGCTCGAGACGGATTCTGGCGAGAGCGGCGTCGAGCTTGGCACGGACTGCAGCTTGCTGTTCGGGAGTCGGACGGCCGAAGAGACAACGACGGGCGGTCATTTTGAGAGAAGGAAGCACCTGGAATGAGGAAGAGTTGAGAAGAGCAAGAGACGAGTCAAAGAGGCGAGCAAGAGCTCTCAAGCGAGACGTTGGCCGGTCACGACCGCGCTCAATGAATACATATCCTTCGAAGGAAGGGGGGAGGCCCGCCCACCCGTGGGGGCGAGACATAGAGAAGAACGGAGGGGAGGAGTCATATGCGCAGCCGGAGAGGGAGGGGAGGAGGAGGCAGTGTAATAGCGGGGTACTAAGGGGGCCACGGTGGGCCATCAAAGTGGAGACCGAGGTCACCAGTCGGAGAAAAGAGAGAGGGACCACGCAAATATACAATGCGCAACGACTGGTGGCACCGATTCGGACGGCCGGGTGTCAGGTTTCTTTTTGGATATCAGAAGAGACACGGCGGGGCGGCCGACAGACATCTCGCAAAGTTGAGAGGAAGCAAAGAGAAGCATAAACAAATCGGAACGTTCTTAGAAGTGATTGAGAGAAAGAGAGAGAGAGAGAGAGAGAGAGAGAGAGAGAGAGAGAAAAAGAGGGACTAATTAATCTACTTCCTCCGGGGCAGAAGCTCTTTCTCGCTCTAATATAATCCGAGAGCGCCTGTCCGGATCATCTGGATTAGAACCTACGTGTGTGTAATGAGGATCCCTTACCTAATCACGTTATCTGGAGCTCTCAAGAGAAACGAGAAGAAGCCCAAATCTATTCATGTTCAGTTCCGAGAACCTCTATTTTCAGTGAGAACTGTTTTCGATTACAAAATGTTCTCTCGCTGACTCGAAGCGGCGCACTAATGGAAGTTTTGGTTGTTGTTGAGGGTGTAAACAGCAGAGTTGAGTCACTCGGACGATGGTACGAGACACTGTGTACACAGTGTTCTTCTTCTTCTTTTTCTTCTTCTTCTTCATGTGTCACTTTACAAAAACATCCATCCGGTTCGTCTTCCTATTCGTCTCGGTGGGTGGGAGGTGCTGTGTGGTACGAGAGTATGACTAACAGGTGAGAAAGAACTGATACTCGGCAGGAGGCGGTGATAAAGTAAGGGAAAGGGACGAGATGGACTGTTCAAATATGCAGTATCTCTTGACCCGAGAAGAGAGCGTCGACAAATAGTAACGGAAAGAGAAACGTTGTTGTTACTTGTGATTAGGCATTCAGACACAAAGGAGACACCCTTCTCCGACGACATCAACACACAAGAGAGCGTTCCGAAACCGAATGGACTGGGCAGATTAACTTGGTGTTCCACGTGGAACCAGCCGGGTTTCGTCCGTTTTGCACCGAGAAAAGAGGGAATGAGAGACATCTGTCCCGGGGGGAATATGCGAGCGTTGTAAGTGTAGGGAGGGAGAAGCGGCCAGATGTTCCGGAGGGAGAGAGCCTTTCGAGCACCCTCACCCACACACCCAACACCACAACAACAAATTATCTGGCAGCACGTAATTATGAATGGTTCGAAGCAGAAGAAGCACTGCGGGAGGGAGATGAAGCTTGGAACGAGAGAAGGCAAACACGCGGAACACGGGCGGCGAGTTGCAAGGGTGGGACGACGCGAGCGAGGGCGGCGAACGAAATGCGAGAGATCGAGGCCTTTGCTGCCCGCAGAGGCCCCGCCCACTTCTCCGTTTCGACGCCGCCCATCTCACTTGGCATTCGGCCAACCAGCGGGAGAGAGTGCTCGAGACGAAGAGACGCAGACAAGCGCTATCTCGTTCCGGAGAGTCGTCGCCCCGACTCGGCAACTTTTGTGTTATTTCGTTGGTGCATAGGGGGAAGAAGCATTGTGAAATGCAGAAATAGTATGCAAAAGGGAAACTTTTGATAAGATTATCACTATCACTACAATAACTTTGGACAATAATGTAACACCTCTCGCTCGCTTCAGAGCGAAAGTTTCAGTTTGATTTTGGTTCTGGCACGCTTATCAGTCCGGTTGAAAAGTTTGAAACGCGAATGAACAGAGACAGCTTTTTTGGGGGGAGGCAGTGACTATACGAGAGCAAGAAGTTGGAAGTGCTCGCTGAAGAGAGGGGTGAAATGTCTCTCTCTCTCTCTCTCTCTTATCAGACAGCCTGAACAATGCTCGAGAGCAGGGGAATGCAGTTCCAGGTGACGTCACCAGACGGGGGAAGAGTGTTTTGAAACTCAGACAGTACGATTGTTCCGATGCGAAGGGATCTTCTAGCCACCTCTTGCAGCCGGATACACCTCATCTGCTCGAGAGAAATCAAAAGGCCATTCGTATCACATGCACTCTCTGCCTTCACTTTCACTGTCTCCCCGCCTCTTTTCCGTGTTCATCACACCCTCTCACTTTTTGTCTTCTCTTATCTTCTCGAAATCTAACGTGTGAGAAACAAAAAAAACCGACCAATTCATCATCATCTTCCGCTTCGAATCGGTCCGAAAAACAGCAGAATCATATGATTTCGATTCGGTTCGAAACGGGTTCTGAAACGGTTTGCGCGTAAACAAGGCGCGCTTCTCTCGCTTCCAGATTACTGTCGATTCGTCCGAAACCGAAGACGAATATTCGGCAACATGTGGAAAAGTGGGCTAACTGTGAGCGGGGCATAAAGGAAATAAATTATGGCGCGAGGGGGGAACGAGTCTTTGTCTCGCGGTTCCGAACCACTTGACTCCTCTCCTGCCACCCTAATTTCGACTGACACGAGATTAATTGCAGCGGGAGAGGAGGTGAGAACAAGTTAACCGAGGTTTCCGAGCGAGTTGCAAATGCGCTCCACTGCTCAAAGCTCTTTGTCTCTTTCGAAAGTGATGGATCTCGATTCGAAAAGTGACCTTCTCATGGATTTTCATTCGCAAGTTCACCAGTCACTTCGCATTACTTCTCAACTTGTCCCACTTTCAGTCCCCCACAAACAGTAATCCTATCATCTCCAAAAAAAACTTCTGCCTTCTTTCATCTTCTTCTTCTTCTTCTTCGCACAAAAAACGGCTGAATTCCGATTCCATTTCTCTCTCTCTCGATTTCAAATTTCCACGATTCGCGCCATCACTATGCGGAAACGAGACACAAACCGGTCCACCTTCACTTTTGGCGCCAAAAAATTTGCGACACGCACAGCCTCTTTCTCCTCAAATTTCTCTTTCTCTTTGGTGCCCATTATTTCGTTTTCACATGTGGGAGGGACAAAAACACACGGGACGCCACAAGGAGAAATGGTCATTTTCGCGCGCAGCGCAGCTGATCGCCGAGTGACTTTGTTCTGTGTTTCCGAAGACTGGCATGGTGCCAAACACGATGAGGTGAAAAAGGACGAAGAGAGAAGGTGTCTTGTCTTGTCTCGACGAGAAAACGAATGAGGGGGCTGGAAGAGGGAGCCGAGAAGGGGAGTGAACCGGCTCGAAAGGGAGAATGAGTGGCCGAGGAGCACGAGTAAGAGACCGTTTGGGCGGTGGCTCAGTGGACTTGCAGGAGCCCTGCTCTGCAACAGTTCCCCCCCCCCCCCCCCTCTCTCTCTCTCTCTCTCTTTCTCTCTCTCTCTCTCTCTCTCTCTCTCTCTCTCTCTCTCTCTCTCTCTCTCTCTCTCTCTCTCTCTCTCTCTCTCTCTCTTTCCCATCACGACGCCCTTTCTCTCTCCTCCGCAATCCGACCGGTTCTCACTCTCATTCCGATGCCACTAACGACGCCCAAAAACCGCCATCAGTGCCCTCACACTGGCAGCGGCAAAAACAATTTTTCGAATTTCCGCCGCCCAGAATTTTTTGGCGGGCGAAACTATTCTCACAGAGTGGAGGGAAGTGTCTGCTTTTTGAGAGAGAGAGAGAGAGAGAGAGAGAGGATGTTTCGAGAGAAATACAGAAAGGGATCCGCTTCTATCGGACAGTTCCCGTCCCTTTTATGCAAAACAGAGAAGGAATGGGAGAAGCGTCTCGCAATTTGCATATGTATGCACGGAATTTTTATGATAATCGCTGGGAAAATGGCACCGAGACACGACGAGAGGACCATTTCTTATCACCCGAAGACTGGCGGGAAACGAGGGAAACCGGGATGGTTCACTCGCTTAAAGGGGGGCGATAAAAGAACGAATGGGTGTGAATAGGATCGGGAAAAGAGAATTCAGAAGACGGTTGGCCTAGAAAACGGTGATGGCCGAGTCGGTTCAACCTCAAATTCGAAGACGTCCGGTTTAGAATTCGTCTCCGGGTAGTCCCGATCAGATAGCGGAAACAGAAACGTCAAAATTTGTCGTCGATTCAATTTTTCGGCCGACTTCTCTAATTTGCGTCGTCGAAGAAGTCGTCGTCTTCGATCACAATCTCAGTTCGAATATCTTCTCGATCGGGCGGGCGGCCGACAGCCAAAAATTGAGTTATGGGCGACAAACAAGGGTGAGGAGAATTTGAAAATTGAGAGGAGGGCGTAATTGGGAGAGACGAATTTCAATGAGGCTTCTCACTGTTTGCATTCCCCCCATTCAAACTCGAAAAATGAAATGAGAGAGAGAGAGAGAGAGAGAGAGAGAGAAAGAGAGAGAGAGAGAGAGAGAGAGAGAGAGAGAGAGAGAGAGAGAGAGAGAGAGAGAGAGAGAGAGAGCTCGAAAACAGGTGCGAGGTGGTACAAAAGGAACGACGAGTTGCGCAAGAGCACCGCCGCGCAGGATAATGGGTATCCGAGTGTGGGATCCAGAGTACTGAATGGGATAAAATGAGAGGCGTACGGTATTTCGACAGCGCTCCGATGGTCTCGGCAAGTGCGTTTTCGTCTCTTTCGCGAATGAGTCACGCGGCGCCGAGAGCTCCAGCTGCAGTGCACCTGTCAGTGAATCGCCCTCTTGAAAAACTATTCTAGGTCGTAAGAACTGCAATTCGAACATTGAAGAAGAGGAAGATTCAAAGTTCAGAAGCAGATGCGGACGGATATAATGATCTGACTAGTTGAAGAAGGTTAGAAACGGACTGATCCTTCTGTCCCACCCACCATCTACAGTAAAAAGAACCGTTTGTCTTCTCATGAAAACAAGATTCCGATCTAATTTGCCACCGAAAAGCCGGCGATCTATAAAAAAGCAGCGAATGAGAAGAACATTGACGGATAGCCGAAATGAGATTGTTCAAACAAAACTGCCGCCGTTCGAAGCAAAAAACAGTGCCCTTGGAAGGGTGCTTGTCGGCACAGTTGGCACGAGGCCAAGTGTCAGACGAATCGAATTCTGGGGAGGGACGCGGCGGTCGGTACGAATGAGACGAGCCGCTTCTCAAGATGATATCTGTTGAAGTGACCTCGAGATGAGGCACTTTGATAGCGGTTTGGCCGCTATTGCGTAGGAGCGGCCGGGAAATTGATGGGAGGAGAGGAGACAAGCGAATTGAGAAGAAGAATAGGAAGAAGAAGTGGAAGAAGGAGATGATGAAGACAGTCTTCAGGAAGTCATTTGGGGGGAAAAGCGAACGAAATGCAAACAGAACACACCGTGTCTTATCACTGTTTCAGCTCCAAATTCGGTTGTTTGTTCTTCATTCTTTCTTTCTGCTTGTTGCAACTCTGCATGCGAATGATTATGACATTTGGGCGCGAAATATATTCGGAAAAGAGATAGGAAAGCTTTTTGTTGAGGGCGAAACGGCTGGTAGCAGGTGAGACAACGGATACGGTCAAGGGCTTCTTTCGGCACGTTCCTCTCTTTTTGTAAATAAGAATGGGGGACTTTTCAGTTTCGAGGGTCAAGGTTGCGAAAGGTACTCTGAGGGCTTACTGTAGGAACAAGGAAAGAGATGATTCCGTTGAAATGACAGCATGGACCCAATTGCAGTACGTCCGACTAGGCCGAAGAGTATAACTTTGTAAAGTCCAGAAAACTGCGAGAGTGGCAGCAGGAGTCTTATTTGAGAATGGACTAAATGGCAGTCAGGCTAGTTTTCACAGTCGAGCAGTGGAGAAACATGAAACGGCAGCATGGCCGAGTCATCGTCTGAACTTTGATACTCAATAAACGTATTTACCTACCAAGTGTGACTCTACAAAATCTAGTCCGCCGTCCTGTGATTCAGAAACTTTGAGTGAATGGTACTGTAAGAATGACGCGCGAGGGCTTCGAATTGACACTTTTAAATGTGTCTCGAAACCTCCTCTTCCGAAATTCAACAAATCGCTTGTCACTTTGACGTCTCGATTACGGTAATTACATTCCTCGTCGCCCCCATTAACGCGTCGTGCTCTCAATGGAAATCTGTCACCGTGTCCCTCTCTCCCTGAATCCCATTCCGCACGTCTTCTTTTTATTTGCAGAAGAACGTCGTTCGCTTTCCTACTGTAGAATGTGTTTGCACTCGATTTGCATTTTATTGAGACGAAGGACACTCTCGGCGACGCGACGACTGCTACAGTAACCACAATCTCCTCTTCTGATCTTCTCCAAAGTGTTTCCCAAAACTTCCAATACCACACAATCAGATACTCGTCGGTGACTTCAAAAATGCGGCAAATCGGTGCCCTTGACACGCGGTTTTTTGGCATCGAAACTTGGAATCTTCAAGAGAAACACAGGAAAACAGAGAAGATTAGGATCAGTGGGACGGGCGTCGGTTCGCATTAAAATCGAGAGAAGTTGAGTCGCCGTTTCGAAACGTCTTCTAGATTACGGTACTTGCGGCAGAGAATTCGAAACAGACACCGAATTGAGCACATCGATGGGAATGCGCGCTGAAAAGGCGACGTCGTCACTTCAGGAGATCCGAAGAGATACTAGGAATATACTTTCAAGCATACTTCGGAATAGCGGACCAAAAAAGCGGGCCGGGCCGGGCTCAAAAAATTCAATGACCGGCCCGGCCCGCTATTATATGTTTTATCAATTGCTTTTTTTACTCTGTTTTAACTATAACACTACGCCTTTAGGCTATTCGGCAAGTGTTTAGAAGCTTCATTATGTTGAGTTCATGTAGGGAAAGGAGTATGCATAACCTTTATTATAGATCGGTATTGTGAGACGGTGTCCGAGAGGACACCATCCACGACCGAGACAAGACGTAAGAATGAATAGATAGGTGGGGCCTTGTGTCCCATCCGATGGGTGAGCACACAATAAGGGTCATCTGGCGTAATAAATAATCCTTTGGGAACGAGACACGATAGGTCCGGATGACGTATTACACGTCATCAGGCCTGGCGTGTTACATCCCCACCGCTCGGAAAGCTGCTTCGCCCTCGAAGCAAAAATGTGCTCAGAGGTGAAATAACTCTTCCAAAGCCTACCTAATCAAATACAGGAAAACAACAATAGAAGCATATTCAAACATAAATACAATACGATTCAGCCTAGAGAATCACGCCTCATCTTTCTCATCAGTTCCTCCGCGCTTAGCTTATTCTAGTAACCAGCCTCTCGAAAGATTCGGTGCTTAGCGATTTTGCTTAGTGCATACTACAAATAAATACAACAAAAGCGGATGCGGTACTTTACGGGGAAGTTTCAGAAAAAACAATCAATACAACATAGCAACATTAAAAAGTGTTGGTAATACATAAATGAGCAATTTTGAACAGTCAAATTCATATGGAGACTTAATTTCAATACAATTATTTTCCGAGTCATGCGCTACTTCCGCGCATGTGCTTATCTGAGCGTTCTACATATCCTCCCGCGCATGTGCATCACTGAGTTATGATTTCAATTCATGTCCTTTCTTTGACAATTGAACTAAGAATTTTTCGACATACTAGTCCTTTTTGTTCGTCTCTCTGTGTTCGGCTCTTTGAAGTCCCGCAAATTGATATGGTTTTGATTTGATGAAGGCGATCAGCATCCCGGCAGCAATAGTAGAATATCAGAATGAATAATAGAATGGTAGAATCGATGGGAATAGGAGATTGAAATGGGTGTTCCTGTGTAGCGGTAGAATAGAAAACACTCAACTCTGATTTGAACAACCATGAGCTCTCGGTAGAAAAGAGTAGGGTTCAACAACCACAATGTCGGGGAGTACCTCGGAGAAGTATCCCCTCAAGGTGGGACCTCCATATAACACTACGCCTTTAGGCTATTCGGCAAGTGTTTAGAAGCTTCATTATGTTGAGTTCATGTAGGGAAAGGAGTATGCATAACCTTTATTATAGATCGGTATTGTGAGACGGTGTCCGAGAGGACACCATCCACGACCGAGACAAGACGTAAGAATGAATAGATAGGTGGGGCCTTGTGTCCCATCCGATGGGTGAGCACACAATAAGGGTCATCTGGCGTAATAAATAATCCTTTGGGAACGAGACACGATAGGTCCGGATGACGTATTACACGTCATCAGGCCTGGCGTGTTACATAACAATGAGCACCGTTCACACACCTGAAGAACTTAAAAAATTGTAACTGAACACGATGAACGGATCGTATTGGTAATATTTTTTGAAAATTCATTAAAATAAGTTCTCTGTGAATACCAAACTAGCCGGGCCGGGCTGCTGGGGCCGGGCCGGGCCGGGCCCTTGCTTGAAGCGCTGACGGGCTGGTGGGGCCGGGCCGGGCCAGGCTGGGGAAAAAAAAGTAGGGCCGGGCCGGCCCGTTCCGAAGTATGCTTTCAAGAGAGGGAAACAAGACCCACATCTTCCTTTTTTGCTGTTCTCGAAAGTCCAAAAAGAAACCGAATTTCGATTTTTAAAGGCTCGAAAGCTTGATTGATAGAAGTTTGCCAACCAATCGATTGGGATTATCTCTGTCGATGACGTGGTCAATCATTTCTTGATTGATATGGTACCCGAGAAGAGTTCCCAGCACGTTCACCTGTGAGCTCTTCATAAGAAACTGTGCCTCAACTAGCATTCTACACCAAACTCTCTTGGGTTCAGGTCGAATACCTCTCCGATTCGTCCGAAAAGACGTCGCTGAACTCTGAAGCCGTACTGTTCTCCAAGATGAATGAAAATGAATCCAGAAAGCTTGCTTCTCAGCAAGAGTCTTCAAACTTTCGATTTCCCGGAATGGAAGCTTCTTCTCTAGAGATGGGAACACAAAAAGAAAACAAGAGAGTTGATTGAGTCTGAAATTCGACTTCATTAGACGTAATAACTTGTTTTTCCTCGCTCGCCTGATTAGAAATTCCGAGATCTGGTAGGGAAGAAGAAGAAGAATCGGGCCCGCGGAGTGCTCGCTTCCTCCGAATCGTCTCCTCGTCCATTATTCAGAGCCCCCTCCCACCCTTCCAATTCTTCGCCATTTCGTCTGAAACCCTTCTTCCTTCCTCGTTTTTTCACCTCTTCTCATTGTTTCGGGGTGCGCATAACAAATAGGTCGCAGTTCTTTCAGCCGCGCGGAGCAAGGGAAAGAGAGAGAGAGACACGGCTCGTGCTCATTTGATTTGTAGCTTTTCAAGTGGGCTCTCTCTCTCTCCCTTTTTTGAAACCCAAATTGTTTTCGTTTCGAGAGAGAGAGAAGACGCGTTTCTGTTCGTTTTTCAGTCACAAAACAAGTTGATTCCCGAGTGCATTTCCTCGTTTTTCCCCCCGTCAATTATTCATCGGCCAATAAAAGGTTGCACTCGAAATGGTTCCCCCCTTCCGTCTAAACCGGGTTTGGCACGTGGAAACCTGAATATTTTATGGCGTTGTGTGATGATTTTCCGAGTCGAAACGACAAAAGAATGCGTGTTTATCGGACCCGAATCGCTTTATTGGCACTTATTCGAATGCTCTTTTCGCTGCGAAAACGACGGAAGAAGTGGGTTACGAGCTCCCGGCCGCCCCCCGAAACTTCTTTCGATCTGATCACCGAGAGCAGCGGGCAACTCGTTAGACGACCGACAAAACGATGCCCTTTTCTGAGCTATGAGCTCAAGATCTCCGATTCTTGGGCCTGATCCAGTTATCTGCATTTCATGGGTTCAGAGAGTATTCTTCACACTTTGTTAAGCGATTCGAAATCGAGACATGTTCAGAAGTATAAAAAGTGATGTTTTCCTTCAGAATGTTCGTCCCGTTCCTCATTTGTATTCGGCGCGGGTCCGAAGTGCTGCGAGGTCTTCTGGAGTCGGCTGCCACGTCACAATAGGTCGACGTCTTCTGCGGATTGACCTTTCGCTCTCACGCCCTCTTCTCGCTTCTTCCTCTTTACTTCTTTTTCATAACCACTTCACACTCTTTCTCTCTCTCGTTCTCTTCGTTTTTCATCCCATTCTTCCTCTCTCTCCCGGCACATTTGCATAGAATTAAACGGACTTTCGACGAGAAGAAGAAGAAGAAGAAGAAGAGTGGGAGGAGCGAAAAGGAATTCGGAGGAGCAACACAGCTTCTTCTTCTTCTTCTTCTTTCGCTTCTTCTTGTGCTTCTTTTCGGCCCGCGTCCGCGAGAAACACGATTAGTCCGCACCGTGGGGGCAACCTTCCCCCCTTCTTCCGTCTTCTTCTCCGTCTTCTTCTCCGTCTTCTTCTGCTCCTCCTTCGTGTATTCTCTCCATAACTTTTGAATTCTGTCTGATCGCATCTCAACACACACACACACATTTTTTTGTCGCTTTCAGAGCAAATTTCTAGACGAGAAATCTGGCTAAAGTCTTCTTTTGGTGCTCTTTGATTGCTCCAAATCCACTTGAATTAGCTCACAGATCGAGAGAAGTGGTCAGTTTTTGGGCGGCGGAGAGAAACAAAAGAAACTTGTTTGAACTTTGAAGTGGCAGAAGAAAGGGTGAGGAGAAGAAAAGAATGCGGAAGAGGAAGAGAAGCAGATGACGTCAGGAATTATTCATTCGCGACGTGGCAATCATCTCTCTCTCTCTCTTTCCTCGCCGCCACGTCTTCCCAATTCCCATTATTTCCCTCCCATTGAGCACCTTGCTCGAAAATCGCTCCATCCCTGGCTCAAGCCCCGCCCCCTCCACTGCTCCGAGCTCCAAATCATTCTCTTCTTGTCAAGTGTTTCCATCTTTCGCCTTGATTGACAACTTGAGCAGACGTTTCGAGATCTTCGCTCACTTTTCCTTCTAGAAACTTGGAATCCAATTGTGTTTGGTCTGGAATTGAAATCACTACACTTTCGCGAGTGAACTTGTCATTCGCACACTTCCCCCGCCTCTCTTTTCAGTTTTTCTGCCTTCGGAAGTCTCACGTCTTCGCAGACTGCCACGTCACGTCATCGTCGGATGACCTTTCCCGTCCAGATTTCGATATGTCTCGGCGAGCTCGCCGAGAATTCTGAAAGAAACTCTGTGTCTGCGTCTCTCCGTCCCGCACGCACTCTCTCTCTTTCTCCCCGTTTCGACGCACAATTCGATTTCAGAGTCTCTTTTCCGCCCCCCTATCATCATCATCATCATCTCCGTTTCTCTCTCTTTTTGTGCTCCGTCTCCTTATTTCCACGCGAAAAAGTTCGCGCCCTTTTCGAAAGACTCTGGATCATAGACATCAAAAATTAGTTATTCACTATTCCAAATTCTGATCCTTTCATCCGTAATTTTGGAGTTTCTAGCCGCCAAACGAGACATTGAAAGACGCAGAAAGAAAACGGAAAAAAACGAGAAAAAACGGAAACGAAACTTGTGAAATTTTAATAGTTTTCGACGCACAAAACAAGTTTTGGAACGGAAGCTGCTCGGATTTCTTCTTCTTTTTTTCTCGCTTCCAGACCTCTCCTTTTCGTGGAGAAGACGTCGTTTTTAGTTGGTTGTTCGAATGCTTTTCGAGCTTTTTCGAGCGAGCCTGTCAAATCGAGAGAGTTCAAGAATGATGAGAGAGCGAGTGGCCGTCTCTTCTTCAGGGGTGTCAACCTCTCGAGACTTCTTCTCGAACTTCAATGGTTCAGGAGGAGATCGAGGAGGAGAAAAGGACAAGTTGTGTGTGTTTTGAATGCGAGTCCAAAGTTGTTTCTTCCGGGAAATGAGATACGGAATCTGCGCAATCAAAGCGCGATTCACAGCTCCTCATAACCGCTCGCTTCGTTTTCGTGTTCCCCCGGGACCCGCGGGCCCCTTCTCCCTTTCCGATAGACTCTTTGATATAAACTCGTGCTGCAAACCCACCCCAACTCTCTCTCTCTTTTTTCTTTCTCTCTCTTTCCTTCGTCATTCTTTCCGCCCTCTCAATCACCTTCTGGTTTCAGATGAGCTAAATTCTGCACACAAAGCATGCAAGAAAAATGTCGTTTAGTTGGATTTTCAATCGGAATCCTTCTTCTGATTCTTCGCAGTGTCGCTCGAGCAGACGATCGATTTCACATAGGTTCGAGCTCGGAAATGAAATGTGCTCACCGAGTTTTCAGGAACCATTTCGAATCGGGGCTCTTTCGCGTACGAGCACCTGCGATACGCAATCGACCGCTGGAACACGGAGCACGGAGCACACACGCAGATCAAGTTCTCCATCGTTTCGCCCATCAGATACGACAACAACTATGAGGAGAGAAGTGAGTCAGAAGAACGGAATCGGGAGAAGACAGGGAACTGTTGCAGTGTGCGAGATAATGCAGCAGGGTATCGTCGCCGTGGTGCTGTCGAACGAGGAAAGCGAGCAAGACGCGCAGCTCGTCAAGTCCATGTGCCACTACTTCAATGTGAGTCCGATCGTTTCCGTGTCTCTGCAGTGCTTTTCCTTCCAGATTCCCTGCCTATCCCTACAATCCACTTCCCTCCGAGACTCGGTTTCCGATTTCGTCACACTTCTCGGGCCTTCCCGAGGAGCCGGCGCCCGTGCGACGAGCGAGTTTCTCGATTCGATGCGATGGACGGGCTTCTTGCTCGCCTACCAACACGGAACCGACCTGGAAGAGCTCTCTCCCCTCATGCAATTCAAAGAAATCGCGGAAACGGGGGGTCGTCGGATCCACATAAAAGTGCGAAGACTGCCGAACAACACGGACGACTACGAGCCGTTTCTGAAATATGTGAAGACGAGGTTGAAACAGACGAACATCGTGAGTTTTCGAAAAATCGAGATGCGATCGAAACAGTCTATCCTTCAGATAATCCACTCGAACAACATCACAGTGCTCTACAATCTGCTGCAACAAGCAAGAGGTCTCAACATGGCGGAGCCCCCGTTCTCTTACGTTTTCACCAATACTGTATGCAATCTGGAAACGAAGTGCCACGTCATCTGCGCTGTTTTCAGGATCTGTCGCTTCTCGAAGACTTTCTCAACAACATGTACGGATCGTCGTTCCACTGCAACATCACTGGACTGCAGTTGGTGAAGAACGATCCGATGATGAAGGTGAGCTTCCGAGCTTCTGGAAAGCCTCTCAACACTTGCTCTCTCCAGACACAACTCGCTCTCACTTCTGAAGCAGTCTACGTCGTCGGAATGGCAATCTATCGGATGAGAGAAGTGAGTTTCCGATGAATTCTAGAAGCGGAGCCCTCGTTTTCAGCTCGGCCACGCTCCCCGCCAGTCGTCGATCATTTGCGATTCGCACGACATTTGGTCGGACGGTCGAATAATGAACGACGGCATTCGGAAGGTAATTCTCGACGAGAGAGTGGGGAGAAGAGAAAGGAGAAGGAAACGATCACACAATTTCGTGTCCTTCAAGTTCTCTCTCTCTCTCTTTTAAATCCGCAAACAACTTTGAAACCCCCCTACTTGATCCTTCGAAACTTGTCTTTTTCTTCTTCTTCCCTTCACAAAGTTCTTCTTCTCTCAAGAGGATTACTGTAGGGAAAACGATACGGTTGAGAGGATGGAGAGAGAGAGAGAGAGAGAGAGAGAGAGAGAGAGAGAGAGGGATCGGTCTGTGGGTGATCTTTTGAACACGTATTCCGGATCGACAACTAGCACAGCAATTAGAGAGTCCGGTCACTCCTGCATTACTCATTTTTGCAGTTGAAACTGCGGAATCAACTGACGGGCGACGTGCAATTCAAGTCGAACGGAGAACGAGATGACATTATGTACCATGGCGTCGGTCGAATTAACTCGCAGTTTGTGAAGGTAAGAAGGAGTTGGCAATCGGGAAAATTGGAAACCGGTTCGATTCTGGAACTGAACTGAATCGGAGTGGAGAACCGCCAAATTGATTTGATAAAAACACGAAGACACAAATCGGAGGTCGCCTGTGGCCGGCCTTGAACTTTGTCGTCGACATCCGCACTTTCGGCCAAGGAATAGGTGATCGGACGCAGAGATTCAATCATTTATTAAAGTTCGTACATATTGATGATCAGTGATTATCTTCCTCCCTGAGCCTTCTCGAGCTCGGCACGGACGTTGGCTGGGAGAGACTGGTAGTAGGCCTGGATCTTCTCTCCCTTGGCCTGCACTCCGAGAGAACGGTCGTTCGAGATGGCGGTCAGATCAGCGTCGGCCTGAAGTAAAGAATTGATGAGTGATCAGCGAGTGACCTTCTATCGATACCTTCTTGGCGGCTGGCGAGAACTTTGCGATGGCGGCCTGGTGGGCGGCCTCTCCCTGCGCCTCCGACGCCTTGAGCTGGGCCTGGAACTGCGAGAATCCGGAGGCGATGGCTCCTCCCTGCTGGGCGGCCCAGGCGGTGACCTTGGCGTCGAGAGCCGCCTGAGTCAGGTGTCCGTTGTTCTGGATGAGTTGTTGGAAGGCGTTGAGTTGGGCCGGGCTGGCGGTCTTGAGGAACGGCGGCACGTCGTCCTGTCCCTGTCCGTAGACGGAAACAGCGGCGACGGCGAGCAGGGCGAAGACGGCAAGGCGGCACATTTTGAGAATCAGAAGAAGAGTAGAAGACGTCGACCGATAGTGGTTTCTCGGCAGAAACTGTTGTTTTTATACTGCCCCCGGGCCTTCCCGGTCTCCGCCCACCGCTGATGTCACCCGATTAGATGATGCGAGACAGCGGAGACGCGAGGCGACGTCTTCGGGGAACTTCAAGAGATCAGATGATACTTTGTTGAATACGAATACGTGGAAGCGGTGTTGTTCGCCACACGTGTGTTCTTCTGAATCAGCACAGGCTTACTGGAATAGTCACATCTTCAAAGATGAGTCAATGCAAAATGATCATTGTTTGCTTCGTGGGAATTGAGAAAGGCTTCAGAAGGCGAGATTTCTCAACTTCTGGAACTGTTCTTCGATGATGTTTTTGAAGCCGAATACAGAAACTGGTGACATTGAAAGGCCAACGTTCTTCCCTCTACTTCACTATATTTTGGTCGGCTCAACGCGCTCCGCTAGACGAAACGTAAAGTGTTCGAATGCGAAAACGATCTTCTAGGTCATGACCGAGATCATTCGTTTTGCTGATGACTCGTTTTTCAATGCTCAGTCTGCGCGACCATGCATTCTCTCTCTCAATGTACATTCCCATAGAGAAACTCTTTTCGAAACACTTTTCTCTTCGGAAACGTCCAGAAACTGTCATTTTCTCGCATTCTCGAGTACTTTCCCACTACACAAAAACTCTCTTTTCCCTCTTTCCGCAAACAATTTGTACAAGTTTGTGTCAACTTTTTCGGCGCTCCAACTGTGCTGAACATAGACGCATGACAGCTATATTCGGAAATTCCTGTTCTGTCACCTTTTGAATGAATGCGAACATTTGGAGAGCGTCACGATGTTTTATTATAATTAGAGCTCGGAATTGTGGATCGAAAAAGGAGATGAGAACAGAAAGAGGGCGGGGCCAAAGGAGGTTATTTACAAAAAACGAAAGAGAGAGAAAGGGAAGTGTGTTGGGAGAGAGAGAGAGATTCTTATTGCTGTCCTCCCTGAGCCTTCTCGAGCTCGGCACGCACGTTGGCTGGCAGCGCCTGGAGGTACGATTGGATCTTCTGTCCCTTGGCCTGGACCGAGAGGCTCTGGTCGTTCGAGATGGCGGTCAGATCGGCGTCGGCCTGTAAGATGAATGATTGCTCTTCTGCTCTTTTGGAAGTGAACAGTGGTCGATTACATAACCGGTAGCTAGATACTATCTAGATTCCGACCAGAGTCTAGTTCCACTACTCATCGGGGATAATCGGCTTACCTTCTTGGCAGCTGGCGAGAAGTTGGCAATGGCGGCCTGATGGGCGGCCTCCGCTTGTCCCTGCTGAGCCTTGATGAAGGTCTGGAACTCGTTCCAGTCGTTGAGGACGGCTCCTCCCTGCTGGTTGGCCCAGGCGGCGACTTTGGCGTCGAGAGCCGAGTCAGTCAAGTGTCCGTTTCCCTGAATGAGCTGCTGGAAGCTCTGGATCTGAGCCGGCGAGGCGTTGCGAAGGAACGGTGGGACGTCCTGTCCTCCGGCCGGCTGGGCGTACACGGAAACGGCGACGACGGCGAGAAGAGCGACGACGGCAAGACGGCACATTGTGATGAATCAGGGGCAGACTGATGGAGAGTCCCCCGCAGAAACTGCCGCTTTTATACCGTCGGGCCGTCTGTCCGTGTGTGCCGCCCTTTCGCTCCTCCCCCGCGCAGATCAGGCAAAGTGCAGAGACACAGAGAGAGAGAGGGCGTTCGCTGGGGCCAGTTTCCGACAAATCGCTGAATTTGAGAGTTGCTTCCAACAAAGAAGAGTGAGAAGAAGTGACGAGTGGAAAGAGATCACGGTGATTCAGAAGTTGTCCGAACGAATGTCGAAATGTGGAAACTTTCAAAGTATCTGACTCGAAGGGCAGAAACCGAATAGCCGGAAGAGAATCATCCCGAGCGACCTTGATACCTGCGGTCGAAGCATTGATCTGGGGAGATCAGTGCACTTTCCTTGAGAATCGCGTTTCAGTCCACGCGTCCTTTCTCTTCTTTTCCACGTCTTCTTCTTCTTCTTCTTGACCTTTCACCGTTATCTTCTTCTTCATCATCTTCTTTTTCTTTCGATTCTGTATCCGTCGGTCTGACTTCGCAACGTCTTCTGATGACATCATCTCACCGCTTCAGTAGAAGAGGTCAAGAAAAAGAGAAGACAAAAACCGACAGTATTGTTTGCACAACCTTGAACCGCTTCTCGCTTTTCGTTGTTTCTCGCTGTCGGCCCGATTCACCCATATATCTTTCTTCTGTTTCTCCGAGAAACAGAAGAAAAAGAAGACCTCTTCCGTTTCGATTTCCCTTTTATATCCCCACTCTCAAATCCACTTCCTGATCGAGAACTGATCTGTGATGAAGACCGATTTCTCGATAACGGAAAGCGGGTGATTCCAGAGAGTATTCTGATGGCAGATTTCGAAGATAATGTCGATGACGTGGAGTGTTTCGATGATCGCAAAGTGATTGTTCGTCTGAAGTGGCGAGAATCGGACAGAACACACTCTGATTCAGAACATCAGAAACTTCCAGAATCCTTCAAAACTTCTTGACGCTTCCTGATGCCCCAAAAAAGCCTAGAGAATCATTACGAAGCATCGTGAACGCTATGAATTCGGACTTTCGATTCTGGACGTCTTCTGGAGATCCTATCTGTTTCCCCAACTTTTTACGATCCGTCCACCACACCCATCACTTTTACGGTCTTCTCGGATGATGACGTGGCAGTTGTGCAAACACAACTGACCGCCCGTAAATCAGTCATCTCTCGCTCATTCCCTATCTAATCTAAACTACAGTTTCACGAACCAAAGATCACTCGTTTTCGCATCCTCCCGAAACCTTTCTTTTTTAGTCGAGTGTGCAAAAACCTGGGAAAACAAACAGGCGACGAAAAGTTGATCGTTGAGAGAAAGAGTTGAAATGCAAATAAACTTACCAGGAGCTCATTGGCAGGTGCTCCGTTGTTTGAGAAGAAACTGGAACGTTTTTCTCTCGAGAGGGGAGCAAAATACAAAATTTCAGCTGGGTAACTGGTCTGAAAAACGTGGCTGGAACTTCGACGCTCGGTACGCGAATCGATGGGAGTTCGACATCGATCCGGACTCGGAGGACCTCGAGGGACTGCACCTGAGAGTCGTCGTCTACCTCGAAGAACCGTTCGTGATCAAGACCGGCGAGAATCAGTACGAAGGGTTCTGCATCGATCTGCTCAACGAGATGACCAACGTGCTCAAGTTCAACTACACGATCATCGAAGTCCAGGACGGAACGTACGGGATCGAGGACGAGTCGGGCCGGTGGAATGGGATCATCGGGGCTCTGCAGAGACACGAGGCGGATCTGTCGCTCTCTGCAGTCACGATCACTTACAGCCGGGCGGAAGTAGTCGGTAATGAATCGAAGTGACTGTGTTCTGGACGGGGAAGAGACGGTTGTTTGCAGACTTCACACTTCCGTTCATGCACTTGGGAATCTCGATTCTTCTGGCGAGGACCTCCGAGGAAACGGACAAGGGCTCTCTGTGGACGTTCCTCGAACCGCTCTCGTTGTCCGTCTGGATCAGTTTGCTTCTCAGCTACTGCATCGTCTCCTATTCGATGCACCTTCTCGCAAAGTTCTCTCCTTACGAATGGTGAACGAAACGAGAAACAGGAAGAAGAAAAAAAGAGTTCTGCAGGTATAACATCGAACGGATCGACGAGCGAGACTTCGAGAACATCAAGAATCAGAAGAATCAGTTCACAGTGCTCAACTCGTTCTGGTTCACGATGGGATCCTTGATGCAGCAAGGATCGGACGTCATTCCAAGAGCAGCCGCGACGCGGCTCATCGCAGTCGTCTGGTGGATGTTCACCCAGATCATCATCTCCTCCTACACTGCCCAGCTGGCCGCCTTCCTGACCGTCGAACGGATGTCGACGCCCATCGGTGAGCACCCGACCGTTGCTGAGCTCATCTTTCGGTTGCAGAGAGCACACAGGATCTTGCGAACCAGCAGAAAATCAGATACGGGGTGTTGAAAAGCGGGTCAACTATGGACTTTTTCCGCGAGAGCAAGATACCGATGTACGAGCGGATGTGAGTTACAGTAACCCTTTGGTCTCCTCCTTTGAGTGCCGGTCTCTGCAGGTGGTCAGTGATGGAATCGTCGTCTCCGGGAGTCTTTGTGAATAGCTCTCGAGAGGGAATCGCACGGGTCAAATCGGGTGGATACGCGTACATGATGGAGAGCTCGATGCTCGAGTATTATCTGGAAAGGGACTGCGATCTTCAGAGCATCGGAGGGCTCTTGGACTCGAAAGTGAGTGACGGATCGGCGGGGGAAACGGTTGATGGAAGTGGTTCAGGGATACGGAATAGCACTGCCGAAGGGATCGCCGCTTCGGGACATTCTGTCGAGGACGGTGCTCCAGCTGCAAGAAAGAACTATCCTGGAGGCGTTGAAGAACAAGTGGTGGAGGGACCGGAGAGGTGAGTTCGCAGCTCGCGGAGCCAAAACGAACCCGTCTTCAGAAGGACCTTCGTGCGGGCCTCCTCCGGCCGAAAAGGCGACCAACTCGAAGCCACAGAACATATTCGGTGAGTCTTCCCGTGGTCTCCCGAAGACGTCGTTCTTCTTTTTCTTCTTCTTCGCAGGCATCTTCTACGTGTTGCTCACCGGTCTCATAGTGGCGTTTCTTCTGGCGTGCGGCGAGTATTGCATCGAGTCGAGGCACGATGCTTTCCGGCTCAAGCTCACCATTCTCGGAAAGGTTTCGACCGCTCCCCGAATGCTTTCTCCGATTCATTCGGTTTCAGTTTATCGATTGGTATCGCGGGAATCCGAAAGATTCGAAGAATCGCAACAAGATGCGAAACATGCAGTTGGACACTGCGGGACAAGAAGTAGCCATGTGAGTCGCGCGTTTCGAATCTTTGCAGAGGTGGGAGGGACTAGGAATCGCAGCGTTTCCTAGTCCCTCACTGGGAAACACTGAAAAGCATCAAACGATCCGCTTCTCCTCCCGTACCCTCATATTCGGTTCGATTTCCAGCTGCAGAATTCTGATTTTGCATGAAAATTCGCCGAGAATTTTCCAATCCGCCGCCGACCTCTTTCTTTTTTCTTTTCAGTTTCAATAATAAATTAGAGTGAGGAAAGAGACGAAGCAGGTAGGTCGAATCGCATTCACCCGGACAGCATTTGCATGCCGAAAACCGCTTAGTTTTGTCCCCGGATTGCCGCCGCTTCAGTTCCATTTCACACCTTTTTTGGCTTTGCTCACACGCTTTCAGTTGATTTTCCATCTTCTTTCCTATCGTTTTTCTTTCTGAACCCTTTTTGAATTGCGAAAAACAGGAAGAACGACTGTTTCACGAACCACACACATTTCACTTCTCTAACACAGAGTGGAAGAGGAGTCCGTGTAGATGGCCTAGAAGTTTCTCTTCCACGAGACGCTCTCCACTCGCCTAACAACCGCCCGAGAGTTCCCGTTCAGCACCAACACCCTCGGTTCCAGGTCCTCGTCGCGACCGTCGGAGCCTCCGCCCGCTCCGATCCCTTCGCGACCCGATCCGACTCGTCTCTCGATCTCCTCGCCCGCCCCCACCATCTGCGTCGTTTCGTGCGACGACGGCACTCCGATCAGTCGCGACAGGCCGCCTTCGATCAGTCGAGCCGGCCTTCGGAGGCTCAGTCGGATGCTGCCCGCCACGACGCACGAGCAGCTGTCCCGCTTCCGGCAGGGATCCATGTCCTAGTGCCGCAGCCGTTTTGTCCCTCAAATCTTGTCATTGTACATCTCTTTCCATAATTGCAACCAAATTTCTCTTCTCAAACTGGTTTTCTTGTCTTTTGTGTTTCAAAGTTCAAAACGAAATAAAATAATTTTAAAATAAAATTTTCAATTCGAGTTTCGAATGTTTGAAATCTACTCGTAATATTTATCCATAATCCTCCAGGCACTCGATTTGGAGGAAGCGCGCCCTACTGACAAAGGTTTTTGTAAAGTGAAATTATGGCGCCCGGAAGAGAGCATGTATCGGCTCGGGGTAGAAAGAAACATCGATTTCCTTTGAATCAATGAGACATTAATTTAGTTTTTTTTTTTGAAAAATTCAATTTTAAAAAAAACAATACAAATTCAACGATGTGGAATAATATTTTATATTTTTGAGATCTGGTTTACTCTATCAAAACGCGGATTTAAACGCGAAATAGGGAAATTGTTCTAGAAGCCTTGTGTGTCAGTAAGTGCGCTCCACCGAACTGCCGTTGCCTGGCGTGGTCATTCGTCAGCGTCATCGATTCGAGCCGTTTGCATTGCTCGAAACACCTCCTTTTCTTTAGTTTTTTCATCGAATTTCATGTACTTTTCGTACGAATCGCAGCTTTATTGAAAAATTTACACCATCAAAAAACGTTTGATTCTCTATTTTACGAAGAAAATCCCTTTATTAACTGAAATTTTCGCTACATCTTCTTTTTTCAGACAGAACTCGTCATGGAGAGAACGTCCGTGAAGATAATCTCGAAAGACGGAGAATTGTTCACGCGGGACGTCTCCATTCTGAACGTGTCCCCGGTTCTCGCCGCCAAAATCGCCACTCTCGATACCGAAAACGAAAATCTGGAGCCGGTTCCAGTGGACGCGGACGCGCATATCATCCGTTTGATTCTCGACTGGATGGAGCACAACGACGAGGAACTGCAGTTCGGCGGCGGTTTCAACGATGATGCTCCAATTCCCGAATGGGACGAAGACTGGTGCGAACGAATGACGTTCGATCAGCGGTGCGCCGCGTTGACGTGCGCCTACAATCTGGAATTGAAATCGTTAGAAGAATCGCTCGCCAAGTACTTCTGCAATGAGATAACTAGAAAAAACGGAGACGAGCTGCGTGCGGTACTGGGAATTCCGACGGACGAGCAGGACGAAGCGTGGGACGCCCAGGAACGAGCACAGCAAGAAAGGCCCGCCGGAAAGGCTGTGAACTGATTTCGAAGGAAACATTTTTAAAAATTTAATAAAATTCCCTGAATGTGTAGAAACCTTCTTTGTTTTTTTTTAATTCTTGAACAGTGGTTTCGAGCCAATTTCTATCTGTTGAACTGATCTATCGTTTCCTTTGTTCCTCGCTCACTTTATTCCTTGCTTCAGATGTCAATTACGTCGTTCAAAATCGAGTCTAACGACCACAACGTCTTTGAAATCAGCCTGGAAGCTCTGAGACTCGGAAAAACGCTCGGCACACTCGTCGAAAATCTCAGCCTGCAGCCAGGAGGCATTACGAATGAGCTCCCGATTCCGTTGGGAAAAGTCGACGGAATGACTCTGACGCACGTTGTCGAATGGAGCGAGCACCACAAAGACGACGAGCCGCACAATCCGAACGCCGATCCGAGTCCGATGATTCCGCAGTGGGACATGGAGTTCTTTGAGGGACTCGCCAGATACGGCGAGAATACTTTGTTCGATGTGCTTGTTGCCGGCAACTACCTCGACATCCCGATGCTCGTCGACTATGCCTGCAAATTCATCGGTCACACGGTCCGTGGAAAGAGTTCCGAGGAAATGTGCAGATTCTTCCAACTCGCCGATTGCAAAAGCGAAGAAAGAGCCGCTGTTCCGGCTGCCAAATCCTCCGGACCCGAACCATCGACATCTTCTGAAAGTGCTTCTGGAGATCTGGAAGCTGGACCAAGCACGAGCAAGAAAGCTGGACCGAGCAAGAGCAAGGAAGCCCGCCCGAGCAAGAGCAAGGAAGCCCGCTCGAGCAAGAGCAAGGAAGCCCGCTCGAGCAAGAGCAAGGAAGCCGGCCCGAGAAAGAGCAAGAAAGCCGGCCCGAGAAAGAACAAGGAAGCTGGCCCGAGCCAGAGCAACTAACAAGTAAATTGACAAACTCGTTTTCTTCTCTATAATTTTCCAATCTTGTCGCATTCCGTAACCAAACTACTCACCAGAAAAACAGTTTGAATTTCGAATTCCAAAATCAAGCCTTCCCGATGTGACATTTTCCACACACCTATTCACAAGTTTATCATTATCCGAGAAAGACTGACTTTTAATTTTACGAATAGAGAGAATGAAAAATCGCAGGCTCCAACTTTTTAAAAACAATTAATAAGCATCATCGCAACGCAGCGGAGCAAATATTCTCGACTGCTATTTTTTGATTAAGTTTCAATAGAATCCCTTTAACTTTGATATATAAACTCGGTTCATCAATGTACACTGTATTTCGATGATATACACACAAAATATGTAAAATAAAACATTTACCCTACCGTTTTAATTCTTGAGAATCTTGTGCAGCTCGTCGGTAATCGGATAACGGAGGATTTTTTCGATTCTTCCCTTGTCTTCGATAACTTTGCTGAGGTAATCGGCCACGATCCGCGTCGTGACGTCTTGCAATCCGATGACGCCCAGAAAATGGGCGGCCTTGTGCAGAATGGAGACCTGCGAGATTCCGTAACTATCAATGAACTCCTCCATGAACTCTTCATCCCAAGTCGGCCAAACAATTGTGCCGTCCTTTCCTCGCGCGAAACGCATTCGCTCTCCGGGATAGTCGGCCTTGTGGTGCTCGCACCACGTGATCACGTACTTCATTATGTCCGGATCCACTTCCGTGATTGGAATTTGAAGCTGTCCGTCGTTCGGGATGTCCGGTAGAAGCCCATTTCGACGTACCGACTGCCAAAGGGTACACGACTGCGAGAGGGCGAGAGGAGTCATCAGCAGCACCTCCTCACTGTTCGATTGTTTCACGAGAATTTTGAAGTAGTGAGTAGGAGGGCACTCTTTTCTGGAAAAGAAGAGAACATGATTTATCGAAAGAGCGAGTGGCTTTTCTCCGAATCGATCTCCGCAAGCTTACGTACATTTTCTCGATGTGCTCGGCGAAGAACTTCGCCGTCACTTCCTTCAATCCCGCGATGCCCAGCGCCTCGGCCGCATTGTAGAGTCCGTAGACTTTCTTCATCCCATGTTCGGCAGCGAATTCATCGATGAACAGCCTGTCCCATGCTGGCCACTGCGTGCCTCCTTGCAGGAAAACACTTGCTCCTGGCTCGTCGAACTTGTGATGCTCACACCATTCGACGATCCATTCCAGAAAGAACTCTTTGATTTCAACGTGAACGCATTCGGCTTCTTCTGAATTCTTTTTGAGTTTTTCGACGAGAACGGTCGACATGCTCATCGCGCGAGCACTGCTTTTGAAGACACTGTTTTCTTTCGAGAAGAGCACGAGTTCGCGGTCGGAGTCCGAGCTGGAAGACGAGTCAGGATAGCCGGACATCTGAGAAAACAGTTGTTGCGTGAACGCGGGGAAGACGTGAGATAGAATCGGGCGATTCATTTGATTTCTATTGCAGTAAACAAAAGTGGAACCGTGAGCAGAATAAGTATGAATGAAATGAATCAGAAGGAACAAAAACATGGACAACATGAGGTGAGTTTGAGTTTCGCAGCCACAAAAGAAAACCGCTGAAACTGAAAAGGAGTCCGGCATCTCTTCGATGGGAAAGTCTGCGTTGACAGGAGATCAATCGGAGAAAGGTGAGCAGAAGAATAGAACGAAAAAGAGTGGGGAACTGCTCGCGAAAGGAGACAGCCACAGAGGAAAAAGCAAGGAGAATGAGACGGTGGACTCGAAGAAAGGGGTGTTGCCCCGTCTGAGACAGCTGGATCTCGATTCGAAGCCGCTCGTTCCGATCGACGAACGATTCCGGAAACGATGGCATGTGCAGGGAATCATCGGGAAAGGGGGATACGGAGAAATCTATTTGGCTATCGACTTGAAAAGAGCGGAGAGTGCGGCGATAAAAGTGGAGCCGAAGGAGCGGAAAGGGAAGAAGGCGTTGCGAATGATTTTGGAGCAGAAAGTACTGCTGAAAATGCAGGGGAAACCGCACGTTCCGATGTTTTTGGCGTCTGGACACACGGAGAACTGTAATTTCATCAGTGAGTTTGGCGGTTTTGCCGCTCAGCTCGGTAGAGCGCGTTTGCATTACAGATGCCTTCTTGCAGTTGCGGAACTTTTGAGCATCAACTTGGGAGATATTCGGAGAATGAGCCCGACTAGGAAGCTGAGCAAATCGACAGTAGGAAGAATTACAGTGCAGGGAATCGCGGCGCTCAGAGATTTGCATGAGATTGGATACCTGCACAGAGACGTGAAACCGGCAAACATGTGCTTCGGAATCACTCCGAACGTTTTGGAAAAATCACGGCGCAAGAAGAAAATAATTCGATTTCAGAGTCGGCAAGTGCTGAAGCTTCTCGACTTCGGACTGGTCCGTCGATTCAAACGTTCGAACGGAGAGTGGAGGAGACCTCGCGCGAAGGCCGGATTCCGAGGAACTCAGAGGTACGTTTCGGTGCGGGTGCACCGGAGACTCGAACAGACGCCCGTCGACGACCTCACTTCCCTGCTCTACACGGCGTTCGAACTGCTCGCTGGAGAGCTCCCGTGGAAAAGTCTCGAGAAGAGCGAGGACATCTGGAAGACCAAAGAGGCCATGCAGCATGGGCACATGGAGTACTTCAGCGGCTCAGCGACTGTCTTCGAACTCCTCGACTTCTCGAAGCTAGTTTCCGGTCTCGATCCGCTCGCCGATCCGCCCTACGCCACTCTTCAAACGTGTATAAAAAAACTGTACTCGCCGAAGAAATTGTCGGATCTGTACGACTGGGAGAATGATTTCAAAGAAGCACTTCTTGAGAAAACGCTCTCTACAGATGAGACTCATTCGACCATATAAATCAAAAAGCTATCAACTTTTTTCCAATCAATAAAATAAAGTCCTCATTGTTTAAAAATCATATTTCTAATCGAACACGAAAACATAACTATGGCACAAATAACAAAGCTATACAGAATATTGGCATGCGTGTGTGTGTGTTAATGTCATTTCATGAGGTTTCTTGCTTATTCTCGGCTGCTGCAGGGTCATTTTGGCGGCACAGTCTCGCTCCGGTCACTTCGTCCATAATCATCCTCGCCACAAAGTGCAGGTAGTCTAGTTGTACAAGTTCGGCGGCATCCTTGATCATCGCGAAACGGTCCAGATCGATTTTATCGACGAATTTATAGTCCGGTTCCGGAATATTGAACTCCGTGATCAACTGTGACGTTTCGATGAACGGCATTCTCAAATTTTTTTCGTTCAACTTGACCCATTCGACGAGTTCCAACAGAATGTCGCCGTCAACTCCGTGCACATGGTACGGCAGTGCATCCCTCCCTTGAAGCCACCACGAGATGACGTCTTCCGTGATGTCTTCGAAAAACGGCATCATTTTCAGAATATTGTAGTCGATTTCGACATGTTGCTGATTTTGTACGCAGAATAATTTGACTGTTTTGGTTTCGTGCGCATTTTTTCCTTTCCTGAAAAATCGAATGGATACAATTGTTGAGCCCGAAACGATTACATTGCTAATACGTGCTCCAGAACTGATTTCCGATTGCTAGGAATGAACAACTCGTTTGTCGTGACGTTGGCGGGAGGGGCGACGGTCGGCGGAGAAGCGAGGACAGGAGGATTCACCGGCTGCTTCGGAAGGTTGGCGATCACACACTTTTCCGATTTCCGCTGATGTGGTTGCTTGTGACGCTTTGGCATCTTAAAATACTGAAAATTTTCAGTTTTTTCTAAAGAACAATGGAAAAAAGTTGAATATTCACACGAAGGCGAATGAGAATTCACAACTTTTTGAGCCGCGCGCCAAGATTTCGAAAGCGGTAGAGCGCAATTGCATCACTTCATGAGACCAATTTGAATCGAATTCATTAATCCCTTTTTTTATAAATACTCTAGTATCTTTGTATTTAGACGGCGTCCGTCCTGAGGTTCACTTTTATGTAGGAAAGAAAAGACAGGTGTTCCCCTCACACAACACGCAGCCGGACGGAACCCGAGCAACGTGCACTCGCCGCGAGATGTCGTCGCAGTGCGGCTCACAGACACCTGTCCACGATAGCTATCGATCCACGCTCTCGCTCTTCTTCCACTCTCTCCGTATTCATTTATTCGAACGTCGACGTCTTCTGAATAATGGATAATCCGTCGTGGCTGCCAAGCGACGTGAACAACGTCGACGATCTCGCGAAGATGTGCATCCGGTTCCAGAAGGCGTTTCCGGGAAGAAACGTCGACGACTTCCTCGATCTGTGCTACAGAGTGGCTCAGACCAAAAGAAATCCGGCCGAACACCCGCCGGTTCCCGAGAATATCAGTCCAGAACTTCAGAAAATGATTGAAGAAATGGTAAGTGATCTCTTCGTTTCCCCGTCTTCTCTAGCCTATTTTCAGTACAAAAACACGCCGGCACACACCGACGTCTACCCGCCAAAGCCAAGAAAAGGCTCGGTCGTAGTGCCGACAGGCGGGTTGGCACGATGTCAATGCTCACCGGATTGCACGAAAGAGCTCATGGAGCCCGCTTATATGGTCATAGAAACGGATGAAAACGAGGAGATCGAGCTGGTGGTGACGAGCAAAATGAAGAAAAAAATTATGAAATCCATGGAAAAACGAATAAACGGCACTAAAGTGTAATGAAAGACTTGATTAAAAAATAGTTTTATTATATAACAGTTTGGGAAAGTATCCAGATGTTAGGAATGAAATATGGCATCATGCGCGAGAAAGAAAAATGGATATTTCAATCTTAAGCAGAACTTTCTGTCGCATTCGCCGATGCTTCGAAGATCCTTCTCCTATTCTCTTCATCTCTTTCATATTTCTCCATGGCTTCGGGTCCGAAACTGGAAACCGCCCCGCGAATCGACAACTGTTCCATTCTATCCGCGAACTCTTTCGTTGCGAAGCTCAGAAGGCGAACGATTTCTAAGTAGCTGGCCGCGTTGATGAGCTCCGCGAGAGAATCGCTGTCGAGCGCTCCGAGCAGCTTCCGATCCCATTCCGGTGTGGACCAGTTGACACACGTTTTGTACTCGTGTTTTTGAAGTCGTTCCTCGTCTTTGTGATGCTCGCACCATTTCACAATAGTGGTCATCGCTCGCGTGGGGACGTGTTGGGCCGGAACGGTTTGGTCGTGAAGCGACTCGCCGTAGAGCTGGCCGACGGCCATCGACAGAACAGCCGACTGGGCGAACGCGCCGGGACTCATGAGGAACTCTTTGCCTTCTTTAGAAGTGACACGATACATTCTTCTGAAAACATTGCGAAATTGGAACGAAAAGTGAAGAGTGGAACGAGCTCGCTAGAAAATGGTCTCGAAACAAAAGCGAGTGACGCCGAACTAGAGAGAATCTTCAACATTCGAGCGTGTCGTTGTGATTCTTGCAAGAGAATAGAAGGGAGAAAGATTTGATATCCCGGATCGAACGGATCGGAAGGAAACAAGCAGTGTTAGTTTACAGGGATAAAACTTTCTTTGGAATGAATCCGGATGTACGATGATAAGAGACAGAGAGAGAGAGAGATCGAACTTCTTCTAGAAGTTGTCGTCGGAGAGCGAGATGTCCTCCTCGGGGTACTCGTCCGATTCGTCGTCGTCGTCCTCTCCGTACTCGGCACGCTCGGCCGCTTTCTCTGCGGCCAGTCTCTCCGACTCTCGCTGCTCATCGCTCTTGATGTTGAACGTCTCGCGCATCTGTTCGGCCGACTTTCCACTGATCATCAATCCAATTTTTTTGCAGACAACATCAAAGAGCGTTTTCACATCCAGATAGTTCGCAGCCGAAACTAGTTGGAACAGGTCCGAGTTGGTGATCTGCTCGAGAGGAATTGAAACGAGAAAAAGGCGGGGGAAACGTACCCGGAGAAACTCGCGATCCCACTCGTCCAGAATGATCAGCGGCAAGTGGTCTCGAGAGTCCCGCATCTGTCCGGGAATGAGCGCCGCCGCCAGTTCCGCCTTCGCATCTGCTTCCTTTTTCTTCTCCTTCTTTTCCGCTTTCTCGCTGTATCGTTCCATCCACTTGATCACCTTCTTCATCGTCTCCGCATTCACATTCTCCGCGGTTATCGGCAAAATCCGAGCTCCCGGTATGTCGTAGCCGAAGTTCTGGACGAGGTGCTTCAGAGTCTCTGATTGGTTGATCAGCTTCATTTCCATTAGGAACTCGACGCCGTCCGAGGAGAGCACGATCATCGGCGGGAGAGTCTCTCCCGACATCTTCTGAAAATGGAAGACGTGAGTTTTCCAGAAAAGAGAGAGAGAGATAAAGAAACGAAGTCGAAACTTCTTCCGGTCGCAAAATCGATAGCCAACAAACGAGCGACGTCACATTAAAAAGGGGAGTTGAAAAAGGTAGAAAATATTTATTCGTGACGATTAAATCTTTTTTTCAGTGAAAAGGGTAAAGTTAAATGTATTTGACATGCAATAGAGAAGAATAAAGAGTTTTGAGGTAGAAGAGGGTGGAAGCGAGTGAATGGGAGACGCAGAGATCGAGTGGGGTGAGGCAACGAGAGCGTTTATCGATTTGCCTCGCGAGGCTTTGTGTCACTCCTCGTGCACTCGCGGTGTGGTCGGACTCGACGGCATTTTCAACGTCGGCAGCTTGAATTTGGGCTGCGGGGCCAAGAGGGTAACGTAGTTGTAAGCCGCAGGTGTGGCTGCTTGCTTCCTCTCGGCTTTCGCCTTCTGGCGACGTTCAGCCCACTCGGAAGTGTTCTCTTTTTGACTGGAACAGGTGGTTTGAGGAAAAGCGGGTTTCTGAGGAGTCATGTGCATCGACGACATTGAGGAATCCAACGGGACGGCAGACTCGACAACAGGCGCCCTTCTTTGGAAGAAAGAGGGTCGCGAGTTGTCGAAGGGCTTCAGAGGTTGGCGTAATTGTTCCGGGACCTGCGAGGAGGACATGGACGTCTCCGACTGAACGGCCGGATCAACAACAGGCGCTCGTTTATGGAAGAACGAAGGACGCGAGTTGTCGACGGGTTTCAGAGGTTGTCTCAATTGCTCCGGATCATCAGAACCTGGAAAAATCGTAATGTGATCGTAACGAACAGCGTTATCAGAAATCGAGGAAAGTATCGGAAAACGGTATTGATAATTTTTAAATTGTTTTCTAAAGAAATAAAAAAGTTTCTAGACTCTTACTTCCAGAGTTAATGGCACTGCGGAGCTTGCGGTTGAGGCACCCAATGTCGAACTGCAACTGCTCGGTCTTCACTCTCAAGTTCTCGTTCTCCTGTTGCAATCCGCGGATCGTGGTCACAAACTGTTCATTCTTTTTCAGAATCTCTTCCTGGCCGCCGGTGACGCTGGCGATGGAGCACTTGAATGACTCGAAGTAGCCAGCGATCAGACCGCCCAGCTCTCTTCTCGTGATCTTTGCCGCTTTCATTTTTTCGAACAGATGGAGCCAGAAAAGAGTCCTCTCTTTTTCGAGCTCGTGAACTTTGGCACGGAGTCGGTTCATTTCCAGAACGTCGATGTGGTTGATGGCAGTTCGGACGACGACTCCCCGACCCATGGCACTGCGCGCGAGCTCCTCGGCGTCTTCTTTTTCTAGAATTACGCGTCGGATCTTCTTTTTCAGAGCTTGGTTTTCGGCATAGCACGTTTTCAGATCTTGCTCCAACTTTTGCTCAGCTTCCATCGCCTGTAATTCAAGTCCAGTTTCGATTTGATTTGTCTCGCTTTTAGTATACCTCTGCAAAGATGGAATTTCCTGTAGTCGCATGTTTTCCTTGGTTGGAGTGTCTCAAATCGAACACTTCTCCCTCGAGTCTCGCGATCTCTTCTTCACCGGTTTTGATGTGACTCTCGAGGTTCTTCACGTGATCCATGACCATTTCGTGCTCTTCTTTCAGTTGAAGAGCCTCTTTTCTAAGCTGCAGGTTCTGCTCTTCAAGAGACGCAATGTGATGTCTGCACTCTTCGAGTTGCTCGCCCAATTTAACCATCTCCACCTCGTGAAACGAACTCGATTCGTCACTTTCCGATACTACCGACCGATTAGCAAGTTCGCGATTCTAAAAGAAATTTCATTTTTGTGAACTGGTCCGAAGTTTTCGTACACTTTTTTCCAGTCGATCAATTTCATCGCGGAGCTTTTCGATCAGTTCTTCTTTCTCGCCAATCGTCGTTGTTTTTCCGTCCATTTCGAATTGAAGATCACGAATTTGTGCATTGAGCTCCTTCTCACGAGCTTCGGCTTTTCCGTCGGACACTGGGCCATGAGCATGTCTTCCGCTAGTAAGCTCTTGTTCCATCTCTTCAATCATGTCATCCTTCTGGCGTATCTGTCGTTTTAACCGTTCAACATCCTAAAAACAAAAAAAGGAATTGAAATATTTCCAGGGAATTCAGTCTTACACTGCGAAGTTGTAGTTTTTCTTCGTCTTCCATTTTTTGTTTCGAATATTGGTAAGAATCGATTTTAATGAATCTGAAAAAAACTTCAATAAGTAGTGAGCGAATTTTCCAGGATGAATATATTTTTTTCCGATCAAAATCGCTGAAAACAAAAAAAAAATTGTTTGAAAATCTTGTGCCACGAGTATTTTCCCGCCACAAAGAGGACTTGCGATAGAGCGCATTTGCATTGCTCTCTTTTCGCAATTGCTTGTCTGCTTCAAAAATTGCCGGGCCTAGGGAATTATGGCGGAAAGCGGAGCTTCTGTGCCATTTGTCGGCTCCGGAATAGCACAGGATCTTCATTTATTGTATAACAAGTTCGCCGCCCACAAATCGAACGCGTAAGTCTACTAAGCACAAAAACAAACCACTCATAAACTTATAAATGTTATAGAATTCGAGACTTTGCGGATGTTTTCCGGCAAATGCACTTCGAGAAGATTCTCCACTATCGATTTAGTCCACACGAATATATTGAAGTCTGATTTACAATTTTTCGCCCGAAAAAAACGAATACTTTCAGTTCGCCGAGTACCTTTTTCAAAGCGCGGTTGCCTATTTCGCGGATCGCGACGACGCGAACATTCCCAGAACCAATTTAGTGAGAAGAATGCAATTTCAGACTCTCATTGCACACTTTCAGGAACGGATATTCGGGATATATTGTTGTTATGCCCTCTACAGCCTTCAGCCGTGCGATCATGTTTGCCAGGTGTTTGAGTCCCATTTGAAAAAGGATGATCAACAATTTTCAGTTTGCAGATACCCGTCACAAACCTCCAATTCGAATCTTTGATGAAGTTCCAGAACTTTTTGGAGCAGGAAAAAGTGCTGGAACCACTTGCCGCTCTCAAAAATTTGATTGTGAAGAAAGCCTTTAGATTCATAGTTTTCACCTCGTCGGTAGGAATATTATTAAAATTCAACCTAAAAATCAATTTTCAGTACGATCCGGCCACTCATAAAAAGTGCATTGCCGAAGAGGAACTGCCAAATTTCGACCGAAAACCCATTGTGAGCTTTAGTTTGCTGAAAAAGTGCTAAACTCGTTCTATTCAGGAGCCCTTTGCTAGAGTCAGAGAAATTCAGAATTTGAAATCGATGAGCGAAATGACGTATATCCACAATCAATACGTAGAAGCGAAAAAGCGGGTCGGATTGGGTCACATCCAGCTGGTGGACAAAGTTAACGTAGTGGAAGATATCGAGAAGCACCTGGAGAAGCACAAAAAGCTTTTGGAGAGCAAACAGAACGGAACCGAAGAATCACAGACGGACTCACAGAAGAAGCTGCCTGAGTCGGCCGGATCGAGCAGATCCGCGTTGCGAAGTAGAGCCTATGCGGCCGAAATGAAGCACACGAGACAGAGGAGGTACCTGGATCCGAAAATGGAGGGTGAGGTCTCACCGCGAATGCCGACATGATAGGAAAAGTTTCAGAGAACTTCAAAAACGTGACTTTCGGTCAGATAGCTCGAGAATGTCTGGAAGAGGAACCTGGAACTTCGGCGGACACTCCGGGGACTTCTTCTGGACCGCGGAAACCGAAACGAAAACGAGTATATCAGCAGGAAGAAGCGCCGTTGGAAGGTCACGAGCTCGCGGAGCAAGTGCTCCGAGATGAGTACGCCAACAGAGTGAAACCTGAAGTTCCAGGTAAAAGGAGCCAGGATATTCTAGCAAGATAAACGAAGTATTATTTCCAGAAAATAGAACAGATGATATCGAAATCGGAGGACCACGAAGCAGATCAAAGTTACGAGCGCCGAATAAAAAAAACCCAAAACTGGTGGAAGTAAAGACCGAACGAAGAACAGATCCGACCGAACCGCCAGAACAACAGTAACTTGGACTGACTTTCCGGTTTTAATTCTCCCTTTTCTTTTAGTTTGGCCTCATTCAAATCTCCTGAAAAGAAACCGAAAAGGCTTCTTGCTCAACCTCCGATCAGCAACGAGTGGGCGAGCCGTTTGCACGCGTGGAAAGGCGGCATGGAGGCGACCGACAAGCAAATGAAGAAGCTCGCGAGCCGCATCAAAAAAGAGCCCGTCGAAGAGCGGTCCGAATGAGGCTTAATATCGCTTTCACTAACTATATATGCTAATGAACACGTAGTCACTTGCCTCCCTTTTGTTCCGTTTCTTCCCTGTTACCTGGTTGATGTATCGCCGATCTTTATCTTTCACCACTCGAAAACTTGATAACCTGGGCGGTCTGGACGCCAAAAAACCGAACAAAAAACAGTGTTGTGTAGCCCTTTCCTTCTCAGAACAGAAACCGGCCTTCTCCCTTTCTCCCCTCATTCGCAAGTTCAAATTATCGGCGACACACAAATGGCCTGATATCGTGTACGAAGACGCTTATCGAAGGTTATTAGGTGGCGCCGGTGTGTAGCCGATTCGTGGAGAGACGATGACAAAGTGCACTTTCTGATACGTGACGGAGGTGGTGAAAATGATAGGAGAGGAGCACGACCGAGTCGGAGCAAAAAGAGGGTTTCGTCAACGTACGACTGACTAAAAAAAGCTCAGCTTCCCATTTGTTTTTAGCTTGTTTCAACAAGTCGCTGTTGACTGACACTGTCAGATCTCCAGCAGACACAGATTACAAGATCAACTCATTCTATCGGTCGTCAGTTAACCGCAGACTAGACCCCGATCAAACAATCGATGATTGATTCGACGCATTCGAAAATCAAAACAGACAATCGAATTAGAAGACCAAGGTGTACATGCTTATCAAAGTGTTTTCAATTCGTTTTATGACCGTCGGGCGAGACTCAGAAAGCGCGCTCCGCTGAGAACACGTGGCTTCGCGCCTCGCACAATCTGCATACGAAAGAAGACGAGAGAAGCCGTCTGACTCCATGTGAAGAAGGAGAGAATCACGCGAGATACACGTTCTTGTCTATCTTCGATTGGTTTTTTGTCTGAGAACATTCCGCGGGCATTGATAGTTCTTTGCCTTTTCTCCGTCTTCCCCCCTCCTCCCACTCTCATTTTACCGACCGTTTCATAAAAAACTCCGCCCCTTTTCTGGCCGCATAAAACGGAGCGGGCGCGGCGGTTTGAATCCGAAGTCCTTCTTGTCTTCTAAATTTGAGCCATGGTATTTCAGGCGGAACGAATCTCTCTCTCTCAATCGGGTTACTGCGTTGCTGAAACGAAAAGGAAGATGACGAATACTGGCGAAGCGCAAGCCGTAGAATCTCAGGAGGGACTCAAGAAGATCGAATCGCTGTCCCACATGCCCTACTGGTGAGTCTGTCTCTCCTTCACGTTCTTATCAATCTACCTCGTGTCTCACTTCTTCTTTTCCCGTACACAGTGATCACAATGTGATCTCATATCAGTGAAGAAGAAGACTGAACAAGACGAACCGTTTCACGTGACTTTGGCGAAAAGTGTGTCTGTGTTCCAGTGAAACAGCGTGGGATAGCCACAACTTAAAACATACTCAATGACCTGGAATAGTACGGATATAAAAAAATTGGGCTGAATCCACCGAATGAGAGAGAGAGACTCCGGCTGAAAATAGATCATAACCGTTTCGACATACTCTGTTCCGAGTTGTACTTCATTATTAATTTTGAACTAGTTGACGTGTCTAAGCTCTTTTTACTTGACTATCAGCTTCGTGCACAGGTTGCAATGCTTGGAGTCTGCTCAACGAAACTGTTTCGCTTTCGTCAAAGTTGTACCCGACTTCTCTTATCATTTCTTTCTTTGCCGCGGAGACCCGGTCAGAGTACGCAACGTGTCTCTTATCAACATTTCCCATCGACACAGTTTTACCCAGGACAAGATCGAAAACTGATCTATCACATTCGCATCTTATCTCTTTCTCTTCTTTTTCAAAAAGAATATATATATCTGAGACGTCACGAAAGGAGACAATCCGTAGCCTTTTGCTTCAAACGAATATTCGATTCGGGAAGATCCAGTTTATGAATACACTGGAGGAGGGATCAGTGAAACAAGTGCGCGCTATTGAGAACTAATGATCATGAGTGAAAAGTTGGGCTACACTTTGCATTCAGTTGTGAAAACAGTATCTCTGGAGACACCTACCCGTGAAAATAGAGAAGGAGACTAGTGTACTCTGGTTTGTACTATGATGGAATCCATATCGGATCACATGATCCATCCGACAGATAACTCCCGCCCTCTTTCTTTCTCAGCCAGGCGGACAATTCTTGTTCAGTCTGTCTTTCTAATTCCCAATTCCTCTCTCTCTCTTTCTCTGAATGGTGGCTTACAGCAAGAAGTGGGTGTTTTCTATAACTCTTTCCAATTAATTTCTATCAAACTTTACAGTGGAAACACGACGGAGGATGTTAGTAATGGAGCTGCTAACGATTCGGGACGTAGCTGGTCTCCGAAGCTCTACGAACCGCTTCACGAGAGAATCGAGCGTCTGATCGACGAGAAACAACATTTTTTCTCTCTCGAGTTCTTTCCGCCCCGCTTTGTGAACGGAGTGCCGAACTTTCTTGAACGTGTCGAGCGTCTCTCCGAGGGAGGCTCCGTCTTCGTCGACATGACGTGGCACATGGGAAGTGATCCTGCCAATGTGAATAAGGTCACCTCTTCTTCGTCGATTGCCGCCGCGATGCTCGACTACTGCGGAGTCGACACAATGCTGCACATGACCTGCGTACAGTACAACAAAGCCGACACTCTGAAGCATCTGGAGCAGGCCAAGGCGATGGGCTTGAGAAGCATTCTCGCGCTGAGAGGAGACCTTCCGCCTGGCGTAAGTCCTACCCTCGTTTCCAACATCTTCTCACACCATACATTTTCATTTCAGACGGATCTCAAGGACACTCACCAGTTCCGCGCTCTCGACATGATCCGTTGGATCCGCGAGGAGTACGGAAGCTACTTTACCATTGCCTGTGCTGGATACCCTCTCGGACACCCTCAGGCTCCTTCCTACAAGGCTGATCTTCAGTACTTGAAGGCCAAGTGCGACGCTGGAGCCAATTTCATCATTACCCAGCTCTTCTTTGAGGCCGAGACTTTCGAAAAGTTCGTCCGTGACTGTCGCGAGATCGGAATCACCAAGCCGATCATTCCGGGAATCATGCCGATCATGGGATACGAGTCGATCAAGAGAATCGCCACTCTTTCGCAACTCGAGATCCCACAGCAAATTCTCGACGATCTGGAGCCCATCAAGCACGACGACGACGCTGTTCAAAAGTACGGCACCGAGCGATGCATCGAGATGTGCAAGCGTCTTCTCGGCAATGGAAGCGCGCCGTCGATCCACATGTACACGATGAACCGCGAGGGATCAATTCGCGAAATTCTGAAAGCTCTCGGTCTGTGGAAGCTCGATGGAGATCGTGTGTTGCCATGGAAGAACCGCTCGACTCACCCAGTCCGGTGCCTCGAAAGTGTGCGTCCAATCTACTGGAGCTTCCGCCCACGCAGTTACATCACGAGAACTCGCGACTGGGATCAGTTCCCGAACGGAAGATGGGGTAACAGTTCGTCGCCCGCTTTTGGTGACGTCGGCAGCTACTATCTCTCCAACTTGACTGTAAGAATTTTCAATCGATAACCATTTTTCATACCCTTTTCGTTTGCAGACACTGCGCAATCCGGATGACCGTCTTGCCCAATTGGGAACTACTATCGAATCCATCGACGATGTGAAGCGTGTCTTCATTAACTACATCACCCAAACTCCGAACTCCAAGGGAATCAAAGTCACCGTCCTCCCGTGGACGGAAGCGGAAACCGGAGTGCAACCAGAGACCTCTCTCATCAGCGCTCAACTCGTCTGGTGCAACCAGAACGGTATTCTGACTGTCAACAGTCAACCGTCGGTAAATGGAGCGCCGTCGACGGATCCACTTGTTGGATGGGGAAAGCCAGGAGGCTACTGCTACCAGAAGGCCTATCTCGAGTGCTTCATGACTGCCGAGCTATCAGAGAAACTCATTGAGATCATCGAAAAGGAATATCCAGTCCGGATCAACTATCACGTTATCGACAAAGATAGCAGTTTCGACAAGACGAACAGCGAGGAAACGACACCGATCGCCGTCACCTGGGGAGTCTTCCCGGGATCCGAGATCGCACAGCCGACTGTCGTAGATCCACTCTCGTTCCGCGCGTGGAGAGACGAAGCCTACCAGATGTGGATGGCTCAATGGGGAGACTTCTACCCGAAGGACTCCAAGTCGTACGGAGTGATCAAGACAATCCACGACGAGTTCCGACTCGTCACTCTCGTCGACAACGACTTCCAGAGAGACAGTGTCATCTTCGAGATTCTCCAGAAGGCTCTGAATGCTCCCAACTAACTTCCCATCCATAACTTTCATTCCTCCACCCCTCATCTCTCCTCGATATCTGCTTTTCCGTTGATGAATTACACCTCTGACAAGGGCACCTCCCCCGTATTACCCCACTCGAATCTTCAGTATCTCCCCAATATATTTATTGATTACAAATCAATTCTCCTATATTCCCAAAATTATCGAATGGTTTCTCTTTTAATTTAATAAATAGAAGTAGTTAAAAATGCAAGTTTCTCTCGGTTGCCAGTGACACTCCATAATTCATTATTCAAAAGTTGGCTCAAAAGAGCTCCGCAATGCTCCATTTTGTCGACAAATGCCACTTGCATTCACTATTGTTTCGACGACGTCTCGAGACGACGAGTTCGAGGATTCAGATGACGACGAGTCGGAAGTGTTCGACGTCAATTGGGTGTCTGCGAAGTGAGGACTCGGAATGCTCGTTCCCTCATCTGAATCCTTCCAGAAACCACTCGTTTCCCCAATCGATGGTTCTGGAATTGGACGAAGAATCTCTTGTCAGCAGTCTGAAATTGACAGTTCACAAGGACTTTCCACGTAGATTTCAGCCGTCAATTCCAGCTCTTCCAACCCAGTTTCAGCCTCTTCGCTGACGATTTCTCTCGGAATTCCTTCGAATCATTTTCGAAATTCGCGCGCAAAGTCCTACAATGCGGACTATTCGATTCGGCAGGAATTGAAGTTTCGAGACGATTTCCGTTTGGAATATGGCAAAAAACATCCAAATGCCACGGTTTTCTTCAATTCTCCCGCCAAATTTATCAGGTTTTTCACAAGAACTCCCATTTTCTCGGTTTTTCGAACTCCGAAAAGCGAGAGAAGCACATGAAAGAGCACGGCCCCCGTGTGGTTTCTAGTCCCTGCGGACACGATTCGTCTGAAACTCTTCTCGTCAATTCGAAAGAAAGCAAATAAAGAGGGCTCTCGTGCTCCTCCGGCAGCTCTTTTCGGCTGTTGGCACCCGATGTCCACGTCGTTTTTTTGTGCCATTCCTCTGTTTACTCGTGTCGTTCCGTCCGCCTTTTCTCTCTTTATTTGTGTCATTTCCACGAGTAACGCGAAGAGAGAGAGAAAGAGAGCTCTTTGAGTTGCGAGAAAACTCTCGAAACTGTTTGGCAGTGGGCTCGCGGAGCAGCGGGTTGTAGCCATGAGCACACTCTTCCTCCTCTCCCGTTTTCAGACGTACCAATTATATTCCAGTCGCCGCTTGCCCCGTTTTTCCCTTCCATAACAACCAGATCTCGTCTGTTTTCGAGCACCTCCGATTTCTGGCTCTTTGGCTCGCGGAGCCTGAATATTCAGAGTATTTACTTATTATTCAGGTGTTCAAGTATTCATTTTTCACTGAAAAACGAAGATAATTCTGTGAGAAAGAGCCGTTTCGTCGTCGATGTGCTCTCGTAGATTGTAGTTTCGATTAGATAAGCCCGCTCAATTGTTGCACCTTTTCTCGTGATTCTCGAGCCGGAAACCCAGGATTTCCGGTCGGAAAATGCTCAATTTCCGGCTCGATTGTACTCGTTTCAACTTCCGTTTTGAATGAATTCGTGCACTCTTTACAGAATATCCGTACACGGATTCGTCGATTCGGACGTCAATCATCACCGTCAAGTGTCGATTCTCTGCGTGGTTATCAGTGGAGCAGGTTTGCCTCTTCAACGGATTCCCTTTAGAACATTCTCGATCATCCACGCGAACTCTTCCGAAATCATCCTCTCCAAATCGTTCTCTATTTCGTTTAATTGATAGCTCCAAAGTCGCATTTCCGATCGGGAGAACAAGAGAAAAGTGTCGGGGCGAGTCGATAATTCATGCGAATTCGAGAGTCAAAGTTCGCTTTCAATCTCACATGAAGCGTCGGAATATTTCATATGTCTCTTTGCTATTCTTTCCTTTTCAAAAACATTCGCGAAAAAAAAGAACGAATCGGCGATAAAAGAGCACATTCAATGTCGATTTTCGCCCGTTTCTTGGCGTTTTTCGACCGAAAAATGTGGAGAATCGAGTCGAAATCGAAAACGAAACCAATCGGAGTTTTCGAACTTTTGGATCATTTGAGCGAGCCAGAAATCGACAAAAAACGTGAGAACTTTGTGGGGCTCGCGGAGCAAGAGAAGGAGCCGTTGAGACGAGGAAGACTGGAAGCGAAGCGATGACGTTTTGCAGGCGAAATACCTCGACTCGACACTCATCCAAAGGACGAAACGGAAGAGAGAACGATGAGTTTCGTGGAACTCGACAAGGGGATTCTGCTGCCGTTGAAGGCCAAACCGGTCAGTCATTTCATATATGTTTTTGACACTATTTTCGAGAAGAGCGAGAGGAAATGAGGCGGAAAAGAGAGAGAGAAACAGAATCAGGCTCTCTCTCGTTTTACCTCGAAAAGGCAATTGTGTGTGTGTGTCACGTGTGAAGTCAATTATAAATTGAAAAAAGAAAGAAAGAGAGAGAGAGAGAGAGGAAGGAAGTGAGCAGGTGTCTTGCTCTCTCTCTCCCTCTCCCTTGGAAGCCCTTTTTCTCCCTTTTCTGTTTCCCATCCGAGAATACGAATGTTTGGTTAGTCATCGAGAAACACCTTCTTCTTCTCCTCTACGCTACAGAGTAGTAAACACGGCCAATATCAAGAGGCTTATGTCCCCGAAACCGACTATGTTATTATTATTCCACTCTTTTCGGTTTCCGATATTGGTTTCGCTTGCCTTTCGCCTCCAAAAACGGAGGAGCACTTGAGCTCGCGAGCTCGGAGAGCCGAGAGCTGCTCGGCGATGAGCTCGAGATAATCTTCCAGTCGGGTGCACTTCTTCTTCTTCTTATTCTCGAATGAAAAAGAGGGGGGAACAGTGCGGATCCGAGTCTTTTCGTCTGATGCTCTATTCACTCCCATTCTTCCCCTTTTCATCTCGGATTCATTGCGACTCGGACCTCACGAGACTGCGAAGAGAAAAGAATTTGGTATTCGTTTCGTTTCCAAGGCGACTTTTATTCTGTTTTTCCCCTCGCCATTCATCTTCAAATTGGTTTTCTCGCCGCCTTTTTTCTTTTTGCTTCTGTGGAGACTTTTCCCCCGGGAAGGGAATCTGTTTTTATCCATGTTTCCAGTCCGCCGCAAACACTGAATTTTCAGCAAATGCGACAAGCGAAGACAGTCGTCACCGGACTGTACGACACGGATTCAGAAGACGAGGAGATCCTCTTCTCGAGGGA
Source organism: Caenorhabditis sulstoni (assembly GCA_963966605.1). Taxonomy (NCBI): domain Eukaryota; kingdom Metazoa; phylum Nematoda; class Chromadorea; order Rhabditida; family Rhabditidae; genus Caenorhabditis; species Caenorhabditis sulstoni. The sequence goes on along the minus strand of OZ016476.1, from coordinate 4,361,156 downwards.
CATGCTCAACAGACTTCGCAAGAAGGAGGCGGCGTTGAAGGTGAGCGCTGGGGGAAGAAGACGTCGCGAGGAAGAAACACTGAGATTCAGAATCCGCAAGCACCGTCAACGTCTTCAGCTTCTGTTTCAGACGCGCTTTCAGTCGACACGAACAGCGAGAAGTCAGCGCAGGTGAGCCTTGAAAGAAGGTCTACTCGAACGAGAGAAATGAGAAGTGTTCCAGGAATCAACGTCTTCTTCCTCTTCGAACACGAAGTCGTCAGTGTCTCCGCCTCTCTCGGACAGGTAGTCTCGCCGGAAAATCTCTCCGTTTTTCCACATTCCGATTGTGATTGTTCCCTCCTCCCCTCCATTTCCCTCGTTGGTTCTGATTCCATCCTTCCCCCTTTTTTTCTCTCTTTTATGTACTCGTTTTGTCATGTGAGAAAGAGTCAAATAATGAAGATGAACAAGCCGAGCAGATGTGTAAACAAGCGATTTTCTAGGTCGAAAAAGCAGATTTGGGACGAGATATTGGGAATCGACGAGAAGGGAAACGCGCGAAAACCGAGGAAAGAGGTCTATTTCGGATCGAGAATGTCAGAGTTCAACAACATGGCACGTCTTCTGGAGAGGAAACGCGAGGAATCGATTTGGGAGGAGAAGTCGTCGCGACGGGCGGGAAGAGAGTTTTCGAGAGAAGACGTCGTTTCAGATACGCTCAGGCTTCGGCGATCGACGACAGCGTCAGAGACCTGAAGGCTCGCGAGTCAGGGCTCAAAGAGCTCATTATCGAAAGGGAGGACGCACTGAGAAGGAATGATTTGATTGCGGCGCAGAGGTGCGTGCAGTCAAGGATTCGGAAGACACCGAAATAGTTTCAGAAGCAAAGATCGGTTCGAGAAGAACATGAGTGATGCACTTCATCTGCCGACGATCCGAGGATTTCTGGACGAACAAGATGTAGGGACCGAGTCGGGCACAGATTGAAATGGACGGTTTCAGATGAAGAGGCTGAGAATCGAATAGTCTTCCGAGAGTGTCCCCGGAATCTCTTGTATTTGTTTCAATGAACTTTGCATCTGACACGAAACGCATCACAAAATGAAACCTCGAGAAACCAAAGAACTCCACGAGAGCCTTCTGACTTTCCGCTTCGCAAACCGCAACGTTTCGCCCCCCTCGTCACCCACCGACTTCCCCTTATTTCTTCTGATGAATACCCCATCTCTCGCCGACTTCTCGATGGACTTCTGTCATCCGGGACCGTATTCCCTCGAGAATCCAAACTTTTTTCGGAACTTTTGCTTCGCTCTCACCTGTCTCGAGCTCCCAATCACCAGCTACACCATGTATCTTCTGATCTACCACGCGCCGCCCCAAATGAAAGAGATGAAGTGGTATCTGATGAACCTCGCGTGCTGGTGAGGACGTTTCTTTTCAAACATCTTGCGATACTCTTGGATTCAGGACGAGGCTTATGGATCTGATGTACTCGTTCTTCGTCATCCCCTACTTTTTCATTCCGACACTCGTGGTTCTTCCGCTTGGGGCATTCAGCTTAGTCGGTCTTCGGACCGAGGCCCAGCTCGTCATGCTTCTGATCAACATCGCGGGTGAGTTGATCCGCCCACACGGGCTGCTCCGAACCATCTGCCGTTTTTTTGGTCTCGGATCGTCAGTGGTCTTGATATTCGAGAATCGATTCAATGCGATCTGTCCGCCGTTCTTCCGATTCAAGATGCGCAGACGGAAGGTGTTCCACTCTTGCATGTTCGTCACGAGCCTCTCTCTTCTGATCTGCTCCTTCCTGAAGTTGGAAGACCAGGTCACTGCGAAACAGGGATACTTGAAAGTGAGCCCTCTTTCGGAACCCCCTCTAGTCTCGATTCAGAGTTTCCCGTGCCCGATCCCCGAGTACCACACGTCCGCGTTCTCGTTCAAACCCGTCTCGGTGCCGCTTCTCGTCGTCTCTGTCTTCATATTCTCGCTTCTCATCCTCATCCAAGTCGTCTTCTTCGGCTCATTCAGCTTCTACTTCCTGTACTCGCTCGAGAGAAGCAAGATGTCTCTGGCCACTCGGAAACTCCAGAAGAAGTTCTTCCTCACCGCATGGCTACAGGTGACTCGGGATCCTCTCAAAGACATCAACTTCCTCCGAACCTTCAGATACTGACCCATTTGTCGGTGATCGTGATCCCGATGGGCTACACCTTCTTCTCCTTCCTTCTGCAGTACCGGAATCAGAGTGAGCAGTCCCCTCTGATCCCCCCTACACTCTACATTCATTCCCAGTCCTCGTCAACTTGTCAACTGTCGTCATCACTCTCCACGGCACCATCACTTCCATCTCGACCATCGCCATCAATCGGTCGTTCCGGACGCGCGCCAAAATGTGGATCCTACCGAAAAAGTACCGAAATCGGAGGAGCAGCACCAAAAACAATCTTCTGACAGTTTCTTCGAGCTGGATTTGATTCCGTTCGATCAATAAACGGTTTCTGTTACAGTTGTTTGTTGGCGAACTGCAAAGCGACAAACTCCCATATCAATAAAACCAAAGTGTCCTAATCGAATCGGGGTTCATAAAAGGCCGTTTTCCCACCTTCCGTCCTCACTCCGCGAGATGCGAGCCCTCCTCTTCTCGCTTTCCTTCTCCTTCTTCTCGTTGGCACCAGCCTTCTTCGTTCGCGATTCCTTCCGAAACGCCTCTCGACGTCTTCTGAGTGGACCCGATCTGGCGCCGTATCAACTGAACACTCCGTGGCCGCAGACCGTCCAAGAGATGCAAGATCGATTCAAGACCGATATGCTCGGCATCCTCGAGCGAGGAAATCGTGCTTTTTACGACGATCTGACGAAGATGTTTCTGGTGGATACGCAGAAGCTGAGCTGCTTCTCTTCGGGGAGACAGCTCACTTTCGCAGAGTTCAGAAGTCTGCTCTTCTGGCTGGCCGGCTACTATCAGCACTTCACTGAAGTCAACATGGCAATCCTTTCGCAAGACGAGACGTACGTTCACGGCCTGTTCAGCTACACGACGAACAACGCGAACGGAAAGAGGGTCGTCGGCAGATGGATCTACTCGGCCACCTACCACATCAGAAGAGGCTCCTTCTACATCAACTACATCCTGTTCAGTGGACAGTGCGACAAGGTACCGAGCTCAGCGCCGACGGAGCCAGTCGAAGAGATCGAGCACTTTATCGAACGAGTCAGATCGAAGTGAGTGAGGCTGGGTGAAAAAGGGAAGAAGGGATGGGATTGCAGACTCATCAACGGACTGTTCCTGCCGGATGGAGTCGATCAGACGATTCAGAACTTTGAAGAGTTCGGAGACTTCATCTCGGAAGACGCGCACGTGGATCAGTGCGACGAAGTGACCAAGGGCAACCCGAGTGAGTGGAAACTCGAAAAGATTCGAAGAGGGACACACGTGTTCCAGCTAGCTTCATCAAAGGAATGAGCGAGCGGTACCATCACATCCGAAAGTACAAGAACCATCAGTTCGGGCACAAGAAGAACGAGCAGAGCGTGGACATCACGTTCGAAGTCACCTGGACGGCCCTCAACGAGACAGAGTACAGAGACAGCTACGTGTTCCGAGTGAGGAAGGTAAACCACCGAGTTCCATCGCATCCACCCTTTCCGTGCATGCTGAAACCCCGTGAGTTTGCAGGAGGAAGAGTACCACCCTCATCTGGACGACAAACTGTACGGCTGGAAGATCTTCTGGGCGACGCGGAAGTGTCAGCTCGATGTGACCCCGTACCCGCCGCTCCTCTCGGGCTTCACCTACCTGACAGAGGTCATCAAGCGATTCAGTTCGATGATCAACGGCGGCACCTGGGACACCGTCCAGTCCTTTCTTGATCTTTTCGACCCTGATCATAGCATTTGGGGTACTTGCTTGGGAGCTAAGGACATGAAGCTCGGCGAGTTCCTCTTACAGAATGTCTCGTCTGACTGTCCCGATTTGCAGACAAGTTCCGAGATCACATGGCTCTTGTCACCAGACGGTACGCCTCCTGTTACCATTCGGCTATCAGGGTCCGGAACCTGAACAGAATGGACTTCTCGGTGACGTTCCAGTTGAGCAAAGCGACGGAAATTCAGGAACAGGAGGAGCTCGGCGTCGGATTCGCGGGATACCAAAACGAGAAGGGATACTGGAAGCTGGCGAGAATGTACTTCGAATGCGGCGAGACTCGGAAGAAGAGAAGATTCTACGAGCTCGAACCTATTGAGGAACTCTTTTTGCTCCAATAAATCATTTATACTTCATTCATCCTGACTTCAAACAAACGCTATCATTCAAAAGCGAAGTTCCAGTCGGAAACTCGGCCATCAGCTTTTCCTAGTCCCCCTGACGTCACACCAGTGTTTGTCATCACGACGTGTCCGTTTGCAGTTCTCTTTGATTCCCATACCGTACTCCTTCCCCGCCGATAAAAATGCCTAATCGAATCATGCTCCCCTCCATAAAACGCCCGTTCTTCCATCCGTTTCCCCCATCGCAATGCGTTCTCCGTTTCTTCTCGTCCTGCTGTTGGCTGTTGCTTCCTGCTTCTACGTTTTCGAGGAGGATCCCGTCGAATACCGTGACGACTTCTACTCCGACTCCGAGAGCCGAAACCTCTTCGGTCCTGCCGACCTTCCGAAGACTCCTGCCCAGATGATGGCCCGCTTCAACGCGAACTTCCTCCGCTTCCTGGCCAACAAAGAGAAAGCCGACTGGGACCGACTGATGATCGTTCTGAAGCCAAACGCGCACATCGAGACGTGCATGGAGGCCTCCTACGGGCTGAGCATGAGCCAGTTCCACAGATGGATGACCTACTTGAGCAAGTACTACGTGGAAGTCGGAGTCGGTTCTTCTTCCGGTTCTTTCGGTTACTGTTCTCTTTTCAGCTCACGAGTACCGTAATCACGGATAGCTCTGACAACGATGTGAGCACCGAGCTGACGTATCGCACAGAAGTGAGAAACGGGCAGAAGGGGTCCGACAAGTGGGCGATGTCGGCCACGATGGATGCGCAGAAGGGGCACTTCATGATCAACGCGCTGACGATGATCTCCGACTGCAAGAACATCCCCAAGTACCCGCCACTCGAGCCGGCCGTCCCTCTGGAGACCTTCATTGCAAATCTGAGAACGAAGCGAGTTCTTCTGCCGCCCTTTCCACATCAAAATCGGTGTTCAGATTGGTGAGCGATATCTTTCTGAACGAAGCCCTTCACTACAAATCCGCCTACGAGTCCGTGTTCCCCCTTTTCATGCCGACGGCAGCCATCAAAGTGTGTGATGTGGGACAAATGACGCCAAGTAGGTCAAGGAATAGTTTGATGGTCTTAAGAGGGTTTCCAGCTCAATTTGTCGACTACTGGTACAAGAGGTACGGTAAGATCCAGACTTATCAAGACCACTATTGGAATGTGACAAAGAAGGACAAGGATACGATCGTGGACTTTGCAGTCACTTACAAATCGGAAGACGGGTCCTTCTTCCGCGATAGGTACCGGTTCGAGATTCGAAAAGTATCGGAAGACATGCTTCTAACGATACTGAGAGAGAGAAATTTTCAGTACTTCAACCTGTGGGTGGAATACTTCGAGAACTTCATGGACTGGACGATCATGAGTGCTGAACAGCACTGCACGGAGAACGTCTCCAAGTGAGTCTCTGGCTCCCGTCCTCCGCTTTTCACGTCTTACAGAATGTCGAAGAGCGACGAGTCACTCGTGAAGATGTCGCTGGCCTCCCGTCGTTGGGATCAACTCTTCATGCCGACTCTCACATGGAACACTCTCGACGCCTTCATGGAGCTCTTCGACCACACCACGCTCAATGGATACGGCTGCCCGGGGAGGAAGTTCAATAACGCTGGTTCTCCCGGAGATTCCTGCTTTCTTGAAGTTTCACTCTCCGGTTTTCAGATGATCTGTCCAAGTGGCTCGAAGGAATGCGTGGCTTCTTCCGAAAGTCGATTCCGAAGGCGACGAACGTGTACCAAGTGGAAGGCGAGAAGCTCGGATTCCGGATCACGAACGAGATGGTGGCCAGCGACAACAGCACTTCGACGCACTACGTCTTCTTCGAGGGATACTACAAGGACAGCTCCTGGAAACTCAACCACTTGGGCTTCTCCTGCAACATTTGACTCCTTTCCAATAAATTCGTTGTACTTGCAAACTGCCCACAATGATCCTGCAAAAACGCGTCGCAACTTGCAGTTCTTATCTCTCCGTATCATCTTGGCGCAGTCAATTCAGAACTCACCTCGAATCCCTTTCGCCTCTCTTTTTTCTCCTGTTTTCTGCGTTTCTTGGCGCGTTTCTCGTGCCCGCGCACATAGAATATTCCAAAATGCGGAGTCGTTTTCGTTTCCATTGGCTTCTTTATTGATTTTTGCCGAGCACCGCTCGACACTTTGTCGTCGTCTCATTTCTTATCTTCGCGAGAAGTGATAAGATCGACCCGTTTATTGCACTTTTCGCCCGTCTTCTCCTCGTTTTTAGGTCGAGACTCTCGCCAATTACCCGTTTTCACCCCGGGCAGCCGTATCCAATCCCGTTTTCAGTCCCAAACATGGTCAAAGTCGGAATCATCGGAGGAAGCGGTCTCGAGGATCCGAACATTCTTCTCAGCCCGAAAACTGTTTCCGTCGACACGCCGTACGGAAAACCGAGCGACGATTTGGTGGAAGGTGAGCGTCTTCTGGAATTTCTGAAAAGAACGCGCTCGCAGGAACAATCAATGGGGTGGAGTGCGTTCTTCTGGCTCGTCACGGCCGAAAGCACGACATCATGCCCGGAAACGTCAACTATCGAGCCAATCTGTGGGCTCTTTACTCGCGAGGCGCTGACGTCATCATCGCCTCCACGGCGTGCGGATCGCTTCAAGAGCACGTCGAGCCGGGCCATCTCCTCTTTCCGGATTCGGTTTTCGACAGAACCACCGGTCGTCAGAGCTCGTTCTTCGACGGCAGCTACGAAGGAGCTCCCGGAGTGTGCCACATCCAGGCGCACCCGACTTACAATGAGAAACTGAGACAAGTTCTGATCTCGACGGCCGAGCGGTGTCACATTGTGCACCACAGAACTGGCTTCGGAGTGTGCATCGAAGGCCCTCGCTTCTCGACGAAAGCCGAGAGCGTCGTGTTCAAGTCGTGGGGAGCGAGTCTCGTGAACATGACCATGATGCCGGAGGTGAGTGGATTCTCCTGAGAGCACCCCCGAGTCCTGCCTCTTTCAGTGCATTCTCGCGAAGGAACTCGGAATCCCATACGCGACCACCGCTCTCGTCACTGATTACGACTGCTGGAAGGAGGAAGACCACGTGACGGCCACTTCTGTCATGAAGGTGTTCGCAGCGAACGTCGAGAAGGCCAAGACGCTGTTCGTCGAGGCGGTCGGAGAGATCGGAAAAATCGACTGGACTGCCGAGATCCAAAAGCTGAAGGTGGGACGTCTTCTGAAGACACACGTTGACGAATCTTTTTTCAGAAGGAAGCTCGCGAGTCCGTCCTGATCTCTCCCGAAATCGAAATCGCATTCCTCAAAACACAGAGCTAAACTGTTCCAAAATCTTGAATTTGTCCAAATAAAACTGTTACCCCTTTTCCTTTTTGAGCACAAAACGAAACTATAACATTTATTTTTTACTGTTTTCGAGCCGTTGAGTTGATAAGAGAAACGAGGTAAAAAAACAGGGGAAAAACATTAAAACAATGCAATTTCGAACGAGAATCGACTGATAAATGATTACATCTTTTCAGTTTTCCACTCGTTTTTCATTGTTTCTAACTCCGCGTTTGCCACGTCATTCTTTCCGGAATGGAAGAGAAAAACGTTCGCACGTACACGGTGACCTCTTCGACCAGTGATTCTGATGTCGCCTCGCGTTTCAGCTTCTTTTCACTGGTGAGTAGACCAAAAGCAATGTTATGATTCATATGGAACTAATGATGAACGAGTGCGCGCAACTCTTTGCCCTCTAAACCGGTGCGCCCGCCGGTTCCATGGTGTAGCGGTTAGCACTCAGGACTTTGAATCCTGCGACCCGAGTTCAAATCTCGGTGGAACCTATCGTTTTCCAGTTTCGCTACGCAAACACAACAGACTACATTTTACTCACTTCCGGTTTCATTTTTGCATTGTTACAAGGGTGCAGTGGAGCGTTGAACAGTGTCATATTCAGAGATCTCACAGACGTACTAATTAGCGGTAACGATGGGAAGAGAATGATCGAAGACTATGAAAAGAAAAAGTTCAGGGCAGGAATCATGGACTTCCGGGAAGTTCGACACTAATAAGTTTCACAATGATGCGATGATCGCCATCAGATTATACTTCCAATTCGGATGTATTATGCTGACTCTCGCTTTTCTTTCCGTGAGTCTAGGAGGGCCTAGGAAGCGTTTATGGCCGAACTTTGGACTCAAAAGCATCCTGTTTTCGTTCAGATGTGCTGTTGGCACACGTTCTGCGAACGACAAATTCACAAAATCCGACACGCTTACTTCGAAGCCTTGCTACGGTAGTTACGAGATATTTTCTGAAAGCAACCGCTGTTTCAGCCAGAACTGGGACTGGTTCGACAGAAATGACTCGGGAGAACTGACGACTCGAATGAGCGAGTGAGCCAGAGCATCCTGAATCGCACGGAAATCAGAGAGTTTCAGCGGTTTGGAGAGAGTTCGCGATGGGATCGGCGACAAGTTCGGAGCTCTCATCTCGTTTTCAGCCACTTTCTTCTGCGGCCTCACCATAGCATTCCACTACAGGTGCTGGAATTTCAGCCCCATATTCCATCGGAAACGTGTTTCAGCTGGCAAATGACTCTCGTGATGCTCTCGTGTACTCCTTGCTTTCTAGGCCCGATCCTTTTCTCTTACAAGGTGAAGAAGACTCTTTCGGAGTTCAGTAGATTCCCATTTCAGATGATGTCGAAAGTGACTCCGAGAGAGCAGAAAGCGTATTCTGAAGCAGGCAACGCGTCGGAAGAAGTGATCAACGGAATCAGAACGGTCGTCTCGTTCAACGGACAGAATAAGGAGATCGAGAGGCGCGAATGCTCTCCGAAACTGCCGGGGACAAGACGGTTTTCAGGTACTCTTCGCTGCTGAAACAGGGCATGCACTGGGGCCTCCGTCGCGCCTACCTCACCACTTTCGGCGTCGCTTTCATCACCTTCACCCTCTTCACTGCCATGGCGCTCTCTTTCTGGTTCGGAACACGGATGGTCGTCGACGGATCGATCACTCCCGGCACCACTTTCGGCGTCTTTTGGGCCGTCTCCGGGGCGATCTACGCACTCGCACAGGCTTCTCCGCAGATCCCCGTGTTCCTCACGTGCCACAGTGCGGCTGCCCCCATCTTTGAGATCATCGACAGGGTAAGTGCGCTCCACGGAACTCTCTCGACCTGTATTCCATTTCCAGTTCGTTCCGATCGATAGCACTTCGAGTAGAGGAGAAGTTTTGTGGAAAGTGAGAGGGAACGTGAAGTTCGAGAACGTCTGGTTCAAGTATCCCGGCAGGCCAGAGGTGAGGAGGAGCAGAAGGGAACGGAGCCATTGAATCGTTGAATTTGACAGGCTCAAGTGCTGAAAGGAGTCAGTTTGCATGCGAACTCTGGAGAAAACATCGCATTGGTCGGGCATTCCGGATGCGGAAAAAGCACTTTGGCCTCTCTTCTCATGCACTTCTACGAGTTGAACGACGGGAAAGTGAATGGAATTCTGAAGAGTTTCACTAGATTTGGAAAGGTTCAGATATCGATTGACGGCAAAAACATCGAACGTCTGAATCTGGCTCACTTGAGGAACATCGTCGGAATCGTGAGCCAGGAGCCTCTTCTCTTCGCAGATACGGTAGATTTCAAGAGGTTCGAGTGGTGAGCGATTAGTATTTTCTCGTTTTCAGGTGGAGAACAACATCCGATTGGGAGCCACGGACCTTGATGACGAGGAAATGGAGTACTGTTGTCGGCAGGCGAATGCTCACGAGTTCATCACTCAGTTGCCGCATGTAAGCGCCCGGGGGGAACTGAGACCAGACTGGAAACTTGGAATTCAGGGCTACAAGACGTTCATCGGGAGCGGAGGAGTGCAGCTTTCGGGAGGGCAGCGACAGAGACTCGCCATCGCGAGGACTCTGGCCAGAAAGTGAGGAACTTCGGCGGTTCGTTCCGGCATCTCTCTCTCTCATTTCAGACCCTCCGTTCTTGTTCTGGACGAAGCGACGAGCGCCTTGGACACGGAGAGCGAGTCCCTTGTGCAGACGGCTCTCGAGAACGCGAAGCAAGGAAGGACGACGATCACGATCGCCCATCGACTGTCCACAATCCGCAACTGCAATCGGATCTACGTGTTCGATGAAGGACGCATTCTGGAAGTGGGAAGTCACGACGAACTCCTCGAGAAGGACGGTTTCTACGCGCAAATGGTGAGGACGCAGGAAGGAAGTGAGAGTCTCGAAGACTCGGAAGAAGGTGAGAAGACTCAGAATTCAGAAGACGTGGGACAGAAGAGCATTCAGAATCGGAAGAGAAGTTGATTTCGAAGCGGCTTTCGATGGATCTGGAATGCTCGCGGAAGAAAATCAGCAAGCGCCTTTCGAAGGCGTTTTCTCTGCTGGATTCTTCCGAACTCTCCGAACTTCCGGTGAGTCTGAACTTGTCTTTCCAAGTGAACAAACAGACGATTCCAGTCAGAAGAGGAGCCTTCGGATCGGTCCAGTCTTCTCGAGATACTTCACTTCGCGAAACCCGAATGGATTCTCCTCGTCGTCGCCATCTTCTTGTCGATCCTCCGCGGCTTCAATTATCCGATCTTTTCGATTCTGTACGGTCGCATGTTCAAGATACTTTCGATGGGAAGTAATGAAGAAAAGACGAAGAACTCGGAGATCAACGCGTTGTACTTCACTATTCTGGGATTCGCTTCGGCCGGCGTCACGATGGGAGCTGGCTGTCTTCTGGGATTCGTGGGAGAGCGACTGACGAAACGGATGAGAATCAAACTGTTCAGCAACATTCTGAGACAGGTTCGAGAGTCTTGGAGTCCCGCCCGTTAATGGAATCCTTTCAGGACGGCGAGTACTTTGACCGTCCGGAGCATGCGACCGGTCGACTCACGACGCGGCTCTCGACGGACGCTCCGAACGTCCGAGCAGCCATCGATCAGCGCCTCGCCGACGTTTTCCAGGGAGTCTCTTCGATTCTCTGCGGCATCGCCATCGCCTTTTCGTACGGTCCCGCGATGGCTCCGATCGGCATCGTCACGTGTGGAACTCTGATTTCCCTGCAGGCGATTATCAGTCAATACCTGAAAAAGAGAGGAGAACGGGATGCAGTGAAGGCCGAGGAGCCGTCGAGACTGGCCATCGAGGCCATCGAACAGCACCGAACAGTGCAGTATCTGACGAGAGAGCGGCAGTTCGTCGAGAAGTTCGAGGAAGGAATGCGCTCGATCCACAAGAGGAATCTGACACGTGGCATCGTGCAATCGCTCTCCTACGCGCTCACCGTCAGCTACACGTTCTTCAATTTCGCTGCGGGATACCGATACGGAGTGTTCCTGGTGACGAACGGCATCTGCAGTCCGTTCACCATCTTCCAGTGAGTCCGCTTCTCGCTTCGTCGTCTCAAGCTAACTTCAGAGTCATCGAGTCGCTCAATTCCGCCTCTTCTTCCCTTCTCGCCTTCGGAACCTACCTGCCCGAGTACGTGAGAGCTCGCGTCTCGGCCGGATTGCTCTTCCGGATGCTCCGAGATAAACCGAGAATCGACAGCACTTCGGAGGAGGGGAAGAAGCTCGTTCTGAAAGGAGACGTCTCCATGAACAACGTCTACTTTTCGTATCCGGTATTCAGGAGAAATATGGTCTTGAATGGATTCTCGTTGGAGGTGGGGGCATCGTCGCAACCACTGAAGATCAGAAGATGTTTTCAGATTCCACGTGGCAAGACGACGGCTCTCGTCGGGGCAAGCGGCTGCGGGAAGAGCACGATGATCCAGTTGCTCGAGAGGTTCTACGATCCGATCGCCGGCAGTGTCTGCTATGACAAAGAGAGCGCGAGGGAGCTCGACCTGAAATTCCTGAGATCCCAAGTGGCACTCGTCGGCCAGCAGCCCACTCTCTTCAACTATTCGATCCGAGAGAACATCGCGTACGGTCTCGAGGCGATCACAGAAGAAGAAGTGATCGAGGCGGCGAAACTGGCTCATGCGCACGAGTTCATCACGAAAATGCCGGACGGCTACGATACGGTGGTGGGCGAGGGAGGGAGCAAACTGTCCGGAGGCCAGAAACAGCGGATCGCGATAGCGAGGGCGGTGGTGAGAAGGCCCAAGATACTCTTGTTGGACGAAGCGACGAGTGCGTTGGATGCGGAGAGCGAGAAGGTATTGAGGGGGAGAGAACGGGGTTACTGTAGGAGAGGAGACATTTCAGCTGGTGCAGGAAGCGCTCGAGAAGGCCCGAGAGGGACGGACTTGCATTGTGATCGCACACCGGCTGTCGACGATTCGAGGCGCCGACTCGATAGCCGTGGTTCGAGACGGGAAGGTCGTCGAGAAGGGATCCCACCAGCAGCTTCTTGCTCTCGGGGGAGTCTACGCGAACTTTGTGCAGAGATCTTCGCTCTGATTACTCAGAAACATCGAATTTCACCCGATCATTTTCACAAGAAGTTTATTCCACCGATTCCAAAAAGTGCTATTCACAAGGAAGAAGACGTGCAATAAAAGAAGAAAAATAATCGGGAACAGATTCACAAATGGGAAATGTGTGGGCGTGGACAGGGGAGAATCTACTGTTTGAGAGTCTGTTGCACACGGAACAGGTTGTAGAGCTCGTCGACGAGGGCCTCGTGGCGGAAGCTGACACGGATGTCCGGCACGTTGGTGCGGTGGATGTCGTTTCCGTGCACTCCTTCCTCTTTGTAATTGGGTCCCAGCCAATGGATCTTGACCTGTTAACAAAGAGGCATTAGTGATCATTTGGGAACGGCAGGAGGAAACCTTGTCTTCGAATCCACTTTGGAGAACACTGTTGCGAGCCAACTCGCACATGTCGCAGGAACTGAGCTTCCACACTTGGGCGGCAATCGAGTACTCCTCCATGAGCGCCTCCTTGGTGTAGTGGAACTGAAGTGGGTCGTCTGTCGAGAGAGACACGTTCAGACCCTTCTGGAGGTACTCGGGCAGCGGGTTCCGTTGGTAGCTGATGAAGAGCGAGTTGTTCGACAGAGGAGACATGGCGATTCCCATCTGGGTGAGATAGAACAGGTACTGAAGGACGGGCACTTTGCGGAGAAGGATTCCGTGAGCGATGCTCTCGCTGGTCAGGTATCCGGTGAGCAAGTGCGACACGTGGCCAGCTTCTCCGCAATGCGGACGAAGCGCGAACGTATTGAGACCGCGTTCGCGGCGGAGAGCGTTCAGAGCGCAGATGTTGGCGTACATGTAGAAGAGGTAGTAGTTGTACGGTGGATTCTCAGTGTCAGTGTATTCCGGAGGGCACGGCGAGGAGCGATCGAACTGGAAAGCAAAGTAGTTGAGAGGATGGAACAGAGGGACAGATCTCTCACGTGAACGAATTCGTGTTTGCTCTCGTCGTCGACCGAATCGATTCCTGAGACTTGCTTCAGGAAGAGATGAAGCTCCGGATGCGTCGACGGATCGTTTGTCACTTCAAAGAGCGGCGTGAAAATGTTGTCGAGGAGCTCGTCGAAACTCTTCAGCATGTTTTTTTGACGGTAGACGTCGCTGAAAAACAGACTCATTTTCACAGAAAAATGAGGAAACACTCACTAGAGTCTCGGAATCTGAATGAGCCATCTGGCGTTCGGGCTCCAGACGTCGTGCGTGATGGCCCACTTGGCGAGCGAGTCCCACTCCTTTTTGCTCCGTCCGTAGATCGAGAGACGCGGCTCCGAGTGCTGGTACTTGCTGTCCTCGAGGTCCGAGAGCACTTCCTTCAGAAGGTCGGCAAAGTACTTTCCACCGACGTAGTTGTCCGTCTTAATGAAGATCTCGCGAAGAGTCGACTCGCCGACCGGATTGTACTTGGTGTTGAACTTGTCGAAACGATGGAACGTGTTGCGATCGGCGTGCACGTCGAGCATGTCGACAGACAAATCGTACGCATCGATGCCCATCTTCTTAAACACCTCCTTCATGGTCACCTTCGTTCCGTTCTGCTCGAGAACAACCGAATCCGCTTCAGTCTTGATCTTCTTCTTGATGAACCGCAACAAATGTTTCTGATTCATCGAAGAGGCGGCGTGGATGTGAGTGTCCACTTTGCGAATGTTGTAGAAGTCGCGGTGCGAGACGCCCTTCTGCTCGTGGAGCTCGCGGAGCTCGTTCAAGAGCACATGCAACTGGAACTTGTTCTCCAGATACGAGAGACGACGGAAACAGAACGATTTTCTGGAAGAAAACAGGCAAAATAAGCAAAAACTGGAACAGCTCTTCTTACAGTGGTCCATCGACGATCATGCTCGTCAGTTTCTCAGTGTCGGTGAGAAACTCTTCTTTTGTCACGTAGATGTTCTTGAACTGCTCGCAGAGCACTCCGTTCTCATCGCAGATCTCGATGACACCACGGTTTCGCTTCAACTGGAACACTCGATCGTACTTCGGAATCGGATCGTTCTTTCCCCAGTGGTCCTTCGGCGGATCCGGCGGATTGAACGAAGTTTGGACGGCTGGAAGCAGTGAGCATTGGAGAAGAACACAACACGGAATGAACATGAATTGTGGGGGTGGGGAAATCCGGATGCCCGGTAGAAGTAAAAGTCAGAAAGAGGACGAGAACGACGAGGAAATCAATCAGACGAATCACAAGAAAACGGGAGCGAAAACGAAACTATTAGTAATACATTCAGACTTCAATAAGAAGATTCGTGTTGGTTTGGGAAAACGGGGGGAATTATTGATTGGTTGGTTGGTTTTTCTGGTTCTAGTCTATGATGAAAAAGTTAAGAGCGGGTCAAAATGGTCGCGGCACTCATCAAAAGTTGTTGGAACAAAGAAACCACACACGAACTCTCTTACCCTCCAGATCTGGTAGGCTGGGCGGATGGAACATGATTTTGGCTAAATCAAATCAACACTCTAGAAGAGGATAGGATAGGATTACGGTAGAAGTATGTGTGTGTATGTAGGTCTATTTGTGTGATCAGACACCGTTTAAACGTAAAGATATAGAGTGCAATAATGAAAGTGCGCTCTACGGAGCACCGTCCGATTGAGCGCACTTTCAGCGTATGTGCGCTGTCTACCAAATCACCAAAAGTGTGCTCTCATACTCAAGTTACCCGGGAACTTACATAATTGTCTAACTGAAATGAACTTTTGGATTATTGGATCGAGGTCGATTTCAAATGGTGAGCAGGAACTCACTGGACTCTGTGTTTTTGATCCGATGGTTGGGAAGGTTGTCCGGGTAGAATCCCGTGAGGAAGTTCCTTGTCGTCGACGGAAACTGGTTCCCGATACGCTCCATGTATCGGGAGCGCAGCTGCAAGGCCTCGATGAGATGACCCGACGCAGTTTTGAGATCTTCGAGGGGCACTCCGCTCAGCTCTTCGCCCGTGATCGCCATCCTCTGGTAGTTGACGTCGACGGCATCGCTGGAAAAAAAGAATTGGGAAGAAGCGTTGAAGAATCGAAACTCACCGAAACGTGTGCAGATCCACGTGCTGCGGAGACTTGCACCGCGGCTCCGTCTGAATTTCGTCGAGGACAGACTTCAAAGAAGACGGCGACAGACATCCCTCGTTTTGAGATTCGAGACGAGCTCTGGAACGAAAGGACGAGTTGAAGAAGTACTAAAAGGGGTCATGGAGAAGTTTATTTGAAAGAATCTAACGAATTTACTGTTACCGGTTCACGGAGCATTCCCACTGGTACAAAAAGAAGATGAGGAGGAGGAGGATTAGGGGAACGACGAAACACATGCAAGCGAGACAAATCACACGGTAAACTTACTGCATTTTCGCCCACAAAACATGCAAATCAATATCCAGAGCCATGTGAGAATCGACAAAAACTGCTGTCTGCTGCACTACAATACCGCATTGAAAAAGAGAGAATGGGAAAAGAGTCAGATGAAGACGCAATAATGAGATGCTGTTTTCACATAGAAACTGCGAGTTGAGAATCCTATTCAGCGGATCTGAGGATCTTCTGGTAAAAACTGTTCAAGTCACATCCAACCATTCCGTAGCTAACTCATTTTTGAATGTGAAGGGATGAAGCGAAACTATGTCGCTTGAAAGTATTTGTATCAGTTAAGGGAGACACGGCACATAATCTGCTGCGGATAAGAAGAAGAAGAAGAGACGCTAGTGAGAACAAGAAGGAAGCCCTTCATCAAATGTGTTTTGAATCCAATTCAAGTGTACCCAGTTTTGTAACTAAAAATGCAAAGAGTCATCTAGTGATATGGATTTCAGAGAAGGATTCTTCGTCTGAAAATCTGTTTTCTTTTTGAATTTGAAAAATTCTGCGCGCATTTCTGACACGCGAGATTATGGTATTAAAGCCTTTTTCGGTGCAAACGAGAACTGCACAATGAGCAAAAGAGCTCGGAGCTCTGAAAGGAACGAGGGGCTCAAGAAAGATTGGAAGAGCACCGAGAAAATGGCAGGAGGCTCCCATAAAATCGTGCTCGCGCTCTCTCATTTTCACATTAATTCTGCACGAGGAAAGGCAACGATTTTCTCAATTTCCGGGTGGCTTGATGGAAAAAAAAAAGAAAAATGGGAGAATGTGGGAAGAGAGAGAACACGATTCCCTTTTTCTTCTGGCTTCTTCGAGCTAATCCGCTGCTCCCAAAGAAATACAAAAAGAGAAAGAATTGTGGTTTGAAAGAGGAAAAAGCTGTGAATCAGTCAGAAAACACATATTAGAAAGGCAAAATAAAG
This sequence comes from Caenorhabditis sulstoni, assembly GCA_963966605.1. Taxonomy (NCBI): domain Eukaryota; kingdom Metazoa; phylum Nematoda; class Chromadorea; order Rhabditida; family Rhabditidae; genus Caenorhabditis; species Caenorhabditis sulstoni. The sequence goes on along the minus strand of OZ016476.1, from coordinate 4,344,238 downwards.
GAGCTATGAACCTTTTCTCCTTGCGTTTCGGTCCCTCTTTCTCCGAATTTTGGGGCGAAAAGAATTCGGGTCCGACGACCGAAGTGGATCCGTTTTTGGCGAGGCCCATGTCCATTAGAGACGAGGATACCCGATCTTTTTTCTTCGGATCCGACGGTTTCGACGACGAAACATTGCTGGCACTGAAAAAAACACACACATGGGGACATGCACACGGGTTACGGTAGGCTGGACAATGGACAGAACAAGTGGAAAGTGGTTATTTGTCGAAAGGAAAGAGATAGAACAGAAGAAGTAGAGTTTAGATGAATCGAGGTGACCACTTTTACAACGTTTCTTTTTCAAACTTACAAGCAAGACCACCGTCTCGTTTTTGACCCCCTTTCGCTAAAAAGAATGTGAAGTCCCGACCATTTATTGGGAAAAGGAAATATAAGATAAACTAACCGGTTGGTGATCTCGATGGTTTTGTGAGCCCGCGACTCGTTCACTTCAATCGGGGTCGTCGAGATTTCGAACGGGGAGGCCGTTGAGTGGTCCGACGAATGGCCCATCGCGTAGTTTTTCTTGAACGGACCCGAGTCGAAGAGCTCGCTGTCGACCGTTTCTGGAAGAAGAGACTGATTGAAAGAGTTCGCACGAAATCGGGAGATTCTGATACACCTCAGCTTCACGAACACAATCACAACGCTTCCAGCTTCTCACCTATTTGAGCTTCTGCCACGTCAGTGGAAAGGACATCTGAACATTTGACGTTTTTTTCCCTCTTTCCCCAAGTTCCCATGTTTCGGTAGTCATTTTTTATCCCCTTACTTTTGGCTCCCCTGTCTCCCGTCTCATTCGGCGCTTCTTTCGACCTTCTACGCTCGTTCTTTTCTCTAAAACCACTTCTCTCTGTTTCTCTAAGTGTCGTTCTCTCACTTCTGTTTTGCCTCGTAGTACCCTTTCGGTGGATCCTCCGAGTCTTCTGTTGACTTTGTCTTTTTCACCTTCCGCTTCGGACTCGGGGAGTCCGGCGGATGCTCGATCTTGCGGACCGCCTGTTCCGAGGATTTCATCTCCACTTTCTCGGCACTTCCCGAAGTCTCGTTTGTGACCACGGGAACCGGAGCGAAAGTGCTCGAGATTCCTGGCATCGAGAAATCCACCTCGGTCATGTTAAATGAGCGAGCTTTTAGCGCGCTCTTCGGCCCGACAATCGTGTCTGTTGATGCGATCTTTGCGAGATTCACGTGGAACACTGGGGAATGAGCAGCGGTGGGAGAGGACTCAACGGGCTGGAAACGGATAAGCTAGGAGTCTCTCGGTCGTCCCGATCGAGAAAGAACTCTCACCGCTTTTGGAGCCGGGGTGACTACCTTCGGAACTACTTTCTCTTCTCTCTTCTCAGGCTCAGCCTTCTTTTTCAGATTCGAGTTCCTCAAGCCCATTCTCGATTTATGATTTATTGAAAAATAACTATTTACAATCCCCGTGCTTAATATTTCGAAATCTGCGCTACATGACGTCATTCAGGTCAGACAGGAGAGGTCACGTGAAAAGATAAGGGTTTCGAAGCTTTGCGAAGCTCATACTCATATGGCTCCCGAGTGAAACGAATGGACTCACTCATTCCGTAATCGCGGATGTTGTCGAGAGCGTTCGGACGACCACTCTGAAAAGTGACAGATCGAGCGTGACTTCATTTCAGTACAGTAGGTGGGCAAAAGCGAAGCTTGAGCAGCTGGCGTACCTCCGAAGACGGCGACATTGCTGCCTCCTCCTCGTCATCGTGATCGGTGGCTGGAGTGAAGAAGTGCACGCCGTTCGTGTCGTGCGGCATCCCTTCTTCTTATTCTTCTGGTATTCTCTGCAATCTGCTTCAAGAGTTGCAAAATGGGTGATAAATGCGTTGCGAGTGAGACTGCCCTTCGTGTTATCAGGAGCAGGCAAAAGGGCGGAGATGCCTCGATCATAAAAATGTACATAAAAGATTACGATTGAAAGAGGGAAAGTGGCACCAGACGGGCGGCAAAGAGAGCGAAAGGAGCGAGAGAGTTGGGGAGATATTTTCGAAAGCATCGCCTTTTCTCACGTGTTTGGGTCAGATCTGGCGAACTTTTTGACGAGAGGAAACGGCGAAAACACCATCAATATCTCGCCTTCTCGCTGGTTTCTGATGCCAGTTGCCGAGAATTGATATTTATTGCGTTTCTGATTTAGGAAAAGAGATGAGAGAAAACACACGGCTCCCGAAGAAAAGCCGTACGGATTACAAAGATTATCCATTCAAGGCTATTTTGGGATGTGAAGGAACTCAGGCTTTTTCCGTGTCATTTCGATCTGTTCGCGACGAAAAGATCATTAGAACAAGCTGGTGCGTGTGAGTTTCAGCATTTCGTCAACTGATATTAGCACCGAAAAACGGCCCTCTCTCATTCACATTAATCGGCTTTCTCGCATGCTTGCGTGAGCTGCATTTTTGATATTTATCTTTCGTTCTTGCCCACTGACTGACTGATAAGCATGCTCGTAGATATGAGAAAGACAGAAAGAGAAAGAAAGAGAAAGAGAGAGAGAGAGAGAGAGAAACTGACTATCTGGTAGCGAAAGAGTGCTTGAAACCAAAAAGAGTGTGTTATCACTCGTGAAGACGCCTGGCGTTGACACTTTCCTACAGTTTGGAGAGTGGTGAAATGTGAGATGGAAAGATTGGTGACAGAAAGATCATTTCGATCGGAAAACGACACCGCAGTTTCACATGAGTGGGCATGCAAATGGGCCGTAGACCGACCAAACACGGATTCCTCTCGAGTTTACACCTCATCGGCCTATAACGCGATGTGTTTTGAGATCGCCGAGATGGTGACAGAAGTGGCAGCGAACCGAACGAGAAAGGTCGGACCTTATCCATCAGTTGTTCGCAGATTCTCGTGAATTTGAAAAGTGTTCTGCGATCGAGAAGGAACGCGAGCGCGAACACAAACACTTTCTCTCCTCAGCATCCGATTTTTGCCGCCGCCGCCACGCCCTCGATTGCAATCTTTTGCAGGAATCTCAGGCCTGTTTTCTTTTTTATTTTATAAAGAAATCCTGCAGACACAAGGAAATCAGATAAAACTTCGAAGCGAATGTATACAGAGAGCAACGACCAGTTGGGAAACTTTTTAATAAAGAAAGAAGGCGGCGGCGGCGAGAGTCAACAACAAAATAATAATTGTCGTGAATTCGACCGATTCCTTCAAACCTCTGCGTCTTCGAATCGAGAAAAGGAAAGAAAAAAGGATATAAAAAAGGAAATTGAAGTCGTTTCGTCTCGGTATTCAAACGCGCGCCACTGCACCAGCCCCTCTTGAGAATTTTTTCGAATCTGCAGATGTATTTGAGAAATTTCCGGAAAGAAGCAAAAAAAGCGCTACAAACAAACAAATATACTCGTAAATTCTATCGAGTGCCCAGCAGATGTCAGGTGATCCGTGGTCACAAGCCCGACGGCAAGAAGAAGAAGAAGAAGAAGAAGAAGAAATGTGTTGTTTTGTCTGGTGTAGGCCCTGCGAGCCGAGCGAGAGTTCAGTAATTTGAGCCGATTAGCGGCTCATTGAGCCCGCACGACGACGAAAATTGCTGCTATAAAGTACTTTTTTTTCGTTTGAAAAAGCAAACAATTTCTCCCATTTTTTTCTGCAAAAAACAAACAAAATCTTTTTTCTAATCCAACGAACACCGAAGTGAAATGAATCTTGCAGGAAAAAAAAGAAAGAAAAAAGAGGGAACGGATTACAACTGGCGGGCTCTTCATGCAAAAGAAGACGGGGAAAAGGCGGATAAAAGTGGCGCCGGTGGTCACCGGACCAGCGAGAGAGTGTGCAGAAGGGGGAGGGGGCGAGAGAAGCAGACAACAACGCCCCGAAGAGAGCAGCATTCGGAACGAGAAGAGGAGGAGGAGGAAGAATGACGGTGTTGCGATGGAATTGGAAGGACTCACTTTTGGAAATGGCTTCCGTTTCAAACAGAAGGAGCTATATCGGGGTGTTTCGATGAACTCTTCTCAGATGCAAACTTTGCGAACTTCATGCGAAGATTCGCAAGGAGTAAGTATTGTTGAGAAGATCGAAAATCCTCGGGATTTTGAAGCTTTTTGTCTGCCTGACCCGTGTTTCTCTTGTTTTGTTTATTCCTGTCGCATTTACTCAGCATCATCATCCCCGCCGTCGATGATTTCAGCTGCTTGTCTCAATGCTTTATCGTGCCCTAATCGAAAGAAAGCTTCGTTCGTGTAGGATGCCTTCAAGTGACTAAGCACAAAGACGATGATAAAGACGATGATAGCGAAGAGTGACAGATCGGTGAGTTTCAGAAAGATCCGAACGTTTCGTATCCTCGAGTGCGTTCAGGCTCTCTCGCACAGAAACGAGTGATTCTCTCGGTAAACTTCAAAAGTTCTCGAGAAGAACAGTGCAAGCTTCCCTAGAGACGGGCAAGAAGAACAGGAAGAGAACGGAGATCGAGAAAGGAGAGAAGCCGAAGTTCTCAACAGCCAACGAAACAAACCAGACGACTCAGCCGTTTTCAACCTTTATTTCTCATTTGGAAACGGCAATCAGCAATAGTTTTTGCATCCGAGGTTTTTGAGCTCGACAAGATGCGGGTACATATTGGGGTATGAAGACGTCAGATCGGCGGCGTTGACGAGTGATTGGCACGCTTGCTTGGCTGTTCCGAGCAGTCCGCATGCGTAGTTGAGAGCTGTTTGAGCCGTCGACCAGTCTTGCGGGATGTTGAACGCGGAGCACATCATGCAGATTTGTTCTTTTCCGAAGGTAGCCGCCGAAGAAGTCGAGAAGAAGGCGACGAGAAGTAGGGAGAAGGCCACGAAGAACTTCATTTCGATGGAGAAGGTGGAGAAGCCTGTAGGGCTCCTTAAGTACGGCTCAAGCCGATGGGAACACGACGCGATTCCCTTCTTTGGACGGATGCCGCCATGGGAACCGCACGAGCGACTGTCTTTTCTGCTTCTTTTGGCGTCCCCGACTCTGGGAATCGGGAGAAAATACTTCACGTGGACCTCGTGATCTGTTCCAAATGACTCATCGAGCCCTTTCCACGTGGCACCTCCCTTTTTCCGCTTCGAGAAGACTTCCCCGTCACATTCCGTGCCCTTCTTCCTGAGGGATTCTTCTGAACGGTCTGGGAATGAACGTCACCAACATCACCTCCGAAGATGGTGTCAAAGAGTACGAACAAGTGGTCGTGGAGCCGGAAGAGATCGAATACGTCGAGGTGTGTTCTTTTGAGTCTTCTTCTTCTGAGCTTTCCGAATTCACAGATTCCGGCCGACGCGAAGTCCGTCGATCTGACTCGTCATCGTCTCAAAGAGATCGGCGACTACTCGTGGCTGACTCAGGTGGAGTCGTTCTCGTTCCGCTGGAACCTCATCAAGAAGATCGAGAATCTCGACTGTCTGACGACTCTCACCACCCTCGAGTTCTACGACAATCAGATATCGAAGATCGAAAACCTCGATGCGCTCGTCAATCTCGAGTGTCTCGACTTGTCCTTCAACCGCATTTCGAAAATCGAGAATCTGGAAAAGTTGACGAAACTCAAGACCATCTTCTTCGTGCACAACAAAATCACAAAGATCGAGGGTCTCGACACGTTGACCGAGTTGGAATACCTCGAATTGGGAGACAACCGCATTGCGAAGATCGAAAACCTGGAGAACAATTTGAAGCTCGACAGGTTGCCGCGGAATACGTTCATCTTCCAGACGCATTCTGATTTTCAGACTCTTCCTCGGCGCCAATCAGATTCGCCACATTGAAAACGTCGGACACCTCAAGAACTTGACCGTTTTCAGCATTCCAGCCAACGCGATTACTGTCGTCGACGTGAGTTTTTTTTCCGTTTTCTCATTGGAACACACTTGCTTCTTTTTTTAAGAACGTGTCAGGATTGTCGAACCTGAAAGAGATCTATCTGGCTCAGAACGGCATCAAGTACTTCTCGGGGCTCGGCGAGAACCTGCCACTCGAGATCTTGGATCTGAACCAGAACCGACTCGAGAAGGTCGAGAACGTGCGTCAGATGACGTCGCTGACCGACTTTTGGGCGAGAGGCAACAAGCTGAGCGACTGGAGTGTGCTCGACGAGCTCGTCGAGCTCCCGCAGCTCTCCACCGTCTACCTCGACATGAATCCGTTCTCCGAGGCGGACACCTACCGCGGCAAAGTGCTCCGTTTTCTGCCGCAGATCGACCGACTCGACGGGACCGTGTGCCGCGAGAAGAATCCGCTGCGTGCTCCGAAGGAAGTCGTCAGCCAGCGTGTCGAGTTCGACGAAGAGCCTGCCAACGAAGTTCCAGCTGAATCCATTTAAATCGCACCCCCCAATGAAATCATCTCTTCTTCTTCTTTTTCTCCTTTTCCTTCTTCTTTTCTGTTGACCGGTTCAAGGTCGGTTTCGTAAATTCGTCGAACCGGTCAGTTGATTGCATCTCTCCTTTTTCTCCTCTTGATTACTTTAAACTCCCGACGATTTGTGTGACTCGTCACCCAATTCCATTTTCTTTCCGATAAGACGTATTTTTTGTTTTTTTTCACCGGCGCACGTCTTCTGTTTTCCACCTTCGAATCCAGTTTTCTTCAGAATTTTGATCAATTTTTTTTCTTTTCTTCCACAATGATTCTTCTCGTTCTTCCTGTCTTCTTGGCTCATCTGATTTCGACACATGCGTCCGAAATGTCCGATTTTCGAATGCGACGCGCTTTTCACAGTGAGTCACCGCGTCGGAACGTCTTCCGAATGATGCTGAATTCAGATGACATTTGTCGAGAACGTCCAGAAATGGTCTCTTGCAGCAGGCCCTACACTATCAGTGACTATCGAAACGAACTAGAGAAGCAGCGGGACGAAGAGAGTCCAGACAGCGAGAGTTTCAAGGTACGGAAGGCACGTTGCCGCTCGGGAAGTCGTCGTTGCAGGCTAGTCGACGTCACGATTGGGTGGATGATGAGATGGATGAGAAGGATATGGAATACTATCTGTGGAGGAAAAGAAGGCGTCAATGGCTGAGGAGGAAGGCGCAGATGTGAGTGTTTCGCGTGATCAGATGCACTTCTGTATTCGTTTCCAGGCTGAACGAGAAATGGTATCGTGAGAGAAACGAAGACCGCGATAGAGATGGCGACTATCATTATCACTATCACGAAGCGCCAAGGTACTACGGTGGCGGCTATGGAGGGTACGGAGGATACGGAGGATATCCCAGGTATTCATACTACCCTGGCGGCTACGGAGGATACGGAGGGTATGGCGGATACGGAGGATATGGAGGTTACGGTGGAGGCGGTCTTCTGGGCAACATTTTTAGTATCGGTGCTGGAAGCGGATTGGGAATATCGACTCCGATCGGCGGCGTCGGAATTTCGAGTGGTTGGGGAATCGGAATAGGTTGAGAGGAACTATTCTGGAAACGGCTTTTCTCACTTTCTCAGGATGATTTCTCTGTACATTCTCGTTTTCAATAAAGTTTAATGAGCAAAAGGCCACATTTAAAACAGGGAATAACGGTACCAACAAGATAAAACAAAAAAAAACAGCTAGACAGCTTGGGAAAGGGAAAAACGAGTGGAGTTTAGTGATTGAACATTGTGAGGGTGATATCGAGCATTGAGTAGATCGAAGCGACCGGCACTTGCTGGAAAATGAAAGGTTGATTACAACGTCAATTATCTCCGCTCACCTCATCTCTGCGATTCAGAGAAGCAACCGCCGACTCAATGCGGTGCTCAATGTCCTCGAGCACCGGCGAGTTGATGCGAGTGATGAGTTTCTGAAGATCGTCAACGAACTTCTTCAGACTAGCAGTCGAGTCGTTTCCGACATTCGCCGGGGTCGCGTTCACGTTAGCGATGATATTGCTGAGAGCATCCTTAGCGCCGGCTTTGACCACTTCTCTGAGACTACTGAAGAACGGCTCTATGTTGTTCTGCTGCGTGAGAACATCGGGCGGCAAGACCCCGTTGGTCTGTTGCTGTTCCTGGTCCTCCAGGTGTTCTTGCTCCACTTCTCCCTCTTGCTCATGCTCCGCCACTACCGCACCATCACGCTCGTACAGCGCGGCTTGTAGCTGGTCTCTTCTGGTCTGACGGCGGTTCGCATAGCGAGATCCAGACGAACTCTGCGGCTGCTCTTCGTCCTCGAGACCTTCCTCTTCGTCGTCATTCGACGATGAAGCAGAGGACGAAGAAGTTGTTTTTTTTGGCTTTTTTTGGGCGCGCTTTGGAGAATCCTCTCTGGTTCTTTTTACTGCAGCGGGGGCCGGCCCGGGCTCAGGAAGAACCAGACCTTCATCGTTGAAAGTGGCTCCAAGAGCTTCAAAGCTGAATAACGACGCTTTTGGTATACTTATTTAACGCGGTTGTCAACTCACTATTCTCTCTGCTCGGGAAGCAAGGGAATCTTGTAGCGCACGACAAGCTTGCATTTCACATCATTGTCGTACTCGATCAGGTGAACACGCTGGGTCAAGTATTTGGTGTATCTGAAATATTTACGTTATCTTCCACGACACCCGTATGCTTGTTTCATACCTGGCGTACAGCGCTTTGATAGAACGAGTCAAGCTATTTTTGCGGATATCTTCGAATATCTCTCTTAAGTTTTTTGTATTGTCCAAGTTGGCAACGAGCTCGTTGAACACCAGCGCGTCCTCATCCGCTGACCAGATCCCTGGCATTTTCTGGAATTTAAAAGATTACAATCGATGGCCTATGTACGAAATGTGTAGAATAACAAGAAAAGCTTTGAAGAAACAAAGCGGAAACACTCTAGCGCCATGGTTTTCGAATTCGAAACACGCCCCGCCCACAACGTCCGAGGCACGGTGTCTTGCAATTCTCGGGCACAACTTTTCCGGTCATTTTTCTTCAAAAGAAACTTTAAAAGTAATCCGAGTTTCCAGCTTTTGAAAATGTTTAACTCGTTTTTCGATTAGATTGGTCTTGAAAGGAAGTTAAACGAGTCTCATTTTCGCCCGCCTAGGGAAGTTCCGGATTCTGATGAGACAAAAACGAAAAAAAAAACATTAAAGTATGCTAGAAAAAAGCGACATTATAATTCGAGAAAAACGGCATATATGCAACGTTCGGTAAGAAGTTCAGACCGTTAAAAAACATTTCAAAATGCGAAAATTAAAAGTATTTTTAACTGATGAAGAGAATCATTCACAAAGACATGGTTACAAGAATGGATGAGTTTGATGAATGAAAAAAATAAAATGAGACATGAAAAGATAAAGCAACATCGGGAACAACACTGGTTCGGGTGAGCGAGTTCAGTGGCCAAACATTCTCAGCATGACGTCGGCCATCGAGTGGATTGTGTCGAGCGGCACTTGCTGAAAATTAACGGTTTCGTGATTATCGCAAGATCGCTGACTTGAAATACCTGCTCTTGGCAAGAAAGATCATCAAGAGCGGAATTGATGCGGTTCTTGATGCCCTCAAGCATCGGCGAGTCGACGTTGGCGACGAGATCTTTGAAATCTTCCAAAATTGGGAGCAAGTCGGTAGTCTCCTTCTGCGGTGGAGTTACGACGACGAGTTTCGCCTTTATGGCGTTTCTGAGAGAATCTTCAGTGGACTTAACGACAGTTTCCTGGATGCAACGAAGAACTGCTGGATCGCTGAACAGCTGAGAAATGAGCTGCGAAGTGTTCGATGCCTCTGACTCTTCGCTTTGCTCACGCTCTTCATCTCCGGAGCCAGCTTGATCTTGTTCCTCGTCTCCAGAGCCAGCTTGCTCCTGTTCCTCGTCTCCAGAGCCAGCTTGCTCCTGTTCCTCGTCTCCAGAGCCAGCTTGCTCCTGTTCCTCGTCTCCAGAGCCAGCATGCTCCTGTTCCTCGTTTCCAGAGCCAGCTTGCTCCTGCTCCTCATCTCCGGAGCCGACTTGCTCTTGCTCTTCGTCTCCAGAGCCGACTTGATCGTGTTCATCGTCTCCGGAACTGATTTGCTCCCGCTCTCCATCTTCAGAGCCGACTTTTTCCTGTTCCTGTTCCTCATCTCCGGAGCCGACTTGTTCCTGCTCCTCATCTCCGGAGCCAACTTGATGCTGTTCGTGCTCTTCGTCCCCAGAACCGATTTGTTCCTGCTCTCCGTCAAATTCTTCCTCTCTGTCGTCAGCGACAGACGAAGCGCCGTTCTGTCTCGGTTTTTTCTGGCCACGATTCGAAGTCTCGCTGCTGGATCTTTTCGTCGCAGAGCGAGCTTGGCTCCAGTTTCCAGGCAGCACAACACGTCCATTTTCGTCGAAATCGACGTTGAGTGCTCCGAAGCTGCAAAAAATCAGGGAAATGGTCGCACGAACTTCTGAACTTACTATTCCTTCTGCTCGCCAGTCAGCGCGATCTTGTAACGGGCCGCCAGTTTGCACTTCACATCGTTGTCGTACTCGGTTTGGTGGAAACGCTGGCACAGATGGTTGAAGTATCTGCAAATCTTCAGTCGCTTTTGTTGACTTTTCTGCTTACCTGCTCATGATGCTTTTTGCCGAACGCGTTCTCGCCATTTTCTCGCTGATCTCCTGGCAAACGTCGGTCACACTCTTCGCGCTTTCGAGATTCGCGATAAACCCTTCGAAGACTACATTGTCTTCAACTTCTGTCCAACGGGAGGACATTTTTCCTGCAACTCGTACGTTTTTTACTGCCAAAACCAAAAATGAAAAAAGAAAACTGAAAAAGAAAGAAGAAAATTCAAAAATAAGGGAAAAATATGACCGATATTAAACGAAAAAAGTTTACCTAAAACAACGGTGACCACGAGCGGAATGTAGGGAAACAATCGTGGCGAGACCCGCGCGTGTGGTGTACCCCTTGCGCGTGTGGTGCATACACCGATGTACCTTTAAAGCTACGTATATCTACATGCAAGTGTGAATAACCAATGCAACCATGATAAGATGCAAGTTCGCTCTGTTGGAATCATTGAATTTGTGAAGGAGCGAAGTTTGAATCAGTGTTTGATTGTGTTGTGTTTCACTTTCTAGAGAGCTTTAAAAAACAAATGCGGAAAAATGCAGATTTTTCAGTGAACAAAAAAGACAAAATTAAAACAGAATTTTTTCAAAATTCAAGTTTTGATCGGTCTGGGAGGAATGAAGTTATATTCAACAACCAGTTTTGCAATTTCTCTGCCGTCTCTTCAGAAAACACTGCGTCTCTCGCGTACTCTGCCAACTAGCACTCTATTCTTCGAGCAGAAAACTCCAGAAGTTTCTCGATTCTTCCGCGACAGTTTGAAGATTAAGAATACATTTCCAAGTTAGAAAAAAAACAGAAGCGCCGGAATCGAAAAGTCTCGAAAGTCGCTGCAGCCTAGCCGCTGCAGCAGGCCGTCACCAAGAGCGAATTTCAGTGATAAAAATGACTCTTTCGAATTTTTTATTTGCCCAGTGGATGATTTGGTTGAGATAAGAAAAATTATCGAAAAAAAGCAGTCATATGGTGCCACGAGTAAGACGATCTTCATTTGAAATGTACACCGGCAAGTTCTTTCTTATTTCCTCTTCTTCTCTCCGCCGATTTGCTCTTCTTGTGCTTCTTCGTTCTGTTCGACGCCTTCGTCGGCTTACTCACGTTCTGCTTTCTTTTCAGATCCTTGCGCTGCCGTCTTTTCATCATCAGTTTCCGAACGAACCGCCAATCTCTCAGAATCTTCCCAATCTTCTGTCGCCTTTTCACTCGATATAACAGACGTCTCCTGTGACGTCTTCTTCTTTTCAGCTGCCGCATCCGATCCTTCTGTTCTATCGTCAACGCCTTAATCTGCGCCTGTCGCTTCTTCCGTCGGTAACGTCTTCTCCGTTTCTGACGTCTTCGCTGTCTCCGCTTCCGCCGATGCCTCTTCCTCCGCTTCCGCATGTTCCTCTTTCTCAGCCTGAGCACCTCCTGCTTCTTGGCTCTTTTCCTTTTTTCCTGCCAAGCTTCTCCCGACAACTTCGCTCCGTCCGCCCCCTCCTTCTTTTTTCCCATGCTCTTCCCCATTCTGCTGCTTGTCATCTGCGGAGTCTTCGCTTGTTTCGGTTTCATCGGCTTCTTCGGAAGCTTCCTCCTCTTCTGAATCACCGGCTTCACGAACTTGTTCTTCTTCCATCGAATTATCCGAGTCTTCATGATTCGGACCGCCTTTCCGTTCCGAGACGCCGGATGTTTCGACTTTTTGTTGATGACTCGGTGACGACGAAGTCTCAGACGAGTCTTCCGGTTCGGCGCCCGTTTCCGCCACTTCACAGCCATCAGTTTCCAGTAGATGTGGACGAGCTTCACACACTTCTTCCGGATCCTCTTCCTCCCACGAGCGCGTACTTTCGTCTTCGCCTGCTCCATCTGAATCTCTCTCAGCACCTGAATCTGAACATCGACCCCTGTAATAATCGCTCCGAAACTCACCCTCTGCCGTTTCCTCTCGTGCCTTCTTTTCAGTCTCCACGCTCTCATTTTCTCCCGCATCTTCAGCTTTTTCCGTCTCATGCGCAACTTCCTCCGCAACTTCACTAACGCTTTTTTCGGATTCTTCCACTTTTTCGGCTCTAGATTCTCCGTCTTCGCCTTCACCTTCACCTCCCGACGAGCCTTCCTCACTTTCGGCTGCCAATCCCAGTTGTTCCGGTGCATCAACTCGTACTCGCAGTTCGTCAGCGGCCGGCACTTGTCGATCAGATTCACACTGCGCAGGTGCAACGCCGGCGGAAAGTGGCTCAGTTTGATCATCAGGTCGAGCACCGTCACGATCTCCTCGAACTTGGGACGGTCTTCATTCTTGAACAAGAGGCACTTGTTCACGAGCTCTTTCATTTCTACAGGCATCGCTTTCGTCAATCTGTGCAGCACGCCCTTGCCTTTCCACTTCATGATGGCCCGAACCGGCTCGTCGTGCTGGCGGAGGGGCCGTCGTGCGTTTTCGAAGATCTGAAAACCGAAGGTCCTGTGATTGTTGCTGATGGTTCCGAGTCACCTCATTGCAAGTCACTCCGAAGCCCCACACATCCGTCTTCTCGTTGAACATGACCGTATTTTTTAAGTTGACTGACTCTGGAGGCATCCAAGCCACAGGGAATTTATCTTTTTTGAGGTTGGTCGATGTGCAGTTCGCTTCGTATTCGGACAACCCGAAGTCCGACACTTTCAGAATTCCGAACCGACTGATCAAAACGTTTCGACAAGCCATGTCGCGATGGACGATGCCTCTGAAACGGAAAGACTGAAGTTGAGAAGAGCGAATTCTCTGACTGTGAAGCCATGTGAGCGAGGGCCTTCGCGATCTGCAAGCAATAAAGAACCTTCTCGGATGACTCGGTGACCGCTCCCTGAAAATATAAATCTTCTCGAAGAGTAGAAAAAGTCGTTCCCAACGTGTTTTTCGAGATGACCATCGAGCGAGCCGGCCATTATCTCGACGAGAAGCATCGGAGGGAGTCTGTCGACCGAGATGCCCACCATTCTCGTGATGTACGGGTGCTGCAGCTTGTGCATGATCATCGCCTCCTTCATCAGCGCCCCGCGGTCCAACATCAGCCGGTCTCCCGTCGACGTCAACCTCTTGATGGCCACGAGACGACGTTGGTAGGCCCCGATGACGACGTCACTGAACTGGCCGCCTCCGAGTCGTTTTGCAGATTTGGGTGATCTGAAAACGGAATAAAGAAAGGATTATTTCATTTTTTGTAGTTCAATTACAGAATTTGACGGTTCCTGATGAGCCAGTCCGGTTGCTCGGCGACGAATTTCAAACGGACTCCCGTCATTCCGATCTGATGCGTCTGATAGTAGTTGACGAGGTCGACGAGAGTTCTGTGACGAGCCGGCAGGTTTTCGAGTTGCCAACGGGCTCCACGCGGAGCAGCTCTCAAGTGGTGCACCTTCGATTCGCGATCCGCCGTCGCGGCGACAGAGATGATGATGGCCGTGGTGTCCTGGTAGAGGACGTTGCGCACGAGAAACTCGCCGTTCTTGGCGCTCTTCAGAAACTGCTCGGCCTCTTCCTGCGTGAAGAGGCCCCAGAACCACTCCTGCTCCGTGTAGCTCTTCCGTTTTCTCGTGTTCTCTCCCTTATTCTTCCTGCTCTTCCCGTTCCGACTCTGTTTCTTGACCTTCTTCTTCAAATTGGAATGAGGTTTCTTGCCTCCGGAAGATCCATTTGCCGCACTTTCTCGTGATTTTGCTCGCGATTTTTTCTTTAACATCGCGTGATGAATGCAGAAACTGAAGTCGAATCGGCATTTGAAAGCTCACGGGGGAGCCAGAGTTCGCGAGAGTTCACGCGTCGAATTGGCTGCGCATGGTGGATACGGAGTGACGTCACAACTCCTCCGAAGAGATTGAGACAAGAGATTTTTTGCGGTGCGCTTCGTGACCGCTTGAAGATATCGATCGGAATCTTCGGAATCCCTAATTCGGTAGTCGTTTTTCTGGCACACTGCCAGGCGAAATCAGAAGATTCCCGCTCCGAACAGGTATTTAGCCCGTCAGATATCGGGCCGAGATTGGCGGAGGCCTCTCGAGAATCGGAGATGACGGATCGGAATCTTCTTCTTCTCCTTCCAGAGATCGAAATCTCGAACGACACACACTGTGGACACTTTCTCGCGAGAATCTTTTGGATTCGCTGCAGTCGCCGAGGAGCTGCTCACTCTCGCCCCGGGAGCCTGGAAACCGTTGCCATCGCGGCTCCCCCCTTGCTTCTTGTCTCGGCCCGTTTTCTTTCGCCGCCTACGGATTTCCGATGTGTTTCTCTCTCTTTCGTTTTTCAAATCTGACAATAATCGGATCTCGTATTGGGACAGACTGTTTAATCGTTTTCGAAAAGCGAAACACTCGCGCGGTGTTTGCACTCTGTTCTGCTTTGCAATACTAATCAGTCAGTTATTAGTATGTGTGAATCCTCCCTCGCACCACCGTCCCCCTCTTCTCCATTCATTCCGTTTTCCAACAAAACGATTCCGCTCTCCCGGTGAGTCCTCTTTCCTCTTTTGTATTCGAGAAACCGCTGCGCACAGGAGGAGATCAATAAAATGCACGTTTTTGCAGGAAGAAGCAAAACTCGGGGGGCAACGGCGGAGACATAAAATGCGAAATTGTCCAGCGGACGGAGGAGGAACACTCTTCGTTTGCATGAAACCGCCCGAAAAGTCGCTTTCTTTTTCTCCCCTTCCTCTTTCTTTTTTCGAGACTTCAACTCAAAATTCGAAATCGATCTTGATGTTTTGGTGCAAAGGCGAAAAGAAAAGAAGAGAAAGCGTATACTAAAGTAGCGCTGGATCCTAGCAACACGGGCGCTTCTGAGGAGACGTCAGGCCGATGTGACGGCCTGGAAAACGAAATAAACGGACTGGGCTCTCGAGCCCTTTATGCCACGTCATCGAGAAGAGCTCGGCGGATAGGGCTGACTAGTTGAAGCTCTAGGGAAGGCTGCCCCCGTTTCATGTTGAATACTATGAATTAGGCGGAGACAGTGGTGGTGCCGATAGTTGGACTGACTGATAAGTTGAACAAACGGCCAGAATGAGGAGGGAAGAGCATAACAATTCTGACCTGAAGTGCAATGACTTCACTATTGATGATGATAAGAACGACCGCGCCCTTCTTGCCCGCTCTTCCCTTTTCAGACCCCCATCTCAGATGCATATTTGCCTTCGACGTTCTCTTTATCATCATCACCTCTCTCTCTCTCTCTTTCTTCCTCTTTCTCTCTCTCACTCTCTGACCGATTATTCTCGAATTTCAGTTTCTGAAAAATGACCGTCTTTCTCTTCCTTTTTTCATTCAAATTCGCGACCCAAAAGTGTGGTCGATTGTCGATGAAAATCTGTGAATGTGCCCATATATTGTTTGGTTTTTTTTTTTCAATGTGGCCGTCCGTCGTGCCCGTGCGAATTTCTCGATTGTATACTTTAGCCCCCTCGCTCGAAAACATCATATTCTGCGTGAATCTTTCGAGAAGTCCCCCTCCGCTCTTGTTAATTCGCTTCCCGGACTCTTCGTATCGCATCTTTCATCTTTCGAATCGCCGGTTCCTCGCCGCCCGATTTGGTAGGTCACTACTCGATATTCGAGATGTATTCCTTTCGTTTTGAGGAAGAAGTCATGACGGGACCCTCTAGGTAAATTGTTTAGAAGGTCAAAGTGGGAGGGCCGGGACCATCATTAACTCGTAAACGTATAAACAATCTAAGGACAACTCGCTCTGTTTACATTTTACTCTGGGAGAGAAAAAGAAGAAGAAGAAGAGAGTCTCCCAGACTCTTTCTCTTTCTCTTTCTTTCTCTCTCTCTCTCTCTCTCTCTCTTCTTTTCTTCCAAAAGCTTCCCGAACCAGTCGGTACCGTCCTCACGAGTAAACATGAAACCGAACCGAACGTATCCATAATTGTCTTCTTCCTTCCCAACGACACTTTTTTTCCTGCTCCCTTGTGTCCTTCGCGCCATTAATTAGTGGTAAAAGAAGACGTTTTGAGAGAAGGACACTTTTTTTTGCTCTAATCTCCCCCCAGTCACTTTTTGGCGCAATGACCTCAAAGAGAGAAGTAGGTCAAAGCGAACTTTGTGCAGCTGCACTGTTGGATTCATCGTTTCCGCCCTCGCTCCACAGTCTTTTTTGGCTCGTTTGCAGCTGTCTTTCCACATTTTGCAGCTGGAATCTGCGGCAACATATGGTCCTAATTGGTTTCTCACGAACATTTCCACCTTCGAACCTTTTTTAATCAAAGATTTCCCTCCGCCTCTCTTCCTTTCTCTCTCTTGTTCTCCCAGCGGCTCTTTTCACTATTCGTCTATCCGATTCTGCTGTTTCATCTGCAAACGTACAGTTCCCGTTCACAAACAGTCCCCCTTCGAATCGAGAAAGAGATGCCGTCCATGACCTGTTTGTTTAGCTGCAAAACGAGAGAAAGAGCACCTTCGGACACTTCTGAACCATTCCGATCTGTGCCAGTGGCCCCATTCCTAAATAGGCCGAGGTCGCGTATTACTGTACAATCCCGACTCGTTCTGTGGAGCGCACTTGCATTTCGAGCCGCTCCGTCCGTCTTTTTTCGCGCATTTTATTTCAGTTTTTCCCGCTCGTAAATCCTCGATTTCTTCCTTTCTTGTGTCGAAAAAGTCTCCATTCAAAAACAAAAATCGATTGTTCCTCTGATCTTTTTTGTTTTTCATCCTCTTTTTTTTTCGAAAATTCGCAAGTTTTTGTGCTCGCGCTCACGTACACGATTGTCTATAAAATCTGAGCAAAACATTTGATTTTACAATTCTCAATCTGAAAATCTTGCATTCAATCGTTTCGAAAAACGTTGCTCGTCTTCAAAAATCTGAAAAGTGCACTGCAAAATCTCCTTTTTCGTCTCAAACACCGCACAGCTTTCCATTTCGTGTGCTCAGCTGAGCTCCAAAAACGGCGCCCTCGTTTTCAGTTCTTATTGATTATTTTGCAGAGACGAGATGATGGAGGACGATTGGACGACGAGCGGAGTTCTCGAGAAGGACTGCTTCATTTCTGGCGCCATTCATGACGACAACAAAGAGTCGATCGATGTGAGTCACGACCGGAGTTGCAGATAATCGTCAAACTTTCAGATACTTCAATTGTTCGATGAGGACAACGATCGAGACGCGTTCTCTCCGGAAACGATGCGGATCAAAATGGAACCGAACGATGAAACTTCCGGTGAGACTCCCTGACCGCCTACCCACAAGTCCTAGTTTGCACGAAAGTTTAAGTTCGAGTTCAGTTCCGAGTTTCGCCCGCGAACCAGTATTCACAGCTCGAAACATTTGAAAAAGAAAACTGTATCGCGGCGACACCTGTGACTTTCTATTCGAAACTCGTAAAAGAATTCGGAATATTCCGCTCCGCTATAGTGTCTCGAGTGATAAATTATAATTTACTCTGTCAGCGGCAGCAAATTTCCGAAAAATGATAAATTTTGTGATCAAACTATAGTCAAGTTCCGCCTTTTATCGTTCTTCTGCTTCAATTAAAGCAAAAGACAAATAAACAACCAGAAAGTTGCGAAGAGGAATCTTTGCACAGACTTTTTTCGATCAAAGACAAACTTTTTGCTCCGCCTACATGATAAACTACGAAAATGGAAACTTTCTCGTGGTGTTGATGTTGAAGTTTTTGACGTCATAAAGAGAAAGTGTGCGGGAGCAAAAGGACAAAATTGATATAATCTGATGAAAAAATGATATCGTCGAGCAACACGGAGAAGAAAAAAGCATCAAAAATCGGTTACGAAGCAGTGGGAATGTACGTGAGAATACCAAAATTGGCAGAGAAATCGGGTCTTGCACTGTATACTTGTAGTTCTTTTCTCTGAGAAATTGCTTCGCACCCCGAAGAACCGTGGCTCCGCTTGTTTCCGGTCGACTTAAGTCAACTGGGTATGGAAGGTCGGAAAGATAGGTCTGCTCGGCGATGAGCACTTTCAGTTTTTCCGGATAGCGACCTCGTTGTTTCCGCTCTCTCTCTACTGAAACACGCCCGAGATTCCTTCGGAAACTTCTCAATACGTGAGAAGCTTCTATTGAAACTTCAAACATCAATGGCAACTTCGCATGCGTGCCTCTATCGCACAACATCTCCTTTTTCCCACTCTTATCACTGCGAGGTCCCCGTTTGACGACCACCATCAAATATCGATTATAGCCCCTTTTCGGTGTCATGTTGTTCTTTTCGTCTCTGAGAATGAGTCAGGAGAAGCATGCTGAAACTGAAGTGTGACTCGCGTGTTTGCGTACCTTCAACTCTCTACAGTATGGGGCCGAAAAGGGAAAACGCCCTGAAGCAGCCCGACAAACAAGTGCTTCTTGGGAGAGGGAAAGCGAGAGAGAGAGAACTGTTATCAGTAGATCAGTTTGCTCCGAAACTCTTGTTCTCTGCCTTCTCTCGCCTCAACACTATCTCGTTTATCAAATTAGCGTCCCTTCTTCTTCTCCTCCCCGTTGAGTTGCTGCCGCCTGCCCCACTTGCCGGCTGAATAAGACCAAGAAGAAGAACAGTCTCAATCCGGCACTCTGTACATACTGCACCGACCTGTAACTAACATTCCTATGGACTGCTCCTCTCGTCCCATAACGATGATGCCCGCGACGATGCCGATGCCGATGCCCATGGAGATGGGAATCAACCATCCGCACCGGCCGGACTTGATGAACCTGCCTCAGAACCCGAACCAATTTGTCTGCAAGTGGGAACCATGCACGCCTCCCGACGAGAAGCCTCCGAGAGATTCGCTTTTCCCGCCGCTTCCTGGCGGTTTCAATCAGTCACGACACAGTAGTACTGGAGAAGGTACGAGTTTTCCTCTGTTCTTTTTTTTTCTAGAAGTTCATCTTCCTAATCTCCTCGTTGTCATCCACCGAAGACAGTGACTTTTCTCGTTTTGAAACTGCATTCCGTCATGTTTGAGCTATTAATGTCACCCTGTCAAGTTTGACTTGGTCTTCTTATCGCTCACTTTTCGAATTTCGGAATTCTCTCGCTAGCTTCCGGTAGTTCCTTCTGCAGAAAAAGTCTGCCTCCTACAAATCACGAATTCTGTGATGCCGGCAAACTATCAAAACACCTATCAAGATGTTGTTATCGCTCCTTCGCTGATAAGCTCCTGGAGTTCCTTCCCTTCCCGATCTGCCCTCGTGGTCACGTGACGTATTGCTCTTTGGCTCGGCAGAGCTCTTTTTCTCCTAATACGTCTGTCTCGGAAACTGTTCCCTCGTGTTTCATTGTCATCCAATTATCATTCGGCGTTTCCCGGAACTACTTCGAAACTCGCCGAGTTGTCATGCAAAAGCGGCCACAGAATCTCGTGTGCAGGTCATTGACGTAAACGCAATTTATGACCCACTTTCTCTTTGCTCTTTCCTCTGCTCTCTACTTGGGAAACATTTGTTTACTTATCAAAAAAGAGAATGCTATCACTAGGAATTGGTGATGTTAGTAGCGACGAAATAGAAAGAACAAGAGCAGCAATAGAATTGTTTCCAAATTGGAACAAGGCAGAACAGAAAATACAGTGGATAAGTGAGCGACGCAGAGAAAGTCGTAAAAACAGCGGAGAGAAAGTTGCCGCCGAATAGGAAGGCAACATTCAACTGATAAGAGAGCCCAGCGGGAGCCGCGCCGCCGATCGTTTGATATTGATGTGCGAACTACGGAATTGAAACTTGAAATCTCGAAGCGAGAGAACAACAGATTCCGAATAACAGACTGAAGTGAACTCTTTTCGGTTGCAGACTACCACGGCTCGTCGTCTGGCAGCCCGTCTTCGTCGCTGTCTTCGCCGAACGGCTTCAAAGACGAGCCGCTCGGTCTGGATGTGCACTTCGGAAGTTCGCTGTTCAACGCGTCGTTCAGCCCCTCTGCCACCTCGTCCCAACAGTGAGTTCGCCCGGTTCTGCAGTCGCCTCGTTCCCGAAAAAGAGCGATTGCGGAAAGTAGGTCACCGGGTCACGGGGACCTCCCACGCTGAGTATTCGCGTGAAACGTGGAATCAATCTCTTTGCTCCGCTCACCTAGCTCTTCCCCCACATTGTTTTGCTTCTGAACACCCGCGGCCATGCTAGTTTTTCATTCCAAGTGCGTGCCCATCTTAAAAAGACTGTTTAATCGGTGCGCAAGTCTCTTGCAGCAGCCCCTCGTCGTTCGGGATGATGTCTGGAGGAAGCCACGTGGCGCAGCAGCAGCACTCTCCACTGCCCTCCGTCGCCCACTTCTCCCACAACCACCACCATCACCACCTGGTTCAACACCATTCTCAGGTATAGACTTTGAACAGATATTTACAGAAACTAGTTACCTGGAGTGCGAGAATTTTGTCCGAAATTTAAACAACTCAGTGAATAAGTGCAAAATCTTGATTGAAGTATCTTCACATTGGAAAGGAAGCCTGCTTTCAAACCCTCACACTGAAACAAAGCACGTTTATCAACCTTATCAGTCCAATTCGGCCCGTTTGAAACGTCGTCCGGACGTTCTTCTTCGGAAACTGTTCATACTTCCTCTCCATTAATATTTTCTTTTCAGGGAAACTTGCAAATGAGCATGAATCAAATCTTCACCGGCCCCGGCCATCAATACGTCGCTGCCAACGCTCCACATAATTTCCTTTTTAAGGATTCAACGATTTATGAAGGAATGGGTACGCCAGTATTTTTTTTTTCAAAAAGACAATTAAAAATTCTATCACATCGGTACGCGAAGTTTTTCTGTTCTCAGAGTTTCCGGAAATCTACTTATTAATTAGAATTTGGAAGTGAATCGCTTCCGAAAACCTGAAAACTTTGAAGTCCGTGTGTAGTACACGGCGCGGGGACTAGGCTTACTGATAAGGAGTTTCTAGTCCATGGGAAAAAGCTGCGAAATTCGAATTTTTTCGGGCCTATTTTCAAAAACTTTTCCAAAAGTTTCAAAATCCCTCAGTTTCTAACCACGAATTCGAATTTCGGTGATTGTTTTTGAGTTCGCACCGCACCGAATTCGCGCTTTTCGTCTATTTTTCTCGGATCGGGGCGCCACTCTTTTCAATTAACGCCACACTTGAATGCACCTCGATTGGGGGGGCCCGTCCTCCTCTGGCCACCCAATTATACCGCCGCCCGCCCATTTCTTTCCTTTTCTTTTCTTCTTCTTTTCCGCGCAGCCACGTCATCATCAGCGATGACGTCAAGGACATCAGATGTCCCATCTCTGCGTTTCCACTTTCTCCCTTATCTGTCTCTCCACCGTTGACGCTTTTTGATCCGGTTTGCCACGTCATCAATGTGTGCCTGACTCCTCATCATTTCGCACACTGTTTTCACTCTCTCGTCAAAAACTTTTCTATCTCACAAACACTCCGGGGGCATCGTTGCATTGTGATCGATGCCTTGTCTTTTTTCCCCACTCTTTTTCGATCTGCCACGTCATCACCCACTCCGCCAACACATTAAATTTCCTTTCTCGACTGGAAAAGGAGGACGAAGAATTGCGAAACAGCTCGTATTTCTATCTTCGCCTTATTCGATTTCATAGTAGAGCCACGTCATAACAAACTGGCGACTTTTTCGAAGCGGCGACATCTAGACTCTGGCTACTGGCAAACTTCTAGACTCGCTCTCCGAATCATCAGGTGACCTGCCTCTCTCGAACTTTGATGACTCGGCAGAGTCAGCTGACCCGAACACCCGAGTCTCCATTATCTGCTTGAAACATTTCGTCATGACGAGTTTTCTGTTTAAAGCAGATGACCTCGAGATTTCGAAAGATGAAGCAAAAACGGCTTTTAGAATTAGATAAGAATCTCTTTTTTGTTTTGAGATTGAAATCTATCTATCTGAAATGAACCCGCGAAGATTTCATTTCGAATGCCAGCTCACAAGTGTCTACTTCTTGCCTCCTCATACATTCGAGTGCGTGCCCTCTGAATGATTACTGCCACGTCATCAAGCATTCTTCGTCTTCCATTCGGGCGTCTGTCACTTACAATTGGTTGCTGTTGGACTGCTGTCGGTTGCCGGGAAGAGGAGGAAAGAAGGAAGGAGGGAGGGTGGCTGTGTGCGTGTTGCGTGCGTGGCGGACAGAAGAAGAAGAGTATAGAATTGAAAGCAGGAGAAGCGAGAGGAGGACGGACTGCCACGTCACTCGCCCATGCGTCAAGCCCCTCCGCGCCATGCACAGTGTCTCCACACCCTCCAGGAGGTGCCTTCGTCTTCTTCTTCTTCTCGACCGATTGGGGAAGGAAGCACAGCCTTCCTCTCCGCTCCGCTTTCTGTTTTCACATGTCACATGTGTGGAGTGCCACGTCATTTGCTTCTTCTCCATCTCATCTCCGCGAAACGGATTGTAGCGGAGAGAGCGCCTTCAACTCAGTTGCCAGGAGACGCCTCCATTCATTCATTCATTCATGAAATGGGGGCTCGACAAATCTTTTTCTCTTCTTCTTCTTCCACATCTTTTCTTATAGCCACGTCGTGTGACACGCGTCCCGCGTCCCTTATCTATTCGCTGCGTCTCTGCACTTTCAGCAGTCTCTCCTCTCTTCTGCTGGCGCTTCTTCTTCTTCGCCTTTTCCTTCAGCTTACACCAGTCACAGACTTCTCTTCTCCTTCTTCTTCTTCTTCTCCTTCCAATTCCACTTCCACTTCTTCTTCGTCGGCCTTCTTTTCCTCTTTGTTTTCCCTTTTTGCCACGTCATTGGTCGATGAATGTTGTGTGCGGCCGAAGCAACAACCCATGACTTTCGCCTTTCCTCTTTCGTTTTTTTTTTGAAAACTTTATTCAGCCAGTAAAACTTGAGTCCTGAAATGAACCGAGGGTTACTGTAGTTTCTCGAGGGGGAAGTCGCCGTTGACAGAATTCGTCCATCCATTTTCTCATCGCTCTTCTTCTCTTTCTGCTCCGTTTTTCAATTTCCAAACCCTTTTCCATTTTCCTTCCATTCTCCATTCATTTTTCATCTTGCGAATCGCTGACTGGTTGACTGGCTGCTTCTTTCCTTCTGGTTTCTTCTCGAAAACGCTCGGTGTGAGCCGCACTTGATGCTCTTCGCTCGAAATTCTTCTGAAATTCGCGTGCTCTCTCTCTCTCCCCCGCAAATTTCGCTGATAAGAGGCGTCAACGACGTGTCGTCCTCTGGCTCTTCAAATAAAGAACGAGTAGAGAGAAGGAGCGTGTTTTATCGATATAGAATCGGCGAGAAAGAAATAATGACGTGGCACGAGGGAGAAAGAGAGACAGAGACTCTCGCACACACATAAAAAGTGGGCAAATATACAAAACGCTCCTGCCACGTCACCTTCCCATTTCTTTCTTTCTTTCTCACATACTTTTTCTTCCCCAGCATGCTTGTCTCACTTTCAATTCGTCCTTCTCTCACTTACACTGCAGCTGTCTGCCCTCGCTAATCGCGTGTTTTATGACGTGGAAAAGTGATATGACGGGATCGTAAACGTCTCTGACGAAAAAGGAGACGAGGAAGGAAACGAGGAAAAAGCCGGGGGCCATCTGCCGTTTCCATCGATTCCGATTTCGGCTGACGAATAATGGGTGCACATACACACACACACACACGTCACGTCGAGCCTTGCGTCCTCGTCCTCGTCCCCGTTTTCCCACTCTTCTCGTGTCCACTTGCCATCGCGCCCCGTCGTCGTCGTTTCCCAGAGCCATTGGGTACCCTAATGGCCGACGGGGAAATAGGAAATAGCCCCGAGAGAAAGAAAAAGAAAGAAAGGAAGAAAATGCAAGAAAAGCAGAGAAGAGGAAAGAGTCTGACTTCTCTGACGTGGCAAACGCGTCTGTTTATATACAAGAGACGGCCCGATTCCCTCTCGGTCTCTCCCTTCCGCACACTCTCCCGTCTTCTCCGTGTGTGACGTGTCGGCGTCTCCGAGGTTATCGCGTGGCGAATGTGGTCGTCTCTCGGCCTCTAATCGTTCGGAGTGCCCTGCCACGTTGCTTTCTCTGCGTCCTCATCTTCCGCCGTGCTCCATCGTCACCCTCGGACATGGGGCCGTCGATCGAAAACCCTCCTCCCCCCTCCCTCAACGCTACTGCCTCAATCCGTTGTCTCCCTCTGGGCTATTTTGGCTGACCTGACACGTCACCGGGGCGTCCTTTTTTGTCCCCTTCTCATCCTCCTTCTCTTCACTACCTATACTATCTCCGTCTTGTCCTCCTTGCGTGAAGTGTCATTTTCTGAACTTCGGTTGCCCTGCCACGTCATAGTAAATTTCATGAACCAAAAGAGACGAAACGATTTAGGTGTCGGTGACTACGAATAACATTTTTTTGACGTGTGCGAAGATTCGAAAAAGACATGTCAGAAGAAGTTAAATCGATGGTATTCGTACTTTCAAAAAGTGGCACTGCGCGGGAGATTCGAATTGTTCAAACACCTATCTCTCCCTAACTCTCTGTTCCTCTCACCCGCGTCGGTATTTCCCACTGCGACGCTCCTCTCAAAAATTATGATGTTGCACTTTGTCAGTCTGCGTATCTCGTAGTTCAAACCTTTCTATTTTCGAATTTCGAATATGCACTTCGTTCTCTCTTTTCGCTCCCCTTTTCAACATTGCTCATTTCTCATTTTCTCGTTGTTTCCGTACAGGACAGGCCGCATGGCGACACGCTGCACGGCGAACATTTTCGTCAAAGACGAAATAAAAGAAGAGCAACTAGATGAGCATGGTTTGGATCCGGAACTCGTTGCAATACTGAACGCGCGAAGCACAAACTCGCATGATTCGAGTCCCGACGAAGAAGAAGCCGATCTGACCCTTTCGAGCGAGATTTTTCTCGCCGCAGCGGCAGCCAACGGACTAGATGGATCCGAAGGTAGCTGCTACTGAGTACCGAAACTAGATAAAAATTCACTTAATGAAAAAAAATTGCGTACCGATGTAGTAGAAAAAAGAGAAATACCACTTGTTGCTGGGCCGGGAGACTATTCTTGGTGGAGAGAAACGGGGGTCACAGTGATTTATCACTTTTCTCTCTCGAAAACCTGTAAAACTAGAGGGTATGTCGATTGACTTCTCCCAAAAGGCGAGGATGGCCCCATCAAATAGAAAAAGAGAGTGTGTGCTCCGTTAGAGAGACGCCGACCCTCTGTTTATGCACAAAAAAAAGGACGGCCGAATGCATAAAATTGTATGAAGAGGGAGAAAGAATACGATCGCTTCTTTCCTTCTCACACTCTTTTTCCTTGCCCAGTCAACCAGCACCAGCAACACAAAAGTTATCATTTGATATCTGATCTTCGCTAAATTTGAGTTTCTGCAGGTGGCATGGGACTCGCTGCCGCTCAGCAACAATTAAAAGCGAGAAACAAGATGCACGAGATGGCTCTGAGACAACACCTTATCACTGATCAGGTCAGTGCTGAAGAAGTTTGTTTTTTTTTTCTTTCATTATTCTCCCGGGGAAAGAGGCGTCTCAAATTCACTCACCAATAAACGACTTTCAGAATATGCAAGCGAACGGAGAGTTGGTGCTGTCAGCGGAAGAGCGCCGTACTCTTGTCCAAGAAGGATACCCGATTCCGCAGAAGTATCCATTGTCGAAGAGCGAAGAAGAAGCACTCAAAATCGTGCGTCGCAAGATCAAAAATAAGGTGAGAATTGAAGAAAGGAATGCCGTAGAAACACAAAGAACAAACTGATTTTACAGCTTTCCGCTCAAGAATCGAGAAGAAAAAGGAAAGAGTATATCGACGCGCTCGAGAGCCGCCTGCACTGTTTCAGTGAGGAGAACAAGAGTCTCAAAAGTATGTGTGGTCTAATGAGCCGTTTCCTCTTCTCGTTGTCATCGTAGACAATTACGTCCCACGGGGGATCCAGACGAGACCCTCGTGCGCGCAGTGACGATTTACGGTGCGAGGAGACCACCATCTGTCACCTCTGCTCTTTATCGATTCCAAATTAATTATCTTACTTGCAGACCAAGTGGCCGAACTCCAAGCCACCAATCGCGGGCTTCAGACGAAACTGAACCAGTACGAGAGGAACGAGAAGATGTGATTGTTCACGACCCTCCTGTTCCCAATATTTTCTCTCCGATTCACGAGTATTTCTCCCCTAAATTCTTTATATAATCTCGCACCTTTCTGCACCCTTTATTTTAATAAAACCAGTGCAATTCGGTATTTAATCACCCATCACTCAAAAAATGTTCCTTTATCTTTAATCAGGGAGTACGAATGCCACAAGATTTAAAACTGTTTCCTCTTTTTCTAATTGATTATTGCAAATAGGTCATCATGTTTTGTAACTTACAATTGTGAGTGTTTATTCCTGTGATAACCGTCGTTTATCCTTCTGCACCCGCCTTGTTTCCGTTTTATCTATTCCCATAGCTTTCCAGCTCGGCATGTTTCATCGAATGATACATTCATGTTCTATACCGATTAACTCTTGTTCCATTCTGGGTCTGTGTTTTGTATGAAAACGATTCAAACCTCTTCATTATCCTCCCTCTTCCTTTCTTTTCCCTTGTTTCCTTACTCCCTTAACTCTACCTCTGCATAATTTTATCGCCTTCCGCTCCCTTCTCTTCGTTTCGAAGCTGCTAGTTTGAATGATGAGACTCCCCACAGACAACTATTGACTTCTTCCCCATCAGCAGCTTTCTTTTGGTGTTCGCTTCCTCTGGAAATTGTGAGAACTATTCATATATAGATAAATTATTGAGAATAATCAAGTTGTTCGAGTATATCGCTCAACAAAACTCACGAACATGAATGTTGTTCGAAAATGTCCTATTTCGTTTGCAGAAGCAGCCGCTGCTTCCAATCAAAGATCGTCCCAGAAAACGAGTTGATCGGCCGAATAAAGTGCGAGAAGATCATCAGAGCTGTTCATCTGGAGGAACCGAAGCTGGAAGCCACGAAGAGATTCCGGAAGACTTCGACGAAAGCGATGAGCTGACAGTGCGAGAGAGCTCTTCAGAAAGAGAACGACGACATCGATGAGGAGAAGAGAGGGGCGAGGATAGCGGGCGGATCCAGTCGGATTCGCAGAAATGATCGTCCGAAAGAGTCGCGAGTGCAAGTTCGAACCGATCTTTTCCGTTCGAAAAAGGATCGTTTTGCTTCGAGTTTCCGCAGTTTCCAACGGAAAAACGCATTCTTTCTCTCGGGAAAACACCTGCGTCGAGGTCTCCGAACTTTCAGTTGTTGATCTCATTATGACGTGGCAACAACGCTGGTGGCTACGTGTATTTTTGCAGTTTCTTTACTCGACGAACCAAAACCGAAAGCCCATTCGGATCGAAAAAGAACGAAATGGCACAGTTCACTTCCAGGGAGAGAGTGAGCAGAAAAGCGGAACAATCGGATAACAATCAATCCATTTATTGAGAAAAAGAGGAGGAAAAGAGAGAGAGAGAGAGAAAATGAGAGGAGGTGCAAGTTTGGAGACGTGACGTGGCAGATGGACGAGAGAGAATGAATCAAACTACAGACAAAAAGGGGAGTGGGGGGCGACGAGAGAGTTCACTTTCTTCCGAAGCGGATGAACGACGGCGAGGCTCTTTTCCCGAATCTGATGAACGTCGGTTTGCCGTTCGACGATCTGAAATCGAGGTTAGAGTCGGAAGAAACGGTACAAGAAGAGGTACCGTAAACCGCGGAGGTGCACAGGAGGCCAGAAGTTGTTGGATTGCTCGGAGAACTCGGGCTGAAACGTGGATGCTGCTGACGAGAAGAGCGTCAGAAGACTTACATCGATGAACTCGTCCGGAGTGATGAGCGGAGTCTTCTGCTGGTCGACGTCGACGACGTCTTCGACGGAAGACGTCGTGGCTCCGACGGAGAGCACGAGCAACGTGGCGAAGAGCAGCGAGAGGAGGATCGTGTGGAGCGACGAGGAGAAGGAGAAGGCGTTCATGTCTCGGGACGTCTGCAATTCGGGAAGTGAAGGGTGAGCAGGTGGAGCCGTCCGAATCACGGAGGAGAACAAGAATCGGAAGGGAGGCGGGGTCGAATCGAATGAAGGCGTGACGTAGAAGACGTGAGAGCGAAACTAACCGAATCGGTCAAAGATGGAAACGAGATTTGGATGTTTGGAATCGGAAGACGAACACGACGGCGTGCCGAAAACGGAGCACTGTTCTCGGAACTCGACGTATTCTCGTCATATACGAATGGGGACGGGCTCTCCCGAAAAAAACCTGATCATTTTACACGACTGCTCCGGCACAATTCCATTACAAAGCCGTCGTGTTCACTCGTCTAACATTTCGCGGAAGAAAGAGAGAAGACGTGAAATGAATGATTCACGAGCCGAAGAAGTATATATCTGGTCGCGTATTTCTTTGAATCAAAGAATGACTACCCTCTCTCTTTTTATTGTTTTCGGAAGAACGGGATCCGGACGACTCGTGCTCAACGTAGGTTTTCGGAAGAAACGCGAAAACGGCCCGAGCAAGAAACCAGCGGAAATCGGCGATTTTCCACATGGAAATGCACATTTATGAGCCGGGGGATAAGTGCACCGAGATCCGCGGATCCCCTCTTTTTTTGTCAATCCGATTATCGACGGAGCAGGGGAATAAGAGGGGAGAGCGGCTCTTTTTGGAATTGCCTACCGCATCTTATAAGTGGAATCGAGACGGAAATTTGAGGGGGAATTTGAGATGAATATGCTGATTGGACACCCGATATCGAGACCAAGTGGGACGGAAGAGAGGGCGGCATTTGACGTCAAGAGATTCAGAAGACGTGCCCGAGAGATTCAGAAGACGTGCCCGAGTTCTCCCTAATGGATCGAAAGTTCACTGCATAGGGTTGGCTCCGCGGAGCTCAGCTATCTCTGTCAGTGGGAGGTTGAAGAGTGCATTTCTCTTCTGAGTAGATTGACGCCTTACCGTAATCCTGACAGGAGCTCTTTTCGAAAATCTTCTTTCGTGACGAAACGAAAAATGAACTAATGAGAGCTTCTTGTAACGGCAGATGACGTTCCGTTTTTCGGGTAGATCAAAACATAAAAACAGATCCGTCAGAGAGAAAGAGCATCAACTGACGACCTTTTTCAGCATTTTCAGACGTGACGACGACGTGGCAGAGGACCGTGCGACGCGTGGAAAAGAGGAAGACTGAAGAGGCGGAAGGAAGACGCACAATGCTCAGAAATGCATGCAAAATACTCAGCAATTCCGGATAGAAATGAGCCGAATTTGTGTAGATTTCTTCGACAACTCGACTGGAATTGAGATTTCCATTTCGTTTTGCGGCTGCTGCAGAATAATAGTAATCAACGACGTCGTCGTCGTCGTCGCTACGAATTGCTTTCCAATCGGCGTCGAGTTCAGCTTCTCTCGTTTTCGGATCATTCGATGCTCACTGAATCGGAGCGAGCCTTTTTTCGGGAACGGAACTCAGTTTTTCGTGGAGAGCTCTCT
This sequence comes from Caenorhabditis sulstoni, assembly GCA_963966605.1. NCBI lineage: Eukaryota > Metazoa > Nematoda > Chromadorea > Rhabditida > Rhabditidae > Caenorhabditis > Caenorhabditis sulstoni. Next base: position 4,314,327 of record OZ016476.1, on the reverse strand, counting down.
CTCTTCCTCTCATTGAATACAATATTCCGAAGTGAGAGACTCACTGAGACATCATTTTTTATTATGTCTGGTCGAGATGAGGAGAAAAGCGAATAAGAAGGGAAAAGAGAACAAAGGGGAGAGGAACTTGTTCCCACGGGGCGAGAATCCGTTTCGTAAAACAGGCCCGTCGGATCAAAAAACCGATTGGAAAGCGGCTCGAGGAGCCGGGCTCCTTTCACTTATCAAATTTCGAGTATAACGTGGTGAACGAGAGTTGTTTTTTTTGTGGCGCGAAACCTTAGAGGACACTTCAATAACTCAAAATTCGAAGGTGTCGCAGGTTGTCGCAAACAAGCAACGTGCACGTCAATCATCACGACTGAACCTTGACCTTGACGGCACAGAGCTCAACGTTCTCGAGCATGGGCTCGGCGGAGCAACTGTGAGCTCAGATGAGGGGGGGGGGGATAATGAGTGATCAGGAGAGGTGGAGTTGTTGATGGGCTCGAGAGAGAGAGAGAGAGAGAGAGCAACAAAGTGACGGCGAGTGACGTCGCGCGGATTCTGAATTCCAGTTTCAATCAAGAGAATCCAGACGCCCACTCTTCCAGAACTGCAATTTCCGGTGCGGGGCCAAGTTTTCGGTTTACCTTCTATTTTCAGATTCTATTTTCAGAGTGTGGCCACAGGAAGAGCGGAGGGAGCAGTTGAAAGATTAGGAGAGAAAGTGGGTCAGATGGCAGAGACCAACGTGACAGAGAGGGGGGGAGGCAGAACTTTTTGTCAAATTTCATGAATTTCAAAGAACGCAACGGGGGGGGGGGGAAAAGAAAGAGAAGAAATGCGTCAAAGAGATCTATTGATGCCAAGGGAGCGGACCGCCAAAAAAGCGAGTATAATGGGAAACGGAACGGGGAGAAGTGGGCGGAGTTTGAGAGGAAAGAAGCGAAAGAAGAAGAAGGAAAAGTCGATGGAAGACGGCACAGTTTTATGATGTTCTTTACGAGTTGAGGAATGAGGAATGAGCAATGATGATGATGATTCGGAGAAGGGACGAAGAAGAAGAAGACGTTGAAACGATGAAGTGAGAGAGAGAGAGAGAGATGACGTACAGAATGCCAATCACTGACATTATTCCTTGTTGAGAATGGTACCAGGATACTCACTCAACTCATGCTCACTCTCAAGTTTCTCGTGACCCACTGGCTCTGCAATGACGTGAGTTCGACTCTATCTCTCTCGAGAAGACTCGCCAATGAATCATGAAGCGATAACAAATTGTGAGTAAGACGACAAATGTGTGTCGGTGGAATGGAGTTCGGTCTCGCCAAACAACGACTACACACGTTCTTCTCGAATGGGAATCTCGAGCTCCCGCCGCACGCAAGTCTATTTTCGAAATGGAAAAAAAAGTGTTTTCTTACGTCTGTGCTATTCGCGGAAATAAGTTTTATGGAGGCACATCTTCGAGAGGCAAAACAGGTCCAAAAAGTGTTTTTCGAACGACGGATGCTCCCGATGCTCTCTCTTTCTCTCCGGCTCGCGGAGCAAGAGAAACAGAAGCGGCACGTCTTCTTCTGCCTCTCCGAGACCAAACGTTTCTACTGTACACTCGCGGCAACGCAGAAACGAGGAAATGCAATGTGTTATTTATGCGAGATTCTAGGTATCCGTGCCGGAATTTAATCGTGTTAATGTTTCGCACAAGGGTCTCACATTTATATTGGCTCCGGCTCCGAGAGCACGAGAGCAAACTGGCACACTCACGTTGCTCTCAGACTACGGTGTGCTCGTGGAAGGAGAGGAAGTTGTGAAAAAACGAATGAGGGAAGGAAGCATCTACTTCGGAAGGTCATTGTTGGCTTTTGGAGGGAGGGACTAGAACACCTCGTGTTCATTTCTAGTCCCTTCCTCCTCAAGACGTCTTCTGCAATTCCAGAACTTTTCCATCCGGATCCTCCCTTCGTTTCTTCCGGAACGGATCGAAAACCTCCATCTGATCGGAGACCACCGTCCATTCAAACTTTGAATGGAATTTCCCATTCTTCATTCACATCATCTGGAACGAACATTTCCACGAAAGTCTGCTCATTTCAGATGATTCCAGCTATTTTGTCATTCTCAACGAATCCTGAGCATCTAACACCACAATCCAATGTCCGATGATCCAGAAGAAGCGAGAAGTTGCTCTTCCGATTGTTATCGTCGCGGGTAGTCGTTTTCAGATTGCCCTCTCTCTTTCTCTCTCTCTCTGTCTCTGCCTTTCCCTCGTCATGCGGAGTCTCATGAATTCCGAAGAGAAGACGACGATGGCGGCGACGAAAGGGCGTCGAAAGGGAAATGAAAGGAAGCCGCTCGTCGGTTCGCCGGGCAGACATCCATCATCGCATCCTAATTACGCCCTCTTATCTTTATCACAATCCACTTACCTCCCGCCCCCTTTCCAATTCTCAATTCAACTTCACTTTGTATCTTCCTTCTTAAAGGGGAACACCCTCTTTCACTGTGTCCGCACTTTTGCGTGACGGTGTTTGCGGCCTCACGCGCGATCGCTTCATCTGCCCCTCTCTCTCCGACTAGTACGAGTTGTTTGCAGCGGGGGGCTACCTGGTCATACACACACACACATTCTTTCTAATCGGAAAAGAACGAAATAATTGGTACAACGAGCTGTGCAATGAGCGACAACAACATGCCCGAGCGAGAGAACCCCGACGACGCTCCGCAGTTCGACGTGAGTTTCTTTGCTTCCGACTTAACTGGGAAATGAAGAAGCACTCTCTGTTTCCAGAATGATTTCAAATCGCTCTCGATCAACTGCTCATGTGATGCTCCTGCTGCCAGAGCCCCAAGAAGACTCTTCTCAAGTGAGTCACTCGGCATCTCCCCCCTACCCGAAACGACAGTCATTCAGGTCCCCCGAAACAGAGTGCACCCGCACCGATCGATAATGGACCAGCAGCAGACGAAGCTCCGTTCGAGCTGCCCGTCTTCACTCAGCCGAGGAACGTGCGAGCGGAAGGCATGCTTCGCCTCGAAATCCCGAACTTCCCGAATCTGAGGTCCAAAGTCAGCACTCCGTTTCAATACATTGGAAACTTACCATGGTGAGTAAGACGAAGGACTCTCTCACTGAAACTTTTCATTCTTCAGGAGGTTAGCAGCCAAAACAGAGAAGACGAAGCGGACATCCGACGTCAAGTTCTTCTCCGTCTACATCGATTGCAATCCGGGGTCCGAGTCGACGCTCTGGTCGTGCGAAGCCGTCGTCGAGTTCCGGTTACTGTCTCGAAACCGCACGCAGCCGCAGTTCTCGCGACAGTTCACCAACAAGTTCAACTACTACTCCAACAACTGGGGATTCCCCTCCTTCATGGCCTGGGACGAAGTGAACAACACGAACTTCGTGCGCAACGACACCGTCACTGTCACGGCGAGAGTCGTCGTCCAGAAGCTGCTCGGAGTGCGCGACGTGCCCAGCTACGACTTCGGAGCGATGCAGACGAACATGTGCGACATGACGCTCGTCATCAACAATCAGCGACTGTTTGTCAACAAGGCGGTGAGTGCTTCTCGGTGCTGCGCTCACAAACATCGGAATGTTTTCAGTACCTGGCAATGTACTCGCCGGTCTTCAGCGCAATGTTCTTCTCGAACTTCCAAGAGCGGGAGAACAATCAGGCGGAGCTGGAAGACGTCGTGCTCGAAGAGTTCCGCGAGCTGCTCCACGTCATCTACCCCTCGCACAAGCCGGTTACCATCGACAACGTCGACTATCTTCTGGAACTGGGCGACAAATACGAGATTCAGTACGTGATGGACGAGTGCGAGGGCTTCCTGATTGCGACGGAAGAGATACAGCCGATCACGAAGCTCGTGTGGGCGGATCAGTATTTGCTGGCGAATCTGCAGGACAGCTGCCTCCAGAAGCTGACGTCCATCGACGAGATGAAGGCGATCCACAGAAGCGAGGAGAACAAGAATCTGAGCGAGAAGACGAAGGCCGCCCTGTGGGAGAAGATCATGAAGATTCTCGGCTGAAACAGCCTCACCCAATTGCTTTCATTTCGCTTCTTATCATAAACCGGATTCCTCTTTCATACTCTCAGAAACGTTGAAAAACAGTTATAAAAATGAAACTCAGAGAAAAAAGACGTGCAAGAAATGAGAGATTTCTCAACAACAAGGCCACATGCGTTTCCTAGTCCCTCTCTGGCACACTTTCGAAACTTTTTGCTGCAAAAGCCAGAGCCACGAGACTATTTTGTGAAAACATGCGAGTGCGAGACGGCCCGCTCGCTGGAAATTAGTTGCGATCAGCTCGCGGCTCCCGTTTCGGTCAGCATTCCGTCGCCTCGCACCCCGTCTCTCTTTCCCTTTCTTGTTTCCTCGTTTCACATTCTTCAGTGACTGTAAAATGTGAAATCACTCACAATCAAATGAATGCGTCCAGTGAACGTGACTTGTGTATCACTCCAAAGTTTCTCGAAGACCTTCAAGACTTTGTCTCTTTTCATCGGTGAGTTCGTTTCGAGCTCCGACGTCTTCTGAACACGTTTCCAGCATGAACGTCTTCTTCGGCGCCATCTGCTTCGCTCTCAACATTGTCCTTTTCTCCGTGTTCTTGTCATCGCCAACACTTCGGAAGAAGCACCGGAACAGAGTGAGCCATCTGGAAATCAGCCAGCAATCCCCGAGCTTCCCTTTCCAGATTCTGATGATTCTGGGTCTCGCGGACACCTTCAACACCCTCGCGATCCTGTTCATGGGCAAGAACCGCGTCGAACTGTACACCGAAGTCATCCAGACCCACCATCTTCCCATCAGAACCGCGTGGCAGTGTGCTATCGAGCCGTGGCTCATTTTGCGAGGAATCGGTGAGAAAGAGAAACCGAATGGGCTGTACACACTCGTAACATTCGCAGGCGACATCTGGCCACCTGTGGTGCAAATGGTTATTGGCATTCAGCGGGCCCTCGCGGTTTTCGCTCCCATTTGGTTCCACAAAAACGGAAGGAATCGGTAGTCCGGAATCATGATTGCGAAGAGGAAAAGAGCGGATTGCAGATCGAGTTTTCTGTTCGGATCCACTCTCGTGATCCTTCTGCCGACGCTTCTCATCGGATTCGTCATCGCTTATCTGAACCGCGACGTCAAAGTGCTGTACTACTGCGGTCGGAAAGCGGCGTTCGGAAACGACTACGCCACTTTCATCTACATCATCAACATCTCCGGATACCTGTTCAGCTTTCTCATCAATTGTATAACAATGATAAAAGCGTCGTCGACGATCAACAAGTGAGGCGGCCGCGTGTTTCCTAGGCCAACCCTCCGAGCGTTTTCAGACTGGTGCGTCGGCAGATAATCAACGTGCGCTACAGTCTCGTGATTTCGTTCATCTCGTTCGTGCTCGTCTCGATCCCCAACGCCATCTCCATCATGTCTGTTCACTACGAAGAGGTTGCTCGTTTCCCCGTAATCCCCCCTCTCAATCACTCTTCCTTTAGGCTGTCAGTTTCATCTCGAAACCGTCCACCTACTTCACTTGCGTCAACTCGGGCATCAACATTTTCGTCTATTTGTCGCTGAACGCCGAATTCCGGCACCAGTTCAAGTATCTGTTCTGCAACAGGAAGCGGGTCGTCACGTATGGAGAGGCGGAGAAGGCGTCGAAGACACGTCACCACCACGTGGATCCGCTCGTCGCGCATCACTCGGTTCATTCGCTAGGCTGATCGTCGAAATGAATTCGTTTGATGATGATGATGATGTTGGTGAAGGGACCATCGGAAATTGACCGAATAATCGAGTTGGCCGCACTCTAGAATCATCAATATTGTATGAGAGGGAAGGCGCGCAAGTTCGGGAGAGCAGCACGCGGAAGAAGGGCTCTGTCACGCCTCGGCGAGCTTCCGAGCGGTCCTCGAAATCCGAGAATAATTGCCAGTTATTGTCTAGGAGAATGGGCAGCCCAAGTTCAAGAGTCTCCTACTCTCTCTCTTCACTTCCTCTTTTTGTTCCATTAGGCCCCCCGGCTTCTTCGCGGAGGCTCAAAGTGTTAATGATAATGGAAGGTGTGAGGGCTCCGGCGAGAGCATCACTTTGCTCATTTCACATCACATCATGGTCTTCCTTCTTGTTTACTCACTCATTTTCGGCTCAAAATGCGCCGTTTGACGGAAAAGCCTTTCAAATTGAGCCGTCGACAGGAGATGTTTGAAAGAAGATGATGATGATCATCAGTCTTCTCTTTTCAAACGTTTTGCTCATTTCATTCCAGAGCTCACCGCCAGAACAGTTGCGGTTGTGGAGAGCGGGAGAGCGACAGAGTGCATCCATCCTATCCGTTTTTCGTCCCCCCCACCCACCAAACCCTCCTCTCGGGGTTGGTAGAGTTTTTCCATGAAAATTCGATCAGTTTGCTCTGTGTTCAGGTCAAACTTCCCCCCGTCTTTTTTCGTCGTTTCACGGACCTCTAACTCACTTATGATTCCCATTTCCCGGTTGTTAAGACGTCAAGACCAAAAGTTCCTTTTTCCGGCGACAAAACTCATTTGGAGAACGAGAAGAAGAGCCGAAAAAGAAGAAAAGACGACAAAACGACTGCACATAATGCGCACTAAATCATCGTTTTCCGATGTTATTATTACACTCCGGGAGCCCACGGACCCGTCAAGAGTGATTATTCTCTTGTCAGATCCGGGTCGACGCTCGTCCCGCCGACCGATCGATCATGGCAACAACTCGGAACGCGCACTTTCGCCAATCACACTTCCCTCCGCCTCCTTCCAAACTTCAATCTCTCGTTTTCATCTCTTTTTGCTCCTGCTTGACAACTATTATACTGGTGGGAAAATGGGCATTTTCCGAGGTCTGTCTTCTGTTTTCCTCATTTCCCTTCTCTTCTCCTTCCCATTCTTGCCGTTTCGGATGTGTATTTGTGTGTGTGTGACTTCTCGACATAACACGATTTACACACAATGCTCCGTGAGCATGGAGCGGCAGCTCGGAAGAGTCATACCTGTCGGAACGGCGCGAAATTAGATTCCATTCAATCGACGTCCGTTCAAATGAGGGTGACTAATCCCGGAAAACGAGCTCATTCTTCCAGAGCCAGGGGTACTGTATTACAGATGACTCTTGATTATCTCTTGGTGTTCAAGAAGCTTGTGAAGCTTGATCTGGAACCGCTTCGAAGAGAAACCGGAAGGTCTCCTCAGCCCGTTGTAACTATGGAATCCGGAACTAGAAGCATTGTGATTGTTAACCTTGCTGGGGGGACAAAAAGAATATAAAGTAGATGTTTAACCGCTTCTTTCTCTTTCTCTTTTCTGGCGCTCCTCGGGCCGCTTCCTCTCTGGTTTCCATAAGGGAAACAATTGGTTTGCATGTCGATTCCGCTCGAGACATTCGCTCGTCGCTCTAATCGAGTCGCTTTTCCAAACCTGGTAGCGCATGTCTCTTTTTCCTCTCACAAATTGCTCCGCTCTTGCTCCTTTTCATCGCTCCCCGCCCCTCCTTTTTCTGTCTCCAGAAGACATCTCCTCAGCACAAATCAAAAGACAAAAACACTTGAAGTAGGGGGGAGTGGAACGTCCGCCCCCCAGTCGTCAATATAACTGCGTTTCTGAGGCCCCCGCGAGCGAGCGCGCGCCCCTCCCAATGTCTTGTACTTGTCCCGATAGAGGTTCTGAGAAGACGTGGTCCCTGAAGCGAATCGTCGTTTGACCCCTACCTCATCAGAGCGAAGTGGAGCACTTTCCGAACTCCTCCCACTCGCTTCTCCCTCCATTCGCACTAATTCATTCGGATGCTAATTGACGCCAACCACGCGACATTCCAAACAACCTCCTGCGATAAAAAACGGCATCTCTGAAACCTTGGGCACTTTTTTTCTGCAAACTTGCACTCGAATCTTGTTTATAGCCTTTCACAGCTGCACTTCTTGTTGTCTCTGTTTTCGCCAAAATCCGCTTTTCTCCACTTCACTCTTCAGATCGAAAACGTGCTCTACCGTAAATTGTAGAATGTGTGCGATGGAGCGCGTTGGCTATCTTGAAAAGAAACTGTTGCGAGAACTCGAAAATCACTGCGTTTTGGCGTCGAACACATGGCCGTTTCGAATTGATCATCGTTCGCCCGAAAAGGAAGGGGGAGACCGAAATTATTAATGACTCGCGGCGGCGCCGGGAGCGCCTTTATGAATTCGTGAGCACCTTTTCTGAAGTGTCCTCCGGCCTCACCTTTGTTTTTCTTCCCCAAAAACGCCACGTGGCAGAGCAAAAAAGCTTGCGCGCCGAGCCCATACACACACATTTAATTAATACCGAGACGGAGAGTGTCGTTAAAATTTTATGTGTCCCACCCGAGAAGGGGGGTCCTTTTCTCTCTTTTTTCTCGCCATTTCGATGTGTGTCCTGGTGACGAGGCGGATGACGAAGCCGGCGCGGGAGCAGAGGGCACACGCGGCTAATTCCAGGTTGGAAGGGGGGAGCATCGCGTGTGTGCTCCGTCGGGAGGAGCCGTCTCCTGGCGATGACATCGTTTCATTATTCATCTCCCATTCTCATCGAATCCTATGTCCTTCCTCTTTTTCATTACTTTTCCTTTCTCCTTCTTCTTCTTCTTCTTCTTTTTTCGGGGCGGACAGAGTACGTCGTCTTTTTTTATTTGTTATGACTTTTGGTTCATAGAGGACATCTGAAGTTCCACGTCTTCTGAAAGGCGCCCTCACCTCCAAACAATTTTCAGAGAGGCGCGGAGAGGCATACTTGAAGAGCCCCGTTTCGAAGATCGCCACTTCCTGCTTTTGTCTCGTGGAATCTTCCGGATTCCAGAGTGATTCTTACTCGCTTCCCGAGTAATTTCCCACGACGACAGATTGTTTATCAGTCGTCTCGATGAGAAGCAGACCAGAAGATCACTGCTCTCCACTGTCGGCCTAAAGAGTCGCCCCTCGATTACTGTGGGATGCCCTTGCAAGAGCTCCCCGCCGTTTCCCGGTGTCTGCTGCTCATTACCCGATTACACAAGGTCCCCGGAATCCCGAGGGACAATCTGGTAATGTTGCTAGATTTCTGTGTGCTGCTTCTCAAACACAGACACACACACATTTCCAATTTCCCGCCTCAGTTCTCATTTTCTCGTTTTTACTTTTGTCTCCTCGCGAACCAGAGAAGGCGGTGATTTTTGAAAATACGAAATGAAATATTCAAATGATCGTTTCGTTCGTCGATCATCTTCTCGAATTCTGAGGTCTTCTTCGAAAATAACGAGAGTTCACATCGCCGCGAGAGATATTTTCGAGAGCGCCAGAGAGAGGGAGAGAGGGAGACTTATTATTCCGGAAGGTTTGTTGCAAAGCGGCCCGGCTGCTTGAATTCGACAATTTGAGAACGCTCTCTTCGTTTCTCGGTCTCTCGGTCGCGACGTCATCATAACGCCTTCTTCTAATTCCAGAAACGAAAGACGACCTTCTGTCTCCTTCTTCTTCTTCTCCTTCTTCTGCTTCTGTCTCCTTCTTCTTCGTTTCCATTTCTATTCCTCAGCTCCTCGTTTCGTTCCGATAGGTTTCTTTTCCAATTCCGCACGTGCCCTCTTCTTGTCTCACATTTCAGACTTCCCTTTTTTCTCCCGCTCTTTTCTTCTCTTTTGACCTACCTAACTCTTTTTCGGGCGATGAGCCGAAAACAAACGCATCATCAAGAGTCCCTAACAAGAAGTGAGCGGAATCCGATTACCACGAGCGTGTCACCGAACACACCGCGCTTCGCAAAACGTTCCGAGTGTAGATTTACGAGATTTTTGCACACGTGCAGCGGATCGTAAACGTGTCAGCACTGACGAGTCGCTGAGCATAGCAACCGTGCTCCGTTGCAACTTCTTCTTCCTCCTCCTCCTCGATGCTCCGCATCGAGGAGGAGGACTTTGTCTAATTTTGCCCCACTACGACCTGTTTACCGAGCGGAGAAAAAGGAGGTCTAATCACTGGCACTCCATCACTTTGCTCCCGCTTCCAAGAAACTCCTCCTCGCTCCTCAACTTCAATTCCTCATTTCCCGCGGGCCGTTCGTTCTCTCCTCATGCTTCTCCGACACAATATCCTAAGTTGTTTTGGTTTCTTTTTCGCTCTCTCCTACTTCGTCTTCTCCTTCTCTCCGGGGGTCGTGTCTTGTCGCAGAACGGATTATAATCGAGTCGGACCACCGAACAGAGCACTTTCCCTCTTTTCTTTTCCTGCTCCCCATCGCACGCTGCCGCTGATTGAGCAATGCCATTGTCAGGCGACCAGGCGCGAGTGGCAAGGGCAGGATTAATCATTAGTTTGTTTCGACCGGCAAACTGGCTATTTCGAGAGAGACAGAGAGAGAGAGAGACGGATTTTTCGAAGGCTATACTTTGAACTTTACTATTTCCCACGGGGCACGGAACCCGAAAAGATGTTAGTTTCTGGATGGTTCTCAGGGGGCGAGAGGCACGCAAAAAGAAGAGGAATCGAGTGCCCTTTTACTCGACGAAAACGAGGCGGAACGACGAGCCCTGATGAATTCCTTTCTTCCGAGAGTTCAAACAAAGCTCTTTGGGTCGAGAAAAGTGTCACACGGCTGCACTGTTTTCTTTCTGAAAGCCATTTTCAGCCCGAAATCTCTTGCCCTCCCTCGCTTTCGTGACCTTCCGCTTCTCGCAAGCGATTCAGAGTTCTCGGGGTAAAATCTTCCGAGAATATTTGGTCAGTTTGTTGAAAAACATTGCTCCGCTTCAAGATTTCCGAGCTCCAAAGTACCTATTATCAGTCCTGCTCACGTTTTCGAAACTGGCAATCCTACCCTGAGCTGATCCTTTCGTCTTTTTTCTTCCAGACGAGTTCAAGCTCTCCGCCTCTCGTGAAGTGTGTCCATTATGCATGTTTGGCCGCCCGCTCGCCGGTTCCTTTCGCCCATTAGCTCTCAATCTTACTGTGACATCACCCGGAAACCCTTCCAATTCGAATCGAAATCAAAAGAGAATCCTCGAATGAATGGGAACGGACGTCACGCGAATGGCTTCTCCTCTTCCTATTCCTACAGTCGCCCTTTGCTCGTTTTCGTCTTGTTTCGCGGGGGGAACGGAATCCGTTTAAACAATTAGCCTTTTCGTGACTAACTCGTTTATCTTTTGCCCCCTTGCTGCCTCCTCCCCCAAAACATACATATTCAGAAGACGTCCAACTTCTTCTTCCCCTTCTTCTTCTTCTTTTCCTTCCTGCCGGCCCCAAAAAGTTCTAATTCCTGTGGACTCTTCTTTCCGACACTCCGAATCAGTCTCGCCCCTCTCCTCTCGTTTACCGCCATAATTCAATGGTCTCCGAATTCGCGTGAATCCTGTCTCCTCCTCTCTCTCTCTTTCTTTCTCTCTCTCTCTCTCTCTCTCTCTCTCTCTCTCTCTCTCTCTCTCTCTCTCTCTCTCTCTCTTTCTCTCCGTCTCGTGCTCTTCCCGAGACGATGTGTCACTCTTTTCATTCGAAAGATGAACTCCAGAATGCTGCACGATGTCATCTACATGCTGCTCCTCTCGACTGTAGCAAAGGAGGTCAAGACGACGGAGCAGCCGCCGGGCTCACAAGTCGATCCGGTGCACTGCGAGTACAATTCCAATCATAGGCGAAGTATTTTGACGGTAAGTGTTCCGTCTCGGGAGGGACTAGAAACCGAAACCGATCCTAGTCCCTCCAACCATCTCGCCTTTCCAGGATCTTCTTCAAGACTACGATAAAACGATGGTACCGTCGAACAACTCGGTGCAAGTGAGTGTGGAGCTCACAGTTCAGGTCAGTTCTCTTTTCTTTTTGATCCGGAGATCATAGGGTTCTTATTCACCCTTTTCTTCAGACAATCCGCTCGCACGTCATCTTAGATTAGGTTGTTTTCCCTTCTCTCCGATGACGTGGCAGCCCTATCTTCTTTATTTTATGATGATACCTTCAGGACATCTCGTCGATATCGGAGATCTCGAGTTCTTTCATCGCCGATGTGTGGTTCAGTCAAGTGTGGGAGGACCCTCGGCTCGAGTATCGGTTCGTGACAAGCCTCCGCGGGTATCATCTTGCCTTTCCAGGAACATCTCGTGCAAAACAAATCTTTCGCTCGACAGCTACGTCAGTGAGAGACTGTGGACACCGAACGTGTGTTTTGTGAACAGCAAAAGCACCCAAGTGCACAAGTCGCCCGCTTCCAACATACTTCTCATCATCTACCCGAACGGTACTCGCAATGAAATCGAACAGAGAGAACACTCGTCTTTTCCAGGCACCGTTTGGCTCAACTACCGAGTTCAAGTCTCGGCTCCGTGCAGTTTCGAACTTTCTAGGTTTCCAATTGATGCTCAAGAATGTCATCTCGTCTTCGAATCGTACTCGTACAATGTGGCAGAAGTGCGGTTAAACTGGCAACAGTGGGCGCCGGTCACAATGCCGCCGCCTGAAGACTTTCGACTGCCCGACTTTCAATTCTACAATGTGACTTGGGGGAAAACGTCGAACGAGTACACGGCCGGGATGTGGGATCAGCTGAAAGTCACCTTCAGGTTGGTGGAAGAACTGTGAATGGGGAAAGATGAGAAGATGACGTTCCATTAGCGGAGTCGCTTTCGTCGTGTTTTTTGCGAGAGTTCCACGTCAGATAACGGCGCAGCACAGGAAGATTGCATAGTTTCAAATCATCCGCTCTCTTTCGATTCAAGTCCGGTTTGCAGATTCAAACGGTTGTACGGGTACTACGTGCTGCAGATGTACCTGCCAACGTACCTGTCCGTTTTCATCTCGTGGATCGCCTTCTGGATCGACACGCGAGCCCTTCCGGCCCGAATCACTCTCGGCGTCTCCTCGCTCATGGCCCTCACCTTCCAGTTCGGAAACATCGTCAAGAATCTGCCACGCGTCTCGTTCGTCAAAGTGAGTTTCAGCGTTCTCGAACTGCCCTCATTTCGGAACTTTTCAGGCGATTGATCTTTGGTTTTTCGTCTGTGTCGCCTTCATTTTCTTCTCGCTCGTTGAGCTCGCCGTCGTCGGCTTCGTGGATAAAATAACAGAAATCAAGCGGAGGTCGCGACGAATCAAATTCCAGCGAGCCATCGCCGGCGGCACAATAAAGAAGTGAGTTGTCGCGGAGAAGAGGAGCACTTGAACGAGAGCACCACGATTTCAGTGATCGGCCTGTGAGTTTCAGAAAGTACTCGTGCACCTCCAAGTGCAATTCGGTTCGCTACAGCATGAACAACAATGATGATGAGGAGCTCTATAATATCAGGTAAGACAACGAAAATAGGCCACTTTGATATCAATCGGGAGCTCATTCGATTCAATTTCAGCGGCGAGCAGAACGGAAATGGCATAAGTTGGAAGAACAACAGCTCGCGAGAAGCCTCTGCAGACATGGGAGCTCGAGTCGACTCATTCGCCGCCAAAGCATTTCCAGCCATGTTCGCCGCCTTCAACGGTACCTCCCCCTCACTGATTATTTCCCCTCTCTCATCTTCGCATTCATTTCAGTCTTCTACTGGTGGTACTACTTGTCTCGAGAGCGAAACTAACTCCGGAGCACCTTTCGCTCTCGCTATTTATCAAATTGTAGCCCCCCTCTGCCTGCCTGTGACGACGTCCTCCAAGTGCACCGACGTCATCAGCTGCTTCTCCGCCAGCTGCTCGCCTTTCAGTCTCCACGGGTCCCCTGTTCCGTACGATCTGCTTCCCTTTCCTCCCCGATTGTCTCAATTCGTTCATCAACCACACCGGGCTCATTCTCTTCCAAATTCACACTCAAACATTTCAACAACGAATAAATGAGAACTTTAAACTGCAACAGAAATCTGTTCAGATGGACCCTTTCAATCCGTAAAAGTTCTGCATGTTCTCCCGAGTCTACCCAAACTCTCGTCGAATCTTCTACATCTTCTTCCTTCGCGCAAAGTTTGCGCAAATCGCTCTCCGTCACCCTATCATTATCATTCAAATTCCAGCTCCGCAAACCCCTCAATTAGCTCTAATTCCCGTTGACTCCGCCCACGAATGCTCCAGTTTCGCCTTCTTTCAAACATTGAAAACATCTACTGGTTTCCCTCGCGAGCGAAAATGGCGAGAAAGAAAATGCCAAACATTTCGGTTATAGTTATCGAATAAGCCAAAGTTCGTGCAGCTGCAATTGCGGGCGAAAAAGACTCCTGAAAAATCCAATTACTTCTCGGAGCCAGCGCTCCGAGCTCTCCTCATTTCGCCGACCGCTTTCCTCGCCTTCTCGAAACACTTTCTGCCTTTCTTTGCCGTCATTTCGCGGCGAGTTCAGATCAAAACATGAGCTCACTGTCTGTCTGCACACTTTGCTCATCAGAACCAGCGAGCGAACCTCAGTTTGACGCCGAACGCGTTGAATTTGTATCGGTGCATGCCCTCCGATCGTCATTGCAGTCGGGAAGAAACTGGTATAAAGCGGCGGAGCAGCTCTTTGCTCCGATCGGTTCTCGAAATGAGTCAGATAGCATTCCCAGCCAGGCGGCTCTTGATTCCTTTCGTGTGACGCGTGCAGCAAACCACCACCAGCATCAACGTTTTTCGATTAATTTCTGTGCATGCGTGTGTGTGTGTGTGTGCAAATCACATTTCCTTCTTCGTTTCCACCCCGTTTTTCTTCGCTTCCGAAACAAAACCCTTCTTCTTCTTTTTCTCCCTTTCGCTTCCTGTTTTGAACTTTGAATAGTGTACTTTCACTGAGCAGAGAGCTCCTGGGAGCCGCCAATTATCAGTCTATTCAGAAGGTTATGAGGCGTCTCACGGCGTCTAGCCGCCTTCTCGAAACGCCGTTCCGCTTTTGTATTCTTCCGGATTCCGAGGAAGAGTCGAGTCCACGAACACTCCCCGAGTTCCTCCTTATCTCCCCACTCAGTTCCCGGTCACACCCCACTCGTTCAGATCCTCTCCTCTGATCACTGACGAAACCAACTCGTGATATCAGGTCACACTTTCCAACTTTCGACATGTTTTCCACTTCGAAAACGACTTCTCACAAAGTTATCCCTACTCCTATAGGATAGATCAAACCTCACGATTTCACCTGCAAACGCTCTTCTCGGAATTCTCGCGAAACCTCGGGGCCAACTCGCATTTCTCCTCGATTCGCGTTTCCAAAAACTCCGGGGACAGCAGCGATAGATCAAGAATTTAGGGCGACACGCCCGTTTTCGCTTACTGAGAAGCTCTTCAAGCTTCTCCAATTTTGGAGATCAAACCAGCTGTTAGATGACGTCTTGCCGGCTCTCTGCATCCTCGCTGCCGAGCGCCCGAAATTGTGTTGCCCTGGGCAATGATAGTGATTGTTCAGGGTGTGCTCCCTCCTCTCTCTCTCTCTCTCTCTCAGAGAGCCCTCACATGTCTTCTTCCTCCCACATTTCATTCATCTCGCCGCTTCATTACCCCTTCTTTCTATTCTCTCTTCTTCTTTTTTCTCCGCTTCCTGCTGTAAACGTGCTCCGCCAGCCTCTGCTATCGGTATATCTGTTAATTAGGAACCCTGCGGGAAATGAACCGGCCGGCCGCAGCCGTCAAAATAAAATATATAATATAGGTGTGTGTACAGCTTCTTTCTCTCCCTTTGCTTTCTCTCCATTTTTCGTGTTTTTTGTAGTTTAGGTGCCTCTACAAAAAACAAAAGAAAAGTCAGTCTCGCGTGTTCCAGAGATGGAATTCGACGAGGACGCCGATCGGTTCCGCGTCTGCGGAAGGATCCACATCAAGTACGTCGCCTCGTTCTGCGCCGTCTTCGGAATCTGCGCCACCGTCGGAGTCTTCATCTTCGGCTACACCATCTTTCCGTGGTACCTCTACGAAGAGTCCGTCAACACCACCGCCAAAATCGCGTTCGTGTGCTTCCTGGTCGGCGGATGCAGCTCCCACGGTCTCATTCTCTACGCCCTTTACTCCACCAGAGTAAGCGCGCTCCACCGAGAACACCCGCCATCGAAACACAACCGTTTCCAGCTTCAGACCCAATGGCTCATGCCCGCCTTCGCCTACCACATGTTCATCGCAGTGCTCAACGCCATCACGAGCCTAATCGCAGTCGGAGAGTTGTTTTCCGAGGTACGCCCTATAATTTCACTGCTCGCGCGCAAACACAACTCTGCGTGACGTTCAGGGAAGCATCTCGCTGCGAGACCAGCTGATGGCCAAGATCGTGCTCGTCGTGTGCCCGACCATCTTCGTGCTCCAGATGTGCGGCTTCTACGTCATCGTCAAGTGCCGCAACTACATCCAATGCAAAAGGAGACACGTCCGGAACGGAGAACCACCGGTAGGCCACTCGAGTTCGGAGCATTCTGAGACGAACGAGCCGTTTTCAGCGAGTCCGGGAAGTGATAATGCTGTCGAACACGAACAAAGTGTCGATCATGGAGCTCTCCTTCGATCAGGTAACATCACTTTCCACCTGCAGTTCCCCGAAAAGTTTCTGATTTCAGTTCAACGAAACGATGTACTCACCTGCCTAATTACTAGGTGACACGAAGCAATCAGAAGCCAAACCGACATTGTGATATGTAAAGAACGATCTCTTTTTGAAAACCAATAAATTAATTCATAACAATCGAGACGTGAGATGAGAAAGGAGAAACGGGGACTTGAACTTGAGATGTAAAGCTGAAAGACTTGGGAGCGATGAGAGAAGCTGTGGATGGGGAATTCAGGACGAGACGTGTCTTCTGAACCGCCGCAGCAACGAAGAGATCGAAACACTGACGCCGTCATTCATTTTGTCGTCGACGACTACATTCTTCCGCTTCTCGTCGTCGAATCCCGCGGAAGCGTCCACTGAAATCGAATGAAATCCTTTCCGATTCTTCCAGAAAACTCGTAATACCGAAAGAGTACTCGAAGGAGACGGTGAAGTCGTTTTCTTTTGAATATACCATGAATGGGACCAGATTCCCTTCGGAGACCAACTTCCTGCGGTACGATTCCGGGCAGCAGAATCTGAAAAAGACAAATGAGAGCTCGGGAAATTCGCCGAATCTCGGCCCACCTGTAACCAACTGGTCTGAAATCCTTCTTCATTTTCAGTTCCAACCCATCTTGCCAACATCCTTCGATGCATTTCGACTCCACTTTCAGAATGTCTATGATTATTTTCTTGCCTTCCGGAGCCTAAAAACGCATGATTACACCTTCTGGAGCCGAGAGCTCAAAACAAAACGTCACCTTGATGTGATAGACGCACGTTTTGTCGCGGGTCTCCGTTGATTGACGGATTGTGATTTCGAATCTTCTGATCGTCTGAAATTGTCGAATGACTACGAAAACTCGAGAATGCTCCGACCTCTTCCGCATCCAGAGAACCGCCGCAGAACGGAGAGAACGAGGCAGCAATTCGCTGGCAGTAGGGCCCTCCGAAGCCAGTCGGACACTTGCACACTTTGCAGTTGCGCGAGTTTGTGAAGCCTCCGTTCTGGCACGGAGCCTGCTGCGGACACCGTTCCTGGCACCTGTAGTGCTCGTTCATGATGAGGACGTCGATG
The DNA here is from genome assembly GCA_963966605.1 of Caenorhabditis sulstoni. Classification (NCBI taxonomy): domain Eukaryota; kingdom Metazoa; phylum Nematoda; class Chromadorea; order Rhabditida; family Rhabditidae; genus Caenorhabditis; species Caenorhabditis sulstoni. The sequence continues at coordinate 4,296,810 of OZ016476.1, read as the reverse complement.
AACGAAGGCCCCTCGAGCTGTCCCATCGTCTGCTGAAGGTTCGTGTCGATGGCAGTGAGCGTCGGGATGGAGTCGATGGTCGAGAATCTGAAAATGATCGGCATGAAACGGATTCGGGAAGTTTCTCACTCGGTGGGCGTGTAGTGCATGACACTTCCGACGTCGTAGGGCAGTCCGTAGGTGGACATCTGCCGAGGCGAGATCTTTGCAAAGTTGAACAGAAGCTCCCTTTCGACGACCCGCGGGTTGAAGACGACTGAGTCGTCGCGATCGAACCTCGACTGCTCGTGGAAGATTCCCAGTGCGTGAGCCAACTCGTGAGAAGTCACTCCGAACTAAAACAACCTGTTCTTTGTTGTTTTTCATCTTCCGGAGTGACTCACGTGCTCGCACCCCTCTCCAATGCTCACAACTTGTTTCCCTTGAGACGCGTCTCTCCCCACGGTACTCCAGCAGCCCTCGTCGTTCCCGATGAACAGAAGATACTGGGAAGAGAGGAAAACAGATATTCGGGAGGTGATATCACCCTCTTACCTCTTTCTGGAAAGACCTCGGTCGGAACTCGATGCAAGTCTCTCGGTACCAGAAGTGAATCGCCTTGAGGATTGCGTTCTTCGCTTGAGGAGCTCAACTTGAGGCATTCAGTAAAGGAGTCAAGAGTGAGAACTTACAGAGAGAGGAATGGAACACGAAGGGCACACCGTTCTTCCAGATCGTGGCCGGATAGTTCTGATCGAGGTAAGCTTGTCGCTTCGTTCTCTGATCCTGAACTCTGTTGGGATGGCCACGTGGCTTCGCTGCCTTCCGGTACTCGGTCGATCCGTTCACAATCAGACTCAGCTGTTTGTAAGTGATCGCCATGTCTCCCTCATACAGAATGTCTCTGAAACAGCAAGTGTGAGGATTGACGTCTCCTATTCGAGTATACCTGTATTTCCGGTTCAACTTTCCGATGGAGATCGGTTTTTCCGAGTACTTGAAAATAGTGGAAGCATCCTAGAGAGGAGAGTGAGGAACTGACAAAGAAGGACGACTTACGAAGGAGAGATGAGAGTCTGAGTACTGTTCCTCGACGGAATACTGAAGAGTGTCAAAGAGACGATGCGTGTCTGACGGCTTCAGAATGTCGTGAAGCTGAAGAAGAGTCATCGAATCTACAGTAATCGAGTCTCGCCCACCTTCACACTTTCATTCGAGACAAACTGAGCTCTCAATAACTCGAAAAAGCAAGCGAAGAAGATGAAGAGAAAGAAGAATACCGTCGTTCGTTCAGAAAGCATGTTGACCAGAACAAGAACCAGGATTGATGCACTTTGGGCGCATGGAAGGGAAGTCGCAGACGGACAAGGACGCTAATATGCTAATAGGTTGATCTTGATCTGCTTAACGATGGAAACGAATCGAATTAGCGGGAGGAGTGAAACAGTTAGTTCGAATAGAAAGAGAGAAGCTTGCCTTGAGAGCGAGAGACGGTTCTTCTGACGCCTACGTGAACGGAGGGCATCTGCAGAAAAAAACACGTTCTTCTGCGCTTCTTCTCCGCTTCGTCTTCTCTTCGACCGCCACCCGCACGGCCACGCTGATTTACAACTTTCCCGGTGTCCTTCCGATACTCGGGCGGCTTCGTCTTAAGATTCCCATCTCCCCTCCCCCCATTCTTCTTCTTTTTCGTTTTAGTTTCGTCACCGCTGTCCGACTAGCAAAAGCTGAGAGAATAAATGACAGGAGAGACTAAAAAGAAGATGAAAGGGCGGTCTGCTGCGACGAGTTCCTGATGCAGTTTCCGTTTTCAGAGGAGGTTCGGTGGGGCGAGCTTCCTGTCTTCTCAGATACTTTCGAGTTCTGTCTCTTCTCCGTTCTCACCATGACAAAACAGAGAGTGAGAGACAAAAGACGAGAAGGAAATGCGGGCGGGTATACACAAGACTACATTGTATCTCTGTGCCCTCCCCTCTCACCTTATCATCACTGTTTCTCTGATATAAACACCACGTTTCCCATACAATCAGTGAGTTTTTGTTTTTCTCGATTCCGAAATGACATCTTCTTTTTCTTCAGAAAACCATTGCGGAAAGCCCAAAATGAGCGACAAATACGCGGCGTTGAAGCTGTTGAAAGTGGAGAACATCGGCGATTTCGTCTACAAAGTGTCACTCAATCGGCCGAACAAAATGAACGCGTTGAACATGGAAATCTGGAAGTGGGTCGGAGATCCGAATGAATTTGCCGAAAGGGAAGTTTCAGAGAGATCGGCGACTGTTTCCAGTGGATCGACGAAGATCCCGACTGTCGGGTCGTCATCTTGGCCGGGGAAGGGAAACACTTCTGCAGCGGGCTCGATCTGAATGGTACGCCCTCCACTTGTTCTCTCGTTCTAGTTTCAGAGTGTTGCAGGTGTGAGCATGGAGACTGGAGAAACAGAAGATGTGGCGAGAAGAGGCCGATACCTGCTGAGGATGATCAAGTTCATGCAGAAGCAGTTCACGCACATCGAGGAGTGCTCGAAGCCTGTGCTCCTCGCGATGCACGGCTACTGTCTCGGAGCGGCCATCGACATCGCGACCGCTTGCGACGTCCGCTTCGCCACGAAAGACGCGGTTCTTTCGGTGAAAGAGGTGGACATCGGTATGGCGGCGGATGTGGGAACGCTGAATCGGCTGCCGAAAGTGGTCGGAAACCATAGTTGGGTGAAGGAGATCTGTCTCTCCGCACGCCACTTCTCAGCTGGAGAAGCACTTCAGTTTGGTCGGTGAACTATTCTCCTCTTCTTCTTCTTCTCTTTTTTCATTCCGCTTTCTCTTCCAGGCCTCCTCAGCCGTGTCTTTGACACTCGAGAGCTGATGCTGACCGAGGTTCAGAAGCTGGCGAAGCTGATCGCTTTGAAGAGTCCAGTCGGCGTTCAGGGAACGAAACACATTCTGAATTACGCGAGAGAGCACACTGTCGACAACAGCCTGCAGTACGTGGTAAGACCCACAAGAGTTCGCGGGAGCGCATTCGCATTGTCACTTGCAGGCCACGTGGAACATGTCCCAACTGCTCACCGAAGACTTTGCGAGTGCCGCTCTGGCCTCGTTCACAAAACAGCCCCAGCCACCGTTCGCCAAACTCTGAGCTCGCTTTTCAAAATAAAGGTTATTCATGTGAATACAAAATGGATCAATCCGTCACTTTTCTTCTCCAAGTGCCATCAAAGAGAACATTTTCACGAGCGAAACCGCGAAAACGTATTGCATCGAGACGTGAATGTCGTCAAACTCCGGACGCGTGCGGAACTGAAAAGATAACATTTGGGATCTTCTCTTGTCAGATTCGCTCTCACCGTGATGATATATTGGATGAATGCGATGGCGAGAAGAGTGTAGAGAGCCGCGACGAGCAGGAATCCGAAGGTGATGTTGAGGGTGAGCACAGCGTGAGCCACGTGGAAGAGCATCGAGCCGCTGGCGACGGCTCCGAGCAGTTTGCTCCTGTCGTCCGTATAAGAGAGCATGACGGGATAAGCAAAAGAAGCGACTATCTGGGTCATGAATGCGGAGGGCGTGTCGAACCAGTTGCTCTGATTGATGAATCCGATGAGGATCGAGTGCTCGAAGATGAACGTGGCACACATGATCCGCTTGCTCTTCTCCGTCAAACGGTGTTTCGAGTTGAAGAAGATGAGACGAGAAACGAACGGAATGAGAAGCGAAACGATGAGCACGGCGCCCAGTTTCAGAAAGACCAAGTTGAAGACGGGAGACGCGAGATAGTGCCCGATGAGAGAGGAGAAGACGGCGAACAGCACGAAGACCGAAGAGTTGGCGAACATTTTGGAGACGTGCGAGCCGGAGGCGAAGGCCGCGGGAGACAGATCGGACATCGAGTCGACGACCTCCTTCGCCCCGTTCAACGAGTTCCCCAATTCGCTTCCGATCCGATCGGCCTGCTCCGGCAGTTTTCTGAGGTTCTCGTTGTAAAAGTCTCGGAAGACGTTGCTCAGATCGGTGTAGTTCGCGACGACTTCTCGAAGCATGTGCGACACTTGATCGTACTCGTTTTTACCGTCCGTATTCATATCAGCGAGTCGTTCATATCCGTCGCCTGAATTCAGAAGACTCGTCGACGCCGTTCAGAACGCGAGAAAGCTTACTCGAGTCTTTCGATTCCTTCGTCATTTCGTGTCAGTTTTCGAAAACTAATGGGCGAAATGAATCCGAGAAATCTCTTGGCAATTATGGAAAACGTGAAAACCACAAAGTTCAAACATTTATCTGTACATGTAACGAGAACTCTTATAGTCACTTCTGGAAGTGTTGAGTCCACTGATCGTGAAGAAGTTGATTGTAGGCGTCGGAGCCCTCGCGCCCTTTCGTCTTCATCGCCAGAATGTGCTCTCTTCGCTTCAGACGGCGTTCTCTCATTTTGGAGAGATGATAGCTCGAGATGAGTGGAAGAAGGAAGGCGAAGAGGGGATGGAGCTGGAAGGGGGACGGAGTGAGATTACGGTACGGAAGAGCAGGACTCACATAGAAGATGAGCTTGACCGTGGAGAGAGTCGCCTGTTTGTTGAGGAAGACGTCAAAGTCAAAGTTGCGGAGAGAGAACGTTCCGATGAGGTAAATGACTGACAGAAGCATGTTGATGGAGAGGATCGAGGTGACGAAGGTGGTCGTGTCGATGTTCTCGACCACTTGGAACCGTCCCGACAGACTGATCTCTATTCTGAAACTCTCTTTCTCTCGAGGGTCTGCGTCTCTCGTGCTCACCTGCTCTCTCGCCTCTTGTTGACAATTCGCACGACTTGCAGCAGGATGAGAGCAAGAATCGCGAGCAGGAAACAGAAAATGTAGAGGATGTTCAACTGGAAGAGCACAGAAAGATCAGAAAAGGGTTCAGCGGGATTACTCGAGACTCGACTCCTCTCGGAGGGCTGATCGCGGAAATGACGGGCGAGTTGTAGTCGGCGTCCTGATACGCCCAAACGAGAAGGGAAAGTGGGAGGACTATGCACTGGAACAGAGAACCACTTTGAAAGAACGATAGAGAGAGCGGGGGACTCACGAAGAAGAGGTAGGTGACGATGTGCCACACGGAGGAGGTGTGCTCGTAGCTCTGCACTTTGATCGTGGCCAGCAGTCTCTCAATTACCATGAACACCTGCAGAATGCGCGTTTTCAGTGAACATTTCGGGTAGGTTGAACCTGAGTGAGCATCCCACAGAACAGACAACACGCGATGGAACTGTGCACAATCGCGTACGGAGCCATCGGAACGTGAATGTCACACTCGGATTGGTAGTCGAGAAACCGTTCGAGCATCATCAGATAGGAGGCAGTGAAGAGAAACGAATGGAAGATGGCGGCGAAGAAGTACATGGTGAGAAGAAGCTGCACGTCGCGGATCAGAAGACGTGGCGTGAAGCGGGCAACTTACTTTGAAGTTCGGATGGAACGTCGAGTTCCATATGAACGTTTTGACGAAGTAAGTGCATGTGAAAACGGAAGAGATGGAGAGGATGACATTGATCAGATACACGGATTGGTAGCCGATCGAGAAGGCCGTGTTGCTGTTCTGGAAAGAGGGAGGATCGAGGAGTGCGAGGGAGGGCAGGATCACCTCCTGACAGACGTCGACCAAGTTGGCGTCCATTGCGAGAGTTCACATCAGTTGATTAGTGTGACAAGACGACAAGATCAACAAACTGCCGCCACGATCCTAAACAAACGAATCGGGCCGTTGTTTGCAAAGAGACAGAAGAAGAAGAAGAAGGTAGAAGCTAAAGGGAGGAGTCTTTTCGCTCCCACTCATTTCACTTTTCAGATTCTTTTCCCCAACACGTGAGCTCGACTTTTTGCTCTTTTTCTCATTTTGGATGACTGAACTCTAGGTGTCTTTTTCTTTTTTTTTTCAAAAAACACGGGAGCATTCGGAGAGAAAATGAGAGAATGAAGACGTTTGTCTTTTTTCGTTTTGTTGTGTATTTGACATATTTGCATTTATTTTCGGACGATTGGCTCCAATTATCTTTCGAAATAAGAGAAACAGAGCAATTTGGAAGGAACCGCACTAAGATGAGAAATGCAAATGCGCTCTGACGCACGCAATTGCACTTACAGTAGGAATTCAGTGGAGCGCACTTACTGCACTAAAAGATGAGAAAAATGATGAGCGTATTGGGGGTTTCTGGTTTTCGAGTTACAGCTATAATAAGCTCCGATTCAGCGATTATCGCTTGTCAGATGACATTGGTTCTCATGCAACGCTCGAAACGTGGGAAACTGAGGGGGAATCTGAAGGCCGGAAAAGTGGCGGAAATGGGCGATGGAGGAGAGAAAAAAGAGGGATAGAGGAGGAGAGGGAAGTGAGAAATCTTCTTCGTACCGCCGAATTCTTCTCAAGTGTCATTCTGAAGTAGGAGGCGTCAGTTGAAATGTGAGAACAACAAAAAGTTGGTTACTTCTTCGAGACTAAAGGACTCGAGCACTCGAGGCAGGAAGTGCGCTCTACGGAGAAAGAGAGTTCGAATCCGGCAAAACACGTGGCGAGTTGATAGGCACGGCATTCAAATGAGAGGACGGCTGCTGTCATAAATGAAAAACGGCTGACGAATGAAGCGACGACGCAATGTTTGCCGCTTGATTCGGATTTCACGTCTCTTCTACAATTTCAACGACGTCCCTCTTTTGTTTTCACGGGCCTCATCTCCATCATTGAATTCGTTGCGTGCAATTCGATGCTTTTAGCCGAATTGTTTCAATTCTGTTTTGTGCGCGTGTTTGCAGACAAAGTTCAACTCTTCATTCGGTTCATCTGACTCGATATCGAGTCCCAGTGCCTCGAAATGGCATCTTCGTAGTTCAGAGCGCCCTCTCTCCCCGTCGATTTGATCTGCACCGTCGTCCGAATCTTCGTGTGTCTTCTAGAGTCCAGATGACGTAACGAGCCGAATCCGATGAAGACGATGAGCAAGTTGTAGGTGGGAACCGCACAAAAGACGCCTCTCGCCGTGGTGTAGTTGATGTAGCCGTTGAAGAAGGACGGGCCGAGTGTGCGGACGAACAGAATCGAGACGAGGTACCAGCCGACGAAGAGCAGGTATGTGCAGCTGACGATGAGAGTGAACTGCGACGATTGGAAGATCTCTTCCATCTCGTACCTCACCGACAGAGAGCTCCTCTGCCTCAAGTACCTGAAACAGAACGGAACTGCCAAGAGGTCGGAAAAGACGGAGTCTACCGCTTCTTGAGCCGATTGTGAGCGGTGAGCAAGACACAGTTACAGAAGAAACTTGCAATGTCCACGTAAAGTAGGAGCCAGAAGAAGTTGTTGAGCTGTTGGGCAGACGACGAAGGGATCAGAATGAACGAGACGAAGTTGTCTCGAAACGTCTCGTTCCGGTAGATGTCATACACTATCAGCACGTCTGCTCCGAGCTGAAAAGAGACTCGTTGCTCCGAAAATTTGCGATTTCTCACCAGAAATATGGCCAAAATGGGCCCTAATGCAACACGGACATTCTCATAATCGTGTGCCATTCCGATCGCAATGAATCTTTCGATCGAGAATGCGATCGGAAGCATCATCGGAATGGTCATCAGAAGGAGTGTGAGAATGTGGACCCATTTGAAGAAGGGCACTTCGATCACCAAGCCGCACTTGGAACTGACAAACAACGGAACAAGCGAGTGATATCCCTGAAAACGTCCAGTTACGGCTGATTGGATTCCTTTCCCGAACTCACAAAGGCGAAACACAAATCCATGGAAAACAGGAGAGTGCTCACGAAATAACAAACGAGAAGACACTTCAAGTTTCCGTGGAACGGAAGAAGCACAAGGCGTTTGAGAATGAAGTAGGAGAGGCCCGGAACGGCGAGCAACGAGACGAGGAACGTCCAGAACTGCGCGAATCGGTAGATCGGATGGTAGGTGAGTTGGAACGCCAGATCGCACTTCGTCAGGTTCGTCTCGACCATTTGGGGACTTCTGGAACGAAAGATCGAAGCAGACTAGAAATACGAAAAGACGTGAAGAGGTGGCAACAATGATCAGTCGAAGAGAGCTCCCACCGAATGAGAGCATGCTCCAGTTGCTCCCGGAGCTCTGACTCTGTTGGACGTCAAAACCCAAACAATCCAATCACACAAGCAACTCTAATCAGTTGTGGGGCGGAAAAAGGAAAAACCCGAGTCGACGCACGGAATAATAAAGGCTGAAATCCACTTTTCTGGAAGAGATAATTGAGTGAACCACGGTGGGAAAATGGTCTTTAGACTTCAAACGAGCCCTTTTTTCCAGAATTCCAGAAAAGTTTACTCTGAAGTTTCAGTGTAAAGTTCAAAAACAGGCGATGTGTCTCTTCAGCCCCTCCCAGAATCTCTGGCTCAGACGTTGCTCTCCCAACATGAAACTGATATTCTCGCATCTGAAAACGGTCTGAAAACGACTTTTCAGAGAAAAAGTTCTCTCGCGCTGAAAACGATAAAACGTCGGCCATAAAACGGAACGATTCCTCCGATTCGCTCTATTTCTCGATTCGAACATGAAAAGTCTTCTTCAGATTCTGCTATTCCTATCGATTTTCAGCTTTCTCGATGCGGAAAATCTGCAGCAGTAGGGGGGTCCCTCTGATTCATAAACCGTTTTATTCTTCTTTTCAGAACAGTGAGCACTCAGCTTTCATCGCTTTCGAAAACATTGACTGAACTGAAAGTTTCTGATTTCCCACTTCTTTTCGACACGAAAAGAGTCGATCTGGACACTGTTTTCCAACCGAACTGTAATTTTTTCTCTCTCTCCTTCTCAAAAGTCTCCCCATAATCTCAAGATTGCAGTTCTTTATCCGAATAACGTGTTCGCTTCGATGGGCGACTCAGAGTTCAAGAACAGTCTGAAGGCTCGACATTCATCCCTTCATCTGAAAACAGATCGGTCCTCTTCCAGATTTATACGTCCTACGAGCCCACTTCCACTTCCGACGGATCACTCCGAGCTCTTGTCACAATCCGTTACAAAATGGGAGGACAAGTGCACCAGATGGACAAGGAAGCGACCCTTTCCGAGGTAACACTCCCGGACGAAGCGCCGTCGGAACGAGTTTCAGAGCTCGCGGAGTCCCACTGGCTACGTGTTCTCGTCATTCGAAAGTGTTTGAGAGTTAATAAAACCTTCGAAGCTCGCTTCCCGTGTTTCCCTGAGCACACTTCCTGTTCTCTTCCTGTTCTCTTCCTGCCGTCGTTCGCACTCAGATTCCGCACGGCTCACTGAGCCGGACACCCTTGTTTAACTGAGCTTTCGCTGGTCACTCTTATTGCTCTCCACTCGAAATTCAGAAAATGTTCAGTGCAAACTCAGAAGAGATTATTGAGCAGGAAGCTGAAAAAGCTGAAACCGGTAAAAGCTCCCATTTGTGTTTTATAGGAATAAAAACTTGCAGGCTCCAACTCAAACTCCGAATCGGTTCACCAGCTAGATTTGTCTTCTGAAGCACTCGTGACTTCGACTTTGAACATTCGCGGCAACAAAATCACTACGGCAAGTGCACGTGTGTCTGTTCAGTGGAGCGCATTTGTTTTCAGGCATTCCGACCCCGCACGTCTCCGTATAAACGGAATCTCGGAGACGTGGAGGTGTCGAGAGAAGACGTGAGGTCGCCGGATTCAGTGGCTGCCACGTACACGATCCGAGAGAATCGATCCGAAAGACAGACGAAAGTGAAGTTGGAGAGTCTGGAAAGACGGCTGAAAGCGAACGAAAAGGCGAGAAAGGAGATCGAGGCGGAGGCGGAGAAATGGAAGGATCGGGCGACGAAGAACTCGAGGCGACTTCCAGACTTGGAGCTGGAACTGGCTGAAACTGCCCAAGCGAAAGGGGAATGGCAGTCGAAGAGTCAGGAGTTGGAGCTGCAAAACAAGTGGGAAACTGAACGGGGGAGTAGAGAACGTCTTCAGTTTTCAGACAACTGTCAGAAGAGCTTCTAGAAGTGCAAAAGAAGTTGGAGGTTTCCGAGACCTCTCTGAAACTGTTCCATCGGAAAATGATGCCAATTTTGAACATCGAAGCAGAGAACACAGCTGAAAACGGGGAGAGATCGGTTGACGAGAATCTGGAAATGGTGGAGAAGGAGGTGATGAGACATCAGACAAAGTGCGCGAGTCTGGAACAAGAGAACGCCGCTTTGAGAGAGAAACTGGATCAGGTAAGTGGAGTGTGATTCTCAATGGAGCGCACTTTCCAGATGTCTTCCTCTCTTTCTCTGAACCAGAATCACGTCTCCACTCTCATGGATCACCTGGAAACAAATAAAGCGCAGAGCCGCGAAATGCACGGCATCTGCCGGAAAGAGCTCGAAATGCGTCAGGAGCACGAGAACCGCATCAACCATGACGTCACACTTTTGAGCTCGACGATCAACGAGCAGAAGTTGGAGCTGGATATGCTGAAGGCGGAGATTCGATGTCTCCGATCGTACTCTCAAGAGATCTCCACTTCCAACAAGAACAACATCATCCTCCTTAAATCGGCTGAAACCGAACGCAAGAGTCTTCTGGAGACACTCACGGTGCTTCTGAATTCGGAAGAAGAGCCGACGGAGAACAATGTGAAAAGAACGATCAGAGACCTGGTTCGAGAGAAAAACAGTGAGCAGACGAAAAGATTGGAGGCCGAAAAAGCAGCGTCGAGTGCTGAAGGAGTGCTTCTGGAGCAGGCGAAGCAGCAGAGGAACGCACTCTTCCGAGCGAGGTTTTTGAAGGGCTGAGAGGCGTCTTCGAGAAGAGAAGGATTACAGAGTTTCGGAGGAGGAGTGCTCGAAGTCTGCCGAGAAAATAGAGGAGTTGGAGCAGGAGCTGCTCGCGAGTGACCTGGAAAGGAAGAACCTCGAGCACAAGATCGAAGGGCTCGAGAGATTCGTTTCGAAAGTCTGCACTCGTCTGGAATCATGACTCTTTTCTAATTGCTTTCAGGTATCTCAAATGTTGAACTTGAATGTCGGAGGTGTTTTCGACGCAATCTTCGATCGGATCGAAGAGCTCGTCGCTCAAGAGTCGGTGTATCGAGTGGTGGTGAATGAGAACAGAATGATAGTGAGCGGCCTCGGAGACTTGATGTAATTGATGACACTGATTTCAGTCTGAAAACCTCCTGCGTGGGCTTCAAAACGTCCGAAAAGAGATCATTGTTGGCGGGAAGAGTGGGGGAGGGACGGAAGGGAAGAAGTCCGCCGGTCCCCAGAATGCCGTCGTCGCCACTGCCGCCAAGATCATTCAGGTAAGTTCGCTCTATTGATAATCACGGAACGGTGATCAAGGAACGTTCCCACACTCTCAAAACCATCGACAAAATGGACAAGCTGAATAAGGATCTGCTCGCAACAATGACCATCGAAACATTGAGAGCCGCCGATATTGAGAAGACCAACTTGAAGGTAAGCTCGCTCCATTGAGAACGAAAGTCACAAAAGAAGTTCAGAAGAAAATGAGCGAGCAAGACGCGCGAATTCGACAATTGGAGCGGGAGAAGAAGGAAGGCGAGCGGATCCGCTCGATAATTGCGAAATGGGAACGGAGGAACGTGCCGAAGGGGAGCGAGGAGAAGAGATCGCTGATGAGGAAGGCGCCCTCGATGGATCAGATTCGGACGAAATCTCAGACTTCGATCACTGGATTGTCGCCTGTTTCTTGAGCAGATGGGGTCACAGAAGAAACATTCACTTGAGAATAATGAAGAAATTATTCACCAATTCTATTTTCCGATCTTTGACTTGATCCAATCGATAACTCCTCCTGGAAAGAGAGAGAGTTCAGAAGACGTGACTCCAGAATCTAAGCTCACCAGTCTTGTTACCGTTCTCCTGCACAACAGTTCCATTCATTCCTTCCATTGGCGGCGGCGGAGGACCGCCTTGCTCGGTTCCGTTTCCACTTGGGGGCTCCATTCCGATTCCGTTTTCAGACGGCGGCGCGGGAGCTTCGTGAGCGTCGGCAGTCTCCTCAGTGGAGACAACGGCGAGAACGGATGCGAGGAGGAAAAGGGAGAAGAGTCGGACGAACAGCATACTTGAACTGAAATGAAGGGATGGATAGACGGCGATGGCGGAGCGACGAGAGGGGATGATCCTGCTCAAAACGGAGACTAGATTCGGCCGACAAAAACAATTTCCGCTTTTATAGGCGGCCGGCGAAAGTTCAACGATTGCGCACAGTCAGAAGGGAAAACGGGGGATTAGCGGGAGATCGAGATGCGTTTCGGCGGGGAAGAGAGAACAGAATACGATACTCGCTCGTGAGGGGGAGCTGACATAGATGCTCCGCGGAATCTCGAGCAGGTCAAGCAATTTACAATTTCTTGGAAATGTCAAAACGTTTTTGTTATCAACAGGTCATTCCAGTGATTTCACGATTAGTCAATATTTCTCATTTCTTTCATCAAAACCGGTTTGAGGAATATGCTGGGTGAGTCACATCCGACGCCTGTCCGCTTCCATCCTCAACCTGTAGAGTACTTCATAACAAGTTTCATCGTTTACTTCGGAACCTTGATCTTGTTCTCGCTTCCCGCGTGCTGCAAACGGAACAAGAAGAAGAAGCGCTCGAAGAGCAAGTCCAAGAATCACAAGCGTCAGAAGAAGTCCGAAGAGACGAGGACGGTGACTCCCGTCGTCCAGACGCCCGTGCCGCTCGTCGTCGCCCCTCCCAAAATGGTCGTCGAACCGCTCGGAGGATCCGCGGAGGCCGTCGTCGTCAAACCGGCCGTCGTTTCGAATAAATCGAAAGAAACGGCCGAGAAGGACGAGGAGAAGAAGAGCAAGAAGAGCGAGAAGAGCGAGAAGGAGGACATTGCCGAGCTTCTGCGGTATGATCTCCGATCCGTTCCGCTTCAGGAGCCGAACTTTCAGCTGCCGCGACTACACTCTGGACAACCTGCCCGATTTGAAGTACTTGTTCGATTTGTTGGAATGAATCTGTTGACGATGGAACATAAATGAAGAGTAAAACGTTGAACGTCTTCTGTGGTGAAGAACAACTTTTTTTTGACCGATTTCTTACTGTTCTTTCAACACAATCGAGGAAAGTGTGCTGAAGATTGATTAAGCCGCATCGGTGAAATTCTCGAGCCTTTTGATATTTTTATGCCAGCAATTTATGTATCTTTGTTACGACGCTCACTATGGAATAAGATTACTTTGTTTTCTTCTTTCCGTTCATCCATCATATCTTTAATATTGAATAATGAGTGCTTCTTGATCGGAACGCATTTATCAGGAGGCCGATTAAGTGAGCGAAGGATGTCCTTGAGCCACTGGAATCGCGAATCTCCGAAGTGGCTGAGCCTTCGACGGCTGCCTCCGGATGGACCTCCTTCCGTTCGATTCGTAGCCCGACGGCTCCGGAAGATGGTTGAATGACTCGGCGAGCAACGAGAACGATCCCTGGATCCCGGACTTGTACTTCTGAAGAGCTCGGTCCGAACTGAGGGTTTTCATCATTGAATCGAGTTCCGGAGGCGGCGAATCACTGTTCGTGTGAGATCTGAAGTCAAAGTTTTGGTTCAGATTGAAAGTCCGAATCGATTCTAGAGTTTGTCAAAAACTGACCCGGTTCTCCGATTGAAACGAGTGTTGGACGACTCTGTGAGGATGCTGAGCTGTCGGTCGTCTCCTTCGCTCTTCTGAAATGAATCGAATCAACGAAACAGAGCGAGAGAAAGACTGATCACGGTTTCCTCCCGCCCGATCATTTTCATGGCCACCTTGTGTCTCTTTCTCTCCGTCCCCACTACCCGCTGACTTCTGCCACAGTCCACTCGATCACACACATTCTGTGCCCCCTGAACCTTCGAAAGATGCCCGATGCCTTCTCGAAACCATTCCGTCACAAGACCCGCTTCTTCATCCTCTTCCTGTGTCTTCTGTGTCTCTCGATCTCGCAGTCCAACACCCTCACCCTCAACTTCACCATCCTCTGCATGTCGACCCAGTACAACGTCTCCTCATCTCCGCGCGGACCCATCAAAGTGCTCGATCTGATGCTGCATCGGATCCTCGAGAAGTCATACGTCTACACGGCCACTCAGACTAACTTGTTGTTTTCTGCAGTCGCCGTGGGAGCCATGTCCGCAGTCTACCCGCTCATGTTTCTCATTCAGGTTCGTTCCTGTACTGATTCGTTTCGAAGAAGAAACTAATCCGAATTACGTGCGTGCGTCGTCATGACTGTTTTTTGTGCTTTGTGTGTGTGTGAGAGAGGGCAGACTACACTCGATTCATTTGAATGGGAGACCACGAGTGAGTGATCTGTTCCAACGATACATTCTCGTCACGAACCGATGGTTCTTCAGAAGCGCGGATCCCGCTCCATCGTCGCTCTTGTCGGCGTCTTCTCGGCAACAGCCACAGCCTTGATTCCCTGGATGGCCTACTTGGGATTCTATTACCTTCTACTGATGAGGTTCCTTCAAGGAGCCGGCCTCTCCACAGGCTTCACTCTCATCGGAATTGTGACGAGACAATGGTCGATGCAAGTGCAGGGAGCATTCTACTTCGCGTGTCTCTCATGCTTCTTCCAAGTGCGTCAGATGAAAAGTCTTCCGAGAAACCCCCCGCGTTTTTGCAGATCGGTCCCATCTTCACGATGCCGGTGGCGAGCTTCTTCTGCACTTCCTCCCTCGGCTGGCCAGCTGTCTACTACCTTCATTCCCTCGTCACCCTTCTCATTTTTCTTCTTTTCTACTATTTTTATAGGTTGTCTGCCAGCTGATCCCACCTGTTCATCTTCCCTTTCAGAGAAAGTCCTCACACGCACGACTTTGTCACCGATCACGAGCTCTCCAAGATCCAACGTGGCAAAGCAGAGACCCGCAGACAGCCTGTTCCCGTGCGGCGCATCCTCACGGACCCCGTTGTGCTGAGCATCTGGCTCACAGCTCTCGCCAACTTCATGGGAATCCAGTTGACGATGCAGTTCTCGCCCACCTACCTGCACAGGATTCTCGGGTTCTCCGTGCAGGACACCGGTCCGTTCAGTGCGCTTCCTCAACTAACTACTGCTTTGGTGAAGGTGTCGGCCGGCTATTCGGCTGACAAGCTGGGATGTTGCTCGCCACAGACATCGGTGAAGATCTTCAACAGCCTGGCTCTTGGCGGCATGAGTCTCACGTTTCTCGGTCTCGCACTGACACCGGCTTCGGAGCCGTACCTCGGACTCTTCATGCTCGTCCTATCGTGCTCGATCATCGGGTTCAACTGTGGTGGCTTCTTCCGATCTTCAGCCCTCTATGCTGCGTCAGTCTCCAGTTGTGAATATTATTCTTTTCAAATTTTCAGCCAGCACAATCACTTTGTGATGGGAATGAACTCGTTTCTCAACTGCCTGGCAGCACTTCTGGCTCCAGCCATCGTGAACATCTTCGTGAAGAATGACACGTGGCACGAGTGGTATTGGGTGTGGATGAGCCATTTCATCATCATTTTCTCTGCGAACCTTGTCTTCCAAGCGTTCGCGAAGGCTGTTCCGGCAGAATGGACGAAGCCAGTCGAAGCAGGCACAAAACAATCGGAGCCAGCCGAAGCCGCCACAGATGATGTTATCATTATCAGGTTGTGACGATTCCTACCTTACATCAATACTACGAGTATATGCATTTCCGGCCGGAAAACCGAAATGAAGTCTAACCTTTTGAACATTGAAAGTGGCTCTGATCTTGTATCGATTGAAAGTTCTCTCGTCTCGTTTCGCCATGTAGACGATGATCGAAAAGAGGGCGGCCAGTTCGGTGAACAGGAAACTCGCCTGAAGCGGAACATTAAAGGGGGCGATTCTCATTCCAAACGGACTTTCAGGCACCAGAACGAGAATCCGTACGACATGTAGAAGAGCGGATCGTCCATTTCGGAAGCAGCGTGGATCTTGTTGCCGACTTCTTTCGAAACCGCCGACATGTAGACGATGATGCACGAGAAGTTTGCGATTCCTGAACGCATTCAAGAGGAAATATGTCTTTGGGGGGACAGATGGGAGTACCTGAATTGATGTGAAGCAGGGAAGAAACGAGCAGTGAGGCGTACGGGTTCTTCAGACAGTAGCAGACGACGGCCATTACGAGTCCGAAGCCGTCCAAGAGGATTCCGACGAGCATGAACAGGAACGAACGACGCACTGACTCTGAAACACTTCTTCGTTTCCATTTCCAGAATCTGTGGTCTGAATACGTTGCACTGAAGTCGTCGTGTCGCTCGGCTCCTCATCCGTCAAATAGTAAACTGTGGTGCAGTGGAAAGGTGTGATGGCTGGAAGGTTCGAATAGTTTTCCGATGCAACCATCGGAACTCACGATCCGCCCAGCAGAAGAGCCACGGTCCGATCGTGGCGTTTTTGAAGTAAACGGGAGCGGTCGCAGTGGATGTGTCGTCGAAGTTGAGCGTCTGATTCGGAAACACGAAGTACTTGAGTACCTCGGAAGTGTACAGCCAGTGGTTGGTGGACGAGCCTGGCAACAAACGGAGAAGTTACCCTGGAATCCAGACGACGTCCCGAGCCCCTTCCCCAACGAGCTTCACTTCAAGATCCGACGTCATCAGAAGTGTGCACTTCCGATTCACACCGATTTAATTCCGGGGTCCGTGAGAGTGCGATGACTGGATCTGACTTACAAAGTGTATTGCAGCCGCAAGCGATTGCCGAGCAAATGAGTGCGAACTTGGTGAGTCGATCCCGATTGACTCGTCGGATCTTGATGAGTTTGTGCTGGCTGACGGGTATCACCATCATCTTCGCGACGAATACAGAGGGGGCGCGAGAGGAGAAAGGAGTGAAGTGACTTCTTCTCCGCCTTCTCCGACTAAACTCAATTTTGTGTGTGCAGCAGGGGGGCAAGAAGAAGAAGTTCCATAAATATCCCTCTTTTATCGGCACTTACAACGTACATTTCCAATTCAAACAAGAAAAAGAAGAAGTAGTAGGGGGGAGGAAGAGGCGGAAATAATAATAATTGAGAATTTCGAGGTGAAAACACAAAGAGTGATAAGGAAAAAGGGAGAGAAATATTTGACAAAATCGAGGGTTTTCGAGTGAAACGATGTAGTTGATGGGAGAAAAGTAATAAGTTACAAACATATATATATATATATAAAAAGGGCCAATTTGAGAAGGAGAAGGTTCTTTGGGAGGGCGGGGGAGGAAGTGAGAGGGAGAGGAGACATTTGGTTTGGAATCGGACAAAGAAGGAAAGAGAGGTGAGGATGTTTTACAAATCTCAGGTGTTTACAAATCAAATGGGAAATGAATGGCAGTTAATGGGATTTGGTGTTGTTCGGATAAGTGGCGGGGAGAGAGATCAATTCGCAATTGATTCAACTGAATTCTCTACTTCTTTGGCGATTATCAGCGAGGTGGTGGTGGTGATGATGAAGGAGGAGGAGGTGGAGACGAGAGAAAAGTAATTGGAATTGGCGTTTCAGAGATAGCATAAAGGCGGATTACAAGGATTTGGAAGAGTGAGAGAGAGAGAAAGAAAAAAGGCCCGTTGCTAAACTGGGAGAGGAAGAGCAAAGACTACGTAAGACTTCTTACAGTGTGATGAAAGAGTTTTGGGTGAGGAAATCGACTCGGAGATCGGAAACTGGGCGAGGGGGAGAACAGAAATGAAAACGATTTGGATTGCTTCCGGAAGTTACCCATACAACAGTTGAGACAAGAGAAACGATCGAAAGAAAAAGAGAGCAAGAAAAAGAGAGAGTTAGGCGAGATCGGTGACCGGCGTCGGCAGCAGCTCGAAAACGATTTGACGCGGTCCGGCGACTGGCATGCGCACCGGGATTTTAGCCAAGAACTCAGCGAGGAAGCAACCTGCAACGAGGACGAGATTCAGATGACGTTCAGTTTTTCTATTTCACTAACCGGAAGCGTCGTTGCTTCTGACCAAGAAGGTCTGCGTCTGCACCACCTTCTCCTCTCCGATCGGCTTTCCGAATCCTTCCGGGATCGATCCGGACGGCGAGATGCTTCCGCTCTGAAAATGGGTTCAGTTCAACCACCCGTCTTGTTGCCTTCTTTCTCTTACCGTGTGCGAGTTTCTCTCGTGCGTTCCGACCACCTTCTCCTCCTCTCCTTCCTCTTTCTTGGCGGCGTCGTTCTTGAACGTGAGGTTGAGGGCGGCC
The DNA here is from genome assembly GCA_963966605.1 of Caenorhabditis sulstoni. Taxonomy (NCBI): domain Eukaryota; kingdom Metazoa; phylum Nematoda; class Chromadorea; order Rhabditida; family Rhabditidae; genus Caenorhabditis; species Caenorhabditis sulstoni. The sequence continues at coordinate 4,278,675 of OZ016476.1, read as the reverse complement.
GCGTTGGCGTCTCCGTCGAACTGGTTCTGATTCTGGACGACCATGTGAAGAGCGGCCTCCGTCGTCAGCTTCAGAGCCACGTCTTCCTCCTCGTCGCGCACCTGCTTCGCCTCGTTCATCTTCTGGTGTCTCTCGAGGTGAAGCTCCAAATTCTTCGAGTCACGAGTCTTGTAGCTGCACTCCGAGCAGTCCAAAAGCGCCAGCGGCTCCTTCTCGTCGTTGTTCTGCACACGAGTCGTCACTTGGTTGAAAAGAGCCATCATCTGACTGAGGTCTGGCGCGGATCCGTTCGTGACTGCTCCAGCGACGTTGATGTGCTCTTGAGCCATGTGCATCATCATCATGCTCGGAGCCACTCGCTTATCGCACATTGCGCACTTCTCCTCGACAACAATCGGAGCGGCAGACGACGGAGCCGAGTTGTTGTTGGCTCCGTTAGGAGTGCCGGATGGCTTATTGGCGTTGGAGCGAGGCGTGGACGGGGGAAGGACTCCGTGGGCGTCCTGTCTGTGCTGGCGCAGCTGCTGTCGCGTCTTGAACATCGTCCGGCACGTGTCGCATCTGAACGAAAGCTCGCCCTCGCGCTCCTTGACCAAAGTGTCGATGTTGGCAATGACTGTCTTGTTCTCGTCGATGACGATTCCGTGCATTTTGAGCATGTGCGTCCGCAGGAAGTACTTGTTGCAAACCTCCTTGTTGCAGATGTCGCAGTAGTTCTTTCCGTTCGACGAGTACTGCCTCTTCACTCCGCTTCCCTTGTTCGGCGTCGAGAGTGCGGCCAACGAGTCAAAGTCCTGCATTCCAGTGAACTGCTGATGGAGTGGCGACTGGAACATGAGCGGCAGTCCCTGCAGTCCTTGCGGGAAGAGGTTTCCGAACAGCAGCGACTCGTCTTTCATCTTCTGCGTCGTCTGCTGCTGCTGCGGCGGCGGCTGCGGCTGCTGTGTCGGTTGCAGTGGATTCGCGAGACCCATCGTGGCGAGTAGAGACTGCATCAGCTGAGAGTTGGGAGCAGTAGGCGTGACGGGCGTCTCGTCTCCAGTTTTCTGTCTCTTTGCCGGCGGCATACCGTCGTCGTCGTCGATCGAAGAAGAGGCGACAGCGGACGAGGATCCATTCACAATCACAGAAGACGTAGCCGAGTCGACAGAAGACGCCGTGCTGGCAGCACTGCATCCAGTCGACGAAGAAGTCGTCGGCAGCATCATGGCAGCCAAGGACGAGTTGAGCGAGACGGCGGCAGCTGGCGGCGGGCTCGGCGACGAATCCCCTTGCTCTTCCACCTCGTTCTCGGCCTGAAAATACGAGAGGTATACCTAGAAAAGAGAGGAAAAAGCAACTGGAAATAGACTGGAAGCCGCGAAAGACTAAATGCTAAAAACTTATCAGGAGGCGTAAGTGCCCCCCAATCTATGCTAAATCTAGGTATGAAATCCCGGCTAATCTGCGCCGCGTCAGCTGCGTGACATGGTAATGCCATTTTCGTTTTCCAACATACCACTTTGCTCTGCTGAGCAGCGAACTGAGCAGCGAGCTTCGCGAGCTCTCCGGATCCGTTCGTCAGCAAGTCCATCAGGTTCGAGTTCTGCACCAGCTCGGCGATGTCCGCATTGTTGGCGGCCGCCTTGACCTTCGTCTCCGGCGCGGGTTGCTGCGCGAACAGCATCGACATCCACTGGCTGGCTCCTCCGCCGACGCCTCCAGCTCCGAGTCCGTTCGCAAGGATATGCTGTTGAAGCTGATCCTTGTCGTCGGCTTCGATGGAAGCGGAAGACGGCGCTCCGGAAGAAGACGTCGGACTCGCCGAGCCGCCAGAAGACGTCAGAACACAAGCTCCACCGTTATTCAACATGTTGAATTGGTTACTCGACTGAAATGAGCAAAACATTTTGCACTGATACTGAATGAGGGGATGAGATGAAAGGTGGAAGAGGGTGGATTAGAAGGACGCATCAATGGGCGGGTAGAGTGAAGTTGCTCTCGATCTCTTTCCGAGATTTCAGGATTATGAGACTCAAAACCTCTTCTTGCACATGACTATGCGAAAAATAAAAAAGTTCCCACACCCCTTTGTCATGTCCGAAACGCCGAAATTAGATGGAAATGTTGCCAAACTCTAGGCAACCTTGAGAAAAACTTCTGGCTCCCGGGCTCCGGGAGCTCCCACCATTATGAAAAGTGCTCGAGCAATCTGAGCGAGTGTATTTCGGCCGGATTTGGATTAGAATTTGTAAAAAAAAAGGGGAGGAGCAGTGGATGGAAGAAGGTGGAAGATCATCCGGAACCAATAGGATATAGTTGATGAGCCGAAAAGAGGAGCCGAGATGAGGCGCCGAGCCAACGAGAGGGGCTCATTTTTGTAGAAAAAAGAGGGAGGGGGTATGCGGGAAGGCAGACTGAAACTTATTCCGATCTCGAGGAAGAAGAGGGAAGAGCAGCGGATGAGGAGAGCGATTCCATCAAAGACCAGCTGGTCAGTTTTCAGATTAAATTATGATTGGTCGGGGGAGGAGGAGGAGAACGACGACGACGACGACGGACGAGGGGGAGGAGGCCATCGAAAAAAGAGACAATGGGAGGGTGGGGGGGATTAAGAGGGGACGGACGGACGGACCACCCAGCCATTGTTTAATGAGGTGAGATTTCGAATGGAGATTACAAGCAGCACTTGAATAGGACGACAAGAGAGACATGTAATTAGTGGACGGAACAGGTAAGGTCCACTGTTTGAAGATAAAAGGGTCAAGTTCACGGTGGCCGAGACGAGATCGCATCGAAAGACAGCCAGTTCGAGAGAATGCAACACTGCGAGAACACTGATTACCTATCTTATCTCGTCCATCCTTCTTCTGGAGCCAACTGCTTATCATCTCTTGCGGACGCGCTCGAACACACAAGACCACACACGATCATAAAACGAACGGAAAGAAACAACTGACAATGCGCGCGCGCGCAGCGAGAGCGGGACCTCCTCCGTCTGCCGGTCAACTGGTCATTTAAAATGGGACGAGAAGAGTGGACGACGATAGCCGAACGAGAGAGCGAGCGAGAAAATGCAAACAAAAAAGGAGGGTTCTCGAGAAGAGTGCGAATGAACGGTCTTCGCTGCGGGAGGCAGGCCCGACTGCCCGCGGGTGAGGGCGGGAATGATGGTGGTGGTCCGTTTTTTCGACTGCAGACGTCTTATTAGAGTGGACGGGGGGCGGAAACAGTGCGCGTTTCGACGAGACGCAGCGAGGCAGCAGACGAAAAGGGGCGTGGCCTGGGCGTTCCGCGCGTATGCGACCCGCTCTCTCGCTCAATGGTACGACCCCCCTAACTAAACAAGAAATGCGAGAAAGTAAAGAAAGGAAGGAGAGGTCACGATAGACAAAAAACCGAGAGAGAGAGAGACAGAAGAGTGGAGTTGAATGGGCGAGTGTATCGAATCTCGAGCAGCAGTTTCCAGAACAAAGGGAGGCGGAGCGAAGCGGTTGGAATTCGTGCTCTCAAGAGCGGGGAGCCTGCTCGAGTGAGCTCGAGCTCTTCGGGAGCCGCCGTCCGAAGCAGGGGCTCTCGGAGTGTCTCACTTTAATCGAGTAATCGTTTCCTGCGATTTTCGTTTCAAATCGCCGGGGGAGGAGACGAAGGCTTGTCACGAATGGAGACACAGCCACGCAGATGGATCTCGCAATACCTTCCCGTATTTTTACGAAAAACTTTCTTCTTTTCGAGAATTTTGAAGGAAGAAAGGAGAGATTGAGGCGGGGGGTTTCGAGGATTCAACTTCAAATGAAATGTGATGAATAATTTGCACGGGGTGTGTGAAATCATCCTAATGAATGAAGAGTGGGGGGGGGGGGGGGGGACCTTCTTCTTCTCCTTCTTCGAGTTATCTGGGTCCGAAATCTGTCGCAGTGTATGGGAAACTGTGAGTAATCCGTTTTCCGAACCGATCGGCCCCTGACTTATCCACGCAACAATCGCGACGACAGGACCTTGACCACACCGTCCAGAGGGTCCCTTTCGAAAAACGATTCGTTTCCCACGACAGTCCTCGTTTACGGCCAATTAAAAAAGCGAGATGGGGGAGAAAGAGAGAGATGGGTTTATTGCCAGGAGCAAACGGCGATTTCTCATTCTCCTCTCTTTATCCATTTAAGGTCCGCTTGTACTCGCTAATTGCTAATTGTCACTGAGAAAGAACGCGACTCGAGCAGGTGCTCCGCGTCGAAAAAGGTTCGAAGAGGGTGTAATTTCGGATTGGTGTGAGGTCGAAAAAACGAAAAGAGGCACGACGACTGAATACAGTGAAGAGCAGCCGCGCGGAGAAAGAGGAGAAGGAGAGGTGGATTAGCGGCATGGTGACAAAGGGAATGCAAATGGCAGGGGGGGGGGGGCCCTTACGGTTATAGGGGGGGCCCATGTATTTGGAAATTTTCAAGAAATTGGAGAAATTCGAGCGGGAGAGGGGGGAAGGACGCTATAATTGCAGAGGAGAAGGCTAGACCAAGCATCGCGACCGTTTTCTTTTTCTTGGTGAAGTATGCGAGGGAACTACCGTAACCCGAAAAGCGAGCGACACCTACCGGATCCATTGACATGAGCAGCTGTTGCATTTCGACCGCGTTGGCCATCATATCCGTTCCTTGCTCGTCCGTTCGTTCCGTTCGTTCCTTCACACTTTCAACGTGTTCTTCGTCTCCTCTTTCTGCAACGAACTCGAGATTTGAAATGAAGCCAATCGAGCAATTTTAATGAGCACCCTCGCGCGCGCGACGAATTGCCGAGTGTGGAAGGGAAGCGACTAAAGTTATAAAGACGAAAACGGCGAATGGAAAAACGAAACAAAAACACAGGCTCCCCTAGAGAAATGTCTTCGGAAAATTGTAGTTTTAATTCGAAAAACAAAACACCGGCTCTCCGGGCCGTGAGCTGCGTGGAGTCGTGGTGTTGGAGACCGAAAAGAATTCAGAAATCAATTGGTATATGCTCGACAGACAACATCCGCTTGTTTTCAGAAAAACGAAGAAAAGAAACCAGAGGGCTCGGAAGCGAAGGTAACAGGAACCGAGCCGAACTTCGAAACGAGCCCGGATGACACGCTTTTCGGCGGCGGCGCCCTCCGAGCTTCTCTCCCACATAAATATATATTAATTTCAATTCGCCGCCGCCAACTTCTTCTTCTTCTTCTCCTTCTCACAACCGGCCCGTAATCGCGTTTCGCTCTCCGGATTGGCCGCGTGCCAACTCTCTCCCCTTTTCATAATATCCCCCCGCCGACACTCTCGCAAATATTTCCGGAAAAGAGAGGAAAAAGAGAGATTGATTTCGAAATTCATTCCACTTTTTCAATTTCAATTCCAGACCCCCGTCCGTCGCTCCCGTAAAACTCTCAAAGGGCCGCACGGAAATGGAAATGGGACGCGAGGCTCAGTGTGAAATTGGCAGGTGTAGTGTGAGTGGAACAATTGAGACACACCGGAATTTTATATCAGCCGTCTGGAGAGACCGGAGACTTCACCCCAAAAACCGATGAAAAGTGGCTGGAGCAACAGTGTGCTCGCGGAGCCCATCGGCAGCTCCGATGAGGAAGCAGAAGTGCAGGCGCTTCCTGCTGAAAGGCGGCCCCTCCTTCATATCACACGGCTCTGCCGGCACAACTTCCGAAATTTCTGTCGTCTAAATCAAAACTAATTCAAATCAAGTGACTACGAGTTTTTCAAGCAAGAAGGAGGAGGGAAAGAAGGCGTGAAAGGCGAAAACTGACGAAATTCGCTCTCGCGGAGCCGTAGAGCACATGAAAATCGAGGGGCGGGCGGGCGGGCGGGGGGCCCACGGGGCATAATATTTATATTCAATCGCATTCATTTTCCAAAACCACCACCCTCCTTCTCGCTATCAATTTAACATTTTTCACTTCTCACTCGCTCAGCCACTGCCCACAAAGCCTAATTTCATTGTGTGCCGTGGCTCGAGGGGCTTTTGCTCCGTGAGCACCTCATGACGACTACTATCCACCCCCGACTCCGCCCCCTTTTCGCGCTTTTCAGAGAATTCGCAAACTTCAAGAAGGGTGAAGAAGAAGAAGAAGACGAAGGAGTTGGAGAGCAAATTTACCGTACTCGGCATAATTCACTCTGAAAGCATTTCTTGCCGCCGGCGCTTTCTAAATATCCCCGAGGATATGAACTAATTTGATGGAAGTCACAAGAAATTTGATGAAAAGAGACAAGTTTCCTCCGCCGAAATCCGAAGCTCTTCGCTTCTCAAAGTACGACGCGATCGCCGCCGCCGCCTTCATTTCCATTCCCCCCCCCCCCCCCCCCTGTTCGGTAGACAACAACTCCAAGTCAGTTAGTGGGAAACAACGGACACGTAACCGAGTCAATCGGATTTCGACGCGACGAGTCGGATCTTGATTCGGAAGATTAAGGTCAAAATCTGAAAAGAGGCTCTCTCTCTCTCTCTCTAGCAGAGCTCTTCCGACTTATTCTTGCTCCGCGAGCTGCTTGTTTTGGCGGGAAACGAGAAATGGAAGGCAACGGGGGAGTTTGAAATCGAGGCAGTTTGGGAGGTTTTGTATTTACAAGTTTCGACTTTGAAACGGAAAGAAGACGGCAAAGTGATAAGACGGGAAAATAGAGTGATTCGCCGAAACCAGATTACGTCATCATCTGAAGAAGACTTCGCTACAAATTTGACTGTATAAAGTGAAGTGCGGCCTGCTGCTGCTGGGGCTGGGGCTGTATTCTTCGCTTCTGATGCCAATAGCGGCTTGTTTATCCGCTTCGGTGCGTTTATTTTGTCAACGAGATTAAAACAGCTTGCTACCTAGGGTCTAGCACGTTGCATCTGACGGAAGCCCCCCGCTCACTCACTCTCTCTCTCTCTCTCTTCCGAATCACTTTTACGGTGCGGCTTTCCGCGCGTCGAAAAAACAACACGCACTGGGCGGCGGGTAATTTGTGAGCGCGACGGTGAGAGTGTGAAAGATCTCTGCTTCGGTGCGACGAGAAACAAAAAGAGTGGTGAAGCGGCGGGGGGTTTATTGTCGTTGACGGAACGGACGAACGAGCGTTCGTGTTCGAAAATTGATGCTAGGCAGTAGGCAGTCAGCAGTAGTCAGTCCCTCCTTCCGAAGCCGCGTCGAGAGGGATCGGGTTTTTGTTTCTCTCGCGACGAGGAGCGAAGCTTTCCGCAATCGGTTCGGGAAAAAGCGAGCGGAACGGGTAATTCGCGTGTCCGAATCATCAGACGGGCGGAGGGGGGAGGCTACTCGATGGAACATTATCCAGTTGGATAACGACTAGTGATTTTTTTGGTTTCCACTGCTGAACAAATCAGCTGATTTGGAAGAGGCGGCAGCGGAGAAAATAAACTGGGGGGAAGGTCGGAAACGAGTTGGGTGGGGAAGCGAAAAGAGGCAGGAAGTCGGTGAAGGAAAGAAGAGAAAGAGCTCGGAGAACAAGTGGGAGGAAGTGTTCGGAGGACCATCGAGGACACCCTCAGACAGATTATGGATAGCAGACGTGATCGACGAGAGAAACTTCAATCGGTAGTGAGGAAACAGTGACAAGGAAGGATCAGGAGACTACCCTAGAAATGGTCAGAGTGAGTAGGAAAGAATCGAACAGCGCGAGATTCGCAGGCGACTTCAGAAGCTAGAATCTACACGAAGCCGAATATACATCGATGACTAAATGTGAAGAAATCAAATTGGAAGCAGAAGCCCTCCCTAACCGGGTTACGTCACTACCATCACCACTCCTCGTCTCCAAAATGGCCCCCCTCTCTCTAACAAAACCGCGTTCTGTCTCTCTTGTTTCTCTCAGTGTGTTCAAGTTTTGCTGGAGGTGGTGGGATAGGAGACGTTGTCAATTTGACAGCGAATCTCAGAGAAGGGAGGCTTCATTCCAAAAACTGTCGGCGGCTTCTTCTTCTTCTTCTACGAGGCGCTCGCCCTTCAAACAAATCATCTGTTTCAATGGCTAATCACCGAAAATCGCTTTTGGCTTCTTTAGCCTTTCCAAATTACAATCATCATCATCTCACAAAAGAGAGAGAGAGAGAGAAGTCGTGTTTGGGTGTGAATCGAAAAAAAACGGGCTTTCTTTTGGGTTGGGTAGATCGAAAAAGAGTAAATAGGATGGGCAGAAGAAGCCCTCGGAGAAGTACAAGCTCCGCCCCCTTTTCTCCTCATCCACCAGGCTCCGCCCACTTCTGAATTCTTGAAACCCTTTATCATCTTCCAGTAGTTGTAAACACGAAGCCAACAGAATCAGAATAACTGGTCCTCTCCAAATCGTAATTAGAATGGAAAGAATCTCTAGGCTAGCCAAAATGCGTTCGAAAAATTCCAGTTGGTTTGCTGCTGCTTGCTGGTCAGACTGCCAAAATCAAGAGAGAGAGAAAAGAGAGAGAGAGAGAGAGAGAGAGAGAGAGAGAGAGAGAGAGAGATGTGTTCGACAAGTTTATATTATTGTTATTATCCCGGGGGAAGACAGAGACTATTACCAACTAGCCACTCAAATCTACTGTACAGTAATCCTCGAAACGCTTCTTCTTCTCCTTCTTGCTGGCTTCTTCATCACACGGCTTGTCAATTAAGCGAGAATCAATCTGGTTTCGCCATGTCCCCTCCCCCTCCTCCTCCTTTTTTGTTTCGGACACTGTCACATTCCAAGATACTTTTTCGCGCCGGCGGCGGCACTGAAGCGCGAGATGAGTGGAATCGCTCTTTTCGAAAATAACCACACAGGGCTCTCGAGATGATGACCGGCTCCGGCGAGTCTCACTTGAAACAGAAAGACACAGTGTGCTGCCCAGATAGGCGTGATCTTTGGCGAGCTCGACTAGAGTCTAGAAGAGCAAGCAGTACCTTTTTGAATCAGAAGACGGATGGGAAGGAAGCGAGTGAATGGGAGGAATGTGTGCGAAGCGGCGCAAAACTGATAGCACCACTGTCCATCTTCTCCGAATCGAAGCGTACGGCGGTTTCGAAGGACATCAACCCCCCAAAAATTTCGACACCTTCTCTCTCTCTTTCTCTCAGTCACTGTCTTTGATTCGTTTCGTCGCGCGGCGCCTTCTACCTGCAGGCCACCCGCCGCCGGGCGCGGATCAAATTGATATGACCGTGTGATTTCGAAGGCGGGGTGCAAAGAGATAAGAGAGAAGCAGGAGGGTTTTGAACATCATGTTGAATAATGAAAATCGCTTTGAAGAAGAAAAAGAAGAACAAGAAGAAGATGAAGAAAATGAAGGAAACGGGAGAAAGAGGCCGCCAGTGAGAAGTGATTCGAATCTCAAAAAAGGAGGAGGCGGCGAAGACGTCGACGTCGAAGACGGTAGAAAGTGAGTGTGTGTGGACGAGTGATAAGCGGACTTTTGAGGAGGAGAAGACGTTACACACTCGAATCGCCTCGCTTCTCAATATCCGGCGACCACCCATCCACCCTCTCCCCCCAGCGGCACTAGGCCGAACGAACGATATGACAATTGGTCACTCACCTTGTTGCGCAAAAAACGACTCTCTCCTCTGTGTGTCTATATGTCCGGAAAACTGGTTTCGGGATGAAGTAGCAGGGAAGAGATCAGCGGCGAGAAGACACGGATCGTATGAAGAAGAGGACGAAGACGTTCGAGGGGGCGGAGACTTCTCTGAAACTGTAGTGTTTTGAGGGAGAAACTCGAAACGAGGAGTGAAGATTGAACAAGAGGCGAAACGAAGGGAACGCAATTGGAGCCAATGAGCAGAGAGAGAGAGAGAGTTTGAAACGGAAGAAAAAACAAAACGGTGCAATCAATCCAGATGGTGGATTCTTTGAAAGAGGAACTCATTCAATCACATTGGTGAGCTGCATGGTGCTGAAGAAATAGTGTGCCAGACGGAGAGACGTAGATCAAAAGGTGGCAGAGTCCACGAAAAAACGACTGGGAGAGGAGGGAACGCGCGCGGAACGGAGAGCAAATTTCAATGGGCCCGTCCTGCCTCCCCTCCCTCGGCACTCGTCGCACTGGGGGAGGGAAGCGGGTCTCCTCCGTCCCGCGCAGGAGGGTCCCTCCCACCCCCCGTCCTTTTTTTCCAATTCGTCTCACCCACACACTAGCGGGAGGCATTAAGGAGAACGAAGAACGAAGAAGAACGAAGGCACACATAAAATTGCGCAATCGGCCGAATGGAGAAAGGGGGGAGGACGTTCGAACGGACCATCCGAACGGTCGAATTCGAGAGCGAATGGAGGGTTTTGTGTGCGAACGGAGGGCGGTAATTGGACCTCCCGAGGAGAGCGGAGACAGCTTTTTTTGGGATTGACGGAGGCTGGTGAGTACCAAAATGGGGGTGGCAGGTGGGAAAATTGGGGGTGCTTGACATTGTGACAAGCTAAGAAGGAAATCCATGTCGAAATGAGCACGAGCACTTCCGAACAGCCTCCATTAGGCACCAGCTTGCCTTTCTGGGTCAGCCCTCCGTCGCAAAGCCCGGCTGCCAGACGTTCTCGGATCCGTGCGCTACTACAGTATGCCGCGCAGTCTTTGCAAAACTTTCGCCCGCCGTCTTCTTCTTCTCCCCCTTATCACTCCAGTTCATCAGAGTTCCTGCTGACCTCGATTGCAACAATTCCAAAGTGCCCTTTAGACCTCCGACCCATTCATTACAAAAAGTGTAGTACGGGAAGAGATGACATCACTTGCCAACGGACCGCCGCCAATCTCGAGACTCTTTCCGAAACGACAGAGGTCAACCGGCCCGCTGGTCCGAGAGAAAAAGAGAGAGAGAGAGCAGACACACAACTGTTCCATCGGGCAGCCGGTCAAAAAACTTCCCTCTCTCTCTCTCTCGCTCTCTGCTTCGCATACATCGCCTTCTGTCCGAAGCGAACGGAGGCACAATGACCCGCCGCGCGCGCTCGCTCGCAAGGAACCGAACGGCATTGGCGGTCTTCTTCTGCACACAGTTTTCGTCTCCAAAGAGCTCGCCGGGGGCAGTTCGAAAATCGCGAGACGCAGAGTGTCTACGTCTCTTGTCCCGCGCGAGCCGCTCAGGTGAGGTGAGGGGGGGACTCCGAGAGCAAAAGTAAACAGGTAAGGAGAGAGTAGAAAGAGAAGAAGGCCGAATGGCGTGGCAATGTGTACAAGAGTATGCACTGTTTGTGTTCAATTTTTGATTGGAATACGGGACCAAAAGGACGCAAAGACGAAGAAGAAGAAGAAGGAAAGAAGGTGAAAGTGGAGGGGGGTGAGTCAAGCGGGAATGAGAAAACGAAATGGGACTCGAGAGCACCGAGACGGAGATTACTGTAGCTGCCGGAGCTCCCGGAGCTGCTCAACGTGTCGAAATGGAAAAAGTCATGCGCGGCGCCGACAAATTGTTATCGAGAATTCGTTCGCAACCGCATGAAAATACAATTTCCGAAATGAGGAAAATTGAGCATTTTGATTGTTTTTTCTCGGTTCGTTGTGTGTCTCATGAGCACACACAGGTGAATAAAAGGAAACTAGCGAAAAACAGAAAAGATTTCAATTTCCGTTCTGAAACCGAACAAGATTCACGTGTTCGCAACGAATTTCTCGTTTTCTCCCGGGAGAAAAAGACGAAGAGAAACGGGAGTAATCGGGATCGGATTGCGATTTTCAGCCAAAAAGTGCACACTGGCTGCAAATCCAATCGAGGAAACACAAATAATATTCAAGAGTGATATTTCGGAAATCCGCGAGATTTTCCACCGGATTTGAGACCTTAATCAAGACCTCTATTCATGAAAACTTTCGAGACCGAGAAGAGTCGCGGAGATGTGGCTGAAAAGCCGGGTGGCCCAATTTTTCTCGACCTTGTGTGGGGGAGGGGAATGTGAGAACGGCGGACCGAAATAAAAGTTGTAGCTCCAACTGTTACTCGTATGACGTGGGATCGCCATTTGCGAGCGAAGGCATCCTGACTACGAACCATAAGCGTAGGCAGACCTTCAGACTTCTAGATCAGTTCGACCGGAGGGAAAACGGAAGAGGATTGCGTGGTCTGATTCAGGAAGAAGTGTCGTGAATCGCCTTCGAATTTGAAGATGATCACCCGTAAGGGATAGAGAAGAACTGATCAAATTTACTAAACTGACCTAAATTTTTGTGTCTCAGCAGCAGCCACGGGACGGATTTATTGTTTGAAACGGTTTCGTTTCTTTTCCTGCGGCCCCCCCCTCTCTCCCTCTCTCTCTCGATCTTCTTTTCTTTTTCTTCCCAACCTTATCATTGTCATCTCAACGACCTACTGCAGAAGACGAAGAAGACGAAGACGAAGAAGACGTTGGAGATTGCTTATCAGAGGAGAGAGACGAAAAACGGAGCGATTAGGTGTCACACTTCGAAAGTGCACTGGCCGCGTCGACAAAAAGATCGCGAGGGCCCGAGTGACCTTCTTCCACAAAAGTACGCATATTTTGAACGACTACAATAGGTAAGAGCCGTCCGTCTCCGAGTCCCACATACATTTGATTCAAAATCACTCCGTTTGCCTCCCACTTTCTTCTGCTTTCATTGAATAGAAATGAGCACACAGAAGAGCAAATACCGTTTTATGCATGAAAAGAGAGCTGTGTTTTTTTCTCGAAGAAGTGCGTCCGGTTCAGAGACGTTTCAAATCGGAAACGACTACAGTAATCTTGAGAAGGAGAGTGAGAGAGAAGTTTGAAAATGGCAACTTGTTTACATGCATATATTATGTGTGAGGAGGAGAGTCGAGTTGCTCGCCGAGCAGCGCAGAAATTCGACGCTTACTTCAAATTAGTTAATGCGAAAGATTTCGGAAACTCATATCTTCTTCTTCTTCTTCTCCGGGGCATAGAATTAGCATGAATTTAGGAGTCGTCCGACTACTTTTTCTCTTCCGAATACCTCAAATGAATAGAAATAAAGAGGAGGATTAGACGATTCTAGAGGCCATTCTAAAGCGATTCTTAAGAAGAAGAAGACGTCACGTCATCTGATCTGAAGTTTTCGGAAATTTTCCAGCCAGAACTAGAGACACAGCAAGGGGAAAAAAAGCGGGACAATGTGCACAAAGACTGTACAATTTCATGTTTTCTTCGTCTCCGAATCGAAATGAAAACGAAAACTTTTTCTTCAATAGTGAAATCGAAATTGAAACTCAAATCAACATTCGAAATCGATTTCTAAAGGACCACCAAACCGACCGTAACAGAAATATGTTAATGTAAACACGAGTGACCCGACGAGGTTGCACAACTTTTGATGGAAGGGGGGGGGGGTGCTAAAACGAGAGACAAACACACACAAGAGTGCCACGTCACGGTCACAACTACTCAGCTCTCATTTGAAACGCGGAATGGATTGGGAGTTTTGAGACGGCGGGGACGTCTTCAGTATCATTCTGGAAGAGCAAGAGCAAGAGCGTAACTGGACCGTGCACTCTTCCACGACGACGTCATCCGGACTGCCACGTCACAAAGCTACCGTATCCCACCGAAAGTCGCCAGACGTATCAATCTTCGAGCATTTTCGGAATGCTAAACTAAAGCTTCGCTTTCGGGATTCGATAATATTAAAACCGAATGGAATTATCATAAGTTTTCCCGCATCATCATCATCAAAACTTAATCGTCATGATGAAAGCCTATTATTATTATTATTATTATTATTCGTCGATATTATTATGAGCAGAGCTTTCGAACGCACGAAATACGGGACCACGACGGGATTAGCAGTGCTGCGTGAGGACCGAAAGATGAATGGATTCGCAGGAGGGCGCGAGTCGATTTGTTTCGGTTTTTCTCACCTAATTACGTATTGAAATGACGAACCAGACGGGCGAACAAGAAGACAAACCACTTGAATATACGCCCCCACCCGCACACAAATTATCTTGCCGATTCTACTGGATCTCCTCCTCGCTTCTCATCAAAAAAAGAACCTTACGGCTTCTAACATGCATGCATTGGCGCGTATTATTAGTCAGTTTTATAGTTCTCCTCAAAGTGTTTGACGAGTTTTATGGGGGGAACTACACAGGAAGGGAGTTGCATAACTGCCAGCCAGCCAGCCAGCCAGGGGGGACCATCTCAAACAAGACCCGTCGTCGGGATTACTCAGATTAGGAGCCTCCTCAGAAAGTTCCGCTTCTCTGTTTCCTCTCGATGTTTGTTCGCTGGTGAGTGTGTGTGTGAATGGAATGGCTAGACGGTTTCGGTCACTCTCAGTCTCATCAAAATGGACTCCACGGCAGCCGGGGGGAGGGAGCGAGGGCTTGTATGTCCGTGTTGTAACGAGCGCCGAGAGCTCCTGCCTGTTTGTATTTGTATTTCTCATTTCATTCCATCACAGCACCACCCCCAACCATTTTCTTTCTCATTCATGCAATCGTCGGGGCGTCTAAGGCCCGTCTTTACAACCGAAAACTAGCCGCCAACCAGCGGCCACAAATCAAAAGAGCCCCCTCTTTGGACACTGTAAAACGAGGGTGGCCTAGGATCCTCGAGAACGAAAGTTAGGCCCCCACTGCGCTGATCTGTTCCCTCTATTTTCGTACAGTTTTTGGGAAGGAAACCGCCGCCGCCGCACACATTTTTTCGGAGCGTAGGCAAGCTCCAAGAAGAAATGTTTGCTGAAACACAAACACAAACACAATGTACATACTATTCTTATCCAAATAGAGGTCAGCGGTCACTCGACAAACCATTCCGAAACTCGAGGCGGTCGGGGCGGCACAAGGAGTCTGAGAAAGCCGCCGACGAGACACTTCATGGGAAAGAAGGAACGATGAGGACTGGAAGGTTCGGAAACGAAATGAAATAGTCGCCGTTTCTCGTTCGGATTCAAACGACAAGAGAGAGAGAGAAAAACCAGTGTTTGGTGTGCGGTGGCGCTCTATAATTGGGGCAAATATTTGAGAGATTCTGAAGGAATAGGAAAAATGAGCTTTGAATATTTCAGTACGACAATCTCAAACATGTAGGCAAGCATCTGAATTCGTTTTCGAAATCGGAGACAAAGAAGAACAGAGTGCTCAGTCGGAGGAAAAGAAGAAGAAGAAGAAGAAGAAGAAGAAGACAAAAAGTGGGCAATGAGGCGTGCGAGACTACGGTAGGAGGCCGCACGAAAGGGAATTCCGAAATGCGTTTGGCGTTTTCTCAAAAGGTGGGCGGAGCCGAGGCCAAATTAGGCATTGGCCAGTCGAAGGAAAGCGCGCGAAGCAGCGAGAGAAGTCAGAGAGCCGCGTCTCCTCCCTCCTCCTCCTCTCTTCGTAGAAAAACATTGCCGCGCCCCGGAGAGACAGAACCAATTTCCGAAAAATTTCTGGCTCTTCTGTCGCTCTACCGCCTGACGCGCGGAATTCGGAAGACGAAAGTGGGCGGAGCGTGCCGCCATTGGAGGCGCTTTTCGGCTTCGCGCGACGGCGGCATGGTGTTTGAGAAGAGCATGAGTAAGTTAGGCGAAAGCCGAAAAGTGGTACGAAGTGGAGTGAGTGAGATTTCAAAGGGGGACGCCGAAACGAGAGCAAGACACCGCACTGTATGAGTCATTAAAGCGGGGGGTGCGAGGGTGGGAGAGGACGACGACGCCAGGGTGCACGGCGCCCCACTATACGAGTTTCGAATCGGACGAGGTGGATCGGAAGGGTTCGGGAGGTTGAGATCTCGAGTCCAGAGCATGAGTTCTTCAGGTTTTGAATCATTCCCTTTAGAAGGCTTAAGCTTTCTATTCGCCTCGGCTCTATTCAGATGACGTCATTCTCCAGATGCAAACCGACTATCAATATCGAATTCTCTCGTTCCCCCCACACAAATTTCACCGTAATCCTTCGTCGAAAACACAGAAACCTGCCAAGCGCGACATCCTTCTCCTCATCTCGAAAGTCACCAAAAACCGATGCTGCCCGCCGAGGGAGGGAGGGATCTTTCTGCTCGCTCGCGACCGAATGCCTCCAAGTGAGTACTCGAAAACCGCGCGAAATGTGTCTCTTATCATCCATTCGGAAGCGAAAAACGCGAGAAAAAAAACGAGAAAAAATGCATCTTCTCTCGGGTGGGGGGCGCTGTGTTTGTGTATCGTTTTTAATAAATGAACTCCCCGCTTCCAATCATTCAAAGACGGATGTACACTTCACGGCGTTTCGAGTGTGTTTCGCATCCGAATACCCATCCGATCAGATCAATTTTTCGATTCGATCGAAGAGCCGAGACGAATCTCAAATTGAAATCGGAAATCGATCGGGAGAAATTAGAGAGAGAGAGAAAAACAAGAAGAACGAAAAACGAAATCAAAACATTCAAAGTTCGAAGGCGAACCATGGTTTTTGTTTATATTGGTTGTGGTGCGAATCTCGTCGGATTCGGCGCGGCTCAGAGCTCATTTGGAGCAAGCGAGCCGCCGAGTATCGTACGCCCCTCTTGTTCATGTCTTGTTTTGCTTGAAATTCAACACCTTTGTGGTGTGCGCCGCCTCAAATTTTGCTAAAATCTCGCCTCACTTACACACACACACAGGTTCCTCTTCTTCTTCTCCGGAGACGGAAAGAGAGACGAGAGGGGCCCCTCCTTCTAATTGGCACTAGTAAAATATTCATGATTTAACGACGAAAGCGACGAAAACGAGAGAATTTCTGCCTCGCCCCGGCCTACTTCTTCGCTCAAATTTCTTTTTCTCCGCCTATTTACAAATGATTTACCTCGAAAAAGGCGGAGAAGAAACGAAAAATTTGTTATTTTTGCTCGCCGCCTGCGAATTGTGGCGACTTTGAAGAAAAAAGAAGAAGGGGGGAAGCGATTCGAATTCGGTGCGCAGCGGCGATACGGAGTGGCAGTCTCACCTTCTTCCTCCGAATCTCGTTTTCGGTTTTTCTTTTTCTCCTTTCTGGTGACTCTTCTAATCCTTCTTCTTCTCGATATCTGGAAAAAAGGCGAAAATAAGAAGAGAGCGTTTAGCGGTTAGTGTCGAGGCTTTCAAAAATTTCTAATAAAAAATGGGGATTAGGAGCCACCTCGCGCGAGCTTGAGCTCTCATTTTTCCGAGAAGACGTGACGTCTTCTGAAAATGTTAAGGGACCTACAGGTGAGTTTGTGGGAGCGAGTCTGGGGGGCAGAAGAGAGAAAGGAGGGACCGAGAGTGGACAGATGTCTGCGTCTCGATGTCCTGCACACTATTTCACTGGGTGGAAAAGAGAGGAGGAAAGGGAGGAGAAAAGGGAAGTGTCAATCAAAAATCGGATGATGGGAGGGAGGGGGGGAGAGGTTCTTCAGGTTTCATGGAGAGCCGGTAAACAAGGATCCGAGCAAGAAGAAGGAGAAGCCACGTGGCACCTACCGTAACCTCGAAAAAGACATCGAAAAGAGAATTCGGAAATTCGTGGAAGACGCGTTTTCTCGAAAATTTCTCTTTGTTTCGGATGAAGAAAATCGAGAAGATCTTATTAAATTGGGCGCATCTGCCCAAGACCCAGAAGATTTTCGAAAACACAAAATTGAATATTCGGGTGGGGGGCTCATGGGCTCTTCTCAAAAGTATTTATTCAAAGAGACACATACACACACTCATCAGAATTAAGATGAGTGAAACTAACAAATTATCAGGAAACACGCGTCACTTCAGAAGACACGCCTTCTTGTTGCCTCTCCGAGGGTTGTTTGGGCGTTCGGCTCGCGGGCCAGTTGGTCACTCTCTTTCGAAAAAATACAAAGTTTTGCACCTGATTGATTGGTTTATTTACAAAATCCAGATACAAGTGGGCAACGGCTCTCGAATCGCATGCATTCGGCGGGAGGTAAGAGCACGAGCCGCCGGAGGTTTTTGTTACACTCGCATCGCAGGCCCGGAGTCTCTTCCGACGACGATTTTCGAACGAAAACTAGTACTAGTTGGCACCAGTGGTGTTGATAAAGAGATAAAGGCCGATTATGATTGTGATACGAAACGGAACGGACGGCTCGCGGAGAGAGGTTTCGGAGGGGGGACGCGATCCTTCTGAGCAACGACGCTCTGTTCGGTGCCCTTTTGGAAGTTCGGTAGGGCGCACTTCCTCACAAGGATAACTGGGCAGTAGTGGAAGAGCGGACGCTGATTGTCGGTTTCTAGGCCGTGAGAGGATCTAATCTTTTCAGGACGATACCAAGAATGAGTCAGTTTATGAAGAAGTTCGAAAGTTGGTGCTGAATTCAGAAACAGTGATACGATATACAAACTCGTCACATGGCCTAGGATCCGACAGAATCTCTTCCACGTGGGATTCAGATGCTCGACGTCGAGGTGATATCTCTCGACTCGGAACTCGAAACCAAAAGCCAACAAATGAGAAACTGGTGTTGGAAAAAGATGTTCATTTTTCAATTTCCTATCTCTTATCACTTATCTTTTTTCTCTCTCGTCGAGCTCGGAAATCTATCCGAGTCGCGTGTGGAACGATGAAAAAACCGGCGGAGATTCGGGGGAATCGTAAGTGTTTCAAAATTAATGGCCGCCACTTGGCCCATGACATCTTTCCGAAGAGCCCTTTTTTCTCCGGATGATGCTCCGGCTCGCCGAGCATCCGGAGCATCAGTTGACATGAAATAGTGAACGACGTGGCTACGTGGCAACTAACAAAGAGCACAAAGTGGAAGATGGTTTTCTTTTTTTCAAAAAAAAAGATCTCTCATTCGACTCGAAGCGAATTTCAAGAGCTTTTCGGAAATCACTCTCTCTCTCTCTTCCCAACAATTTGAAGCACTTTTTGCAAATAGATAGTTTTGAGACGGGCGAAACGGCGAAGAAAGACAGGAAACGAGAGCGAGGAAAGAAATGGCGGGCGCGGAAAAATAAATTCGCAGGGAGGGGAGCCAATTTACCGAGAAGTTTTCGAGAGTTTCGAGAAGTGGACGGGGGCGCCAACAGGAACAAAAGACGTGTTTTTTTCAAAAGGGGGGCGAGAGATGGCAACGCGGGTGGTAAGAAGGGCGAGGTGAAGAAGGCGATCCGACGCGAGCTGATTAGCTTATCGGCTCGCGTCGCCGAGCCCTCCGTTAAGCTGTCCATTCCCATCTTCGGAGAGTTCCAGGTTGAAGAGATCACAAGAATCCACCCAATCCGAGTTGGAGTCACAATGATTCTTGACGACACGTCGACGACTCCTCGCCTTCTCCCTCCCTATTCAGTTTGTGGTTCAATCTGCATCGAGCAATCAAAATGTCGTTGAGGGGGTCTCTCTGTGTCGAAAAGAGAAAGAATTCATAATCGTCGGATGTTCCGAATGGCTCCCGTCGGTGCGCGCCCACTTCCTGTGCATATCGAAGGCATCCGTGCTGCTGCTGCTGCTGTTGCTCGATTCTCACAAATTCGACTTTTGACAAGAAAATTGGAGTTTTGTCGAAAAGGTAGCTCTCTTTCTGGCGATTTGTTTCGACTGCCTGCGCGCGCTCGCTCGCAAAACAAAAGAGGAATTGCGGCGGGAAGAGATTGGAGCCCATTAGCGGCGGTTTGCTTCAATTTGAAGAAGTGTGCTCCGTCTACCGCCACGCCAGCCCAAATTTCTCTTGACAAGAGAGAAAAGAAATTCAATTCATTCACGCATCAATGAGTGATGTGAAGTCTTCTGAAGTTTGGCGACGACGACGGCAAGAGAGCAACAAGCCCACAAATGGGTTTTACAAAATTGAGTCTTGAGAGTCGGCCAGTGGCTAAAAAGATGTGAATGAAGAAGAAAGCCTTTTTTGGCTGGAAAGTTTAGGGAAGTGCCCCTCCCGGTCGTCACAGCCAGAAATAGAGGATCAACTGGCGGGCCCCCGGCTCGTGGTGGTACACGTTTCCAACAGAGACGCGTCACGGCTGATAGGATTGGTGACGTACTTTTTGGAAAATGCTCACATTTGATCGGATCAGCGAAAACACAGACATCAAAGTGCGCTCTAACGATAAATTTTTCGTCTGGCCCGCATTCTGGGAGAGTTGGAAAACAAGTGGAGCTACTTTGGCGTTTTTTTTTGAAAGACCACATCCTCCTGATGGAAGCACTCGAAACTATGAAAGTAAAATGGAAAGTACGAGAAGAGCAAGTTTCGAGACGTTTTTCTGGCGAGCCGAGAGAGTCTCTGAAGGCTCAGTGAGCACGTTGTGACGTGGCATGCGGCGAGGGAAAGGGATAAACTCTTTGGATTCTCGGCGATCATCAAAAAGTGTGATGATGATGATGATGATGAGAGAGAGAAGGAGGAGAGTGGAAGCGAAATGGGCGACAAATTGGAATGAACGAACTTGAATGAGAAGGAGAAGAAAGAAGAAAAAAGAGATGCTTCTTCTTCTTCTTCGCCTTCCCTCACTCTTTTATGCCTTTTCTTTCGCTTCTCGAACAAATTTCAACTTTGATGAATTCTCGGGAACAACGACGGAGAGTACAAATGGAATCAAAGAAAGTGGAGGGGGAGGAGGATGAGTGGAATGCGATTCGAAATTCGAACGAGACGGGCGCCAGGTTGGCGGCGCGCTCTCTTCCGGACACCGAACAGCTTGCGGCCCCACCCGGGTGGCAAAAACGGAAACGCATTGGAGAGGAAACTGCGGAGAGGGGGGGGGCCACAAAGAAATTCATTTTGTTAATTAAATCGACCGCCCAAGACACGAGGAAGGTGACAGGAGCGAAGGAAGAGAGGCAGTGGTTTTTTCGGAGACACCAAGGTACCACGACTCCCTCGGGGGGGAGTCCTCCTAATGGTACACGAGAACGCGCTCGAGATGAGGTCCTCTCGAGTACATCAGCAGGGCATGCAACTCTTTCGAAAACCACTGTCTTATGGTTCCAGACTAAAGTCAATCACGCTTCTCTGGAGTGCGCTCTAATGAGAAATGCGAGTTTCGGAGGGAGGAAACGCGCTCTACTGAGAAGAGAGAAGACTGAAACTAGGCGGGAAACCCCCAAAGTGCTGCTGCTTCTCTTTTTGAATCCTCCTCCTCCTCTCAAAACTCATTCTTTTTTCAGGACCGCACACAAAGAAACGAGTGAAGAGACAAAAGGGAAGCTGGAATTTTCCCACTTGAGAATGAAGAATGCTCGAGATTTCCGAAATATTTTTCGAAATTCCCTTTTCACTCCCTATTTTCTTCTCGTTCCCCCCCTTCTCATCAAAAAACAAAAGAGCAAAACCGGGGAAAGAATGATGCCTTCGCGTTTCGAAAAAGTTTCAATTTCGAAATGAGATAATGAAAAGTGGGAAGAGTCGGAAAAAAGAGCAAGAAGAGCATCCGAAGGGGCTCATTGGCTCATAAAGAATGCAGTCGCCAGAGATAATATTAAAAAATTAAAAAAGTTTCAGAGAGAGAGAGGCGAGGAGGAGGAGGCGGCGTGCAAAAACGGAAGAATCGAATTTCGGAAGGCGGGCCACGCTCATTCTCCACTCAGATTTAATGAAATCGAAAATAAAACGGCGAGACGATGATGTTTTGGCTCCGCGAGCCCATTCTTCCCACTTTTCCAGAAAACAATTTCCGATTTTTTTTTCGAAAACAGTTTGTATCAAATGAATTGTTTGCGTCGTATCGAATTTCTGGGCGCGCGCTCCAAAAGAGCCGACGAAAAGAGCCGCTTTTGGAAAATTGTCGGAAATTATGGAGAAAAGAGCTGGAATTACAGTTCGGAAGAGTGGATAGATTCGGATGAGGTTGGAAACGCGCTCCAGTGGACTCGCGAGGATATTGAGACGAAACTATGTGAAATACAGTAACTGTGTTAGCAGCCCTTTTGAGAAGACGCGAGGCAAATGCGCTCTATCGCGAGAAGAACGTGGCTACAGTAATCTCGAACGAGCCTCCACAAGCCGACAAAACAAGAGTTTCCAACGAGGGAAAAACAACAAAGAGACGATCGGTTCTGCGATCAAAAATGCAGAAGAAAACGTTTTTCGAAAAAAAAGTCAAGTTTGCAGTATCATCAACAAAAATTTTGACACATGCGTTGGGCTTCCTCCGTTTTGAATCCATGAATACAACGAACCCAAATGCATTTTTGAGTGCCGCTTCTTGTCTCGTCCGTCCCTCCTGCGCGTATCGGAACGAACATTACAGACAAAAACAGAGAGAGAGAGAGAGAGAGAAGACGTCGTCTAAGTGGGAGAGGCAGGGATTACGGTAGCAGTGCACCTGTACCGGAAGAAGCCCATAAGGCGGTGAGTTACGAGTGCGCGCGCGTTTAGACTTGGCGCCAACGAGACATCCCGCCGGATCGAGAGACGGCCGACCTCATCCCATTATAACGTTTTTGAGAAGGTGCACACGAAGGAAAGAAGGGGGTCGGGAGCAGGAAAGCGGCTACAGTAAGACGGACCCATCCATCCACAATTCAATTTCCGGTTTTTGTGCGGAGGAGAAGGGCAATAAATTCCAAAGGTCCAGATTCGATTTCGTTTTCTTCTCTTTCTCAGGCCACTCTAATGAGCTTAACATATGTAAATGAGCCGCGAAATTTATCGTTTTTTTCGAGCGCGGGTTCGGTTTGAAATTGGATTCGGCTTGTTTACACAAACTTGGAAACGAAGAGAAGTGAGGGGATGGAAGGAATCGAACACGAGAATCAGATCGAGCTGGAGGGAAACTGTGGATGACTCGTTTGGAAACGTGCCAATGTGTTCCGAGAGGCCAAGAGTACCTCTCAGAGTGTCTGATCATTCCGAACACAGCCATTCCGGCGAGAAGTCAGTATCTCTCGAACCCGAGTTCGAATGAATCCCCCCGCCTTTCGTGCAGATTTCGTTTCCCTTATCGGATGAGGTGACGGCTTCCTTGTTCCCTCCTGAGAAGACGTTCTGTGTTTGTTTCATTCCGGAACCATCTCACGAAATGCAAACATTCGCAAGTACATAAGAACCTGCCACGTCATCTTTCCAGAGACCTTTGTACTTTGCTGTGTGGTTCCAGTTGCTCTCCCGCACCGCGCGTTGACTATGTGTTGTGTGCTATCAGTGGAGCAGCAGTGCTCTCTCTCTCTCTTTCTCTTTCTCTCCCTTCGCTCATTTCTCTTCCTTCAACTCTCTTTCTTTCTCTTTCCAGTCGAGTTATTTCAGATTCTCAGCCTCCTCTCTGCAAAACTTTGCCAACCACAAACACATTGACATGTTCACATCGTGGAGACCATCATTCTCTCTCTCTCTCTCTTTTCCATCCTTTCGTTTCATTCCAACTGGTTTTTCGGATATAATATAATTGGGAATGGACTACTCTTTTTCGCCGTTTCTCTATTCCTGTGTGTGTCATGACTTTTCGTTTCCTCTCTGTCTCTCGTTTTCCGTAACGGATTACAACGAACCGTCTCCACATCTCTAATATTGCCATTTTTGAGAGAATGGACGACGACGACGAGGTGTTAGTAGTCGACGATTCGGAAAAAGAGAAGGGGGCGGAAGGCGCGTCGAAAGTGACAAGTCGGTTGGAAACGGGTTCGCGACGCCTTCTCATCTACGGAATCGCCAGGTGCGACGACGACGAATCTTCTCACTTTCAGACGTCTTCACTTTTTCAAGCTCGCCCCCTCTACAGTGTTCTCCGTGGGAAGTTAGGCCGTGTTGTCGAGCACACTACAGAAACACGTCAGAAGGAGGCATAGTTAGAGAGTGTTATCAGCGAGCCTTATCGTGTTGATACCCCTTTCAATCACATAGTTTGGGTGTTTTTCACGTGAATAGGAACAGATAGACTCCACTTTCAGGACTATTTCCAGGCATGAAAGTAGTTCTCGGCCTGATTTTAGTGGGATTAGTTGCCCCTCTCTCTGATCTCAGGGATCACTCCTCTCGACCCCCGCTTTAAGCCCATTGGGTAGTCCTGTGGGTTCCTCTCACTTGTTTCCTCCCTCTAAATGCGCATGAATCAGTAATCAAGTGATTGCCGAATGGCTGTAATTGGTCAAGAAACACGACAAATTCGATTGACCTTTGTCTCTTTTCTTCTTTTTCCTTCGCTTCATTGTTCTGTAACAAGAAGCGAATAGTCTTCGTCGTCGCGACACAAATCACAACAACAGCACAATAGCCCTCGCTACTTACCTCCTCTACCTTTCCTTCAAGCTGCTGCTGCTGCTTCTTCTTCTCGAAAGCGTGACCTCGAGAAACTAGATTGCCCCCCATCCATCGTCACATATTCCGCCCACTTCTGTCTCTCCCGTCTTTACAGTATTCTCGCAGTTTCGGGGGCGTGGCTCGTCGTGGCGACCACAGTCGACGCTCTTGCCATCCTCACTGCGCCCGAAGCGATGCACCTCGACAACCTCGTCGGAGACGTCGCTCCTGGATTCGAGAAGGTCGAGAAGGTCTTCAGGTGAGCTCGTTTCGAACCACACCAGATACTTTCGGTTTCATCTGAACATACGCCTCCGATCTAATAAGTTTCTCCTCATCTGAAGCATGATTTGCATAGTCACTTTCTATTTGCCACCACCACCCAAGGTCGCCCGTTTCCCAATTATATTTGTCTGCGCATCTCTTCTCAGCACACTCTCACTTTCAGAAGAAGTCGACACGAAACGATGTGTAGTGTAAACAATCCGTCTCATTTCAGACGAAACTTCGCCGACGGCTGGGAACGAGAGGGTGCTTCGATCACCGTTTACCACAAGGATCGAGTCATCGTCGATCTGCAGGGGGGCTTCGCGGACCGCGCTTCCGGCCGCAAATGGACTCCCGACACGCGGACCGTCGTGTTCAGCACGACGAAAGCCGTCGGCGCGGTCTGTGTGGCGATGCTCGTGGACCGGGGACACATCAGTTACGAGGACAAGATGAGCAAGATATGGCCCGAGTTCGCACAGAACGGCAAGGAGAACATCACCATCGACTGGCTCATGTCCCATCGGGTACTCTAGCCCCTTCCTAGTCACTTCTGAGTTCTATTTTCAGGCCGGACTCGCTGCACTCGATGAGCCGATCTCCATCGAAGATGCTCAGGACTTTGAACGGATGAGCCACGTGATTGCCATCCAGAAACCGAACTGGGAGCCCGGAACCAAGTCGGGCTACCACGCGATCACGTACGGATGGATCGTCGACCAAATCGTCCGACGGGCGGATCCTCTCGGTCGATCCGTCGGCCGGTTCTTCAAAGAAGAAGTGGCCGATGTGCACGGCATCGACTTCCACATCGGGCTCCCGCCCAGCGAAGAGCACACCGTCTCGCGGCTCTCGATGCCGCCGACTCTCCATCTGTTCCGCGAGATCGTCCACGATCCGCGGGTGCTCATCGTGCTGGCCGTCTTCAATCTGCGGCCGCCCAACTCGATCGCTCGCAAGATCGCCGCCAATCCGACGTGGTTCAAACTGGAGCAGGACGTGAACACTTTCAACAACCCGACTCTCCACGCGATGGAGCAAGTCGCTGCTCTCGGAATTACAAAGTCCCGCGATCTCGCCCGTCTGTTCTCTTTGGTGCAACAGGGCAAACTGTTTTCGAAGGAGCTGCTCTCGAAGTTCCGCGTTCCGCAAGTGCAGGGAATCGACGAGGTCGTGATGACTCCGTTGCCGAAGGGACACGGATTCCTCTACGAGAGACACCCCGTCTCTGGGGTGAGTCTGCCCTATCGGAACCTTCCCAACCTTTCCCTTTTCAGAAAAAGTGGCTCGTCGGGCATCCAGGCTATGGCGGAAGTACCGTGATGATGGATTTGGACGACGAGATCACGATTGCGTACGTGTCAAACGGTTTGAAAACCGGGATGGGCGAGCTGACGAGAACGTATCGGCATCTGCGGGACGCCGTCTTCGAATGCCTGGAGAAGCAGAAGGACGGTAACGTGTCGGCCGTTATTGAGGAATCGAAGCAGGCCGTCGCTGCTTGAAGGCCCTCTTTACCGCGGTTTTTTGTACATTTTGCCATAATTCGGGACGGGTTCTACTGCCCCCATTTGTAAAAGACTTTGCATAAAATGTTTCTGTAATTCGGTGTATTGGGGTGTATACCGGGTGAAGGTAATAAACAGATAAAGTTAAAACGTCAATCCGGATGCGAGAGGGGCGATTCTGAAGTCGAGAAGTCGATAAGAGCAGTATGAAACAGACTTCTCGAGCTCAGAGAGTTTACAGGTACGGAAAAGAGAGGGTTGAGAATAAATTAAATAAAGTAGAAGAAAAATGAGAATGATTCAATCCTCCATATCGTCCTCGTCGAGCTTCGCGGCAGCCCATTCCTCGGCAGCAGTGACGATGTCGTCGGGCACTTCCTCATACTTTCCATTCGTGTGCTCTCCGACCCATCCCATCTCGATTTGCACGTTCTTGTCTTTGTTCTCGTCACGGATCGCAATGATGATACGGGCGGCCTCCTTTACGAGCTGATTCACGTCCAGATCGTCGATCTTCAGCTTTTCGATTTCGGCCTTGGCCGCCTGACGATGCTTTCCGACGGCCCACGCTTTGTACTCGTAGTTGAGGCCGGACGGCTCAACAAGGAACAGACGGCCGCCCTCTGACTTGTTCCACGAGGCGAAAAAGGCTCCAGCACCGAACGGACGGCTGATACCAAGAGTGTGGATGTGCACGTACTCGGCGACGGCATTAGCCACGTTCTTGATAGGCATTGGCTCTCGGTAGTCCTTGAGCCACTTCATTGCTTCTCCGTAGGCGTAGTTCTTCAGAGAGAAGCCGTCCGGATAGTTTCCAGCGATACCAACGCCGACGTTGTCGTTGACATTGAACATCCGTGGGTTAGCGTTCTGAAATTCCAAAATTGAACTGAAATATTCATGAAAAACAAACATCGGTGTAGAGCTTGGAAGAGATCAATTTGTCGGCGACCATGACGATTCCGTTCTTTCCGCGGATCGCAATCATTGTTCCAGCGTTATCGACGGCTTTTTGAGCATACTCAACTGCAAGATATAAATTTTAAGAAAAAAGTAGTTTTCGGATGGGCTACCTTGGAAGATTCTGCCATCTGGAGAGAAAGTCGAAGCGGCGAGATCGTACCCGGTACCGATGGAACTCATTCTGCAAAAGCATCGAGATACGCGAGAAAATCAAAGAAAAGTCGAGAAAAAGCCGTGAATTTCAACAAAAAGAATGGCTTTCGCTGACATTTTTTCAAATGATGATTTTCTGTGTCGATTTACGGGGGAGGCGGAGCCAGCGCGGGTCTCGCAACGAAAAAGAGAAGAGAGTGTGTAAACGGAGAGACACAGAGACATTCCATGCGCCTTTAACTTTTCTCTTCAACTTTTCGCTTTTTTTTCGCAAGTTTTTGATCTCTTCCGGTGTTCCCGCTCAAAAATTAATCAAAACTTAATGAAAATTAGCTTCGTGATAAGGTTTTCGATTTTTCAGAGTTCACCTCTCGGGTAAAAATGGTCAAGATTGACACCCTGAAGAAGAAATTCAAGGGAAAAAAGAAGGTGAAAAATGTGTTGGAAAAGAAAGCGAAAGGGCTCAAACTGAACAAAGTGGACCGAAAACGAGTTGCTAAAGTATGTTTTTTGAAATTTCATCACTTTTCTTCGCAATCGATAAGCTTTAGCTCGAGGAGAAGGCTGCGATTAACAATCAGGCGACGAAAGCAGCGAAAGAAGTCATGGAGAAACTGAAGAAAGTGTCTATGACTTCTATTTTTGACAATGATGGAACACACGAGTCGTTATGCTCGGAATCTTCGTTTGGAAGTCAGCCAGCTCCGAAAAAGAAGTCTAAGAAGGTGTCATTTTCTGGAAAGCTCGAGCACACGAAAGTTTTCGACAAGACTGTTCATGATTTGGAAATCAAGCCATCTGTGGCTTCTCCTGGAAGAGGGATCCTCAGATCACCGGCTGCCAAGAAGTTGAAGGTTTGTCTAGTTGGACCGATGCTTAGTAAAATCTTTATCTTTCAAGAAAGTTGTCAAGGTTAAGACTGTTGTCTCAGCGGCCAAATTAGAAGAGGAAGAAACTACGACTGCTCCGCCGAAAAAGAAAGTGAAGATCAGCTCCCACGAGGCCGTGGTTTCCGATCCTGCTGAAGATGAAGCTGATGCCGATGAGTCGCAAAATCAGAAAGAAGATGGAGATGAATCTCTTGTTGACGTTCCGAAGTTGAAAAGAAAACGAGTAATAACGGTAAATATTACATTGTCAACTAGTTTCTCACAAAACTCTGATTTAAGGTTACCAAATCGGTCAAAGAGAAATTGCTGAACATGCCGAGAAAAGAAAGAAAAGCGTTTCTCAAAGAACTGAAAATGAACAGAAAGCCAGAAGGAGAGCGAGCTCAGAAGTGCAAGATGCTGTGGGAAAAGATCAGAATGGGAAAAACGCCGAAGGCAGAGAAGGATCAAGCTGTGCACGAGTTGTACGGTCTGGTCAAAGGACACGCCGCCAAGCTGATCTATGCGCACGACACGAGCAGAGTCATCGAGTGTCTTGTTGCCACTGAGAGAGAGGGAATCATCAACAACCGTAAGCTCACATCGGTTTTTCTTCTACCTTCACTTTAATTTTGCAGTGTTCAACGAGCTTACTCCTGAAATCGTGAGAATGTCCAAAAACGTGTACTCGAAGTTTTTCGTCAAGAAAATGCTAAAGAACGGATCGAAAGAACAACGAGAAATCATCATCAACGCGTTCCGAGGACACGCTCCCACACTTCTCAGAATCAAGCACGCCGCCGAGGTTCTTGAGTACGCCTACAATGATTTTGCCAATGCTCACCAGCGATACAGCATCATTTCGGAGTTTTACGGAAAGGAATTCGTTCTGTTCAGAGTGAGAAATTTAAAATTTCCTTCCAAAAGGAACTGTCTTTATTGCAGGACGCGAACATCCGTTCTCTTTCGGACATTCTCGCCGAAAAGCCGGAGAAGAAGAACGTGATTTTGAAGCATTTGGACGAAGTGATCGGAGCTGTCAACGAGAAAGAGACTCTCCGTCTTTCGATCCTTCACAAGCTCATGTTGGACTTCTTCGAAAACTGTGACGAGGAAAAGAAGAACAATCTGCTGGATTCGCTGAAAGATAAAATTCCCGAGTTCATCCATACTCCGGACGGTGCTAAACTCGCTATCAAGCTTATCTGGTTCGCACCAGTCAAGGAGAGAAAGTTGATTGTTAAAAACTTCAAAGATCTATCTGTCAAAGCAGCTATGGAGCACTACGGACATCGTGTGCTACTGGCGCTCTTCGACACTGTCGACGATACAGTTCTGCTCAATAAGGTCATCGTTTCGGAGCTTTCGAACGATATGAAAAAGTTGGTCGAAGACGATTGGGGAGAGAAGGTGATCCACTATCTGGTGCATCCGAGAGACGGAAGAGGCATTGACAAGAAGGAAATCGAATTCCTGGCCGAGGGAGATAGCAATCCACATTCGAAAAAGACGAAGAAAGACCGGTACGGACAGTTGTATAGCGGAATCACAGAGAATCTCTATCCGTACCTGGCTGCCAACTTCGGAGAGCTTGTATTCGAGTCCAACAAGTCGAAGTTCGTTGCCGCTTGCCTCGAGACTACTTGTAAGTTATCTCGATTTATTTGTTCTCCTCACTGTTTTTTTTCAGCAAGCTACGATCTCTTCGACAGGCAGGTCCCGTCAGAGTCTCGCAAAAGCTGCAACGAAGCTGTCGTCGAGCTCGCCAAGAAGGACTTTGTGCCGATGGATCAGGAAGGTTTCCACATCATCGAACACCAGGCAGGCAACTTCGTGCTCATGGCCATGATGCGTTGTGATCCGGCACTTCCCGAGGAGGAACGGTTGTCAACTGCACTGGCGGAGGGACTCACAAAGCAACAGCTTGGCGCGTGGATCACTTGCAATCGGGGATGCCACGTGCTTCTGAAGATGCTGCAAGTGGGCGGAGAGAAGGTTGTCGAGAAGCTGAAGGCGTCCATCAACAGAAAGAACCTCGACGGCTACAACTCGAAGGGAGCAAACCTTCTGAAATTGCAGCTTGACGGAAAATCAAAGTAACTCTTTTTCTCCCATTGTTAAACACTTTTCAAATATCTCGTTTTTCATTGTTGTTTCTTTGTTCTCGTTGTCTTGTTGCTGTTCAAATTCAATTTTATTGTTTTACGTTTTGAAAACAAAGAATAATTTTGGTTTTATTAAAAATCTGGCGAAAATCTCGATTGGGCAAAGATCAGGCAAATTTACATAGACTACTACAGTACGTACAGATGAGATCATTCGGAAAAATTCTGGTGGCCCGTATTGTTTTGGTGATTTGACTAGAATGCCAGAGAAAGATCGACGATTTTTTCAATGTCTTTCTCTGGATCGTTGATATAGACTATCTCGACGCGCGGATCTCGTTTGCTGATCTCGACGAGTTTGGCGAGGAACGTCGATATGGCTTGGAAGTTGAACGGAGTCAGCCCGACGATGATATTTTCGTAGGCAGTCGCCTGAAAACGGAGTTTGAATTCAAATGACGTTCCGGCCACTCGCTCACGTTCTCCAGAAGTTCCAGCGCGACGAACTGGCGGTCACGGTCTCCATCGAACGGATCCACCACCAGAATCAGACCTGAAACGAGAAATATACATGTTTCTAGTGTGGTTCGTGAGCTCACTGAGTCCCTCCGAGAACATTTTTGTGTCTTCTGTCCGTTCGATAAGCCGGAGGAAGTGTGTTTTGTAGCGGAGCATATTTCTGAAAAAGGAAGAATCGGAATCAGAAGATGGAGAGAACGCGTACGTGCGGGAAGAGATCGTGCTCGTGTTCTTCTCGATGAACGTCGTCACTGTGTTGTGGTAGCTCTCTGTAGAAATAGCTCGAAAGGATTTGAGAAGAGAAGGGGAATCGACTAGAAACCTCGGATTTCCAATCGGTGGGCGGGCTTCATCTCGACGACCAACGGAGTGATCGACGGAACGTGCACAATGCACATTGAGCACGTCGCGAGACTCTCTGAAGGAAATGCACATTGATTCGTGGAAGGATGACTGCTATCGTCAAGTCGGAAAACTCTCGGGCACTACTCACTGGGATGTTTGATGACGGCGTTCTCGATGCGGCCGACCATCATGTCCACCTCGAACCGGAGATCCACGAGCTTCGTGTTGTTCATCGCCCACAGTCTCTCGATCGCGGCTCTGTTCTTCCGGATCCAGTCCAGATCGGCTCTTTGATTCGCGATCCTGTTCTCCAGTTGTGTTTTCCGAGCTTCCACTGCTTCTTTCATTTTTGTCTCTGCCAAATCCAAGTGCTCCTGATCGAAAGATCGGAATCGCTTCAGCTCGAGAAGCTTGTCTCGGTAAGCTTGTCCCTCGTAGCAGTACGTCATGATAACACTGAAATTGGCGCGGATCCAGATGAATTTCACAGGAGGTTCGTCTTACGCTTCTATGCTCTCGATGTTCTTGCGAATGAGGATATCCTTGTCCTCGGCCGTCTTCAGCGCATCCATCATCTTCGTCCGGATCTCGGTCATCTCGGCCTGAAGAGTCACGTATCCGTGTCCCTGGTGCGAGCTTCCTTCCCGGAAACACACGTGACACATAACACGCGACTGCATCAACTTGCACTTTTCGACCTTGCACACGAACTCGGCCTTCTCTTCCGGATGGCAAGGACAGATCGGAGCATCGACGGGCTTCTCGGGCAACGAGATCCGCTCGTGGTGCGAGAGAATCGTCAGCGAGTGGACCCAATCCCAGCACTCGTCGCACAGATCCGCTTCGCAAACTTTGCAGTACGACGACGCGCGATGCGCAGAGTTCTCATCACAAGTGCCGTCGTTTCGACGCTCCTTTTTGACGCCTTTCTTCGCCATAATTCTCTGCTGCCTGCGGAACTTCTCATCGTCTTTCAGCTGCAGAATGCTGAAGTTCTTCTTCAGATTCCGAACGTCGCAATCCGTGACGGGCGTCGGAATGCGATCGAAGGGGCACACGATCATGTTGCGGGCAGCGGCGATCGTCGTGGCGCACTGGTTGCAAACCGTGTGACCGCACGCTGGAAACCGAATCGAATAGGAAAAGCGGACAAGGAGGGAACTTGTGTTCTCGATCCCCGTCACATACCTGCGAGGATGCGTGGAATGTGGTCCGGATCCTCCGAAAACTCCCTTTCGCAGATCTGGCAGGATGCGCAACACTCCATCTCCTTCTGCAACTTGTCCATTTAGTTAAAAGTGGGCGAGAACGAATTGATAACTGAAACCCGCCACGAAAAGCGAAAAAATATCGCCGAAAGTGAAAAGTGTATTTTGAGCGAGAGAGTGTTGGCAACGAGAAGAGCGGCAGACGGTGAGAGAGAAAAAATGGGTTTCCGGAGGCGCGCGGAGCGAGTGAAATGGCCTGTCGTTTCTTCGATTCTTCTCATTCTCGTCTCGTTGAAATAGATTCAACGACATTAGAACGATCAATGGGAGAGGCAGAAAAGGGAGTTTCTGTGATGACGAATCGGAGAGAGCGAGAAAGAGAGAGAGACGAAAGGAGAAAAAGGAACGGAAGAAAAAAACAAGAGGAGACGAGAACGGAAACAAGTGGGAGACAACGTGCGCGGGAAACAGGCGATGGAAGGAATGGAGAGCACTGTAGACCGAGTCCAGATGAGCCGGCTCTCTTTTCTAATTACGAGAATCAATACTTTTCGAGTTCAGAAATAATTCGTTCTAATAGAGGTTTCGTGCGAGCGAGTCGAGATAAGAAAAACTACATTTTCACAGAACTGACACACTTTCTGGCGCTTTCACTTGCTCGTCGAAAGATGTGATGTTGTCATTTTTTCGAGCAACTCTCGGAAAAAGAGCAATCTCCGTTTCGTGTTGCACTCTTTCAAGTCACGATTGACGTCATGGTTTCAATTTAGCACATTGATAACGTCTTCGGAAACCGGATCAAAGATGAGAGGAAAGGCTTCTTCTCGGTCTCATTAAAGATTCATTAATATGTAGATTAGAATTAAGATGCCAGTTTATTGATGAAAGTCAGTGTTAGTCGCCAGTTCGACGAGAAACGACTGGACCCGCCGAAGCTGGGATCGATACAACTTTTGAGGTTCTCCGAGAGGAGCCGAGGAGCGAGAATGTGAAATGAAGGGACACGCATTCGGCGTCGCGAGCGCTTTCTCTTCTGAAGAGAAAAGAGAGAAATAGAGGGGAGAAGGAAAAAAGAAGCGGCTTGGAGCGCCAGGCAGGAGCGAGTGTAATTGGAAAAGAGCCCTCGAGGGAGCCGGAGCCCACAAGAGACGGATTAGGAGAAGAGGAGTGCTCTGAAAGTAGAAAGAGAAGAGGGATTAACGCTTTATCTCGGAATCTCTTCATTGTTTCTTCTCTGACTCCAGCAGATACTGAGCGAATTCGACGAACGAGGGACCGAGTGAAGCCGTGAGGACGTCTTCGGAAGAAAGAGAAGAAGGGACGTCGGGAACAATGTCTTCTTCGTCTCGATTCTCCGAGTGGCGTCGCGGAATGAAAGGAGTTGGCTCGAGAGAGGCAAGACGGGCGGTGCACTCGAGTCCGTCGAGCACTTTCACTTTCTTCCCGTTCAGAGTTATCTCGAAAGCGGTGACGTCACCGTGCTCGTTCTTCCACACTTGCGCCGGAAATTGATGAGGCGACGAGGGCAGGAAGTACTCTGGAAATGAGCTCTCTGTTTCAGCCTCCTCTTCATCCGCCGAAATCACCTTCCTCGCTCTGATTCATCTCGGACGCCGAACTCATCGAGATCATCGTCCCCAGCGGCGGATCCGCGTCCGCATTCAGACTCGTCGAGTACAACGTCTCCGCCGTCAACGCCGTCTTCACCCAATCACTGCTGGTGGCTGTCTTCGTCACTGAAAAGCGAGCACGTCTCCTGAACCGTGCTCGTGACCCACAATTATTCAGGATAACCGGCTCGTTTCTGATCACGTCATCCAAACAGATATCCAACTCCGAATCGTGCTCTGAATCTAGAACTGCGGACCGATTCAGATGACGTGGCGAGGGGGGATCACCTTTGTGTTCACTATCATTTCGAGAACACTCCATTTCCATCTGCTGTTTCTGCGAGCAACCAAACGTTTGAAATGATGGAAAAAGTGGATGAGGCTGCGGAAAACGATTCACGCGCTTATCAAGATATTCCTTTCATCAGGCCGCTGACGTGAATCTATCGAAGTGCAGAATAGAAAACCGCCGTGTTCCCCGAGGTTCTTACTTAGTCCCACTGATCCATTTCGGACTGAGCACACAGTTCGCTCGCTTCTTCTTGCATAGGGGTCACAGCTGAGTCGCAGCCGGTGATAGTAAAATGTACAGAAACGCAGCTGGTGTGGTACTAAAGCGGAACATGTCGATCTGGTTTTCGTGCGAGCCGGTGAACGACAGATGAGCAACCCCAAGTGAAATGGTTTTTGATCTTTTTTATTAACAGGGGAACATCGGGAAGCATCGAGATTTAGAAAAGTCTGTTGAACAATCTGCGAAGTCTGCCGTGACGACGACGCGGATGCGGGTCGGCCGGATGCAGAGAGTCCATGCGAGCCGGAGTGATCGCACGGTCGAAGAGGTCCGGGAAGAGCGGACGAGTCACGGGCGGCGCGGCCGCCGGGCTGCGGTCGACATCGGCCGTCTTCCCATTGCCGGAAGATACGTAGCGGGGAGCGAAGCTCGAACGCGGCGAGAAGAGGAACGAGTGCGGGTACGACTCGAGAGGAACGATGCGGATGATGCATCCGTGGAAAGCGTGCTCTCCGTCCAAGTCGAAGCACTTCATGCAGCCGTAGGAATGGTTGGCCGAGCAGAACGAGCTCTGAAAACGTTCGGGATGAAGGGCACAGTTCCTGACGTTCGTACTCACACGACAGTTGTAGAGGACGTCCTGATCTCTGTGGATCGGACAGTTGTTCTCGTTGATCGCAGAGATCTCTTTCAAATCGTGGTTCTTAAAGATTTGGAGAGTGTGGATCTGAGTGCAGCACTCGAAACACAGATTCGCACGACAATCGCTGCAATGGACCGCCGCCTCGTGCTCCGGATTCTCGTGGCATCGCTCGTTATGGAACGGAGACTGAACGGAGACCGGACGAGGCGGAGGTGCTGGAGCAGCCTCAGCCGTGTAGACCGGGTTGATCAGAGTCAGCGCGCGTTGCTGCAGGATCTTCTGACTCTTCACTTCCTCGATCAACGAGATGAGAGCGAAGTTGCTCGGGAGCCGATTGGAGTTTCCTTTGAGGACGAGGGTGACCTTCTCGTCATACGGACAACGAACACACGGATGGATCGGCGCGAACTCGCCCGGGCGCGGCGTGTAGCAATCCAGCAGTCTGGTGATGCACCGGTTGCAGAACGTGTGGCCGCATTCTGAAACCAAGAGAGTCCGGAAACGATTGGGATCGGGATGAGAAACAAGGAGAATACGTTTTCGAGATGAATACGAAAACAGCATAGTCACCAAATGTGGGCGAGTCAGAGAAAGAGAAAGAGAAAGAAGGACAGGCCATCAAATAACCCCATTTGTACATTTATTATATCGCCTTTTCCATCGATAGCTAGATCAAAATTCATGCGATTGACTCTCTCAAAAACGCCTCTTCTCTTGTTTTCAGAACAAATATGTAGAAACGTCCATGTCACTCACCTTTCAGAATCTTCGGAACGACTTCATCATCGAACTCGACGACACAAATTTCGCAGACGGGCGACTCCATTTCTTTGCCAACACACATTTCGAAACTGGCGCCAAAAGGAAAGGTGCACAACGAATGAGTGGGAGACCGCCGGATGCGTTTGTGTTTGAGCGCGGCGAACACACA
Source organism: Caenorhabditis sulstoni (assembly GCA_963966605.1). Lineage (NCBI taxonomy): Eukaryota > Metazoa > Nematoda > Chromadorea > Rhabditida > Rhabditidae > Caenorhabditis > Caenorhabditis sulstoni. The sequence goes on along the minus strand of OZ016476.1, from coordinate 4,243,038 downwards.
CACACTCTCACTCTGGCCGCGCCTCCTAGTGAGGTCAGATGGAGGGGAGGCCACGCCTCCACGGTGCCGGCCGGTGCGAAACACAGACGACAGACGAAGGAGAGTGCATTTGAGGAATACATAAAACTATTTGAAGAGTACAAGAGACATTTATCGACAATGACGAATTTGGGGGGAGATCAGATCTCGTGGTGGATGGGACTGGCGTCGGCGGCGGTGCCGAGCAAGTAGCTCTCGACGGAGCGAGCAGTGTTCGCCGACTGCATCTGAGAGGAGAAGTCAACGGGAATCGGCTGGAAGTGCTCCAGATGCAGGAGACACTCGTTCGAGTCGATGACCTTCGAGACGCTGCCGTCTGAACCTTGCAGTCCGATGAGCTTGTTGTCCGAGATGCCGTGCTCTCGCTGAATCTGCTCGACATACGAGTTAGTGTCGAAGAAGGAGAACGTGGCGCCCGACTTGGCAGTGTATTCGGTGGCCAGTTGACCGGCAACGAGCTGCCGGAGGGCAGGGCACGGACGGAATCCGTCGGCCATCGTGACGCCGGCCTCCGAGGCGGGAGCAGTGTACTCCGAGATGCTCATAGCACGCATACCATCGTGAAAGGTGACGTTCGTCTCGGAAGGCGGAGCCGAGTAGATCGACACATCGAGCACTTCCTGCACTGAAATCTGTTTGTGAGTGAGATCTCAGGCCGGTGCGTACAGTCTTTGCATCTCTCGAACTTCTCCGTCATCGTCACATTGGTCTCCGACTTTGGAATCGAACGAACCGACAAGTCGAATTGGTTCACTGCAAAATGCGCTTTTTCAATTGAAGACGGTGGGAAACTTGCTGTCTTTACACGGACGGAACCCGTCGGAAACGCTGACGTTGGTCTCCGACTCGAGATCCGAGTAGACGGACGAGTCCCCTTTGACCGCCGCGTCGTCGGGCACCTCGTTGACCGCGGTGATCTCATTGGCGAGCGCCTCGCTGATCGAGCAGTTTGTCTCGGACGGCTGAGCCGAGTACACCGAGCACATTCCATCTTGCTCCAAACGGTTGTCGAACGAGGAGGCCATCGCTAACCAATTCGAATGAGCAGGTTCTCTTTCTCAAGGGAAGCTTTTTAAGAATGAGCCGGGCGGAAACGCAACCTATAGACTGATAAGGGGTGGTGAAAACTGAAAGAAGAGCAGAGCACGCAAAGTTCACGCGCAGGGACACGTGGCCTCAGGGAGGATCTTCTGATTTTGTGTCACTGTTGAATAGATTGAATCATGTTAACAAATGACTTTATTCGCAGCTTCTTTCACATCTTTTGAACATCGTTCAGTCTCCACTTTTCGAATCTCTTCGGCCCTTTCTTATCGAACGCAGCCACCGGATCATAGGAAAGTGTGTAGTTGATAACGAGATCGTTCATGTATTGGCCTCTCGCTTGGAGCATCCGAGTGGCTCTGTGATGCAGGAGATTCACTTTGGCGACAGCGCTGTGGAAAAGACGGAAGTCCTTCTGAGTGTCGGCAATCGAAACCGGGGCAAAGTCCTTCGGCTGCAGCAGTCCGAGACGGCGTTTCGTCTGAAAATGGATACGTTTCCCGAGAACCTTCCCTCTCCCCACCTTGTACTTGATGTGGTCGATGATCTCGTAGTCGTTGGTCTGCTTCTCACTGTCGTTTCGGATCTCTTCGAACTCGTACATGATGATGGTCACGTAGAGTTGCAGGACAAGTTTCGAGCCGACGATCATGTACACCATTGTCCACACGAACGCTGGAAACATACACCTTTCTGACTGTCATCTGGATGTAATGACTTGATACCAAATTGCGATATGGGTTGAATCGAGGTGACGTCGAGTTTTCCGAGCATTCCGGCGAGCGATGTTTCGAAAGAGGCGATCTGGCTGCGGTAGCCGGCCATCTTGTTTCCGAGAACACTGTAAAGGACCGAGTTGAAAGCCATGCAGAAGAGGATGAAAGCGGCTCCGAAGGCGACGATTGCTCCGAGAGCATTGTCCAGCGTGGCAGCCAACACTCCGATTCTTCGGTTGAACTTCAGAATGCGGATCATTTTGCAAGAAGTGAAGAAGACGGCTCCGGCGAGACAGTAATTGAATGCGAGCTCCATGTCTCGCTGCTTCGTCAGGTTGATGTACGAGTTGCCGTTGTTCGCGTTGAACACCGCCATGGCTTCGTTCGTGTACTTCTGACGGAGACAGTAGGCGATGACCGAAGCCACCGCGAGCCCGCCGACCACGAGATCCATGAAGTTCCACGGGGTGAAATGACTGGAAACGGGAACTTTCTCGCGTTCTCTCTTTCCCACAACTTACCCTAGGATCAATCGATAAACGATTCGGAACGGATTCATTGTCTTCTTCATCGTCGTCAAAACTTTGTACCGCCCATACAGATAGTACAGGATTTCCTTGGCGAAAATGAGAACGGAGAAGAAGATGTAGAGCATCTCGTAGTACTTGAAAACAGTGCCGTCGGATCCTTCTGATTTGATGAGTCGCACCGATTCGACCCACGAGTTGGGAAGGTAGATTCCAGACTTTGGTATCTCCACGAGCAACTGGACCACCGAGAAGTAGTTGATCTGGGCGTTGTAGGTGGAGAATTCGATGATGACGGCCCGAGTGTACTCGTCGATCCACCGAGCCTCTTCCAGTGCAGTGAAGCTGGCCACCATCTCGGCGACAGTTCCGGAGAGACTCACTGTATAGCCGCCTCCCGAGTAGCTCGTCATGTACCCCGAGACAGTGCCCGTCTGCAACTCGTCGGCCGTCTTGTAGATGTACCCGTCGGCTGCATCCGTCCCGTTCTCGCTGTCCTCCAAAGCGGTCCATCCCGCCTGCATGTAGAGAGTCGTCTCTTCGTTCCTGCAACTCAGTCCTCATTCCAGGCTCTCCCAGTTATCCTCACTTGCTCGTCAGCTCTTCTCCACACCCGTCAATGTAACTCTTGAACTGCTTCACCACTTCGCACTGCGCACTCTTTTTCGTTCTTACTTGTCGGATCGTGCCGATCCCCATGCTTCGGGACACTTTGTCGTTCAGATACGCTCTCATATCATACGCCGGGTTTCCATCGTACCAAGAAGCGAGCAGAGCAGTGGCCAGGGATTCACGCGACCAGTTCCAGAAGTCATCTGCTGTTCGGATCGACATGAAGGTGTCGTCTCCGTAGGAGCCTTGTGGAATATTAAACACCGTGCTCATCTGAAACCTGTCTTCGTTCTCGTTCGGCTTGATTTCCGAACCTCTTGCTGGTAGTAGAACGCGTGTCTGTCTTTGCAGTAGAAAGTGAGCATGACCATGATGTACAAGGAAATGAAGAAGCAGATCATGTCGCGGATCGTCAGGAACAGCTGCTCATCTCGCATCTTCCGATCTTCCGTGTCTCTCAGCTTGGTCACATCCGCGATTTCCGTTCCCAGATCTTTCTCGATCTTTCCGTATGGATTCCCTGAAATCGATTATTTTCCCACTTCGAGCCACACGTGAACCTTACTCTGGAAAGTCTCTGCTGGTTTCACTCTCAAGAACGCCTCCTCAAGTTTGTTGGAAATCTTGTGACTCGTCTGAGTCTTCAGAATCACAAACGCCCAAATCATCCCTTTCAATGGTTCGAAAGCGATCGCCCAGATTACGATCATGATCAGGAATCGCATGTAGAACGAATTGGCGAAGTCGTCCATCAGAGTCATTCCTGATCCACCGATGTAGATGATTCCGAGGAGGCTCGGGAACGGCAAGAAGGCTCTCGAGAGTCCAGCGAACATGTGTTTCCAGGAACCACTGGGATCCTTGAACTCTGGTTCCTCTCGTTTTCTCTTCCTCAAGAAGAACTCTTCCGAGGAAGATCGACACTTGCAGCAGAGGAGAACGTGAAGAGTGTTGATGAAAGTGAGGACGATCGCGTAGACGACTCCCAGAATGATGTCCTTAAGTGTGAATGTGAACTCTGAGAAGTTCGCTCTGGAACTGTCGTTCGAGTTGTCACACTTGAGAACGATGATGTTGATGATGCAGACGACGATGAGCGAGAAGACCAGACTGATGGTGTAGTCGATGCGAGTCACGCGGTCCCTCAGCCGATTGCCTCCTCCCGTGAACATCGCGAACCAAGTGACCGTCTGAGCCAGCATGTGCATGCTCATCGACTCGTCCAGAAACCGTCTTTTGTGGTCGACACGAGCCAGTCGCTCCGTCTCCCCGTCGCCGTTCTTTGTTCCGAGCCAGTTGTTGAACGGGAAGTAGAAGATCTGTTGAGTCTGCAGATCCTTCACCACGATCCGATTGCAATACCACGACTCCCGATGGTCGAGACCAGCGTCGTCGATCCAGATTCGCATGTATTCTAGTTCGCCGAGTGGGCTGGAATCTATCATTGAAATTGGGAAACATGGGGGAACAGTACTCACAAGGCAGTGGTCATGACGAACCGAGAAGTGGTTCCCCACGAGAACGGGTACTCCCAGTCACCGTCCTCTTCTGATTTCAATGACCGGAAGATCTGATCTCCTTCGCTTCCGGACAAGTTGAACGAGATCGTGCTATCCGTGGTAGCGAACATTCTGTAGCCGGTCTCGACGCTCACAATGTACATGTAGCCGTCGTTCGGCTCGTTGTCCGAAAGGAATCGCAGTCTGCCGTTCGAGGCGTCTTTCCGACCGGAAATGATCGCGTTGATCGAGAGACATCCGTAGAAGATCAGAATGAAGACGGCTGTGATCATCACCTTGATGTTCTTCTCGATGTTGTTCACATTATAGTTGTACTGGAAGTCCGCATCAATCGTCGGATTGAAAGCGCCCACGGAAAACAGAGTCAGGTGATCGGACGAGCAGTTCACGAACTGCATCCCTGATTCGTCGTTCGGAGCCATGCCTTCAGAGTTGAACATGTCCGACGAGTTCAGATAGAAGTAGCATCCTTTGCTGATCGCAGTCACCTGGTAGTCCATCGGAACTTTTCTCGCGAACGACCATTGTTTCGAATCGTAGGTGCCGTAGTCGACGACGTCCGAGCTGTTCCCGGAACTCGTCGCGTTTCTCTTTCCGATGCCCAAGTAGAAGAGTCCCGTGTTGTTGATCAGAGAAGACGCCTGGACGAAGTAAGTGCTCGAGGTGTTCAAAGAGTTCAACTCGAACTGCCACTCGTGATCCGATCTCCGTGGCCCCGGAAGGCTTTGGTACGCCGAGAAGAGGTAGGTGTCGTCGTTGACTGGAATCACATAATCCTGTGAGGCGATGATCTGAACTTGAATCGAGTTGTTCCAGTTCGAAGTTCGGAAAGCGTGCAGATCGAGGATCTGATAGCTCGAGAAGTCTCCTTGTTGCATCAATGTCAGCACGGCGTCGTCGTCGCTGCCCCTTCCGGTGATTTGAATCGGACTGGTTGTGCCAGAGATGGAAATCGGATTCTGATTCTCGTCTTTTATGTGAGCTTCGAGTGCTCCAGAAGTGATGAGCATGTCGAAGTTGTCCACATACGTTCTCGGATTCGTTGAGTAGCACACCATTCCGACTTGGATCAGTGTGTCGTCGCTGATCTCTGCACTGTTGAGAGTGGAAGCCGGAGACGGAAGGAAGAGGTCCCACTCGTCGCAAGTCTGCGTTTGTCCGACGATGTTCGAGGCGTCGTCGATCACGATCACCAATCCGGTTCCATCCACGTAGTTCTGAAATGAAACTCAAATGTTCTTACTGATTCGAGAGACTCGAGTACCGTGTAGTTGTAGGGAAGGTTGCCAGTGGCAATCGCCCTCGCAGCCAGAGTGTTCTCAAGAGTGTCCAGAGTAGATGCCAGTTGATTCGCCAACGTCTTCGCCTGAACACAGATCTATGGGTTCTCTCTTCTTCTGACCTCTCTTACAATGCTCTTCTGAACCATTTTTGTGACGTAGGCGGCCCATTCGTCCGACGTCATCTCTTCCACGTAGACGATGTTGTCCGGATCACTTGGGAGCACGTTGTAGAGAGAATTGTAATTGGTGGTCGCGTATTCCAAATTCGCTGCGAGATCCGATGAGAGTGGATTGTCGAGAGCAGTTTTGAGAGCAGAAGTGAGCGAGCTGGCGATGGAGAGCAACGAGGTAGACGTCTAGAAACGGAAGAAGATCAAGAGAGAGAAAGAGTTGCACTCACATCGTTGATCTGCTCATCAGTCATTGTCATTCCGTTGTTCTCAAGGTAGGTCTGCGTGTTGCTCAAGATCGTAGCGATCTGCTGTTGCGACTCTTGGTTCATCAGACTCTGCGGCACAATGTCTGCAATGATCACTTCCCCTTCTTTCCAATTCACTTCCCCTTCTTTCCAATTTATTAATCCTACCGATCTTGGTTCCAGAAACGTCTCCTTCCGTCGAAATCTGTCCGTTCTGAATCGTCCACCCATTCGTCCCATTTCGAACTATCAATCCTCCATCAATTCGCATCTTCTGGGTGTCCGAGAACTCCATCATCGTGCTGAAAGAAGGCCAAATAAGCAGATCGATCGGGTGTTCGTCCCAAACGTAGTGTGCGAAAGAGAGCCCGACGTGTAACTTCCCGCCGTGATCTGGATACCGTATCCGCCGAGTGACAAGGAAACGACGCTGTAGGTGGGAGAGCTGATCACCAGAGAATTGGTGGAACTCGTGAGATAGATGGCACTCGAGTCGGCGGTGAAAGTGTATCCGGAGACGTCGATGGAAGAAGCCTTTGAGAAGATGAGAGAGCCGGAGACAGTTACAGCAGTCTGGCTGGAAATCGCAGTCTGAAGATCGGATTGAGTGCTGTAGGTGGTAGTGGGAGAGAGTGTCGAGATGGCGACAGAGAGCGCGATGGCCGAGACGGACGGGAGAGAAGTGTCCAGAGGAGAGAACACCATTCTCATCGGATAGTCCCCGTAGGCCGAGAAAGTGAGTGGAGAAGCGGGAGAGGTGCTGTTGAAGACGACCAGATCGATGTCTGAAAATGGAATCGAAAGGTCTGGAACTTTTGGGCACTATCACTTTCGATCACAATCGGCAGCTGTATCATCTTCTGCATTGTCGTCGTGGATGATCCATCAGAAGATGTCACTGTGAAATCGGAGGCGTCGTACGAGAAGATTCCAGTGTCAGTGCCTATCTCGATGAACGTTCCAGTTCCGTTTGCGCAGGTGATCGTGTAAGTGACTCCACCGTAGGAAGTGATCACAACCAATCCTTTCGAAGTGATCTTCTGAGTGGACTGCAACTTCACCAGAGTTCCCGACTCGATCTGAAACTCTCGGGTGGACGAGGTCTTTTGTTTCTATCCGAACCGTCAGAGAGTACTGCACACTTGAAACAGGCAGCCAGAAAGAGAGCGAAGAGTTCGTCTGCGCCTTCGAGCCGCTCGTCGAGTTGTCGTACGTGAGGTTCCACGCAGTCACGTACATGCTGTTGTAGGTGTACTCTCCGGACTGCACATCTCCGGCACCCGCCAACGTGTCCATCACGTTTCCAGACACAAGAGCCACTTCCAGCTCAATCTTGTCTTGTTCCACACTCACAGTTCTTCCATTCTTGGCGAAACTTCCTTCGATTGCCAGTGCTTTCGCTTGAAAGTTTGTTGCCTGGAAAGAAGGAAAGATCTGGAGTGCTCTGATTGGAATTATTACCGTGAAGGTGTCTCCAGTCTGCTGCATATAGGATGCCCTGGTGTCCCCTGTCAGATAGACTGTAGATCCATAGATGGTCAGAGTGCATCGGGGAGAGACTAGAGTGTAGCCGGAGGTAAGAACGTATCCGAAGATCACAGAGTACGATCCGTCGGTCGACTTCGTGCTCGAGACTCCCAGCGTGTAGACTGTGCTCCCTTTCAGCGCCAAATCCAGAGAAGAGAGCACCGAGTTCATAGACTGTGCCGACGTCATATTCACCGAAGCTAGCTGACTTATCACTTTGGTCATCTCGGCAGCCAATTCAGAATTCGTCGTCGCAATGCTATCTTTCAAAGCCGTCAACACATCCACATTCGACATGTTGCCGACTCCCGGGATCTTCAGATTGTTCGAAAGAAGACTTTGAGCCACTGCGACAAGGTCCGCGGTAGGAAGAGTCGAGATCTGATTGAGAAGGGTGCTGCTCGAGTTGAGACTGGAGCCGACTGCGGAACCATCGATAATCGCTGCCAACTGACTCGTCACGTCTGCTTTCTGCGCATCGATGGCTGCCTGGTCGGCGGCAGAAAGCGGCGTTGCTGTAGCCAGTGTCCCGCGGATCCGCGTGGTTCTCGATGTTGTCTGCGTTATTGTTGTTGTCATTACCGTGGACGATCCAGAAGAGCCTGAAGAATCCGAACTGCCAGAAACACCGTCTCCTCGAGACGCAGAAGTAGATGTTTCCGTGCCTGTTCCATCGGATCCTGTTCCACTCGTCGTTCCTCCTGATCCACTAGATCCATCTGATCCTGATCCGCTGCTGACAGTGGTCCCAAACGATCCTCCGGTACCACCAGAGTTCGATTCGGATCCTGAACCCGCACCAGAACTGCTCGTGGTCCCACTAGATCCATCACTTCCTGACCCTGCTCCCGAACTAGAGCTGCTCGTGGTCCCACCAGATCCATCATCTCCTGACCCCGATCCCGAATTCGAGTTGCTCGTGGTGCCTCCCGATCCATCACTTCCGGACCCTGTACCTGTCGTGCTAGTCGTTCCTCCGGTTCCTCCGGTCCCAACAGTCTCGGATCCATCAGAACCAGAACCACCAGATGAAGATGTTGCAGTAGTTCCGGAGCTGTCTCCACCACTCCCAGATGCTGAAGTACTTCCGATCCCCGAGCTTTCATCGGTGGTTGTAGAAGCGTCGCTAGAACTGATTGCCGAAGGATCTGAAAAGTTTCGAACTGATTCCGAAGATGTTCTTCAGTCTACCTGCAGTTGTCGACAACGGAAGAACGTAAAGAGTGAAGTTGTGAGTCGCAGATTCCTGTGTCAACGTGTTCGTCATCGAAATCACCAGCTGATACGTTCCGGGTCCATTGATGAACTCATTCAGAGGATCCCACGAGATCTCGGCATTGTAGGACGCCGAGACTGCATCTGCTTGGAGGCAGTTGCTCGTGGAAAGCGGAAGGTACTCTTGAGATGAATCATTTCTGCACGTGTAACTGAGAGTTCTCTGAAATCAACGGAGTTGCAAAGTCTGTTCTGAAATCACTCACAAAGATCGGATCTTTGTTCGCCACTGGGCTGATCGTGACTTTTTCATCCGAAAAGTAGACCGTCATGCTCCAACCGTCGACGTTCGCAATCGTGAAATCATAGGCCGACGTCGTGGTTCCAGTTCCTGTATCACCCAAAGTTGTCGTCGTTGACCCACCGCTGTCCTCAGAAGATGCCGACGTGACAGAATCACTGGCAGAAGTGGTTGATCCTGTTCCAGATGGATCAGAATCCGATTTAGCAGAAGACGTTGCTGCGTTGCTGCTATCATCCGAAGTGACGGTTGTCGAAATTGCGCCTTCAGAAGATCCAGAAGGTCCAGAAGATGTAGCCGTGCTAGATTCCGTAGTGGTTGTCGTGGATGACTCGTCGATGACGTAGAGTGTCAGAATGTGGCTGGCCACTTCGTTCGTCAGCAAGTTCGTCATGTTTATTTGGAATTCGTAAGTTCCAGTCGATATTAATCCCGAGGAAGTGGGCGAGAATTCAATGTTACTCGTCAGAGACGACAATTTGACCGTCGCACTATCTGAAATTCCGAGTTCGCAGGCCGTAAGAATAAGAACGCTATACCGTAGTTGAGACAAAGCGACTGTTTGATGGTGAGAAACTCGGCGCCGCTATCATTCCGGCACTCAAACGAGAGCTTTCTCTGAAAATTCTGGCTAGAAACTGAAGTTGGAAAAGAAAAAACTCACTTGTGTGGGGTCGAGATCGATGTTCGGAACCGGTATGATATTCAGATTTTCAGAGAAGAGGACCGTTTCATTCCATGTCATGTCCTTGAGTGTGAAGTCGAAAGAAGAGTCTCCGGATGTGGAAGATGCACTCGAGTCTGTCGTAGAGCCCGCAGAATCGGAAGACGTCGAAGAATCGGAAGCAGAAGACGTTGTAGCTTCAAGACCGTTCGATGTAGAAGCCGATGTTGCTGAAGACGCTGATGAAGAAGGTGTATCCGGTGTGGACGTTGTACTTCCAGAACTGCTCGAACTGCTCGCGGAAGTCGATGAAGAAGAACCAGAAGGCGTGGAAGTAGTCGTGGAGCCCGTAGATGATGTAGACTCGGAAGAAGACGAAGAAGTGGAGTCACTGGAAGACGTCGTCGAGCTGCCGCTGGAGTCTGTTGTACTCGAAGACGTATCGAGAAGAGTGACAGTCATTTGAGAAGTCGTCGACTGACCAGTCGCTGTATCCGTCATGGTGATTTCGAAAGTGTACACTCCCGGCCCGATGAAATCAGTTGCTAACATGGAGTTTTGGAATACTGCCATATTGCGTGATTCTGAAATATTCACACTACACAATAAACAAAAGAGGAGCTCACTGTTGAAACACGTTCCCGCGACGGTAGTCTCTTCGAAGTCGCTCGTACTGTTCTTACATTTCCATGCAGATGAAGCCTGAGAGATTGATTGTAATCTTTTTCCATTCCGTGAAAACAAAATATGCATACCTGGCTTTCCGATAAGGTCGTTTCTGGAGTTAAATTGATTATGCTGTCTTTTGTGTAGTTAGAGATAACATCATCAATGGTGAAAAGGATGCTAGACGACGTTGTGACGGAATCAGAAGACGTTGTGCTGCTTGACGCGCCAGTAGAAGAGCCGGTCGAAGAAGAAGTTGCGCTGGATGTACCGGAAGACGTCGAGGAGGAAGAGGAAGAAGCTGGTGTTGTGAGCTCGGAAGTAGTTGACGGGCTCGAAGACATCGTAGATGATGAGGATCCAGTCGACGTAGCTGTGGATGTAGGCGTCGACGTAGGCGTGGATGAAAGCGTGGATGTAGGTGTGGAAGATGCAGAAGACGTTCCAGTAGAGGTGGCAGTGGAGGAAAAACTTGATGATGTTGTCGAGGAAACCGATGTCGAGGTAGAAGCAGAAGACGAGGCAGTCGAAGAAGAAGGCGTGGAAGAAGCAGTGGATGAAGGTGTCGACGTAGCTGTTGAGGTAGGAGTATTTGTAGACGTGACCGTCGATGTGGACGGAGACGTCGACAGAGTCGAAGTAGAAGGCGTCGACGTCGTGAGAGTCGTCGTGGAATCTGTAGTCGTGACAGTAGTGGACGGAGCTGTCGATGTGGAGGTGACAGTCGTGCTGGTCGATGGTTCCGTCGTCGTCGATGTGATGGTTGTGGTGACAGTGGTCGACGTTGTCGTTTCATCCAGATAACTACAGATGGCATTGTCAGGAAGAGGGGTTATCGTCGCTGAAATCACGGATTCAACCTGCGAGTACAACCAGAAAAAGAGGAAAACAGAACTCACTGATGGAAACGGAAGTGGTGCTAGTCGGTTTTGAAGTGCTAGCGGTGCTCTGCGTTGTGAGTTTAGTAGTACTGGGAGAAGAAGAGCTCGAACTACTTGTCGACGAACTGGCTGTGTTTGTGGAAGAGCTCGAAACACCGGTCGATGAGCTCGCCGTTGAGGAGCTCGCCGTGCTGGACGAACTACTAGCGATACTCGTCGACGAACTGGCAGTGCTGGTCGATGAACTCGGCGCAGTACTTGCAGAAGTGCTCGCAGTACTCGTGCTCGGAGAAGTACTGACAGTGGTACTGACAGTGGAAGTGACAGAAGAGCTGGATGATGAGGAGGTGATGCTTGTACTACTAGCGGAAGTGCTCGAGCTGACTGTGCTAGATGGCGTGGTAACAGTTGTGGAAGTGAGCGGCGACGTGGAAGCGGTGCTTGATTCGCTACTTGTGCTGGTCAGTTGTGTGCTCGTGGAAGAGCTCTCAGTACTTGTGCTTCCAGTAGATGACGTCACCAGCGTAGTAGACGAAGAAGAAAGAGAAGGCGTCGTTGCTTCGGTGCTCGTACTAGAGCTCTGTAAAGTTGTGCTCGACGAAGGCGTCGAAGTTTCTGAAGTGCTAGAGGAGACTGTAGATGAAGCAGTGGAAGCCGGTGTGCTAGTTGAAGAAGCAGTCGATGAGACAGTTGAAGTGGAGCTCGGAGCAGTGGTGACCGTGGTTGTCGACGGAGAGCTTGTCTCCGTACTGCTCGATTCCGTACTAGTGCTCGTCACTTGCGTCGTGGTGCTCGATAAAGCAGTAGACGTTTCGGTGCTGGTGCTCTCCGTGGTAGTTACCGTACTTGTGCTCGTAGGAGTCGTCGTCACTGTGGTCGACGTCGGAGTCGAGGTCACTGTAGTCGTACTCGCAGTCGTCGTGGAAGTCGACGTGGATTGAACTGTGTAGTCGCAAGTGTTGCCGTTCGTCTGAAAGTCTCCTTTCCAATCAAACTCTACAAAATGCGCCTACCCCTGTGACAACTACATCTCTCTTCCCTCGCATTTGCGGTCTCATCAGAGACGAGCCCATCTCCAGTTTGTAACCTCTCGCCTTCCATCCCTGAAACTCCACACTTTCCTGAGTTTCCCACCGATTTCCCCTCACCTTCATCAGCTGCCCATCATACAGCCGCCCGTTTCTATCACTTATCGGAAAACTCTTTCCGTTTTGCACTGAAACTCCACTAGTTTCTGATCTTTTTAGCTTCCTCCGCCTCACTTTTTCTCTTGCACAACGTGTTTCCGTAGTCCACTTCAACATCTCCACTTTCGCATTTCTCTTCGCTGTCTCCAAGCAACGCGACCTCGTTTCCTCCGACTTGAAGCCACCACAGACGTCCGTCGCACAAATCAATTCCGTCTTCTGAAGATGGAAATAGAAGACGTCACGCTTCTGAATCGTCTCACCGAAACACTCTTGATAACGTACTTCCACGGCGAGAGTCACTTCGTCGTCATCTTTCACTGCATTCAGAGGAAGCCACGTGGAATTGAGGTAGAGTCCGACGAGTCGGCTGTCTCTCTGCTCACAGTTGTGGATCTGAAACTGTGGAATGAGAAGGAAGACGCGTTGACTCTGAGAACTCACGGCTTCGAGACTCGACTCCATCGTCATCCGATTCTCGACGGTGAGTTTGTTGACTCCGCAAGCCAACTTGACCTGAATGACACCTCTCGAGTTCCGAGACACTCCATTGATCGTCGTGTCGTCGTCCGACAGTCGGAAGGTTGCGAATCCTTTACGGAACTGATATTCGAGAGCATCGCTCGAAAACTAAAAAAAAAAACAGAGCATTCTGGGACTCTGAAGCTCTCTGCTCACAGCTGATATGAATATCAGAAAAATGGAGACTAATTTCCCCATTGGGAACGTGGAAATGAGTGAGAATCTGCCGAGAAATCTGAAAAACGAGCGTTTCGAGAAGAAACTGAAGCTTTTGGAGGAGGGGAAAGGGAGAATGAAGTTGTTGAAAAGTGGCTGGGACGGCCGAATCGGCGCAGCATCTCCAGGCGACGCGCCCATCGTCATGACGATTCGCCCGTTTCCGAAAAGTCGACGTGGATGAGAAGAGCATTCTGGAGCAGTGCTTCGGGAAATCGATAAAGTTTGGTACACTTTGAATGAACAAAGCATCTTTAACAAGATGATAGATAAGAGACCAACAGGCGTCTTCACACCGTGAACATATTCCTTTTCTTCAGAGACTGGGCATGAATCTCACGTGTTCTCCATTTTCTAACGTGAATCCAATGAGACAGTTCAGTCATTCAACGTTTATTTTTCTGAAAATCACAGTCACGAGGAAAATTAGTATGATCGATTTGGTTGTGAATCAGAAGACCCTTCCCGATATTTCGAGACCGAAATGGGATCAGAGCACTTATGGAGGTATTCTAAAAGTGAGCGAAATGCGAATCAGTGTTCGAGTTCAGGTCGCGTGAAGCACTTCTTCTCCTCTACCAACCCGATGACACTGTTCTCGTCGGAAGCCCAGCAAGAGAGATGCCGGCAGATTGTGCTCGACTACAGGAAGGGAGTGGTCAGTCCGACGTTGACAGTCGACGAATTGTGGAAGGCGAAGACCCTCTACGACTCGACTTACCATCCGGACACTGGAGAGAAGATGTTCTTCCTGGGGAGGATGAGCTCACAGATGCCGGGTAACATGGTGATCACCGGGATGCTCCTAAGTCTCTACCGCACTTTCCCGGGAGTCGTCTTCTCCCATTGGATCAATCAGTCCTTCAACGCCGTCGTCAACTACACTAACAGAAGCGGCAACAGCAAGGCGAGCAACGAGCGTCTCTTTGCTTCGTACTGCTGTGCGACTGGGGGTGCGATGACTGCTGCTCTCGGATTAAATCGGATGGTCAAGGCGGGTTGTCTGGTTCTTCTCCTGAAGCTGAATTGAAAATGTTCAGAACAGTCACGGACTCGCCGCTCGTCTCGTTCCATTCGCCGCGATTGCCTTGGCGAACGCGATCAACATTCCCATGATGAGAAGTAACGAAGTGACAGAAGGAATGGAGCTGCGGGACGAGAACGATCAGCTGGTGGGAAAATCCCGGAAGATGGCGATTCTCTCGATCGCGCAGGTCACTCTGAGCCGCATCGCGATGGCTTTGCCCTACATGGGTGAGTTCGCGACGGGGCGCGTTTGCATGCATCGAAGATTTCTTGCAGTGATGACTCCGATCATCATGAACCGCATCACTCGAACCGCTTTCTACAAGACCCGTCCGTGGATGCAAAAGTACTCGGAGATCCCCATTCAGACGCTCCTCGCTGGTTTCGGCCTCTACTTCACGACGCCTCTCTGCTGTGCTCTTTTCCCCCAGAAGAGCTCCGTCGATGTCTCGAATCTCGAGGAATCTGTTCGAAACGAGATTATTTCGCGTGACAATGCCCCCAAAGTTGTGTTTTATAACAAAGGCCTCTGAGAATAAAGCAACGTCGAAAACTTGCATTTCTATTTTCCATTTCGCAGACCACAAACGAGAAAGATACAAATGAGCGATCTTGTCATCAATCAAAAGATTCGTCCGGATATATCGAAACCGAAATGGGATCAGAGGACATACTTCGGTAGCTGAAGAAGATCCGAGCCTGTCGTCGAGAGACTGTTTCCAGGCCGTGTTCGCCATTTCTTCACTCTCACTAACCCAATGACACTGTTCTCGTCGGAAGCCCAGCAAGAGAGATGCCGGCAGATTGTGCTCGACTACAGGAAGAAAGTCGTCAGTCCGACGTTGACAGTGGACGAGTTGTGGAAGGCGAAGACCCTCTACGACTCGACTTACCATCCGGATACTGGAGAGAAGATGTTTTTTCTGGGGAGGATGAGCTCGCAGATGCCAGCTAACATGCTCATAAACGGGATGCTCCTAAGTCTCTACCGCACTTTCCCGGGAGTCGTCTTCTCCCATTGGATCAATCAGTCCTTCAACGCCGTCGTCAACTACACGAACCGAAGCGGCAACAGCAAGGCGAGCAACGAGCGGCTTCTGTTTTCATACTGTTGCGCCACTGGCGGAGCCATGTCGGCTGCGTTGGCGCTCAATATGATGGTCAGAGTGAGTGGCTCGAAACTGTTCGTTACCTCTCGAACTCTGACTCCTTTAGAACAAAAACAGTGTGGCCGCTCGATTGGTTCCATTTGCGGCTGTCGCTCTCGCGAACGTCATCAATATCCCAATAACCCGCAGCAACGAGGTCACTGAAGGCCTGGAGTTGCGAGACGAAAACGGAGAGCTCGTCGGAAGATCGCAGAAGATGGCAGTTCTCTCAATCGCGCAGGTCACTCTGAGTCGCATCGGAATGGCGATGCCTGACATGGGTGAGTTTCCTCTAGACTGCACTTTCATCTTCTTCGGATGATTGCAGTCATGACCCCGATCATCATGAATCGAATCACGCGAACAATGTACTACCGAACGCGTCCGTGGATGCAAAAGTACTCCGAGTACCCGATCCAGACGATGCTCGCCGGCATGGCTCTCTTCTTCACGACTCCCATGTGCTGTGCTCTCTTCCCGCAGAAGACGGCGATCGAGGTGACGAAGCTGGAGCAGTCTGTCCAGAAAGAGATCTTCTCCCGTGCCGACGCGCCTGAAATCGTCTTCTACAACAAAGGATTATGAGTGTTTGAACTTGTGTTGATCAGAATAAATTGAGAAAGAAATACATGTCAAAACAGGCAGCACGTCAGGCAGAACGAAGAAGCCATTCTCTGAGGAGAAGTCTTTCGAAATTCGC
Source organism: Caenorhabditis sulstoni (assembly GCA_963966605.1). Lineage (NCBI taxonomy): Eukaryota > Metazoa > Nematoda > Chromadorea > Rhabditida > Rhabditidae > Caenorhabditis > Caenorhabditis sulstoni. Next base: position 4,226,826 of record OZ016476.1, on the reverse strand, counting down.
TTCCTCGCCCACTTTTCGCGTAGATTTCTGATATTAGACGAGATTCGCTCTCGAATATTGCTCATTTGATTTTCTGATTCATGATGGGAAAGACGTGGCGCTTCCTCTTCCTCCTCGCTTATTTCGACTCGATTTCTGCACAAAACGTCACTGCAGTCAAACAAAAGGTACAGTGCAGCCTGTCTCTGTTCTCGTGTCCTTACTGTCAGTCCTTCCAGATCCGCGTCGGAATCGCAGCTGCTCAGAAACTCCAGAGCTCCTCCATTGGCTGGTCGTATTGTGGAGGGGCAGTCCCTCTTGCGGTCGAGAGACTCAAAAAGTTCGGATATGTGAACAACTTTGATTTCGAGTCTGCATTTCTTGAAAACGTTTCAAACAATTGCTCCTTTCCAGATACTTTGTGGAATATACAGAGTGCGATATGGCGAGCACAGTCAAAGCGGGTCTCAAGTTCATGAAGGAGCTGAACGTGGACGTCGTCATCGGACCTCCTTGCGCATCGGCACTTCGAGTCATGTCGGTTTTGTCTGTGATCTACGAAACGCCTGTTCTCGGATGGGGGTTCGTCAGTGAAGGGGAGCTCTCCGATATGAACAGGTTTCCCTATCTGACGGCGGTGCTCCCCAACTCTCAGACCCTCGGATCGGCTACCTTATCGCTTCTGGAGCTCTACGATTGGGACCACGTGGCTCTTCTTTACTACAGCAATGAACTGAACTACTGTGAAGGAGTAGTGGATGAAGTGGAAGCGCAGCTGAGTAGTCCGAGTGGATACCAAGTACAAGTGCTCGTGAAACAGGAGCTCGAGCTCAACAACAACGATACCACTGAAACGATCCTCGAGTCTCTGAAGAGCAGAGCCAGAAGTGAGATTAGTTTCCGACTTCATCGACCTGAATTCGTTTTCCAGTCATCCTCTGGTGTGCTCAAACAGCTTCCGAGAAACGAGATTACTTGTTCAGAATAGCGCAGCTTGGAATGGACACTGACGAATACGTGCACATTCTGCTATCGCTGAGAAGCATCGGATTCGGAGTTCAGACCTTCGTGGGGAAATCCACTTGTAAGAGGAGGGAACTGAAATCGGTTTCTGAAAACTGACAGGTTTCAGTCGCTCAGTCCGGTTTGACTCCAGTTTGGGAGTCATTGACGAATACATCTGATGGGATGGAAGTTCTGGCCAAAAGAGGGGCGACGAAGATGCTTGTGGTAGGAGACGGAGAGGATGTTCTGAACTACGGGAGAGCGAGTGTTTCAGATCGATACGAACAGTGACATTCAAGACAAAGAGTACTTGACGTACATGATGAAGAATATGGGAAACGCCGTCAGATCGCCTCCGATGAGTTGTTCGACTGCTGAATGTCAGAACGTCACTACAGTAACCCTCTTTTCTCCGGAATCCTGCCATTCGGATGAGTAATTTCAGGGATTGGGAGTCTACGCTCGCCATCTCTTCGACGTCTTCTACCTCTATGGCATCGCTCTGACTCACACGAATTCCACAAATCCGTCTGTTTACGCCAACGTCTCTTATATCGTTCCACAGTTTGTCACCACTTTCGAAGGTAGCTGAAATGATAACAAAAACGAGTTTCACTTCGTTCATGGTTTCAGGAATGACGGGAACTGTTGTCATAAATCAGAATCTGTACCGATTGCCATTGTATCAATTGTACGGTTTGGATTCGAAGTTCGAGCAGATCTCGCTGCTAAACTTGTCGTTTATCAACGGAACGACGGTAGCTGTAGGCTGACTAGTCGCCGAAGAGCTGAACTAACTCGATTCCATTTCTTTCAGAAGGTCTCCTTGAACTACAAGGATGAACTCTCGACAGTCTGGCACGCCTGGGGAGGCGTCCGTCCGTTGGACACTCCGATCTGCGGATTTCTCGGGAAGTCGTGTCCGGTCTCCTTTTGGCAGCAGTACCGAGTACTCATTTTCGTCGCCATTGTCGTCATTGTTCTTATGCTCACCACGAAAATCGTGTGTTTCGGATGCATGATCAGAAATCGAAGAGCGGAACAAGCCCGAATCCATTCGGAATGGCAGATTCCATTTGTGAAACTTCGAGAGCCAGAAACCAAAAAACCAAGTGGAACCAGCAGAAGATCTCTACAATCTTCACGAACGGACGCGACCGAAGACAGCCGAATGTCGATGGGAAGTGAATTCTGCGAGAACTACACGGTTATGGTGTACGAGAAGGAGGTAGTCCTGACTGCGAAGCACCAGTATCTGCACTTGAAGAAGAGCGATATGGAACGATTCGTGGGGCTGAGGAAGCTGGAGCACGACAATCTGAACAAGTTCATCGGACTGTCGATCGACAGTGCACAGTTCTTGGCGGTTTGGAAGCTGTGCTCGAGAGGCTCCCTTCAGGACATTCTTTCGAGAGGCAACTTCTCGATGGACTACTTCTTCATGTTCTGTATCATCCGTGACGTGGCAGAAGGCATGCACTACCTGCACAAGAGTTTTCTGCGAGTCCACGGGAATCTGCGGTCCGCCACGTGTCTCGTGAATGACAGTTGGCAGGTGAAACTGGCCGACTACGGTCTCGACAACCTGCAAGAGGAGGAAGCGCCGAGCAAGAAAAGGCTCCTCTGGGTGGCTCCGGAAGTGCTCAGGGGCTCTCTGACTGTCTCTCAGATGGATCCTCCCGCCGACGTCTACTCGTTCGCCATCATCGCTTCCGAGATCCTCACCAAACGAGAGGCATGGGACCTTCTGGAGAGAAAAGAGGGATATGATGGTTTGAACACACTTCCAGAACTCCAATAGGTTATTGATTCCAGAGATAATCTACATGGTGAAAAAGGGCGGTGCACTTCCTATGCGTCCTGACATCATCACCGATATTGATGACGTTAATCCAGCGCTAATCTCTTTAGTGAAAGACTGCTGGGCGGAGACTCCGGAAGATCGTCCGTCTTCGGAAAACGTTCGTACACAGCTGAGAGAATTGATGCCAAAGTACTAAAATAACAAAATAGTCCTTGGGAAAACGATCGCGTTTTAGATCCAAATCGAATCTGATGGATCACGTCTTCAATATGTTGGAAGAGTACACGTCGACTCTGGAAGTGGAAGTTGAAGAGAGAACGAAGGAACTGACGCTGGAGAAGAAGAAAGCGGATATTCTACTGAGTAGAATGTTGCCAAAGTGAGAGTGAAGAAGAAACTATTCCCATCATCGGCTCGGTTCCAGACAAGTGGCAGAGCGACTGAAAGCAGGCCAGACAGTGGAGCCGGAAGGATTCGATTCGGTGACGGTGTTCTTCTCGGACGTCGTCAAGTTCACGATCCTCGCGGCGAAGTGTTCTCCGTTCCAGGTGGTCAACCTGCTGAACGACCTCTACAGCAACTTCGACACCATCATCGAGCAGCACGGAGTGTACAAAGTGGAATCCATCGGCGACGGATACCTCTGCGTCTCCGGACTGCCGACCAGAAACGGATTTGCTCATATCAAGTGAGAACATCGAAGAGTTTCAGAGAGGAACGTTGCTGTTTCAGACAAATTGTCGAAATGTCCCTGCAGTTCATGGATTACTGTAGGAAGTTCAAGATTCCCCACTTGCCGAGAGAACAAGTCGAGCTTCGGATCGGAATCAACAGTGGTAACCCTCCGATCTTCCGGATCCTCTCCCGATCTTTCCGTTTTCAGGTCCGTGTGTGGCAGGAGTAGTCGGTCTCTCGATGCCCCGTTACTGTCTGTTCGGAGACACAGTCAACACGGCGTCGCGGATGGAGAGCAACGGAAAACCGTCTCTGATCCACATGTCTTCGGCTGCGCACTCTCTCCTCACCAGCCACTATCCGCATCAGTACGAGACCAACTCGAGGGGAGAGGTCATCATCAAGGGCAAGGGCGTCATGGAGACTTTCTGGGTGCTCGGCAAAGTCGGCGAAGTGTTTCCAAGCGTCAGTAACTGGTCGACGTCTCCCGTCACGGAAGAGATTCGTCATCCCGGAAGAAGTACTCCACAAAAGCCGCCGACTCCCAGCTCGGCTTCAAAACGACAACCAACTCTTTCAAGAACTAGAGCTGCCCCCGCGGAAGTTCGTTCGGCGAGCTCGCATGGATCTCGGCCTCCAACTGCTCAGGAATCATCTGCACTTTACCGTCAATACAAAATGGACACTCTGAAAGTAATGTAATCGATAATTGTCTTTCCCTTCTCTGTAATAAAAACTTGCTTTTCGAAAACAACAAATCCACTTTTATCATCTAAACTTTGATATTCTCGTTTCAAAAGAAGCCCTAAAACAGCAAATGACTATGGATTCAAATAAAGGTTCGAAATGAAATCCGCCGCGAAATCCCGTAGTAAATCCAGTGACCGCCCGAGCTGCCCACATAGTTTCTATTTTCCGATCCAGGCAGCTCATGCTTTGATATCGAAATGAAAAAGGCTCTCCTATTCTTCTTCCTCTCGTTTTTATCGCTTTTGCATTCACAGACGCTTCCCAGACGAACGGTACCTACTCGAGAATTGAATTGATGCACTGATTGCTGATCCTTCCAGATCCGAGTCGGAATCGCAGCCGCCCAAACGACGCAGACAAGCTCGATCGGCTGGTCGGTATGTGGTGGAGCTGTTCCTTTGGCCGTCCAGTATCTGCAATCGAAAGGATACTTGACCAATTTCGATTTCGAGTCGGCAGCTTCTTTCGGAAGCCTTATCCAGAGGAAACCGCACTTTTTGCAGGTACATCGTGGAATACACCGAGTGCGACCTCGCAAGTACAGTCAAGTCCGGACTGAGGTTCATGAAGGATCTGAACGTCGACGTCGTCATCGGACCTCCGTGTGCTCAGGCTCTCGAAACAATGGGAACGCTGTCGGCAATCTACAAGAAGCCAGTACTCGGGTGGGGGTTTGTCAGTGAATCGGATCTTTCCGACAAAACCCGATTCCCCTACGTCACAACCGTACTTCCCATTTCTCAAACGTACGACTCTAGACTGTGAGTAGTTCGTGAAACGGGACCTTTCAGACTCGGTGCGGCGACTTCGAAAGTCTTGGAGCTCTACAAATGGAGTCGAGTGGCTCTTCTCTACTATTCGGATGACCTCGGCTACTGTCAGTCCGTCGTAGATGACGTGGAGACGTCTCTCAACGATCCGGATTCGTACCCAGTGCAGATTGTTATGAAGGAGATGCTCGTGCTGGCGACGCCAGCTGCCACGAAAGCCACGTTGCAATCGATAAAGAGCCGGGCGAGAAGTGAGAGTTTTCATCTGAAACTTCTCAAGTTCTTTTCCAGTTATCTTATTCTGTGGTACAACTGGAGGCGAGAAGCGAGACTATCTGATAAACGTCGCCCAAATGAACATGACCACTGACGAATACGTCCACGTACTTCTCACGATGAGAAGTATCGGATTCGGAGTGCAGACGAATCTCAACAAAACCACTTGTGACTTCCTGTCTACAAGAAACGTTTTCACCCTCTTTTTTGCAGTTTCGAACGGTTTGACTCCGCTTTGGGAGTCTTTCACAGCTGCCAAGGACGGATTCGAAGACATTGCGAAGAGCGCCGCTTCCAAGATGCTCGTCGTCAGTTCCGTTTTCCGCCTTCTCAAGTCGGAATCCTGTTTCAGATCGACATCAACAGTGACGTTCAGGACCAGGAGTACCTTCAATATCTTCAGAAGAACGTCGTGAACGCCGTACGAGCCGCTCCGATGAACTGTAACACGACGGCTTGTGTGAATGCGACATCTACCGTAATCATCTGTGCGGCGATGTTTCGCCTTCCGAAACTTGAAATTTCAGTCTATGGGCTCCTATGGACGTCATCTTTTCGACGTCTTCTATCTCTACGGATTAGCACTGAGCAGACTGAATTCGACGAATCCAACGGATTATGACGACTTGACGAAGTTGATCCCCCAACTGATAACCTACTTCTACGGTGAGGTCATGACTTAAACGGGATCGGATACTGTCTTTCAGGAATGACCGGACTTGTTGTCATAAACAAGAATCTGTCCCGGATGCCATTTTATCAGTTGTACGGGTTGGATTCGAACTACGATCAAGTGGCACTCCTCAACATGTCATTCTTGAACTCCACTTCGGTGACGAGGAATTGGACGGATCTTTTGAAATGGGTGATTTCAGCAAATGAGCCTCGGCTACGCAGACGAGTCGAAAACGGTTTGGCGTTTTTGGGGAGGCGTCCGTCCGCTGGACACTCCGATCTGCGGGTACTCGGGGAGGAACTGTCCCGTGCAGTTTTGGGATCAGTACGGGATTCTGATCCTGGTGGCGGCTCTAGTCGCCTTGTGTCTGGTGCTGACTGTTCTCGTCTGTTTGGCTTGTATGATCAGAAATCGGAGGGAAGAGCAGGCGAGAATCAACTCGGAATGGCAGATTCCGTGTGTCAAACTGACGATGCCGGAGAGACGAAAGCCGGGAAGCAGGAGATCTCTGCAGTCGGGAAAGTCGTCGATGACGGGAGACAGTCGGATGACCGGGGAGAGCGGCTTCCACGAGAACTTCGTCGTGCAGATTTACGAGAAAGAGTTGGTGGTGACCACGAAGCATCACACGGCCTACTTGAACAACGAAGATCGAGAGAGATTCGTGCGGCTGCGGAAGCTGGAGCACGATAATGTGAACAAGTTCATCGGACTTTCCGTCGACGGACCGAGCTTCGTGGCTGTGTGGAAAATGTGCTCGAGAGGTTCTCTGCAAGATATCATTTCGAGGGGCAACTTCTCGATGGACTACTTCTTCATGTTCTGTATCATCCGTGACGTGGCAGAAGGCATGCACTACCTGCACAAGAGTTTCCTGCGAGTCCACGGCAATCTCCGGTCCGCCACGTGTCTCGTGAATGACAGTTGGCAGGTGAAACTGGCCGACTACGGTCTCGACAACCTGCAAGAGGAGGAGGCGCCGAGCAAGAAACGGCTCCTCTGGGCGGCTCCAGAAGTGCTCAGGGGCTCTCTGACTGTCTCTCAGATGGATCCTCCCGCCGACGTCTACTCGTTCGCCATCATCGCTTCCGAGATTCTCACCAAACGAGAGGCATGGAACTTGCCGGACCGAAAGGAAGGAGTGGATGGTATGAAATAGTTGTCGATTAAGCGGATCATCATTTCGTTTTAGAGATACTGTACATGGTGAAAAAGGGAGGCAGCCGAGCAGTCCGGCCGGACCTCGTTCTAGATGCAGAAGTGAGCAACTCTCTCCTGATTCTTGTGAAGGACTGCTGGGCCGAAGTGCCCGAAGATCGCCCGAAATCTGAAGAAATCTGCAGACAACTCTTCGACCTGACTCCGAAGTGAGCTTCATTGAATTTATAAACACATAAATATGCGTCTCAGAGCAAACACGAATCTGATGGATCACGTCTTCAATATGTTGGAAGAGTACACGTCGACTCTGGAAGTGGAAGTAGAAGAGAGAACGAAGGAATTGACGCTGGAGAAGAAGAAAGCGGATATTCTACTGAGTAGAATGTTGCCAAAGTGAGAGTGAAGAAGAAACTATTTCCATCATCGGCTCGGTTCCAGACAAGTGGCAGAGCGACTGAAAGCAGGCCAGACAGTGGAGCCGGAAGGATTCGATTCGGTGACGGTGTTCTTCTCGGACGTCGTCAAGTTCACGATCCTCGCGGCGAAGTGTTCTCCGTTCCAGGTGGTCAACCTGCTGAACGACCTCTACAGTAACTTTGACACCATCATCGAGCAGCACGGAGTGTACAAAGTGGAATCCATCGGCGACGGATACCTCTGCGTCTCCGGACTGCCGACCAGAAACGGATTCGCTCATATCAAGTGAGAGCATCGAAGAGTTTCAGAGAGAAACGTTGCGGTTTCAGACAGATTGTCGACATGTCCCTGCAGTTCATGGATTACTGTAGGAAGTTCAAGATTCCCCACTTGCCGAGAGAGCAAGTCGAGCTTCGGATCGGAATCAACAGTGGTAACCCTCCGATCTTCCGGATCCTCTCCCGATCTTTCCGTTTTCAGGTCCGTGTGTGGCAGGAGTAGTCGGTCTCTCGATGCCCCGTTACTGTCTGTTCGGAGACACAGTCAACACGGCGTCGCGGATGGAGAGCAACGGAAAACCGTCTCTGATCCACATGTCTTCGGCTGCGCACTCTCTCCTCACCAGCCACTATCCGCATCAGTACGAGACCAACTCGAGGGGAGAGGTCATCATCAAGGGCAAGGGCGTCATGGAGACTTTCTGGGTGCTCGGCAAATCGGAAGAAGGCGGGCATCCAAGTATCAGCAACCGAACGACCCCTCCAGTCTCCGATGAGAACTGGCAAGACGCACGTCTTCCGTCTCCCCAGAAAGGTTCCATTCAAGACAAGTTGGCCCGTTCGGCGACTCCGTATCCCGAGAAACAACGTCCGAGAAGTGGGAAGATGGATACGTTGAAAGTGATCTGATCTAATCCTCGTTGTGTTTCCTACTGGTACCCGATATATGAAAACATGCATTACGTCTTCTTCCATTTCAACATTTTCCGAATTCGGAAATGATAAACTGCTCGAAAAAAGCAGCCATACGTCAGAAAGAAGCCTCTCATCCCGAATCGCCCACATTCCGAGAGAGGGAACATCTTCTGTTCTCAATTTATTCCAAGCTTCAATTCCTCCTCTCTCGCCGTCTATTCTTGTGTTCCCAATGCAATATCTCTCTTTTATTCTTGTTATTTTTGTTTCATTATTTGAGTGTTCTCTATCTGCCAATCCTAAAGTGAGTACTTTCACGCTTCCAGAACCATCAGAATCCCCTTTCAGATCCGTGTTGGAATCGCGGCTGCTCAGAAAACGCAACCCACCTCCATCGGCTGGGCGTATGACGGAGGAGCCGTTTCCCTCGCCCTGCAGTATCTCCAGTCTCGTGGTTTACTGAACAACTTCGACTTCGAGTGAGAAGACCTCCTCCAGCTTCCTCACTTCTTTTGACTCCCAGATTTCAAGTGGAATACACAGAGTGCGACCTCGCCAACACCGTCCGAGCGGGTCTCAACTTCATGGAGACCCTCGACTACGACGTCGTCATCGGTCCGCCGTGTGCTCAGGCTCTCAAGGTCATGGGAACACTGTCCAACATCTACGAGAAACCGGTGCTCGGATGGGGATACGTCAGCGAATCGGACCTCTCCGATCTCAACAGGTTCCCGTTCGTCGCGTCTGTCCTTCCCAGTTCGGAAACGTACGAGTCATTTCAAATCGACCATCTCACCACGCACTTACAGACTGGGAGTGGCCACTTCTAAACTTCTGGAACTGTTTCAGTGGGGCCGAGTGGCTCTTTTGTACTTCAAAAACGATCTGAACTACTGCAGTTCGGTCATCAACGACGTCGAATCGAGTCTGAATGATCCGGCTCTTTTCACTGTCAAAATAGTGATGAAGGAGGAAATCGACGTGGATAAGAGTGATTCCACGATCGCCACTCTTCAATCCATCAAAAGCAGAGCCAGAAGTGGGTTGAGCTAGAAACAACGAACAACTCCTCGGTTTTCAGTCATTTTGTTCTGTGCTCAAACCGGAAACGAGAAACGGGACTACTTGATCAAAGTGGCTCAGCTCGGCATGAATACGAGCGAGTACGTGCATGTGCAGCTCTCGATGAGGAGCACCGGATACGGAGTTCAGACGTCGGTCGGGAAGAGCGCTTTCAGTCAGTCCGGACTCGCTCCCGTTTGGGAATCGTTCACGACGGCGCCCGACGGACTGGAGGATCTCGCCAAAAGCGGGTGCTCCAAAATGATCGTGGTACGAGTTCTCACGCTTCTTCTCAGATTCTGAAACTGTTTTTCAGCTAGATCAGAGCAGCGAAGTGCAGGACAAACAGTATCTGCAGTACATGGCCAGGAACATTGTTTACGCAGTCCGAGCCCCTCCTCTCAACTGCTCCACGACAGACTGTCTGACTGCGAATGCTACCGTAATCCCGTGTTCCCTCCTTCGATTCTGTGCAGTTGTTTTCAGGGAATGGGGTCCTATTCTCGTCATCTTTTCGACATCTTCTACCTCTACGGACTGACTTTGTCGCGCCTGAACTCGACGGATCCGAGAGTCTATCGGAACTTGAGCAGACTGTTTTCCGAATTCCAGACTTCCTTCGAGGGAATGACTGGACACGTGGAGCTGAACAAAGAGCTCTCTCGACTTCCTCTGTATACGGTTTACGGCCTGGATGAGGGTTACGATCAGATCTCCTTGATCAACATCAGTTTGCTAAACGGAACTACGGTTAGTCAGCTTCCGAGAGAGGAACTCTCTGGAGAAAAGGATTCTTCCAGACAGTCACACTCAATTACAAGGATGAACTCTCGACAGTCTGGCACTTCTGGGGAGGCGTCCGTCCGTTGGACACTCCGATCTGCGGATTTCTCGGGAAGTCGTGTCCGGTCTCCTTTTGGCAGCGATACCACGTTCTCGTTTTCGTGTTGACTGGCGTCGCGGTTCTCATCGTGCTCACTGTCATCACTTGTCTCGCTTCCATCGTCAGGAATCGCAGAGCGGAACAAGCCCGAATCAATTCGGAATGGCAGATTCCGTTTGTGAAACTGCGAGTTCCGGAGAGAAGGAAATCCAACGGATACCATCACAAATCGATTCTTTCTCTGCAATCTGAGGGATCCGAAGGGACGAAAGACACGGTTGGAAGTGAATTCAGCGAGCAATACACTGTTCAATTGTATGAGAACGAGGTGGTTTTGACGAAGAAGCATCAGAGTCGGGAGCTTCAGAAATGGGAACTGGAGCGATTCGTGGGGCTGAGGAAGCTGGAGCACGACAATCTGAACAAGTTCATCGGACTGTCGATCGACAGTGCACAGTTCTTGGCGGTTTGGAAGCTGTGCTCGAGAGGTTCTCTTCAAGATATCATTTCGAGGGGCAACTTCTCGATGGACTACTTCTTCATGTTCTGTATCATCCGTGACGTGGCAGAAGGCATGCACTACCTGCACAAGAGTTTCCTGCGAGTCCACGGGAATCTGCGGTCCGCCACGTGTCTCGTGAATGACAGTTGGCAGGTGAAACTGGCCGACTACGGTCTCGACAACCTGCAAGAGGAGGAAGCGCCGAGCAAGAAACGGCTCCTCTGGGCGGCTCCGGAAGTGCTCAGGGGCTCTCTGACTGTCTCTCAGATGGATCCTTCCGCCGACGTCTACTCGTTCGCCATCATCGCTTCCGAGATCCTCACCAAACGAGAGGCATGGGATCTTCTGGAGAGAAAAGAGGGATATGATGGTTTGAGCACACTTCCAGTTCTCGGTGATTCTATCCCGTTTCAGAGATCATCTACATTGTGAAGAAGGGCGGCGATCCGGTGCTCCGTCCGGATCTTCATGTCGACCTGGATGTCAACCACACTCTCTTGGCTCTAATTAAAGATTGCTGGGCCGAGACACCGGCAGATCGGCCGAGTTCGGAGGAAATTTGTAAGCAGCTCTTCGAATTGACTCCGAAGACGAAGACGAATCTGATGGATCACGTGTTCAAGATGCTTGAAGAGTACACGTCGACGCTGGAAGTGGAAGTGAGAGAGAGGACGAAGGAACTGGCTCTGGAGAAGAAGAAGTGCGACATTCTTCTCGGCAGAATGCTTCCGAAGTGGGTGAAAAACACGAAAAGCATCGAAAGTAGGAGTTTCAGACAAGTTGCAGAACGGCTGAAAGCGGGACAGGCCGTCGAGCCGGAAGGATTCGATTCGGTGACCGTTTTCTTTTCGGATCTCGTCAAGTTCACTGATCTCGCTGCGAAATGTTCTCCATTCCAAGTGGTCAATCTGCTGAATGATATATTCAGCAACTTCGATACTATTATTGAAAAACACGATGTTTACAAGGTCACAGTCACAAGTTTCCCTCTCATTCCAGTTTTTTGTTTACAGGTCGAGTCGATCGGGGATGGATATCTCTGTGTTTCCGGATTGCCGACGAGGAACGGGTTCGCTCATATCAAGTAAGTAATAGCAAAATGAGCCCATTGAAGAAGCTTGTCCGATAACCCACGTGGCGACCGGAGCACTGATCATCTGCATCGTATCGTAAATCGCGAGTCCCGCAGTCACACTATCTCCTGTAAATCGAAAAAATTGAAAAGAAATGGGCCGAACCGGGGATTGAACCCGGGACCTCTCGCACCCAAAGCGAGAATCATACCACTAGACCATTCGGCCGCGGAAAACGGTCATTTCGGTTACGTTCTTGTTTTGGATTGCTTGTCTTTTCGTCTTTTCGCAAAGCTTTCATACCGCGCGGAAAACGACACCTAAGCAAGTTTGTTTCCGCGCCGTGCCGCGCGGTATGCTTTGCGGAAAGTGTCAAAAGCTAATGCGACATTTGGATCGAAACAAACCGATTTCGTGGCCGAATGGTCTAGTGGTATGATTCTCGCTTTGGGTGCGAGAGGTCCCGGGTTCAATCCCCGGTTCGGCCCATTCTCTTTTCCTACCCGGACTATTTAAAACTTCTTCTGTTCATTTTTACATTCAGACAAATAGTAGACATGTCTATCCAGTTCATGGACTTTTGCAAGCAATTCAAGATTCCCCACTTGCCGAGAGAGCAAGTCGAGCTTCGGATCGGAATCAACAGTGGTAACCGTCCGATCTTCCGGATCCTCTCCCGATCTTTCCGTTCTCAGGTCCGTGTGTGGCAGGAGTAGTCGGTCTCTCGATGCCCCGTTACTGTCTGTTCGGAGACACAGTCAACACGGCGTCGCGGATGGAGAGCAACGGAAAACCGTCTCTGATCCACATGTCTTCGGCTGCGCACTCTCTCCTCACCAGCCACTATCCGCATCAGTACGAGACCAACTCGAGGGGAGAGGTCATCATCAAGGGCAAGGGCGTCATGGAGACTTTTTGGGTGCTCGGGACGAGCAGTGCACCCAGTCTCAGCAACCGATCGACTCCTCCTGTTTCTCAAATTACATACAAGAGTCGGAATGTGACTTCTTTCACGGATTCAACCGATGAAATGACAATTCGATCTGTTAGCCCATACGTTGAGAATGCTTGTGATCACGATGAAGAACTTCGACGAGAATTCCAAAGAGAGCTTGTGAAAAGAGAATTGATTTGAAATAAATTTGAAGTTCTGTCTAATTCGCTTTTAAATAAAGTATTAATCTAATATGTGAGAAGTTGTTTCGTGGAAAGTCTCTGAGCTTGGCGAATGACAAACTGCGTGCGGCAGCCTTGCGAAAGTGCGTGCGGCGCTTGCAAACAGGACTCCGCCCACCCATTTTGATTTTTCGTCTCTTGTTCTCGCCGTTGGTTTTCAACCGCGGCGCATCGATTTTCATGAGAATTTCCATTTTTCGATTCAGTCTTCACAATTCCCTTTTTCTCGGAACATTTTACGCTAGATTCAAACTAGGTTTTCTTTTTTTTTTCAGAAATGGCGTCTGCTGCGAAGGGTAAGATTTTGGCAGTCATCGGAGACGAGGACACCGTCGTCGGATTCTTGCTCGGAGGAGTCGGAGAGCTCAACAAGGTTGGTGTTTTGTTCATTCAAAAAATAAACATCGAAAAAGGGAATATTCAGGCTCGCAAGCCGAACTATCTGATCGTCGACAAGCAGACGGCCGTCCAGGAGATCGAGGACGCCTTCAAGACCTTCTGCGCCCGCGACGACATCGCCATCATTCTCATCAACCAGCACATCGCTGAGATGATCCGTTATGCGGTGAGTGTTCCCAACATCCTTCCCTTTACAGAGTTTTTGTCTTTTAGGTCGACCAGCACACCCAATCCATCCCAGCTGTGCTTGAGATCCCGTCCAAGGAAGCTCCTTACGATCCATCGAAGGTAAAAAACTTGCATTGCTAAAGAAAATTTTTATTACGACTTTCCAGGACTCGATTCTCAACAGAGCTCGCGGACTCTTCAACCCGGAGGACTTCCGATAAATTTCTCGTCTCCCGAACGTCATGGCCGCCTCTCCCGCTCTCCGACATTCCCGTTTTTTGCCCTGTTCTGTTCTGTGATCAGAATTCAATTCTCCTATTTCTCTTTTCGTTTCCCATCAATTTTTATATTCTTTTCCTCGGAATGTACAGGATTTATATTGCGAACCCTTTCTTTTTGTCTAAAACACCAACTAATTTTCTATTTCTATGTCAGCTCGCTGTGTAAACCACGCCCACTAATGAATCGTTCTAGAAGCATTGAAACAGCGGTCATCGATTGGTTCCGCGTGAACTTTCGTTCCAACTCTGCGTCTCTTTTCGTCGATACCTTCCCAAGTTTCCCACGCTTTCCACACATCGTGTCGTGGCACCGTTTCCTTTCTTCGCCATTCAGATCTTCTGACTCACAATGTTGCTCCGTCGTTTCGTCACGTCTTCTGCCTCCCTGACGTCTTCTGCCTTCCGAAGCCTCTCCGCAACGACCCAGTCTCGAGTCGGAATTCCGTTTGTCATCGATAACGAAGGAAAAGGAGAACGCACTTATGACATCTACTCGCGGCTCCTTCGCGACCGAATCGTCTGTCTCATGACTCCGGTTTGCACGTTACTCCGACTGAATCTGAACCATCGATTTCCAGGTCGACGACTTCATCGCATCAGCGCTCATCGCCCAGTTGCTCTTTTTGCAAAGCGAGAGCGGAAAAAAGCCAATTCATATGTACATCAACAGTCCGGGTAGGAAAAGAGAATGGGCCGAACCGGGGATTGAACCCGGGACCTCTCGCACCCAAAGCGAGAATCATACCACTAGACCGTTCGGCCACGAAATCGGTTTGTTTCGATCCAAATGTCGCATTAGCTTTTAACACTTTCCGCAAAGCATACCGCGCGGCACGGCGCGGAAACAAACTTGCTTAGGTGTCGTTTTCCGCGCGGTATGAAAGCTTTGCGAAAAGACGAAAAGACAAGCAATCCAAAACAAGAACGTAACCGAAATGACCGTTTTCCGCGGCCGAATGGTCTAGTGGTATGATTCTCGCTTTGGGTGCGAGAGGTCCCGGGTTCAATCCCCGGTTCGGCCCATTTCTTTTCAATTTTTTCGATTTACAGGAGGTAGTGTGACTGCGGGGCTCGCGATTTACGATACGATGCAGATGATCAGTGCTCCGGTCGCCACGTGGGTTATCGGGCAAGCTTCTTCAATGGGCTCCTTGCTGCTTGCCGCTGGAGAGAAAGGCATGCGGAGTGCACTTCCGAACGCCCGAATCATGGTTCATCAGCCAAGTGGCGGAGCTCAGGTGAGAAAGGGAACACAGACAACGAAGGAATGTACAATTTATCGCTAGCCGTGGCGGATAAAAAAGTTCTCGGCTATCTCGCGATCCAAATCGGCGATTATGTTCTGGACGTCAGCGTCGAGGTTCAGGTGCTGGTGGTTCTGCTGCCGCAGTGTCTCCTCGCATTGCACCTCCGCTCTGAAAACGAACTAGAATTAACAGAAATTGATTTAACGGCTCACTGTTTGATGTTGTGTGTGAGAAAATGGAAATCGTGAAGAATGAGAAACTCCTTGAGATCTGTCGTCAGTCTGTGAAGCTCGTCGGAAGCGCGAACCTGAAGCATTTCAAGAATATTAATGTTTTCTATTAAAGTTTCAGTTACCATGAGCTGCGCACGGACCGCCATTTCGTTCTTTGTCGTATAGAACTCGGTCATTTTACCTGTCTGATTCTTGTAGGCGTTGTCATCGTTGCTCACCTGAAAACATTGCGGTTGAGCTCATTTTGTAAAAATCAATAATAGTATCATACCCTCGCTGCTTGGATAATGTGGTAAAAATTGTCGTTGAGCGATTTGATGTTGTCTCGAAGTCTCTTTTTGAATTCCTGTAAGACTTCAGAGATAACCGCTCGTTTTATCGTATTTTCCTGATACTTACATCTATAATCAGCTTTTTCGTGGCAATCGCTTTGCTGCTGCTTTTTGCTGCTCTCAACGGTCCTGCTACATTGGTGTTAGCCGACATTTTTGAAAGAAAAAAACAAAAATCCGCACAATCGAAAAAATACGCTCAGAGCGGCGTGTCTGCATTTTGACGTGGCGGTGTATCGCATACACAGCGACGCACAAATGCACAACATTTCGGCGCGTACTCAAATTCTAAATTTCCAGGGAACGTGCTCGGACATTGTCATTCGAGCGGAAGAAATCACTCGTCTGAAAAAGAGACTCAATGAAATTTATGTGCATCACACGGGAATAAGCTACGATGTGAGTGTGCACTTTTGATTGGATGAAATCCAGCGTGTTCTTTTCCAGGAAATCGAGAGAACGCTCGACCGCGATCGCTTCATGAGTGCCCAGGAAGCTCTCAAGTTCGGATTGGTCGACAATATCGAGAAGCACTCCGGATCGATGCCGACTGACTGAATTCTAGAAAAACAGTGCATAATTGCAATTTTAGTTCCTTTTCGTCTGGGTTTTATCATCATATTGTAAACAGAAAAACTGTCAATCCAATTTTTTTGACGATCATTTATTTATTATCTCAACTCGAAAAACCGAAAATCTTAGGTGTTCTACGTGATATTTTGCAACACGTCGGCTCATGACTCGATGTGCCTGGCGCCCTCTTCCTCCCGCACGCTCTCTCGTCCCGTGACGTAGCAGCGGCTCCCGCAGGAGAGGACACGCTTCCCCGTGGAATGTGACTCCGTGTGACGTCAGGGTAATTTGTCATCTTGCTAATTGGTAGGTGGGAAAAAAGAGGCGGGACCGGGTGGCGGGTAGGTCGAACTGATCCCATAACCCGTTTCTGCCCTGCACAATGTACGTTCTTCCATTGTTTCGCCCTCAATTTCTGATTTGTGATAATCTGTCCGTGCTGGAAGTGACGAATAATCCTCTCGGCGAGAGAATTGAAAGAAACACTTGGAAAGACGGTAATCCGGCTGTTTTTTCGCTCTAGATTAGGCTTCATTTGCGTAGAGAAATGGAAGAGGCGGGCCGAATTTCGAATTGGGATGAAAACAATCAGATAATGATAATGAGCACGTCGATTTCGGCTAGAATTTCGCGGTTCTGCAAGTTTTTCGGAAGATCCAAGGTAGGTCAAATGTGATTATTCCGATGAGTTGTACGATGACACAAGTACTGTAGGCAGACTGTTTGACGAAACGCGAAGCGGTCGCGTCGCGTGTCCCTCCCCTGTTGGAAAGTAAGCCAGTTGGGTCAGATAGTTGATTTCAATGGTGTGCACCTACCGTATCCGCCCCTGACATCATCATCATCATCACCTTTTTCTGATTCTTCTTCTTCCTCATGTTTGTGTCGGTCGTCGTTTCGCATCGCTGCTACTGTAATCATGTTCATGCGACTCGCAAAGTCTTCAGATGACGTGACGTGAGTTGACGCGGAATCAGCTCACGTGTCATTCAGTTCCACCCTCACTTTGCTCGTTTTCGCATCGAAAATGAAGAAAAGTGTGTGTTTGTGTGAAGAAGAAGAAGAAGAAGAGGGCCACAGCATCATTGCATATTAAAAGTGTCACTTCATCTTCTCCTTCCTCCTCTCTGCAACTAATTCTTTGGTGTCTTCTGAATTCCGATTATGATGACGTGTCGGACGGAATTCTGAACATGGAAATGATATGCGAAGACGTGTCACAATAGTCGGAAAACGACGACTTCTCGCCGTATTCGCCGTACGGATCTGGGACGGGGGGCCGCGTAGTTTCTAGGCCTCCTGCCGAAGACGTGGCCGAGGAAATTCTCGGCCACGTCTTCGTCAGAAAGCTGACAGTCTCGGGGCGATCTTTTCATCTCCGATTCTTGACTGCAAACGTCACATCCGTCCCTTCTTCTTCTCCTTCGTTTCAGCAGTATCGTTGTCTAATTGCTCCTGGAGCACAGTGATCACGGGCTCGCGGAGCCCGCGCGGCTCTCTCTTCTCGAATAATTGTTGTGTCCACTCCCGCCCTAGGCTCCGCCCACTTTGTCCCCGTCGCCGACTTCAATTTCTTTCCCATTCCGCAACTTTTCTTTCCCTTCGCTTTTCTTCTTTTTTTTTCTGGAAATTTCTGTGACTTGTCAGGTGCACAAACAGAATGAACAAGAAAAAAAAACGGATTTTCGTGAGAGAGCAGACACATTTTTGAAAAAAAAAGATTCATTTCGCCATGTCGTTTGTGGCATTTCGCGAGGAAAAAGAAACGAAAGAATGGCGACGGCCGCCGGGATTTTATTCTGTCTAGACGAATCATTCGAAACGAAATGCTAGGTCTGCCCTGTTTCGTGCCACGTCGTGCCACGTCGTGCCACGTCGTGCCACGTCTCGACTCATTCTTTTTCGGAAGATTGTTCCCTTGCCACGTCATCTCTCCATCCCTCCTCCACACTCCATTTTTCCCCCCATCTTCCGCCCACTTTTTAATATTTGCTCACTGCCACGTCATCTTCCGGATCTCTCTCACTCTCGTTTTTTCATTTACTATTTGTGTTAGTTTCGAATTTTCGAAAAATTGAGAGGGAGAGCTCTTTATGTGTGTGCTCGGCGAGCACAGAATCTATTCCTCCTCATCTTTTCCCCGTTTCCCTATAATTGGATATCAAAGTGATGGCCGAACTTCTTCGAGCGATGGGGGGAAAAGTTCGGCCACGCGTCCATCTGAAAAGAGCACCCGGAACCAGTTTTCCGTTTCACTCGGAAGCGAGAGTCCATCAGATGGAAAACGGACAGAAAACAGTGGGGCACCGCTGGTCCTCTCGTCGGCTCCGAATCAAGAGCCGATGATGGAACTGTCCCCTGGGTGTCGCCGTTTCTCGGGTTTTCCGAGCCGCTCCCGCCCTTACTTATCTCTCTTTTTTCCGCGTTTCTCGAGTTTTTTCCAACGAGCCCCCGCTAATGTCTTCTCGATTTCTTGTCGCGCGAATCGAGAAAAAAGCTCTGCGAACGTTTCGAAAGTGTTCCCAATGAGTATTGCTACCGTAGTTCAATGGTTTCAAAGGCGCAGACCCAGTGCTCTGGAATCATCTCTTCGAAATCATTGAGCTCGTTCTGAAGAATCTCTGTTTCGGTTTTGCAGACGAGCCGTTGCGAAGAAGGGCGGCGCTGCAGTGGCGGTGGCGAAGCAGATGCGATCAGTCGACGGAATTCTGTTACGGATGCGGATTCTACAGGGATTATGGTGAGTCGATTCGTGTGCAGAAGTCTCTCGCGAGAGACGGCAGAGAAGAAAGAACAAGGTCAGGGGCGGTGCCACGTCATCCGAAACGACAGTGAGTGGAGTGGGTTCAACGGGCGGAGAGAGAGAGAGAGTGCTTGAAGGGTCACTCGTTCCCCTACTGTAGTGCCACGTCACGAGGAGACACTTGGCACGCCGCCCAGACTACAACCAAACTGTGCGTGTGTCTTCTGTCGGTGATCTTTCACAAGAGGGTCCTATCAATCTTCCCGCCCATCATCACACTATCATCATCTCACTACCCCCCTCTATTTTCCGATCGTCCCCCCTCTCTCTCTCTCCTCGTGACGTCATCATTCCATTTTCGATCCGCCACGTGATCTCTTTCGAGCGTGAGTGTGTTAGATTCGTTCGTGATTCTGATGTACGAGAACAGCTGATGCAAAAAAAGGGGAAAAACGACGGGAATAGAATTCGAAAAAGGGCGAAGCGAGTACGGTAGTTCTCGAACCACCTCGAACTACGCGACAGGCTGGAATCGTCTGAAACTCCGGATCCTTCTCGACGAGCCTATCGTTTCCCGGAATCACTCACTCTCTCTCTCTTTGCTTGAGAAAGAGAACGAGAGAGAGAAAGAGAGAAAAGTCTCCTCCTCGCAAACGGTTCCACACACACTCACACACCCGCGCCTTCAAATGTCTCGAAAAACACGCCGACCACACCTAGGTGTCGGTAGTGGCCACTCGCCGCTTCGAAGCCTTCTTCTTCTTCTTCGCCTCAAGCTTCTCCGAACCAGTTTGCAATGATTTCCGTTTCGAAAAACAAAGGAAACGAGAGAGAGAGAGGGGCCACATCAATTTCAGCAAAAAATGGCTGTGTGTGTGTGTGTCAGTGCGAAAAAACGTGATTCTGTTTCATTTTGATGACGATGATGACACGATTTACCCTGCAATAATCTCCAATTCATCATCACGAATTCGTTCCTGTTTCGCGAATCGTTTCCGTATTTCGAGGCGTGCGACAGTTTCGAGACGCTTCCGAATCCTCAGAGTCTGCTCGTCGAATTCTGAAAATTCGGGAAGTGAAGAAGGAGGAGACGTAACAAAACACGTCGTCATCCGATCCTCTTCCCTTTCCTTCTCCTAATTGGACCCGCCATTTCGAGAAATAAAAGTGGCCGGGTGGCTCCGGAAAAAGAAGAAATGAAAAGCAATTTGCTCTCTCTCTCTCCCAAATAAACGTCCAATTTATTGTCTCCTCCTCGCGGCCATCCCCCCTCAAATCTTCGTCACACTTTAATTTGCCCTTCTCTCTCTCTCTCTCCAAAACGTACAAATCTCTCTTTATCTGAAACGCGCTCCGCTGAAAATCGCCGATCGCTCGCCAAATCGACGAATTCTAATCGAATTCCATTCATTCCCTCCCCTGTTTTCCTGTTTTTTTTCCCTCATTTTTCCTTCCCGCCACTTATCCCAATTGATTCCTTCCGTTTTTTTTTCTTTCCGTATTCTTTCTGCAAAAGAAAGTGTCAAAATCAGATGGGGAGAGGGAAAGTTTTGGCGCGAAACGCGGAAATTTCGAATTCATGAGTTTTGCTCACTCTCAAGGTGCGCCAGATTTCAATATTCGAAACGAAACGGGGAAGTTTTTCGCTTGTTTTTTGCCGCGTTTTTTTTCCCGGAAAACCGATGATGTCACAGACGGTGTTTGCGGTCTCGAATGCACCGAATCTCACGCCATTTGCACACTCGGTTCGAATTTTTCTCTCTCTCTCGCAATGGAGCGCGTTTCCGATCACGTTCGTTCGACTCGCCCCGTTTTTCTTTGTTTTCTTTTTCCAGTCTGGCTCAAAGAGCACAGCTCGAAAATTTGTGCTCTTTGCATATAAATAGGCTTTTGTGATGCTATTTTCGATGAAAGAATTCGGAAATTCGCGGAGAAGCTCACAAATTTCGTTATTTTCGCTTTGAGTTTCCGAGATTACCGTAATCTGGTGTTGGGTCTTTTAATGAGTTGAAATCTCGAAAACGAGGTCAGAAGCAGCGTCCGAAAACGTCATCTCTGCGTTTTTTCACGGTCAGTGCATTTCTTCGCGTTTTTTTTCTATTTTCAGGTACCAAGTCGTCTTCGTTTTTCTCTTTTTTTTTTTCTGTTTCTTATCAGTTCTCAGTGTTCCTCTTTTTTCTCACGTATTTCCAAATTAATTGAGTTTCCCGGGAGAGAAAACAGATAAGAACAAGGCGTGAGAAGCGGAAATCTGGAAATTCGAGTAAACTCGAACTGATTTCATCACGTCATCAAGAGAGGTGAGAATTGTGTGAGAGAAGGGGGGCGGGACGAGGCAGCCGTTCGCCAAATGAGTCACTGCGAACCTGATCTCGCTTCGATTCGATCTACTTTCGAGGGTGGGAGCGAGGGAAGTGCGCTCCGTTGAGAACTTCACTCAGAGTTCTGAATGGAGCACAGGATCAGCTGAGCCGGCGGGGGGCTCCCTCGTGTGTTTCGTTTCGCAACTTTCGCATCTCCGCAACCTTATCACTTTCTCTTTGTTACACTCTTTGCATCATCAGCACCTGCAAAAGCAGAAGGCAGATCTCTTGCGTCACTGATCTCTCTCTCTCTCTTTCTCTCTTTCTCTCTCTATCTCTTTCTCTCTCTCTCTCTCTTTCTCTCTCTCTCTCTCTCTCTCTCTCTCTCTCTCTCTCTCTCTCTCCTTTCTCTCTCTCTTTCTCTTTCTCTCTCTCTCTTTCTTCATCTCTGGAATCCATTTTCAGCCTCTCTCACTTCCTTAAAATGACACGGTTACTTGAAAAGCTGCAAAGGAGTCTGTCTCATGAAATGCGCTCCTACAGCTCACTCAATCCCCTTCTAGCGCCTTCCGAAGACTCTCCAATTCAGTCGTTCTCGGTAAGATTCGATGATCAAGGTGATGACGTGGCACTACAGTAACCCCCCTCCCACTGATTTGTATCCTGTCGTTGAAGCTAGAAAAAGATTGATTGTACTTGCTTGAGGAGGCTCCGAGACAGCCTACAACCTCGTTTTCCTCCCTTCATTCTCCCTTTTTGTCTCCTGAAAAATGGTTCCCAACCAAAAACATGTCTATAAAGTTCTGAAAAACCGAGAATCCCGGGTGGCTATTCGGTTGAGTGACCCCGCGAAGGTACAGTAATCCCGTCTCGCACCCCTTAACCCACTCATTTTCAGAATGGCGTATCTCTCGAAGAGGGAAAACAAGCATCGTCTACATTGCTCCGTGATACAGGTAGCAGCTCTTCTTAGTCGATTCATCTGAATTCAGAATCAGTGTTTCAGGTCAAAGTAGCCGGTCCACAGGAGCATCCAGCAGCTCGAAGTTCTGCGTCTTGCTCTCCACATTTCTCATTTTTCTATTCGTGACCTTCAGCTTCGCCATCGCCACTCTTCTCTACTATCGAACGTTGCGTGAGTGCCCTTCTGGCTGCACGTCTTCTGAATTCGCACGTCTTCAGCGTGCACTTCTGAGCAGTGCGTCATGACGGCGTCACGTCTTCTGAAACGCGTCGATCCGAGCGTCGACCCGTGCGACAACTTCTACGAGTTCGCTTGCGGCGGCTGGATCAACGAGTCGGTGAATCTGAAGTACGACTCGTGGAACACTCTCTACGAAACACAAAGGACAGCCCACGACAAGATCGTGCAGGCGATGCAGAAGAGTGAGTCCTTGAAGGGGGGCACGTACCGGGTTACGGTAGTTGCTTGCAGTCAACGACGGTTCCTACTCGCTTCCGACGAACGCAGGAGAACGGGCGGCGGCGAAGATGTACGAGCAGTGCATGGACATCGACACACTGGAACAAACAGGTCTGACTCTGTGGGAACGGTTCGTCGACGAGCTCGGAGGATGGATGCCGGAGTTGAAGTCGGGCATTCTGGAGGAGGAGGAGAGCTACGTGGAGGCGGACGAGGACACGAAGCGAGAACGGAGGTTCGAGGTGGAGGATATCATCCTCAGCGCCTTCAACTACTCGGTGTTCCCGTTGTTCTGGGCGGGAGTCGAAGTGAACTATCTGGACTCCAAGGAGCACTTGATAACGGTAGGAGGGTCCTTCGATTCTTCCAACAAGAGAACCTCTCCTTTCCAGATCTACGAGCAACTGCCGATTCTGTTGGCTCCGGAGAAGTACCACTACGACAAGGAGCTGACGCCTGAAATGATCTACCGAAAAGAGGAAGGGCCTCCGGTGACGAGAGCTCTGCAGCAAGTGGGCGAAGAGCTCGCCGCGGTGCTCGGCTTCGACTCGACCGACATGAAAGTGCGCATGATGATCGCGAACATGATCTACCTCGAGTACCAGATCACCATTGCCGGCTCCACGTTTTACAAAGAGAAAAAGGAGCGGTACACGGTGCTGAGACTGCGAGAACTCCAGGAGATCGCTCCCGCGGTGAGAGGCGCCACTCGGGAAGACGAGCTGAATTTCTCGATTTCAGATCAACTGGCACTACTTCCTGTCGCGTCTCGTCAACGAGAACCTCTCGCACGACGAGCCGATCGCTCTCAAAACGGGTACCCAGTGGATTCCGATCCTCTCGACGATCGTCGCCAAACTCAAGTCGACGAGAAGCGGAGTGGCTGTTCTGAAGAACTACGTGAAGTGGAAGACGATCATGTTCCATCTGGCCTACGCGTCTCCCAAGTGCAAAGACGGTCTTCTGTGGATGGCGGTCGGACTGTATTCGGGGGCGGCCAGCCAGCGGAAAGAGTTCTGCGTGCTCCGCCTCTCCGGCATCTTCCCCCTCTCGTTGCCCTCGCTTCTCCGAAAGATCGACGGAGTCGAGCACACCGAGAAGAACGTGAAAGTGGTGCAGGACATCGCGGACCGGATCGCAGAGGAATACAAGACGATCGTGGAGGACAGTGATCTGTTCTCGGACTCTGAAACCCACGAGAACGTCGTCAACAAAGTGACGAACATGACCAAGTTCATCGGATTCCCGGATGCGATGCGGAGTGACTTCGAGATGGAGAAAGAAGCGGTCCGTCTCCAGTCGAGTCTCTTCTGGAGCATGGTGCTCGGCAGCTCGGCCGTCTACAAAGAACGTCTCCAACGTCTTCGTTTGCCAGTGAATCCGAGGGACTGGGTCGACACTCGGCCCGCGATTTCCGTGCCAGCCCACAACTACGAGAGGAACCTCATCCAGATTCCATTCGATTCACTGCGACTGCCTTACTCGGATGAACATCAGTTAGAGTGAGTTTCTCAAACAATACACCGAAGATGATCTTGTTGATTCAGTTTCGCCAACTACGCGGGCATCGGCACGATCATCGGACACGAGTTCACGCACGCATTCGACGGACAAGGTGCGTAGTCCCCCGCGCTTCCGTTGTGCCCCCTCCGACGAGATGTTTTGTTTCCGGCGACTAGTAGTAGGAGTAGTAGCAGTGACTGCTAAACGAGCTAACGAGCGGGCAAGACGACGCGTCGTAATGACCGCTCAAGCTGTCCCATGGGCAGTTCCAATTAACTCTGCTCTCTTCCTCCTCGTCTTCTCCTTCTGTTTCTTCTTCTTCTTCTGCTTCTTCGTCGTGGTCATCTGAATCCTGTGGAACGAAGAAGCGGACAAAATGAGGGTAGTTAGGAAGGAGAAAAGAATCTTGGCTTCGTCTAAAAATAGGAGAGAAGACGACGCTTCGCCTCTCTAATTAGAGCAGCCCGCCCTCTAATTTTGAAGACGACGCCTTCTATTTTCGGTGGGAAAAGATGAAACCCACGCAAAAACGAGAGATAGTATAGTTTGTGTCTCGATGAAGGCTTTTGTTTGTGTGTCGGCTGAAAATGAAAGTGGATGACGTCGTGGGAGGGAACGAGAGAAAGAAGAGAAGAGAGAAACAAGAAGACGTCGAGCAAGAAGCGGGCGAAACAGACGACGATGACGTGGCTCTTTCCAGGCAAACTGCACGGGCCGACTGGAAATCTGGGCGTGTGGTGGAGTCAGGAGTCGGTGCGACGGTTCAAGAGCCGCGAGCACTGCTTCGTGAAGCAGTACGCGGGACTGATGGAGTCGCACGATGTAGGGAAAATGCTTCAGCTCAGAAGACGTCCGGAATTTCAGATGAACGCTGCGAAGGAGGGTCTCTACGAAAACATCGCTGATCACGTGGGCCTCAAAGTCGCCTATCAAGTGAGCCCACAGCTCGCGGAGCCCTCGAATCGCCACAATCTTTTCAGGCGTGGAAAGCCAACGGAGCTCAGAGCTCGGCTCGAGTGCCCGGTCTGGAGAAGTACACTCAGGATCAGCTCTTCTTCCTCTCCTACACTCAGGGATGGTGTGCTCTGCGATCCAAGATTTACAAGTTGCAGCCGCACATGGAGGAGAGAATACGGTACGTAGTCTCTGACGCTTCTCGTCTCGAAATCTCGATTTCCAGAATGCTCGGCTCTCTCCAGAATTCGCCAGAGTTCGCGGAAGCGTGGCAGTGTCCGACGTCCAGTTTCATGAATCCCGCTGATAAATGCAGTATTTGGTAGATGTCCCTTGATCTCTTCGCTCGCTCGGTACCGTATTCACCTGTCATTCCCTGTTTTTTTTTCTTCCCGTTACCTCACAGCTTTATCAGCCCCCCGGGCGTTCGCGACCAAAAAGCCGCCCGCTTGCAGGTGTCGTCGCTCTTCCGTCACAAAGTGTTTTCGTCGAAATCACGATATATCCATCTGAATTCCCCATAATTCTAGTCAATTTTCTGATTTCCCCCCTTCCAAAAACTACATTCTTCCCCCCCTTCTCTTTTCAAAATCGGCGGCTTTCATTCGGAAATTGTCGTCGAGTCCGACGCATTGTACGCAGACACAAAACTTCCGATGAAATGCACCGATTGAAAAACCGAAACTCTTCCTTATTTCTCGATCTCATCTTCCCTCTCTCCGTAATAATTGCATAATTCCTCTTGATCTGAATCAGTTAATGAGAATAAAAATGAAGTTGATCGAGTCGCAAAACCGAAAAAGTTTTCCCGAAATCTTTTAATTGAATCGGAATTCGTCGTCGGCGAACTACAACAAAGAAGACAAAGAAAAACAGACGACTCGTCGGAAATCTCGTGGGTGAAATCTCTCTCTTTTTCGAAGGAATGCACGCGATTCTGACACTTGACTCCGTCCCCGAATCGCAGTTGGCGGGCTCGCGACTGTTGCTCCGAGAGCTCCTGAATTCATTGTTTTTGCTCGCTTTCAAATGGTTTGTTTTCCGTTTTCCAGTTTTGCATAGTTCCAAAAACCGAACACCAATGGGCAGAAAGTTCTTCTTCGCGAAAAGAAGACGTAGAAGAACACTCGATTCTAAATGTTCAATTGTGCTCCGAGGGGAGCCCGCCTACAGTACTCCTTCGGATGACGTCATCTGACTGCGTGCACTCTTCGAAGTCTTCAATTAGTCCATTCTGAATTCATCAACTTTTTCCCGAAACTCTTCACTCTTCCTACTCACTTTCGACACTGTTTCTGCCGAAAAATGGGTCCCGTCGCTCCCAATTTTTTGATGTTTTTCTGTTCGAGAAGACCTGTTTTTGTACGAGAAAGTGTACCAGAAATCGTAGTTTTCTTTTTTAGTTTCTCGTATTCTACTGAAATTTGTAAACATAATAATTGGCTATAAATGAAAACGAATGAAGGCTTTTCGTTTCTTTTTACCCAGAGAAAATCGGCGATTTCCGTTGCAAGTAGACCCACAATTCGCTCACGTTTTCGAAAAACCTTTTGTTTCCAAGTGTCTCTGAATCTTTTTTCTCTGAAAAGTGACTCGAAAAACGCCTCGGAATCAAAGTTTTTCCAGCTAGCAATCATGGGGAAAACGATGAGTTTACTCTGTTTCTGTGTTTTCGCAAGCTCAAAAAACCATAAGTCAAACCAAGATTCATTCGGTTTTTTTCTCCGCCGCCATGACGCCTGTTTTCAGTGTGTCAAAACGAGACTTCCGGTTTTTCCGAAACTCCTTCGTTGATTCTGCGCGACGTCTTCTGATCTCTCTCTCTCTCCCATCATCTTCTATGGGTCAGAGCGAGCCCATGTGTCCGTCTTGCTCACTTTGATGACCACTGTCACGTGCTCACTTACGGCTCTTTTTGCTCCATTCCATTTCCTATTAACTCGTTTTCAATTTGAGAGAGAGAAAGACAGAAACTATAAATTTCATTCTCAATTTCGAGTGTCCGTGGACATTTCCAAGAAGAAGAAGAAACGGCAGTTTTTGACCTCTCGCCTCGTTTTTCTTCTCCGTTTCTTCTCGAGAAGAGGAGTCGTTTCTGGCTGGCTCCAGATGATTCAGACCCACGAACAGCATCATCTTTTTATCCGTTTCCCGTCGACTCCGTCTCCAATTTCGCGTCCGTCTTCAGAATTCAATTTTCAGATTAGTTTCGACGCCGTCGCCGCCGTTTTGTGAATCGGCGACCACCAAACTTTTGGGCCTCCGCCACGACGACACCACAATGAACGTTTCGTGAGTTTTTTTTCCCCCTGTGGCAGCTATTCAAGATCTTTCTCTCGCGTTTCAGAGTGATTCTGTTGTTGGCACTGGTGATGATCGGAGTGTGCTCAGCGCTGCCGGCTCCGAGTCAGACGGATCTCAAGAGAATATTCAGAGGTGAGGAGGGAGAGCTGGGCCGCCTCGGTTTCTAGGCCAGTGTTCCAGAGATCGCGACGAACGAGAACGCGTACGGAGTGATCCAGGTGGTTCCCTACTCGGAACGTCTTCCCGCCTACATGGTGATCGCGAATCAGTGGTGACGTCTTCTCAATTCTCCGTTCTCCCTCTTCTCTCGTGTTGACAATAAACGTCTCTCCCTCTTTCTTGTCATCGCCCGAAAGATCATTGGTGCACCTCCCCCACTTCTTCTTCCCGTGCAGTTTCAATTTCCGTCGGGCCGAAATCTGCACCACACACTTTTTTTTCTGGATGAATAGCCAAAATGACGAATTCATTCTTTTTTGCCAACAAAAAGTTAAAAATACCGATGATGATGATGATGGGAATGATGATGCGAGGTGATGAGTGACACATGTAAACTCGCCTTAATTGGCATCGTCATTGAGAAAGGCGGCAGAAGCAGAAGACGTCGCCGTCGCTTGTTTGCCACGATTTCATCGTCGTACACACTTCCGATTCAACGTTCTTCTTCTTCTTCTGACACCTCCCTTTTTTTGACGTCTTCTCATTCTGAGTTCTGGCTGCAGAAGTTTGATGACGATGTTAGTGTTGATGGGGGGTGAATCACATGGAAGCCCACGCTCCCAACCACCGTCTTCCTCTGATCGCGATGTCAGTACAAACTCGTTCTCTCTCCCTCTTTCGCCCTCTTCACCTCATTGGCATTCAGCTCGACAGAGTCTCTTGAGACGGATCCCGCGACGGTTCTCTGAAGTCGTCCTCTAGAACACGCTCTGGTTTCCGATCTCCAGACACTTTCTCACGGTTTCAGACGATTCAAATTTGAAATTCCCCGCCTCCCTCTTGACTTTTCGTTTTCTCACCGTCTTGTGGTTCTGAACTCTGCCACGTGGCTTCTTTCCAATACAGTCAGTTCTGTACACTTTGGTCCAATTCGATGAAGATGACGTGGCTCTTCTTCCTCTCCATCTTGTTGCTTCTGCAACAATCTTCGTCGTCCAGATTGTGTGTGTGTGTGCATGTTGTGTGTCGTCATCGGTTTAGTCGTTTCGCCGTCTGCGTCTCTTCCCCTCACACACTCCCTCTTCTCATTACCTTGCGCCGGCCCACAGGGTCCCGAGAGGGATTAGCACCCGCGGCGCCCTGCCTGCAAAATCCGAAATAGGATTCTATTTCCAGAGGAGAAAAAGGCAGAAGAACACAATGAAAATTGGATGGCGACGAGGCGAAAAAGAGGGAGGAGGAGAAAGCAAAAAAGGAAAAAGATGTGTTGCACTGATTCCTCATTTCACAGCTCATTTCCCGCTTCCTCCGTGTTGCTCTAAACAATCCTGGCGGATGACGTCGACGAAACCGACGGTACATTCTTCCTCTCGCTCTCTGACCCGTGCGCATTTGGACTCGCTGACTTCTGCGGCTCGAAAAATCGTCGCTTCCTCCTCCCACCCACGCCCTAATGAGTAAGGAGAGGCCGTCGCGGAGTAGTCTGACTGAGTAGTCGTCGTAGTTCTCTTTTCAGAAATACTTGATGAATTATGAAACACCGACGGCGTCGGGTCCGAGAATAACCGCGCGCGCGGAGACGTGTCACCAGATGCAGCACCATGTTTATCCTCCACGTCTTCTGAATTAGAATTCCCAACTCCGCGACATCATTCGATTATGCTCTTTGATGTGCTTAATTGAATAGGAGGGGTGGCCTTGCGATGAACCCGCACTCTTCGCTCCGAAATCGAGATATTCCGATGCTCTTCCGTTTTCCAATTTCATCGAATATTTATCGCCGCCGCCGCCCCCACCCAGCCGTCGTTTTGCGGGTGCAAAAAGCACGAAAAGAAGAAGAAGAAGAAGAAGACGAGACGCTTGAAATTTGGTCTTCATTTCCAGACGAAACACACTCATTTTTCTGACATCTCGAGTTCTGAAACTTAAATGCAAAGTGACAGTGTCTAGACGGCGTCCGACGTATGAAAGAGCACCGTTTCCAGAAGGAGCTCTTCAGAAGCAGAAGAAGGACTTCTGAAGACGTCCCTTGATTCGATTTCGATTCTGAATCACCGCGGGACTCCCCCGTATTTTTGCAAGCCTTCTCGCAAGATTCTGTTTCCGCGTTCCACAGGTAGAAATACTTGGAATACGTAGACGAATGCAGCGAAACAAAACAGAAAGCGAGTAATTATAGTTGTGGTCTCCTGTGCCATGTCAGCCCTCTGTGACGTGGCACCGGGGGGAAGTAGAGACCCTGGGAATTCGAGTATTTTTAGACTCGCCGCGCATCGCTTCTCGGAAGTGCTTCCAGTCCAACTTTCCGTTCTAACCCGATTCCAAGCATCTCCCGCCGTCGAAATGTCAATCTCCTCATTACACCCTTTCCAGACAGATCTTTAATTTCCTCGTTTCACATGTCTGATTACGTAAATGTGACCTTGGGTCTCCGAAGGACTCTTTTCGATTCTAGAGAACAGCTCCTGAACGCCTACTCTTTCCTTTCTTTCACCAGCTCTCTTTGTATTTTCTGCAATTCTAACTTCTCAATTGTTGACGTCGAGCTATTTGACGTCGTCCAACTCGAAATCAGAGTGGATACATTTCGCGCGGGAGTTCCGAAAAACGCCTTCACGCCGGCCTCCCCGCGGCTCGATCGAGTTCGTTTGGAAAGTGTCGACGCGGCGGGATTGCCCCCCCCCCCCCCCCCCACTCAAAAGTACTACTCACTTTCCCACCCGAAATCCCGTTTCCCATTTCCAAACTCCTACTCCAACGGCACGTTTCTTTCTCATGCTAACCTGATAATTGAATCAAGGAAACGCTCGCGAACATTTCCTCTCGCCCCCGCACCACTCCTCCCTCATCCTTTTGTGGTCCTCCTCTTCCAGAAAGTGGGCGGAGTCTCCGGGACCGATGCACTCCGCGCCGTTCGTTCTCACTCACTCGTTTTGTAGGCTTCTTCGGTCAGCGATGCGATTGCACCGAGTTCTCTTCTGCCTTTTCTACATTTTCACACAAGGTGAGTGTGCTCAAGTGCAACTGCGCCCCATCGCAAAGCCCCCCTCATTGCAGCTCTCTCGATCCCTCTGAGCCAGTTTCTGCGGCTCGCGTCCTCAGACAACTACCACAACGATCCATCGATCGCCGCTCTTCCCAGTGTGGAGGTAAGTGCTCCATTCGACACTTCTCGCCTCAAATCGAGACCCTAGAATCGAATATACGAGAAGGTTTACGTGAAACCAACGACGGAGAAGTACGATCGATTCATCCGGAACGGAGTTTTCGACGGCTTCCGTCCCCTCCTAAGACAACCCTACGAGTACAGGATACAGTAATCCCCCCCCCCCTTCCGATTCGCTTCTTTCTTCCATTTCCTTTCATTCACTTTCTCCCCCCATTAGTAAACTTTAGGCTAAGTTGTGAAGCGGTCTAGAGATGCGACAAACGCGCTCCACCGGACAAGTCCAGTGGAGCGCATCTGGTCCGCTAGAACATTGATCTCCCCCTCCCACTCTGATACTATTTGTTTCTGTCGACGGGTTTAGTCGGTAATCCACTGGTTGCTTCCGAATCCTCCCTCAAAGTTCAACTGAAAAGCCCAATTCCACTCATCTCGTCCCATCCGCTCCCCCCGTATTTTGTGTTTTTCTCCACAAATCTCATGCACCTCATCGCTGATTCTTCGGTCTCGCCCACCAGAAATCTCGCCTCTTAATTCTTTTCTTCTTCGTTGTGTGAACTCAGCAATAAATACGAGAAAACGAAAACGAAAGTGAAAACAACAACAACAACGAAAAGGCAGAGTGAGACGATGCGAGTGAATTCAAACAAACAATTGTTCGATGGGGTCCGCAAGTGCGCTCCAACGAACTTCTCTGAAGGGTCGCTGAGTGAACTTCCGAAAAGACAGTTCGTGATCTCATGCGTCACGGCCGCGTCGCGGTCAGTGCATGCTGGCGAAAAATTAATCAGAGCACGAATCGGAAATGTTCCCACTAATGAGAAAACGCATTTTCAGATTCCAATTCCAACAGCGTCTGGTTTGAGAATCAGGACTATTTCTCGTTTCCGTCGAATGTGCACGAGTTCACCGAGATTATCAAGTTTGCCGCCGTGCTCCGCGAGCCCGTAACTCTTGGCTCCGTTCAGCAAACCGACACAAACACCTGTTTGTCAACACGATTTCCGGCTCCTTGACCTATAATTTCGGTGTTTTCTCTCTGCTTCTCTCATATTTCCGAAAATCTGCTTCAAAATAACCAGATAATGGCTGGTTTCTGGGGAAAATTCTTGATAAATGATCAGTTTCTCTTGAGAGTTTCGAAGAGTTTCACTCGATCCGTTGGAAACCTTTTCCGAGATTCTCTCTCTCACTTTTCCAGCGATCTTTCGGTTTCTCTCCATTTATTTCCTCTTCTTCTTCTTCTTCTTCTTCTTATTCACCTGGAGAAAGCGTGTCGTGGGAAAGAGAGCGTGAGCTCTGTTGCGTGCCTTTCTCTCTTTTCGGACCGAAGAATATGAAAGTGGAGAAAAGTTGCCTCCTGCGGGTAATCAGCTTTTTATTTGTTGTTTCCGCGCCTTTTCCATGCAATCCTGATTCCTTTTCCCTCGAAAAACCGCATTTCCCCTTTCAGTACTCGAAATTCGTCGTTTTGTTTTCCGTGTTCTTTTCACACTTCGTTTTCCGGTTTTTCCTAGTTCGGAATAGCATGGAAACGAGCACCTCGCGTCCTGCATACGATCGATTTTCCACTGGCAACTTCTCCGTCGAAGAGCACGTCACCACGGGTGAGTGCGAGTTGAGACGGCGGCGGCGTCACGCGGTGTTCTCAGGAAACTTTGTGATCTACATCGTGGAGCTCGTCTTGTGTTTCGTCGCGATTCCGGCGAACGTCATGTTCATCGTGGTTCTTCTGAACACTTCAACCATCCACAAGGTCAGTTCTCAATGTTGCGAACGAGAAAAGAAGGGAACACTTCCAGAACCTTCGCATTCTTCTGATCAGCACGTGCACTTCCGACGTTCTCTACGCCATCTCGCGGTTCATGATTCTGATTCCGCTCCTCGTGGCGCACGCCTTCAACACGGACATCTCGAGCATCGGCTACTGCTGGCTCGCCAAGTCTTTTCACCACTGGGTCGTCGCCGCTCCCGGAGTCACGTTGTTCGTCGTCGTCGTCGAGCGGAGTCTCGCCTCGTTCTTCTACCACTCCTACGAGTCCCAGAATCATCAGACTGGCCTGCTTCTGGTCGCCTTTCAGTGGACCTACGCTCTGATTGTAGTCGTCGCGAATCAGGTGGACGTGGCGGGAACTGCTCGGCCTTACTCGCGCCTCCCCTGCCAGATCGAGTATTCCACCGGAAGATGCATCGCTTTCTTCATCTTCCTCGCCATTCTCTTCAATATCATAGCGGTGATCGTGAGTCGTCTTCGGTTCAACGTTTCCAATCGAAAACTCGAAACTCTCAGATGTTCTTCAAAATGATCAAATTCAATCGAACACTGTATCGTCAGAGGAACTTCAAGCTCAAAAATCTCACGGAAACCTATCAGGTGCTCCTTTTTTGCGTGCGAAAACGATTGTAATTATGGGTGAGACTGCAGATCGCGGAGAACGTGAAATCGATAAGTCTTCTGTATCCGGTGCTGATCACGATGCTCGTCGGAATCGTCGTCTCGATACTCTTGATTTCTGTGAACGCGCTCGTTTACATTGCGATTCGGGAGACGCCAGAGAACGAGAGGAACACAGTCTTGACAAAGTTCACTGGAAGAGGTTCGGAAGCGTTGCGGATGCGAAGCGGAGCGTGTCTGTTTCAGGCAACGAGATCTCTCAATCCTACGACATATGCGCGATCCTCACGAAGATCGCTTTCTGCTATGCAATCCGAACCCATCCCGCACTCTACAAAAAGTGGTATACCACGTTTTGCCATCTGAAAATCGGGCCCCGTAAAGGAGAAGAGAGTGTGAGGGGGACCGACGGCAAACAGTTGACGTTCACAGTGATCGTGAGTCGGAAACGGCGGACCAAGTGACAGCAGATGAGTCATCCGGAATTCCAGGAAGAAACGCAACACCACTTCGACTCGCTCGCCGAGTTATGGAAATGAAATCGACGCCGGGATTCGCGGATTCGCACCTGCTTGCACCTCCTTTTTCCCTTCTTCCCCTTTCCTGACATTCTGTTTTTCGTGGCATAGTTTCATTTTCGAGGATTGAGAGTTCGATGACTTCTCCATATAAAAAACAATACAGATCCTAATTACACTGATGCTTCGAAGTCCGAAAACGAAGCGTGAAAGGGGGGAAATCAGTGTTCCGGAACGATGAGAAGCCTTTTCAGCTCTCTCTCTCCCGCCCATTTTTGTCCCCACTTCTGACTTCCAAACTGCCATCGTTTCGGAAATCGGAAACGCCTGAAAAATAGCAATTTCCCCTGTCTGCGACTTTCTCGGAAATACGTGTACTTACAAGTTGTCGCCGTCTGATTTCATTCGATTTGCTCGTTGATTTCTTGAGTTCTTCTTACTTTCTCTTCTCGATTCACATAAACTTGTAGAGAGCATCCTGAATTCTCTGAAATCTGAAATCCAAAGTAATAGTGGTTTTGGGGGAATTGTTTATCAGATGATGTGATATTGGCAGAGCCAAATTCTGTTATTATGATGCCAACTAGATCAAGCTAGACATTTTCCAACTTGACAAAAGCATTGGGAACATTTTCTCAGAACCTGAGGGACGAGGTTTTTTTAGTCCCTCCTTTCCGATCGAACATCTTGCAGATTCAACATAACTCCCTCCTAGTTTGAAGATGTCTGAAGAGAACAGACCGCAGTACATGCGGTACCTGCAAGGCAACTGGACGCCTTCTGAAATGGTCACCGACGGCAACTTCATCATTTACTCGATCGAGCTGGTGATGCTGTTCGTCGGAATACTCGAGAATTGCATTCTCATCGGAGCGGTTCTGTCGACTAGTTGCCTCCATTTGGTAGGACGTCCCTCTTTGCCCAGACTCTTTCCGTTCCAGAATCTTCGCATTCTCATCTGCAACTGCTGCATCGGCTTCATTCTGATGGCCGTCGGACGCTCGATGATAGCGCTGCCGCTCTGCTTCGCCCACCTCCGTGACGTCGACATCTCCAGTAGGCGGCGCGGGCTCAGTGAGCTGCAAACGAGAGTCTCGCTCGTTGCAGGTCACACTTGGTGCTACGTGGCGAATGCAGTGCATCACTCGTCGGCCGACTCGGTGTGTCTCTCCTTCGTATTCATCATGCTTGAGAGGACGGCCGGCACGATCTGGTCGAAAGACTACGAGAAGACCAAGATCCACGTGTTCTCCTTCGTCTTCGCCCTCCTGCAGGTTCTCTGAAACATCTGAAACGTCTGAAACACTCGCATTTCCAGTGGCTCATCCCGATGTCTATGATTCTCGGCAACTTTCTGGACCGTGCGAACCGGCTGCAGGTGTTTCTCGACTTTCCCCACCTGCCGTGCCAAGTCGAGTATCTCACGCCCACAATGTTCTTTGTCACAATGGGAGTCATTTTCGCCGGATTCATCGCCAGCGTCGTCGTGAGTCATGCGCGGAAGATTCCGAATCGCACGCAAACATTTCAGGGCATGAGTGTTCTGTACAAGAAGAACATCAAAAGGTACAACAAACGGGAGATCTGGTTCACGAACGCGAATCTGAGCGAGCGGTATCAGATCTCGGAGAACATCCGCTCGACGCATCTTCTGTTCCCGCTGCTCACACTCATGCTCATCTTCTCCTCGCTCTCCGTTTCGGTTCTCGTCTACGGGAGCTACTGGGTCGGAGTGATGACGAAAGAGCCGAGGAGGTTCGAGGAAGTCGCCAAGTGGTTCGGAAGAGGTGATGAGTCGTGTTACTGTCTGCGTCTCTTCTCCTCACACACTCTCTCCCCGCAAGTCTGCGTCTCTGTCTTTCGAATCGAGAAGACGCGGCGGCCATCTGAAAGCGTTTCGTTCTCTGTGTCCGTACACTCGCACGCATCACACGAGACTATTCTTCAGTCTCCGCTGCAATTCGACCGCTTTTCAGGGGCGGAAGCATCGCAACTGTTCGACATCATCACCGCAGCCTACACAATCAGCTTCCCGATCTGCGCGTTCAAATGCCATCCGAACCTCTTTCGACGTCTTCGTAAGGTCATCGGATGGAAGAACTACGCCGTCCGGCCGACGAGTCTGAACGAGATCGGCGGCTACGAGATGACGACGGCGTCGGTGCGAACGCAGACCGACTACCACTTCCAGGAGCTCAGCCGACAGTGGAATGAGAGCGAAGTTTGACGGCCGGCTGCCAGTCGACACTCTCTCACTTCGTCTTTCTTCTCTTCTTTCGCTTTCGCCGCTAAATGGATGGTATTTTTAGACAGTAGTGTGTTACACCCCCGCGAATCTCGTCTTCTATATCACCTCGTCTCTCTTCGTATCACTTCTTGTCACCTTCAGTACATTCTCACATCCTCTTCGGAATCTTTTTCTCTTCTGAATCATGCTGAAATCAGCCATCATCCTCGTCTTCTCCGTCGTACTTTCGGGCCAATTCTCGGATTTCCGACTCCCAACGGATACGGTGATCTGTAGTATACTGCAAGAAGTGAGTCTTCTGATGTCAGAATCATCAGAAATTCTGGCGTCTTTTCAGACCAAATGCGAGTGGAGGAACAACTGGAAAAGTGCTGAAGGCGTCCGAAGAGAGCTCGACGCTGGCAAGCCGCCCGTCCAGTTCTACTATTTCTGCAATGAGAATCGAACAGAGAATTGTGGATTCTGGATTGACGAGGTATGTTTCTTGATTGAAAAGTGACGTGTATCAAAATGAATCACCCCTCTACAGAACAATGAAAAGATCGAAGAAGCGAGTTGTTTGGATCGATTGATCGACGACAACTTTGTGATCGAGACGATGGACATCAAGATACTGGGGGACTACACGAAGTTTCCCGAAGAGAAGGGAGACAAGAAGTTGATCATCGAGTAGAGAAACGAATCGCCCCCCACTTCTCCGCTGTTGTGTGTATATAAATGTACTATAGCCTTGATTCGTGTTTCAAACGCGCCCCATTGCACTCAGTACTTCGCCTCGGGCGAAATTCTTTTTCAGCGGCGAAGTCGGTCTTTGTTGTTTTTTATCCATTTCCGTCCGAATTCTTTCAATTTTTCGATAAGTTTTTGATAAAAATAGTCAGAATTAGCTATAAAACCGAAATGCGTCTTAGTTTTCGGCGAAAATACCCGAAAATAGTGAAATCACTGTATTGCTGAACTTATCACCAGAAAATGGAAAAACGACGTTTTCCGCTCGGTTTCACAGCAAATCTTGATATTTTTTGCTTACATTACGAAATTATCACACTCTAAACGTATTTTCATTGAAAAAATGAAAGAAATCGGAAGAAATTCGATAAAAAATGAGCAAAAACTGAGAAAAAGTATTTCGTCGGCGCCTCCGGGAAATTTGGCTTGAGTGCAATGGGGCGCGTTTGAAACACGAATCAAGGCTATAGTACAATTATGAATCGAATAAACAGTGAAACTTCCTGGTCTGATCAAGAGTTCGACACCAAACCACCCTTTTCTAAGCATCGGCCAACACATGAAGTTTATAGTTTTTCTCTTTTTGATCTACTCGGCTTCTTTTCGAAAAGACATTCCCACTTCTTGAATCTATCGATTTGTATGAGAACTTGACAGGTGTCCAGAGAACTTTTCACAAAGTTCAAATCTGGTACTTTTGCAAGACGCGCGAAGAGAAGAAGTGTGGTTATTGGAGTGACGAGGTGAGTGCGCAGTGTAAACGAGAGAAACAAGTCGACATCGTGTACACCTTCAAAGATCGTTTGATTTTCGATTTGCAGCTGGGAAAGAAGATAGATGGAAGCGAGACGACGGTGAGAGTGGAGAGAAGGGGTCTCTCGGCGAAACTGAGCGAAATCCGCCCGAAAGACGACGCAGAGTGTATCTAACGAGCCGACCGACCGCAACGCTGTCTAAAAAAGATCGGCACGAAGCTGGGTTGCTTTTTCGAACTTTCCGCTTTTATTTAAAGTTTCGCTTTTAAGGATTTTTAGAATAAATTGAATAAATTTATTCATTAATGTAGGGTTGGCAAAAGGGGCGTTGGGGCGGCCCCGGCGCCCCGCTCCTGGGGCGGGGGCCGCCCCGCCGCCCCACATGCGGGGCGCCGGGGCCGCCCCCGCCCCCAAAGCGGGGCGCCGGGGTCGCCCCCGCCCCAGGAGCGGGGCGGCGGGGCGGCCCCCGCCCCAGGAGCGGGGCGGCGGGGCCGCCCCCGCCCCATGAGCGGGGCGCCGGGGCCGCCCCCGCCCCGGCGGCCCGCGGCATTTTTCGAAAATTTGCCCAAAATAGTCCGTTTGAGCCCATTCTTAAAGCATTCTGTAGACAATTTTGTCATACCTTCGGTTAAATTGGTCGGGTTTCTCGTAATTGTCTTTTTTATGAATGCGAAATCTCGAAAACTTGCAAAATAACTGCGTGAATGACAAAATTGTCTACAGAATGCTTCAAGAATGAGCTCGAACGGACTATTTTGGGCAAATTTTCGAAAAATGCTGCAAGCCGCCGGGGCGGGGGCGGCCCCGGCGCCCCGCTCATGGGGCGGGGGCGGCCCCGCCGCCCCGCTCATGGGGCGGGGGCCGCCCCGCCGCCCCGCTCCTGGGGCGGGGGCGGCCCCGGCGCCCCGCTTTGGGGGCGGGGGCGGCCCCGGCGCCCCGCATGTGGGGCGGGGGCCGCCCCCCCGCCCCCAAAGCGGGGCGCCCCCTCAAAGCGGGGCGCCCCATTGCCAACCCTACATTAATGAATGATTAAATACGTTTTTTCAAGGCCCGAAGTCAGCAAATACGCTCCACTGAGAACCTCTGAAATTCGAAAAGTTTTTCGAAAAACTTTTCGAATTTCAAAAACTTTCCGAAATTTTCAGAAAACGAAAAGTTTAGTAATTTAATTAACATTTTTATTTCGCATCATTCACCTTCCCATTTTTTCATCAATTTTAGTTTAAAAACAGATACGCTCGTCGAGAATGAAAAATAAATAAATAGCAACGCTGCCGTACCCTCAAAACCGAGCCGCCAATTAACCAAAGCGCGATCTGTAGTTAGTTTCAGAGAATCTCCTATTTTCATAGATTCAGCAGAAACCTGTTACAGAAATGCAGAAGCAAACTGGGTTCAGAGACTGTATTATCCGCAGTGGATATTTCGAAATGACGATCGACGACTCCGGAATGCTCGTTGTCCGGAAAACTTCGCGAAGCTGTGAAAATGCATTTTCATTTAAATGTCAGTTTTAAATATTTTGTGTGATCTCTCATGAGCAGTTTGATCTGTTTATTCAAACGTAATGCGCGCGCGCAAAAAATCAGGCGGGATTTTTCAAACTCTTTTCTGATTATTATCACCGACACGGGTCGAAACATAAATGCCGTCCACATTCTCTAAATATTATGACATTGCTTTTCTTCTTCCTTCATAAATATCTTTACTTCGTTTATTCAAGTTTATTCCTCATTGCTCACTTGCTTAAAATAATTACTCTATTGTATTCCTCACTGCATTTCACTAAAATCTGGCCTTGTAGCTGGACTGAACACTTTTTCAGAAATGGAATGTCTGCGCAATATTTTTCGTCGTCGCCAAGTGCGGCAACTGAATCCAACCTCTAGGACAATTTCTTTGCATGAACCGTCGGACGATGCTACTCCTGAACTTTCTTATGATGCTTCTCCTGAACCTTCGCATGTACGTCCGCATGATCCTTCGAGTGAACGACCGCATGAACCTCTGCATGAACCTCTGCATGAACCTCTGCATGAACCTCTGCATGAACCTCCGCATGAACCTCCGCATTCACGACCGCAGGAACGACCGCATGAACGACCGCATCAACCGCCGCATCAACCTCCGCAAGCACGACCGCAGGAACGTCCGCATGAGCCTTTGCATGAACGTCTGCAGGAACGTCCGCATGCACGACCGCAGGAACGTCCGCATGAACGTCCGCATGGACCCCCCAGACTACGTAAGTTTTTTCTTTTAAAAAAACTGTCCATAAATTTGATTTCTACGATGAGATGGGTCACTGGACGACGAGAGAAACCGGTATAAGGTCGTGAGAATTTAACGAGAAGAGTCAGAAGCTTTTGGAGCCCGATTCGGTGATTCAAAACTTGAAAAGTGTACCAAAAAAGTGTAGACAAAACTGTCCGGCACGTTTCTGGATGGAAAACACTGTTCTGTTTCAGAAGAAGCGATTATCGGGCTCAATATGGTGCGGATCATGGTTGATGCTGACCCTGCTGAGGTCGCTGCGACCGAAGTTCTAACAGAAGGCAAAGTAAGGTGTTTGATAGAGGAGTGTTCTAGGAGACATGTTCCAGGTGGCCGTGTTTTTCTTTCTCAAAGAGTTTTTTCTTTTGGACGACCTCACACGCGATCAATGGAAAAAACATCTGAACAAACTGTCGAAAAGTCAAAGAAAACGAGTTACAACGGTGTTAGTGTGTTTGAGCTATGAACCTGTTCCCGCTGAACGAGCTAAAATTGCCAACTTCTACTGGATTTCATTTGCGAACAATGACGAAGATAATGTTGAGTGAGTTTTTTTTTTGACATTCATAAAGATACTTATTTTTTTATTTTAGGAATCTTAGAAGTTGGGCTGAAATTACTAACCATTTTACAATCGCTATATGCACAGATGTCGTTACTCAGAGACTACGCCCCCTTATGAGAGGGGGTCTTGACTTGACGTTTGCGAGCACATGGATACCGCTCGACGAGGATCCCCGACACGAGCTCCAAGCAGATTCTCCAAATGAACTCCGAACAGAGCACCAAAATGAACCCCAAACAAATCCACAAGATGGAGACCAAGCGGATCCCCAAAATGAACCTCAAGCGGATTCTCCAAATGAAGTCGAAGCAGACCCCGGAAGTGAATTCCAAGCAACACCTTCTGCTACGCCACCTCCTTTGTGTGAAACGAAAAGTTTACGTACGTTTTGCTTTTCGTCAATCCTTCGATGAATAAATTTATTGCCGTTTATCAACGGTCCCGACAAGTGTACCTCACGAGAAAATGTTTTGAGCGTTTTTTAAATGTTCTTGCTTCAAAAAGAAACGTCGTTTGAATGTATTGAAAAGTCTTTTATTTTATGAAAGCATGTTCTTTCGTTTCAGAAGACGCGATTACCGGACTGA
This sequence comes from Caenorhabditis sulstoni, assembly GCA_963966605.1. Classification (NCBI taxonomy): domain Eukaryota; kingdom Metazoa; phylum Nematoda; class Chromadorea; order Rhabditida; family Rhabditidae; genus Caenorhabditis; species Caenorhabditis sulstoni. The sequence continues at coordinate 4,185,844 of OZ016476.1, read as the reverse complement.
TCATGGTACAAATAGCATTTTATCACCCTCCTGCAGTCGCTGCACGTGCAGTTCTAACATCAGATAAAGTAAGGTTGCTGATAAGCGTGAACATTCTAGAAGACATGTTCCAGGTGACGGCGTTCTTCTTTTTCAATAACTCGTATCCTTCTTACAATCGTACACTTGAAGACTGGAAAACGTTCCTGGACACACTGACGGTAAATCAAATGAATCGGATTACAACGGTGTTAGTGTCTATGAGCGATGAACCTGTTCCTGCGTATCAAATTAATAATGCGGATTACTACTGGATTTCATGCTCAAATAATACTGAAGAAAATGTGAAGTGAGTTTTTTGAGCTATCTGGAACGAAAGTTTCGTGCGTTTTTCAGAAATCTCAGAAATTGGGCAGGAGTTCAGAACGATTTCGTGATCGTTATATGCACAGATTTCGTTGTTGATAGGATTTACGCTCTGGGAGAGCACTTGAACAAATTGTCTGCTTGCGAATGGATACCGCCCGACACCCGGTTGGAATCTGAACAACATTATCAGAACGAGCTCGCAGCAGCAAGATGGGTGAACAACTGGACGAGGGGTGTCCAATCACGGGACGTCGTGTCGGCTCCAGCGCAAGTGCGGCAGCTTGACCCGAAATATCCGCCCAGCTACGTCGGCACTTCCTCAGTCGTGTTGGCACCTCGGAACTTGACAGCTCCCGAACATCAGTCAGAAGAGCAATCCTCGACCAGAATCGTCAAAGGCGCAATGCCTAAACGTCCCCATCGTGTTGAAATCGGTACGTTTAACTGAAGGAACAATTCGAAACGAAACCCATGAAAACAACTTGGAAAAGACGCTAGTGTTTGATTCAAATGGAGAAGAACGTCGATTCGAGCATTTGGTTCCTTCTATTTTCATTCTCCACGTTTCAGATTTTTTAATTAACAATCTCGCAGTGTTACCGATGAGAAACACTGACTTCGATTACCCCAACGAGCCTGTTGAAGTCTATCTGAAAAGTCTGACCGTTTTAAACAACGGAGCGGTGAGATTTGAATTGTGTGAGCTGTCGGGGAGTTTGTGTTTCAGGTGAAGGCTCTGTTTTTCGTGCAGACACCTGGAGAATTCATGGAAGGTGCACTCGACTATTGGTGCACCTTCCTCTCCAAGCTTCTTCCAACTGCAAGAAAAAATATACTCACGGTGGTCGTTTGCGACGAAGACTGCGAAGTTCCCGGCGACTCCAGAACGAGAGACTTCTATTGGTTTTCTAAAAAAAAGTTTTCGAACAGCGATAAACTTGAGTGAGTTCTCCATCGGTTTTTCTGCATCGAAGGACTTGTCTCAGGCCTCTGAAACGTTTCGCCCATCATTGTAATCAAACGCCGGCTTTGACAATCTTATTCAACACTGAATATGTCGAAGAATTTGGTCCGCAAAACATCAGAACGCTAACAGCTTCGGACTATGGCAGGTGGATCCCACCCGAATACGATTTTCCCTCGTTGCACAAGTAGCTCTCCTCCCTCAAGTGTTCATATTTTCTCCGTTTATCCTCAATTCAAGCCTCATCAAAGTATCGCGTCTAGCTTTTAATTGAACCCTCTCTCGAAAATGATGCCCCTCAACTATTTTTGAACGAGATTTCAAAAAATTGGTCGAGACAAGCTCCTCCTTTTCTACCGCATGCTTCCTTTTTTCGAGTTAAAAAAGTTCTCTCAAAAAGGACTTAGAAGTTTTTGGAAAATCTTTCTCTCACCTGATTTCATCGAATTACATTACTCTTTAAAAATTCAGCGAGTTCTAAGCTTTCAGGAGCGAAAAAAGTTCGAAAAAAGGCACCGTGTGGCAGACTTTTGAGTGTCCCGCCCACTGTTTTTGGAATCTTATTTGAAAATAGAGAGGAAATCTTTTGAATGGATAAGCATTTCCTGTTATCTCCCTCTCTCTCCCTTTCTCTCTCTCACACTGCTTCAAGCATTCTTTCTGTTTACCCATCCCTTTTTTGTACCTTCTCACGTCGTACCTTCTCCCAAATAATCGGAATACTTACCAATAAAGGTTTTGAAATCGGAAACATTGTAAAGTTCTTTGCTGTTTGTAAGAATGCTGTTACAAAGAAATTTGTTGTAATCATTGGAACTCTTAAAGAAAAAACGCGCAATTTAAAGCAAATATAACTTTATTTAAAATTTAAAATGTATCTTATAGACTTTGAATTATTTAAACAATCAATCAGTTATAATTTATAGTGAACAGTTAAATTTTTGTGAAGTGAATGAGAAAGCCCTACCGGTCAGAGAGAATTTGAACGCCCGCGAATTTGAAACTAGAAGAACTGGATGAGAAGAACGTGGAAGGAGGGTCTACTCCCATGGCCGGAAGATCTTTTTGGAGCTCGAGGAGGCGGCCGGAGTGGCGACGGTCTCGATGGAAGAGGAAGAGGTGTCCGAGGAGGGCGGCGGCGAGTCGAGCGAGTAGGCGGGCGACGGCTGCGAGGACGGAGTCGCCGCGACCGGAGCAGCCATCATGGGGAAGAAGGGGAACGGCTTGAAGGGGAACACGAAGGGCGCGATGCCCTGGGCGGGCGGCGGCGGCGGAGGAGCCAGCATCGGAAGGCGGATGGGCGGGAAGCCGAGAAGAGGCTTCGGGCTCAGCGAGAAGTCGAAATACTTCTCGAGGTCCACGCTTCTGACGACCAGGTGACGATCCGTTTTGAAGAAATTGAGGGCCGTCCGTCTGGCCGTCTTCTGTCCTTCTGCGAGCGCGTGGCTGTACAGCGTCAGGTCGTAGCCGTCTTTGCTCACGTAGTTGTTTCGCTTGTTTCGGATGTAGTTGATGATGATGTCGAGAGTGTTCAGACGCTGCATCTTCTCACTGAAACGTTGGATTGTGATGGATTCTGTGGGAGTGACGCTTACACTTGGTGAGAACTCATGAGTTTGTGTGCGATGATGAAGTGCTTGAGGGCGTCGAAGGACTCGCCCTGGCGGTCCCTTCTGTCTTGCTCGCGGTTCTTCTTGACCTCTCTCCGATCGATCGAAGTTCCCGGCTCGGACAAGGTCGGAGATCTCGATGCTCTGCTCAGATCCTGATTCTCGATGTCTTTCTTCACTCTCGGAGACGCGTTTCCAGACATCCAGGAGGCTCTCTCGCCGTCGAAACACTCCTTGGCTCGGTGAATGAAATCGTGGCAGACGTCGGAATTGACGCCGAGATTGCGGATGAACGAGTACGTGAGCGACTCGATTTTCGAGAATCCGTCGAAGAACCCCTTGCGATTCGGGTTCGTCGACGGTCCCGGAGACTCGGATTCCATCCGATTCACGACCTCGACGGCGCGATTCAAAACGTCGCTCTGACTGTAAAGGGGAGGCTCATGGGAGGTCTCTGACGGGGGCGTCTCTGAACTCACGTCATCTTGTCGGTGTCTGAATCCTCCTGGATCAGAAGCTGCAGTTCCTTGATCTTCGCGTTGATCTCGTCACGCCGCTTCTTCTCTTGCGTCGTTTTGCGACTGGCTCCGAGAGCAATTGGCGGCGGGCTCAGAAGAACCATTGTGTAGAGGCGTCTGGAAAGAAGAATCGATTGAAGAAGACGTGGTTCAAGTTTGGAATCGAAACGGAGGAGAGACAGAAACGAGAAGAAGTCATAAACCATTCGGAAGGCGGCGGAGCGTGGCGTCTACAGTAATCCCATTCTCTGGGCGAGAGATTCCTATCTTAGTGGGTTTATTCAGTTTCGGCCCTTCGCCTATGTCTCAAACCGTTTCTCTCGCTCTCAACTTTTATCCCGACCACACCATGGTTCCCTTATAAATCAAAAAAGCGGAGACTCGTGTCGAGTTTGTTATCACCGAGAGCCGCCACCGCCGCGCGTGTTATCAGTATGGGAACGGTTTGATAGTGACGAGAGAGAGAGAGAGAGAGAGAGAGAGAGAGAGAGAGAGAGAGAGAGAGAGAGAGAGAGAGAGAGAGAGAGAAGTGTGCTCGGGCCATGGGAAAGTGTGGCCTCTTGTAAGGGAAGGACGTGTTCCCACGGGGCCACTCTTGTCGGATGATAACCTGTAGAGGTGCCCGAAAAGAGTCCTAATCCCATAATGGAACATGGCGGGACGAAGGGAACAAGAAGAAGGTGAGAAGAACCGGAAGAGACATGAAAGACACGAGCAAACACGGATTAGGGCCGGGGGAAGCTTTGATAGAGGGAGCAAGTCGACAGAAGAAACAGTGGAGAGGCTTAGAAAGATGGAGAAGGGCTATACGGATGAGGCGAGAAACTAACTGGAACACTTTGTGAATCTAGAGAAGAAATGATGAGAGAGAAACTGTGAGAAGTGGGTGAGAACGAAAGGATCAACAAGGATGCTAAGGGGGTTCTTCTGATGCTCTGAGGAGAAAGCCCGGCTGGACGGCGGAAAGTGTGCGAGTCGAATGATGGATGCGATTAGTTTTGATTCGGTTACTAATTGCGAGCGAAGGCGCGCCCAGGAGGGGGCGGGGCCTCCACCCGGCACCAGGCCCCGCCCCCTCCCACCGCCACCAACGCACGTGAGAAAAAGGGCGACCGGGGGGTGGGAAGGAACAGGAAGGAAGAGCCATGGGAAGCGAAATGCTGAAAGCCGTGGGAGATTCCAGATTCTCACGGGAACAACACTGTCCGCGTCTAGAGCGACAGCCACGTTTGGCCTGTCGTGACCCTTTTTGAGGCGGTGGGAGACACGCGTGTGGCGTTGCGAGAAAGGAAGGAGACGACACGGTTTCAGAGAATAAACGGAGCCAATTTGAGGAATGGGAAACGAGCATGATTCTTCTTCGACGAGACTTCTCACCGCAGGAACAACACTCGCAAAGCGTAATCCGATCAACCTTGGGACCCGGAAACCTCAAAAGCTTCTCTTCTCCTTGAGACAGGCCTTCAATTTGAGGGTTTTTAATGATTTCAGGGACGGCCGACACTTGGAACACTGCTTATTAGGAAATTCTACCGTAACCGGGACACTTCTTTTCCGAACATTCCCAAAAGTGATTTTTATCGGGAAGAGAGAGAGAGGAAGAATCGATACGAGAGCACCAGGAGAGAGGGGCTCTTCGAATGGTTTGGGTTGTTTTCCCAGCGAGCCGTCTCCCACCGCAGCGGGATACTTCCGGCTCGTGCGCGTCTGCACAACAGCACCATAAAACTGATGAGTATACGGTTTCGACGGAGTGCCAGTACACTTTTTACAATCAACTGCAGAAGAATTCAAACTAGCGAAGCAAGAAGAGCCGAGGGTACAGTAACCGGCCGATGACGTGGCAGTGTCTCAGGGTTCACACCAATTATACAGATGCGATCCGGATGGAACAACTATTATTGTAGCGGAAGAGGCGGGGAGGGCATAATGACGTGGCATATCAGATAACTGTGCCGGAAGATACACGTTCCCATGAGCTCTCTTTGGAAGCACTTGACTGGATGTTCCCATGAGGCATAAAAGAGGTGCCGACGCGCGGATTGCGATGCTCGATTATGGGCAGTTCGAGAGGGAACTATGTAATCCGCGACGCTTCCACTTGAACACGTGGGGGTGTCTCTCTCTCTCTGTTTGCCCGTCTTCTGAATTATTCATCTTAGAAATAGTTCGGTTTCGCTTGCGAAAGTCAAACACTGGCGGCTCCTTCTTCCAGATTCTCCCACGTAGTCCCGTTTCCCACACACTTCCGGTTCCCTCTCTCGCACCTCCGTGTTAAAACCTTCTGAAGACGGACGCCGACCGTCGAAGATTCTCACGCACAGGTGGCTAGTTTCAGAGTCATCTGCACCCCTCCGAACCTTCTTCTCACTCCGAGGGGAAGCCGTAAAGTGGCCTACCTGCCGCATCGTCCAGTAATTCTCGCGGGCTGTTTTGTGTCAGTGTCGGCGAGATCAGAGCCCGAAGTGCGCGAGATCCGCTCGGCTGCGTCTCTCCGAATCGCGCGCTCTCTCGCCGCTTCTCGCTGCCTGCGTCTCGGCGACGCCGGTGTCACTGACGCGGGGTACAATGATAAATCGGTATGGGAAACATCAGTGGCGGCGAGCAAATTGACCACCGGGACACAACACACACGTCGCTTTTATGATGTCGCACTCGTTTTGCCGTCGCGGAAGAAGAGGCGAGACCGCGCGGAAGAGACACGCGGAACGGAACAGTGCGGAAAGAAGAAGAAGAAGAAGCTCTTGAGAATCGGGACACGGGAATCGGAATCACAAGAAGGTCGCGGCGAGTCCGGACTCCACACATACCGACAGATGATATCGAACAATCGCTTCCTCTTTTATCATGCCATATCACTCTCCAAAGGGACCGTTCGCCTTGTCAATTGGCATGTCATTCGTGCTGATGACAGCCGGATGTCGCTCTGATGAAACGAGGCAAAAGGACACGGCGCCGCGCGGCGCTCTTTTGAAGTCGTCGCAATTTTGAAACGCAAAAGACTATGGGATGGGAATCGAAACGGAAAGGGGGCTCTGCACGGATTACGGTAGCTCTCGTTCGAGCGAGCTCGACAAAAACAAGATCGTAACCGTGATCGTGAAGTATACGATCGTAAGCATCTTCCAGGTTGTAACTGCGTCATTTACAACTCTACCTGCCAAGTCGACGTTTGAATTTGAAAACCTTGAATATTTGTGGAAGAGACATCGCCTCCGAACTTCAGTGTTTCCCAAAATTCACACGCCGGAACTTTTGTTTCTCAAAACAAAACGGGCAGGTGGCAGTTCACTCAAAAAAGGCCACACAGGGGGGGAATTCGTGGGAAACGGACCGGACAGCCGGGTTGCGAGTACGTCGTCGGCTGGGAAAATAAAAGAGGGGGGACACGCGTCGACGAGGACGAAAGGATTTCGGGCCGGAATAGGCTTGTTCGGGCGGAGTAGGCTTGTTCGGGCCGGAATAGGCTTGTTCGGGCCGGAGAGAACCGGAAGAAGCCGGAAAAGGCCGAAATAGGCCGGAAGAGAGCGAAAAAGACCTGGAAAAGGACAGACCTGAGACGGGCTTCGACCGGAGTAGGCCGGAATAAGCCGTAGCCGGAATGAGTCGCAGAAGGCCGTAATAGGCCGGGAACAGCCAGAGGATGCCTGAAAGAGCCATAGAAGGCCTTGATAGGCCAACGATGCCGGATGAAGCCGTAGAAGGCTTAAATGATCAGATCTAGACTAAAATGGACCATGATGAACTAGGATCTGTGATAAGTTTGTCAAGTTGAAAACGAAAGGGCGAATAAGGTCAGTTTTGGGAATCCATAAAAGTGTAACAACCCGTACTTTGTGTGTTTTCCCAGCATTCTCATCATCATCATCCACACCTGAGTTCCGTCAGTTTTTTGCTTCCTTTCACTCGCTCCTTTGACCGCCCCCACCAGGTGAAAAGTCTCATTGATTATGCACACATCATTTGTCGAAAGGTGGTTGCGCGGACGCCATCAAAAGCGAGGCGCCCAGTGGCAGGATGCAGGCAATCTGGGTCGCTGGGTTGGGGGAGCGACGATCCATAAAAAACGGCTGTGTGCGCGCCCCCATGGGCTCTTTGTCGGCAACACGTGCAATGCCGACACTGAACAAGCTTATGGGATGACATATCCTCCACTCCCATCCGCCACAAGTGCATCAAATCACCTTCGTCGCTACTAATTGCAGGATGACGAATGGTGAGCGGGGGCAAAAAGTTCACGCAGACAGCAGGATTCGAACCTACGCGGGCAGAGCCCAATTGATTTCGAGTCAATCTCCTTAACCACTCGGACATGTCTGCACGGGAGCGCGACGCTTTTGCGAGAGTTTATGTGACGGGTCTCAAAGAAACAGAGAGATAGAGACGCCGAGAGAAACAAGAGAAGGGGCGCCGAGAACACACGCTGTCTGGCGGGGCGAGACATGTTGAAAATGGCGAGATGGGTCGAAAAATGGTGGAAGAAGGGGGGACGGAAGGGAATGAGAAGCGGCGGGAAACCAAAATCGAACGAAAAGAACGATTTCTTCTCGAATGAGGGGAAGAAGAAGCAGGCGAGAACGAATAAAATATTATTGCCCTACCGCAGTCGCCCACAGCCATTCTAGCAAGACGTTTTTTCTCTCTCTCTCTCTCTCTCTCTCTCTCTCTTGTTCGAGACGAGACGCCTCCCTTTTTCTCTCGGATAAGGTCTCGAAGCGAAAGCCCACTGACAGTAGGTCAACTTGTGATCCTTTGCCGTTTCCGACGGATGTTAGTTAATGAGAGGGGAGACGAGAAGGAGCGGAAACCGTGTCGTTTTTATCATGGAAAGGTCGATTCTCACTTGGAGATACGGGGCCCGACGAGGACGTTTCCGACAGGTTACTGGTAATAAGCGCGTCGGAAACGGCGGCGGAGAGGGGACTTGGCGGCGGGTGTCTGTGATTAAAGATTAGGCGGAGAGGGGGTGGGATCAGCGGGAACACGTAAGAAGCTTTCGAAGTGAACTGGAAAGGGATTATATGTGGACACTAGAAGCGATTGCAAAGGATCAGAGACAGAGCTTCTCGCGACTCGTGCTCGACGATGTTTCAGTTCGAAAGTGATCGGAGATTTCTGAAGGAGAAGACGAAGGAGAAGCTGATATGAGAGTTCGGAAGCATGCGCGTCCGTCGAGAATCGATACTCGCGATCATCTCGCGCCGTCGAAACTTTCTCGAGTAAAACATAGCCCTCCTCCTCCTCCTTCTTCTTCTTTTTCTTCTTCTTTTTCTATTCTTCCCCTCGATTCGTATCACCGACTATAAATCTCGCGTACTCACACATTCGTTTCCACACCCTAATCGCTCTTCGTCTTCGTTTCGATTACCAAGTTACGCCATCCGGCCGCCAATTTGTAACGACTCGGCCGGTCGGGACGAGAAGGAGAGAGAGATTGAGAAACAGTAATTATTTGAGATTCTCAGATTGTTATCTATCTTCCTTCGTCTTCTTCTTCTTCTCCTTCGTCTTCCACACACTGGCGGCGAAATGGCAACATTTGGAAGAGAGAGGAGAACACCTTGGTGCGTCGGTTGCGCCGACGGGGCCGCTCTCGTAAAGATCCGTATCCCTCCGGATGTGCAGGTACGATTCTCGAGGCGTTCGGAAGGCAAGAACACGTCGAGGGGGGCTAAAACGAAAACGAAGAAGGAGAAGAAGAAGACGTTGCCATGGAGGCGAGATTCTTGAAAAAGTTTCTGCAATTCACTAGACACGTCACTTGGAGATTTATCGTTTTCCGCGGCAACCGCAGCAGTTTCTCCAATTTTCGCCCCTTCTCTGCTCCGAAATTCCCAGACTCACTTCCGGAACGTCTTCTTTCTGACGAGGTGCGAGTTCACTTCCGGTCTTCCCTGGCGGTTTCTTTCTGCACCAACTGACGGAAAACACCGAGGTGCGAGGTCTTCCGGATCCTAACACCGAGGAATGGGAATTGACGCATTTGGCTCGAGAACAGAAAACAAGGTCATCACCGAGGAGTGTACTCTTGGATACAGTATACTCTGTTGATCCGAACTACACGTCAGATGATTACAACTTCGAATACGTCTGCTTGATCCACAGAAGGAGGTTCGAATATGGTTACGGTATCAGAAATCACGCTCACTCGTGAATGCGAACGATCTTGCAGCGGTTCGAAGCGAGATAGATCTCTATCTACAGCTACGGAAACTTCGAAAGTGCATCAACTTCCACCACATTCCATACTATCTCTTCACATATCACCAGATACTGTATCTGTCCCGTGGAGCGCGTTTACCAACCGGCTTATCTCATCGAATATACGTGTGTACGAATCATAAAAGCCTCTTCCCCCTCGCCGCTACCGTAACCGTGTCGCTCGTAAAGCGTGTCCTCTTTCTCTGCGTCTCCGGCTTCTGCGTGCTCTCTGTCGCCGGTTTTTCGCAACAAATTGGCGATCAAATCTTGAGTGCGGGTGCCTTCTTCTGCCTCCGTTTCCTTCTCCGAACACACCATAAATCTGAACGTGTGTCCCTTTGAAATACGCCGACGCGCTCGCGCCGCGCTCATAAATTTGAGCGATACGCCAACGTTTTTATAGACTGAGACACCTTTTTCGCGACTGACGGCCTCCAATTGTTGCCATTTTTTAGGGACTTCCGAGATGGAATGTGCAGAGTTTTTATTGAATTTGAAGAAATATCAGAGGAGACACAAAATATGGGGGAACAGTCGAAAATACAGAAACCTGTGTGCAAAAATACATTGAAACGGGAGGGAAGTTCAGCAGATCACCTTCTGGATACACGAATCACGGAGACATTGGAGTGCGGCGTCGGAGAATTTGGGCCGGCCCGAGTAGTCGGCGTACGAGATCCATTCGAGTTCGGGACAGAACTGGGCCAGCGTGTAGATGGACTTGTCGGTGCACGCGGTGCCTCGGATGCGCACTTCCCGGAGAGGACACCTTCTGAAGAGTCCACGAGTTCGGGAAGACCACTTCCGACGCCTCCTACCTGGCCAGAACTGCGAGTCCTTTGTCGGTGACCAGACGGCATCCGTTGATGTTCAGACACCTCAGCTGACGACAGTTTCCTCCCAAAAGACACAAGAACCGATCATCCACCGAAGACATGTGGGACGTTTCCAGGTCGGTCAGGTTACGGGCTCCGCGAGCAATCGCAAAGAGCACTCGGTAGGTCATTCGCATCCGACAGATCTTCAGACACTTCAGCTTGGCCGCGCTGGATTTGGAGCCGCCGGCAAAGTATTTCTGGAGAATGTTGGTGTTCAGATGGTTGACTTCAAGTGAGAGATGCGTCAGATTGGGCAGACACTCGGTGACGAGACGGAGCCCTTCGTCGAAGAGCCGGGGCACCGATATCTGCAGCTTTGTGATTTTCGGGCCGAGCAGAGGGATGATCGAGCAGATCAGAGAGTTCGCGTTGTCCACCGATTGCTGAAAATGCTCCGATGCTCGCGGCGTTCTCAACGGAGCGCACTTACAATGTTCGCCTCTCTCACGGAAACGAGCAGGTTGATGCTGCTCAAGAAGGGCTGATCCATGAGACTGGCGACCAGCTGCTGCGAGTTCTCCTCGCCGGAAACCGAGAGTCTGATGGACTGCACCGTCGGCGGCAGCTGCGGAAGCATCGAGAAGTAGTTGCCGTACAAGTCCAACGTCTTCAGATTGCCCCCGTCGATCACGAATCGTTCCGTGTTTTCCACATCCTCGAGACTCTAAACGTTCTCTGGTTCTGCGATGACATCTGACACTGCGTACCTCGTGAAAGAAGCGAGCCAGCGACAACTGCGACAGGTTCGGACATTGCGAGGACAAGTAGTGCAGTGCGGCCGCCGGATCCGCGAGAGACGTCGGAAAATCGAGTTCGAGAACCTGCAGGACGTGACGGGTTACGGTAGGCAGGGAAGGGGAGCTCACGTGAAGACGGTCTCCGACGAAGTGAGCGATGTCGTAGAGGACTTGATCGTCGAGAGAGCGGCAGTGGTTCAGGTACAAACATCCGATCGTCGGGTTCTTTGTCAGAAGCGTTCGGATTCCGCGACTCGTGATCTTCCCGCACCCGGACAAGTCAACCGAGTAGAGGAACGGGCTGAAGACGTGCTCGAGACACTCGTCGGTCAGCTGGTGCATCGCGCGCATCTCGAGCTGCCTCAGGAGAATCTGGCCGCTCGTGACCGCCTGAGCTCCCGAATCGCTGACATTCGGACAGTCGACGAGCGTGATCTTCTCCACGTACTTGTTGTTGTTCGTCAGTTGGTGGAGCATCTCGTCGGTGAGCTCCGTGGAGAGATAGAATGTCAGCGAGGGAATGTTGCAGCCAAAGTACTTGGAGCACACGAGGCTCGAGCAGTCCGAGGCAGACAGCTGAAAGTGTGGCCGTTCCCCTCCGATCTTTCACTTCTGGTGCTCCTCTCTGAGCCAGACAGAGCAAACATGCAGAAAAAAAGATGGTGCTAACAACTTCAAAGAGCAGTTTGCAAGAGCTTTTCAAACTTGTTTGGGTGCTCGCTGGGAGGCCAAAAAACCAAAGTCACTCAGATGGCCTAAGAAACGCCGCGTATTTTCTAGGCCAACCTCAATCTGTCTTTGTTTAAGTGAATCTCACCTGATCGTGGCTGCAGAAGAACTCCAACAACTTTTGTCTGCACTCGACTGGAATGAAACTGAGCTCGCTGTTGAGCTCGTGCTGGCAGACAGCCGAAAGGCACAAATTCAGAAGTGACTTGACCATTATCAGCGCATTCTGAACCGGACAACTGGAGAAACAAAAGGGAAGCGGGCGAAAGAAACGGTCTGATTGTGGAGGAAAAACAAACTTTGTGAGCGGGAAAAAGTTTGGTGGAAGGGGAAGGATGGGCGGGATAAAAGAGAGCTGGGGAGGAGAGAGAGAGGGAGACGGAGACACGAAAAGAGATTACATTCCCGCGAGGAGCTCTTTCGCCTGCACACGGGATCAGAGGAAAAAGAGAGAGAGAGAGAGAGAGAGAGAGAGAGAGAGAGAGAGAGAGAGAGAGAGAGAGAGAGAGAGAGAGAGAGAGAGAGAAGAGGAGAGGGCATGACGATGTTTTGAAGTATCCTCGGGCGGACGCGAGTTTCGGATGGGAAAGCGCGGGAGCAAAGGTTGGGGAGAAGGCAGCTGTTGGGAAGACGGGCAAGAAGGGAGGAGCACGTCATCTCGATCCAAACACGTCTTCATTCAGATATTACATCTTCTGATGATGACACATCGGAAGGATTCCGAAACATCCGGATGGTTACAACAGATTCCTGGCAATCCTTCTGCTCTTCTTCGAAACGCTTCGAGGCATTCTGGAGCACGTTGTCCCTGTGACGAACTTCGGAGAATCTCGAGAGGAGATCTCGAGAACGTCCCTTCTATTTCTCTCTCTTTGTTTTGCATCTCCACTTCCGAAATCGTGTTGTTTTCAGCGTCTCGTTTCTATTTCCAGCCCGTCCCAAAACAACCCGAATCGTATATATCTTCCATTTTGTTGTTGTTGTTGTTGTTGTCCGTCTCACGAATCCCTTCTATTTACCCATCTTTCCCCCATTTCCCATTTGCTCTTCACCACTTCATGCTCCCAGACCCTTCACAACGCGAATCTCATCTGGCGCTATGCGGCGACGCGACTCCAGATGTTTCCTTTTTCTGGAACTTTGATCTCTCCTCTCCCGCATTACGATTCCCCAGCTGGACACGACAGGGCTTCAGTTCACAATCGCATTTGCCTGATCAAACAAAGGCGGCGAGCGAGAGAGCGCGGCGATCGCGGAGACGCACGTCTCCCGTGCAAACTCTCGATTTCGATGCAAATTTCATTTCGCTCGCCGCGCGGTCGCATTGTTCATCGAGACGAAGCGAGCGAAGGCGAGGAAGCGCCGCCCTCCGGGCCACAATGCTATTATTGCTATTATGTCGAACATGGAGACAGCCCGTTTTCTGGGCGCGCGCTTGTTTTTCATTATGAGGATTGTAGATGGCGTGAAGAAGAAGAAGAAGCTTCATGCATTCTGAAGACTAATTTGTGTTTGAAAAGAGAAGCCGTCGAAGCATCTGACCGTAATACAATCCTGCCTCGCTCAATCTTCTGGTAACTTTTTCACTGTGGCAACGTCTTCTTTAGTCCCCCTTCTGAATCGAAAAGTAGAACTCGAACTGTCGGAACTAGATCCGAAAAGGATTCACTTATGGAGATTGGGAGGGCGAATCGCAGACTTCGGAAGGCAGCTTATTGGCCGCCGCCGTCGATTTCATTTCCAATTCATGAATCGTCCCCCCCACTGGCTTCGAATTGCAAATTCTCGTTTCACCTGCCCTCTCAGCTTCTCGACGAGACGAGCGAATTGCAATTTGTCTCTCGTTTCGAATGGGCCCCTCGTCTCGTTTCCAAAGTGTATAATGAGAATTTGAGAATTGTTTCTCTTTCTCTTTCTCTCTCTCTTTCTCTCTCTCTCTCTCTCTTTCAGTGTATGAGAGTTGTGTTGCGCAACACACGCTTCTTCTTCTTCCCTTCAGACACTACACAACGCCCTCCCCCCTCTCTGCCGCCTCAGCTGACCGCGTCTGCGTCTCTTCCGCTTCCGCGCTCTCTTTCCGCGCGTCGCCCGCCGCGGCTCCAGACGCTCTCACATGCGGACGCGCCGCCCGTCCAGACAGCTTTCTCCCCTCGCTTTCCGCTTTTCTTGCCCGCCCGCGCTGCCCCTCTCCACCCATCGAAAACTTTTATTTTGTATAGTCGTCGATACTCCTTTTCTCCCCCATTTTTTCCCTCGTTTTTCCCGCCATACCGTTCCGATTTCAGATGTGATCTACTTCTCGAACTTGGTGTGATTCACTTCGGACACACACGCCCATCGATCCGATTCGTTTTGATCTACCGCGTCTTGACCGCCGACTTTTCGTCTCAGATGGATATTCTTGAAATCGGCCGAAGCTGACGAGAGAGAATTCGAAACTTCGAAGAGTCAACGAGAGTCAACGAGAGCCTTCCTTCCTTCATTCTAATCCTGCAACCTGAACTATAACCAACAAAAACACAAAAATTCACAAAAAATTTCTTGGCGATTTTGAGGTGAGTAGAGAGTCGGATGGAGCGCACTTCCAACTCGTTCCACTTTTCAGGTAATCACCGTCGTCATTCTCCGCGAGTGCCCCCGGTGACCGATGTACAGACCCCCTTCCGCCCCCCCCCCCCCCCCCACGCCCTTTCGTATGCCCCTCTCCGTCCCAACTCATTTCCAGTGTAACCGGCCCCGGTCCTACCCAACAACGTCTCGACATGCCCATCCGCATGTTCAACTACCCGTCCCCCATGAAGTCTTTCAGTGTTCGGAAGTTTTCCCTGCACACCTCCTTCAAACCTCTCCTATTGGATCATTCTACTCAATGGAAGCGCTCTTTTTTCTCTCCGTCTCTTCGAATTTCACTCTCTCTCGTTTTGTTTTTGCTCGGTTTCTGATATACAAATGGACGTTTACTCGTCGTTTATTTCAAAGTATTTCTAAATGTGTCCGATTGAGGTCCTCGTTGTCCTTCCAAAAAAATGTACAATAGTCCCCTCAAGTCTTTCAGATTATCTAGAAGCCTCCAATCTCTCTCTCTCTCTCTCTCTCTCTTTTTTTCGGAATAAAATGCTTCGTAAAGTTATTTTCGTTTCGTGTTTGATTGATTTGAACGAGTAACTGAAGACGAGCTCAAAACTAACTTTCAAATGCGGGGCCTTATGGAAACGCGGCCACGGCCAGGGAGCCGGTTTCTGTGTCGATTTACGGGGGCGTCAATTTGGCATTTCTGTGTGGTTTTTAAAGCAGAAAATGTGGAAACGACGCAAAAACGGTCATGATCGGAAAGAAAAAGAAGAATACGCATGCATCAACTGCCAAGAAGTGTCGACAACACTGTACAGAGAGTATTCAGAAGGTGTCATTCGATTGACAGAATGCGTGAGTTTACCGATAGGAAACATTCATTTTATTCACTTTCAAATCGATTTTCAGGATAAATGCAACGAAGTCGTCGATAAGTACATCGAATACGACGTCGTGCTTGTTGTTATCGATCTGATGTTGCAGTATGTGCAGGCGTATCGACATTTGCTGCTCAACGTGCGGATCCAGCGACCCGAACGGCTTTTCGTCATTTTCTGGTTGAGTCACGCGGCGGAAGTGTGGATTCGCGAGAAGAGCAGCAACGAACCGTCGAATATCGGTGACCAGGAATGGTTTTTCTACCGATGTCTTCTGCTTTCGGCGGTCGAAATAGGCTCGTTCGTGGCTGTGATAATGGTGTTCGCGCGGTGGAAAGGAGCTCGATACGGCTGGAAGCACCTGATCGGAAGCACTCTTCTCGGCTACTACGGCAACGTGGCAGTCGTGCTCTCGTTCGTGTTCCACCTCTCGAATCGCATCTCCTATCAGATCGTCCTGCGAATCTTCCTTTTGGTGTCCCACGTGCAGGTGCAGCGAGGTGCGTAATGAAATTGAAGCGAAATGGAATTCCGAAACTCATTTTCAGTTCTATTCTCATCGGTCAACGTCGTCGACAACATGATCGTCGTTCTGGTCGCCAAGACAGTCTCCAACTACACGGGATCTTTCCTCATTTCGTCGGTTCTCCCTTGATTTTCTCTTCCTTTCCTTTGTATAAAAACGTTCAAAATCAACAGAAATGACGTGGAAAATTGTCAAATGTCGAGTTCCGAAATTATTGGAAAACTCAATCATTTCACAATCTTTCGAAACCACTAAGCGAAAATAAACATGGCGAGCAAAGAAAAGTGAGAGAAATTCTGAAGTTCTGAAAGGAAAGCTAGATTTGAAGAGTTCTTGAAGAAGATTTGAGCCTTCCATATTTCCACGGAGCTCTCATGAACATCGACGCGGATCAACTCCTTGTGGTGCTTAAAAAACCGGGGGAATCGTCTGAAATGTCGGTCTTTTTCAGAACGACGGGGATTTTCTGGTGACGATGAAGTTCTTGGCAGATATCAACAAAATGGTTCGTTGATTTTTAGACTTTCAGACCAAAAGTGTCAGTTTCGCAGCAATTCTTCCTGGCAGTCCGTCTCAGAAAAGGGATCCGCCGGTACGAGATCAAAAGAACGTCGAGTTCGGCGAAAATGGGAACGCGCTCCGGCGAGAACATCGGAAAACTCGTGGATTCGCTGAAGGCGGACCCGATCGAAATCCGTCGCGAGAAAGTGGTTTTGAAGAGAGCGATCCACAAGGGAAAGTTCCAATTGATGCATCGCGACGTGAATTTCAAGAAAAAGATCGGAGCGGGAGCGTACGGAACAGTGTATCGGGGACGGTTGGTGAAGACGGACGAGGTGGTTGCGGTGAAGAAGTTGGATCCGGAGAGTGCGGACCAGGACGTGCTGCCCGAAATGATGAAAGAGGCGAGGGTGATGCAGCTGTACGATCATCCCAACATCGTCAAGTTTGTGCACACATCAGACCGTTGCCATCGTACGCATTCGCTCTGTTTCAGGTTCCACGGCTTCATCCTTGACGATCTCCCGTATCTTTTGGTGCTAGAGTTCTGCAATGGCGGCGCAGTCGAGGACAGACTTCGTGAGAAGGGACATGTGAGGATTCCCATGCGTTCTGAGGCAGATTATTCAGTTTTCAGAAACTGAAACCACAGACTCGTGTCAATTACACTGTGATGGCTGCTTCTGGAATGGATTATTTGCACAAGAAGAAGTGAGAACTTCTACCAACGTCTTCCCAAAAGATTGCTGTTTCAGCTGTATCCATCGTGACATCGCCGCACGGAACTGTCTGATTCACAGCGGAGTCGTCAAAATAGCCGACTTCGGAATGTGCCGTGCGCAGTCCGTCTATAAAATGGATCTGACGAAACCGTGCAACGTCCGTTGGCTGGCTCCAGAAGTTTGGGACAACGGTGAGACTCGCTTCAACACGGACGTCTTCGCGTTCGGAATCATGATGTGGGAGTTTTTCGAGACGCCCTACAAGTCGCCGTACGCGGAGATGAAGGCGCGCGACGTGAAGAGGAAGACTCGCGCCGGTTACCGCCTGCCACCGCCTCCTTCGATGCCGCCGGGCATTGCGGACATCATGAAGGAGTGTTGCGATCCGGATCCGGAGAAGCGGCCGAGCGCCGAGCAGCTTAAGGAGAAGCTGGAAGAATGGAACAAGAAGAACGAGAAGAGCAGTGCCAGCGTTGTCCAGAACTCCACGCCGCTCACCACTCGCACCGAACCGACAGTGAAATCTGCTGCGAAGGCTGAAGCAAAGTAAAGTGTTCATAATGATACAGTAGTTAGTGTTTCAAAAATCAAAAAGGGAAGGAAAAATGAATTAAAGAATGGGGGTCTTGCATTAGGATTCGTAGAAAGCTAGCCACTCCTCATACAGATCCTCAACGGCTTCTGTGATATCCTGACCCAACGGGCACTTTTCTTGGATAGCTGTCCGGGCGTCCTGGACGACGACGTCTCCATTCGGCTTGATGACTCGCATCGATGGGATTGTCTTCACCTCGTACTGCTTCAACAGCTCCCTGGAAGTTTTCAGTTTAAAAGAGGATTAAGTTTTAGTTTAATCAAGTTATTGGGATTTTTTTCGCTGCGGACACTCACTGGATCTTTTCACTTCCGAACGGGATGTACACCCAGCTTCCCATGTGATCAGCGAAATAGTTTTGGAGATCTTCGGCAGCACGATCGCGTGACACAAAGATCACCTCGAACTCCGGGTGCTTCAACTGCATTTTCTCGTAGAATTGTTTCAGAATCGGGGTGAATGCGCGGCACGGAGGGCACCAGCTGGCTGAGAAGTAGAGTCCTACCACCTGCAAAATCATACTTTTTGCTTTGGACTAGTTGTCTCGCACTAACTTTTCCCTTCAGATACGTAGCAGCGTCGAGCTCCTCGCCATTTCTGTTCTTCAAAGTGACTCCAGCGAGCAATTCAGCCATTTCTGCAATTAAAAAACGTTCGAAAGAATCGTGTTAGCAGAAAGTGTTACTATTGAAACTAAAACGAACGAGGAGAAACAAAAAAACGGACGCGGAGAAACAAAAGAGGAAGAAAAAAACGCGCGTTTGCAAAGAAGCGAATAGTGCGTGATTTTAAATAACAAGTATATGGAAGTGAAACCAGATGAAGTATTTAAATGAGCACTTTCACAATTACTGGGAAGGATTAGAAGGGAAAACTTGAAAACTCGGTGGAAATCAAGAATTTTATTTGAAAAAGGTCTTTTGGCGCCCACTCCCTCTTTCAAATATAGTCGCGATAGGGCGCGATTGCATTAGGTCGTGGCGAGACCACAGAACAGAGCATGACATGTTCCTTTAACAATAAGCGATCTTCGGCCGAAGTTCGGTAGATTTCAATGTAAATTTCAATATTTACTTGTTCAACATTCATCAGGGAAGAAAATAACTTTTTATCTGTTCGCTCGTTCGGAAGTGCTGGAAAGTGAGTTCCAGACACTGAAAATCGCGTCGTCGTAGTTCTTGGCTCCATCTTTCCCGGTCGCCTTCATTTGCACGTTTCCTCTAATATCACCAATCTTCTTCGACTGAATTCGCTTGTACAAGTAAACAGCAACGAATCCTATCGTGAAATCGTACGTAGCAATCATCTGGAATTCAACTTGAAATGAAATCTGAGATAGCACGGAACCGACAGAAATGGTAGCTCCTCGGAATGCGGTGAGGGTGATCGGATCGGAAATAATCAGAGATCCGTAGTATCGGACAAGAATCACAGTGACGACGTAGCATCCGAAAAAGAGAATGTGGACGAAAATGACGGTGACGGCGAACTTAGTGGACAGATATACTTCTTCCATTTGGTATCGAACAGCCAGTGTGGAGTTGTTCCTGGAACTATTCTGATGTGGAAGAAGCGTCTGGAGCGGGACTAGTACATCTTTTTGAGTCTTCGATTCTCACGGAGAAGTGCGATATTCAAGCCGAAATTGAAGATGTTCAAAAAGAAAAGAACCCAGTAGAAAGAGAACATCCGGGCCGCCGAGGTGTTCGGAATGAATGCGAACGAGATGGATCCGTCGTCGAACTGCTCGTTTTTGTAGATGAACCAAATGATGCACGCGTCCAGAACCACCTGAACAACCTCGCCGGATAACCAAACGCGCTCCACTGAACACCGCCCACCGTGATCGCCGTCAGAATCGGACCCAGAACGACGCGTGTCTGCTCGTAGCGCTCGGCGGATTTCGTCGCGTAGAAGCGTTCGGTCGAGATGGCGAACGGGAAAAACATGGGGATCGTCATGAAAGTGAGCGCTGCGATATGCCCGTATTTGAACAAAACTCTATCGATAATCAAGTCACATTTGTCGACGGCGAAGAACGGAGTGAACGAGTGATAGGCCTGGAAGAGAGAGTATTTGAGGGGGCTCGCGGAGCAGCAGCACTCACAGAGACCCAACCGTAGTAGAAGGTGAACAGGAGAGTGGAGCCGAAGTATCCGAGCAGAACCCACTGGGAAATCGAGGAATCAGAAGCCGCCCGGGGGCTGGAACTCACTTTCAGATTGCCGTGGAACGCCGAGGAAATCATTTTGCAGAAAATGAAATAGGTCAACGGAGCCACGGCGAACGTCAGAATCAGAAGAGCGTAGAATTGAGCAGCACGGTAAACCGGATGGAATGTCAGGTTGTACGCCTGAAAGCACGTCTTCTGAATTCAGAATCTTCGCAGGACACCTACAGTAAGACAAACTGGCCAAGAATCGTTCATTTTCCAGAGAAAAAGGTTGGAAAGAATGGAAAATCGAATGAAAAAGGCGCCTTTTTATGCGGAAGTTATGATTGCTGGCAAGTTTCGCACGATTTAATTGACGAATTCAGTGGGAAAAGTGCGAAATTAGGGAATCAAAGAGCTCGAGTTCTCGAAAGAATGGTGAAAAAGTCACCGATTACTTTTCACTTCAATGGGTCCGGGGGGCAAAATAGAGAGGCGTCACGGTTCGGAAGATTTCCGAGAGTCACGAACGAAGAGGCAACCCCCAGTTGGGTGTGTTTTGGTGTCTGCCTGAAAGGAACCGCCACGCGACCGCGACGCATTCAAAGCGGTTGTTTGGAAAGTTCGGAAAGTGTCTTGTGTCGGACGGTTCCGTGTGTCAGATGGTGAAATCATTGAAAGACAGAGAATCAAACATATTTATTGGGAACTTCAAAACTTGGAGGCCTGCGACGTCCACACGGTCATGATCGCCTGCTCGTGATTCTTGGCGCCCTCGAATCCGGCGAACGGCAGAGCCACTTCTGCTTCGACCTTGACCACTTTGAGCTCCTGCAGACGGGACAGCACGACGCAAGACATAATTCCGACCAGCAGATTGTACGTGGGAATGGTCTGAGAGCACTTTGATTCCTTGGCCTTTTCGCTCGGAAACCCACCACATAGATGCCTCTCATCGCGAGCAACTCGGCGGCGCTCGTGAGAAAATGTGTGCCGATAACGCGGATGAAGAGGGTGAAAACGAGGTAGAGCATGAAGAAGAAGACGTGCACGGAGGAGATGTACGTCGAGAAAGTCGCCGTCACGATGTTCTCCTCCATCTGAAAGCGCTCCGACAGCGAGCTGCGCCATCTGGAAACGGGAAAAAGTAGTGGCAGTTGAGTGGGAGAAACACGCACGTTTCTCCGAGTTTTCTGGTGGCTGTCTTGAGAATTTTGTTGAATATCAGGTTGAGAATGTTAAGTGCAAGTAGCGAGTAGCACAACAAGTTCATCTGAAAACACGTGTAATTTCAGGGTGCGCCCACTCGTTTGTTCGAGCTCACGCGCTCTCCGGAAGTGTCGGGCAACATGAAATAGGACATCATCGGCTTGTCGAAGTGTTCGTCGCGGAACAGAAAGTAAACGATGAGAAGGTCTCCGACAACCTGAGCATGAGCATGTTCTTTTCTGGAAGGAAAGAAGACGTGCTCACTGCAATGACTCCGATCACGATTCCGATGTGCAGTTTTGTGTGCTCGTAGCAGTGGGCGAAGATGAGGGCGAGACAACGTTCGATCGAGATGCCGATGTTGGTGAGCATCGGAGACGACATGCCGAACACTCCGACGTATTGGAACACGATCAACTTGGCAGGGTTGACCATCAGATCGCAGTTGGAAGCGGCGAGGAAGGGGATGACCACGTGGTGCGCCTGGAGATTTGGGAAAGAAGGATCCGAAAGAGAGACTCGGAAAATTCAAACTTACGAAAACGACGACGCTGTTGATGACGGAAACCAAGAGTTCGAGGAAGTAGAGCATGTAAAGGAACTGAAACACCCATCAGATAGGGAACGGAAACACATCGGAACCTTGATGTTGCTGTTGAAAGTCGTGCTCGGCACCTTCCGGAAGACGAGATGGAGGAGCGGGAAGATGGCGAGAAAGGAGACGAGCAGAGTGTAGACCTGGCTGAGACGGTAGAGCGGATCGTAGGCGACGGTGGCCACCTGCAACGGCTACGTCAGGCTACAGTAACCCGTGGAGGTCGACTCACCAACTCGCAAGTTGCCATTTCGAGACACTGGCCGGAAACAAACAAATGTTTGGCTGGAAAAAACACAAACTAGTCATAGTTTATGAGAAAAAGGGATATGTTTTCCCAGCGGTGGGATTCTTGTTGCCATGTTACATGCGTCAATCTCTTGGTACTTATCGGGAAACGAAGGTGAAATGGCGATAGAGAGAGGCAATCAAAATAAATGAATTCTTTGAGCACTGCAGAGGGAAAACAACAGAGTTCGTGGGCTCTTTTGGGTTGCAGCTGGCTTACGACTTTGAGGAAACGGGAAAGAATGAGGAAGGCGTCACGATGGGAGCATTCTTCGTTTCGAATCGAATGGACCGGTGCTCTTTTTGAGTTGCTGGAGAGCATCTGCGTGCCTAGTTACATCTTCTTCTATCGGGCACTTCTTCTCGGAAAACAAGTTATCTCTAAGAGAGGAATGAAATGGGTTTGAACTGAAACATGATACTTCTGGCGCTTTTCGATGAGAATTCAATGAAGTTTCTAGGCAGAGGATTCTGAAAGTTTGGGGAGAAGATCGAAAAAAGAGTGAAGGTTTTTATTGAGATTGGAGAGAAGCCGGGATCAAGAACAACGTATATGAATAATAAATTATAGAAAAGCTTCGAATGCATTCTCGGGGAATGTTCACCTGCAAACGTGAATTCTGAAAGAGAGGGGGGCGGCGTCAACTCGTATTCGATTTGCTAGGTTGAAAGCGGAGAAGAAAGACAAAATTATGGAGGAAGACTCGTATCAAAAGGTTCACATATACAGAGACGGGTGTTTTCAACACTCTAATCACGGTGCGCCTAGCGGACGCATACATTATATCCGCATTGAGTCGGACAACATAGCGACGGAGCTCGTTGGATGCTCTCGAGCCCTGCGGCGTCGTTGAGGAAGAACGCGTTGTTATGGCGAGGAGCGAGATGCGGAGCACACTCGGAGTTCGTGTCGCACCAGTTCACGTGGCGACGACGGAAAGAGCAGTACGAGGCGAGCGATTCGGGAGCGGGGCACTCGGTGATCACTCTGCAATACTCGATTAGATTACGCAGCAAAAGCAGCACAAGGCGAAACATTCTGGCTCGGAATGTGAGAGCTCGTCAGAAATCACGCCTGCAGGACCCTCTGACACTCGCGCCCTGTCAGTCCTGAAAAGTTCGCGCTCACCGCTCAGTTCCACAGCAATAACCGGTGGCATCGATGCACAGTTGACCGGAAGCGCATTGATTTGTTTGTTGGCAGTTCGTATTCGCTGACCGGCACTCGCCTGTAACCTCTCGATTAATCCTCGCGAACCTCTCAAAAATACTCACCGAATCGGTTTTCGTTGGTGACCAGAATCGAGTTGGAAGAGGTCGAGAGGTATGAGTTGAACTTGGGAACAGGACGAGCCGGAGTCCACGGGAGACTCGAGACTTGCGGCGGGAGGGCCCTGTGCCCGTGGTCGTGAGCCTTGTGCTTGGCGAATCGGAGACGGTAGACGCCGTTGCACTCGGGACGGAACTGATCCTTGTTCAGGTATCTCCAGTAGAGACACCAGTCGATGTGAGGGGTCGGAGCGAGGCTGACGGTGATTTCGACGAAGAGGAGTAGGGAGCAAAGGGAAGATCGCATTCTGAAGGCACTCGGTTTAAGAGAAAAAGAGAGAGAAAGAGAGAACTCAGACGGTGGTCATTGGCACCGGCGAGTGTTTATTTGCACTAATCGAGGAAGAAGACAAGACGCCCCCCTTCTCGGGTTCTTTATTGTTTCTTTATTGGCGCGAGAGAGAAAGAGAGGATATACAGACGGGGGCATTTTATTTATTCGCACAAGTGGCATGAAAGCCGCCGGGATGAATTTCCTCTTTGTCGAATGAGAAAATGTCTCGGAAGGCACAGAATAAAAGTATTCCTTTTCGCTCGCGGAGGCTCCGCCCACTTTTGATGGATCCGATGTTCTTGATATCATGTTTTCACGTGTAGAACCAGGTATCCACACACACACGTAAACGGGAACGAACAAAGGAAAAGTGATGCCGGAAGGGCGGAAAAAAAGATGGACACCGCCACGCGCCAGAGCCGTCAGTAAGCCGATTTTAATGCTGTTAAGAAGATCGAGAGATCGGGCGGAGCAAACATGTTGAAACGAAGAGAAGAAGAAGAAGAATGGGCCAAGAACCAGAAGGAATGAACCGAATGGTTTGGAGCTGAATGATCCTGGAGGCGACAGGAGATGCCTCTTCTGGGTGAGTTTAGAACGGGAAACTCAGGACGCTTCCGTTTCAGATGTTCATTGAGAGAGTCAAAAACTCACTATGAGATAGCAAAGCGAGTAGACTAGACATGACAAGAAAACATAATAAGTTGTATCGCAACGTCTCGACGGCTAGCCGAGCGAAAAAGTGTGAACGACGGCGGCCACCCATCAACAGTCAATCTGATTCTTTTCTCCTTTTTCTGCCTTCTTCCTGCCTTTTCCGATGTTTGCTTCCGTGGAGATGAGCCCATGATCTCACACTTGAGCCGACTTTTTTTGTGCTCGCCGAGCAGCAGCAGCAGGTGGAGGCAAGGAAGCGATCGGCGGCAATTCAAACAGAACAAAAGGGAAGAAGAAGAAGAAGGAGGAGAGAGAGAGAGAAGAGAAAAACGAATTCGATATGGTCAGATGTTTATATCATTCGAAAAAACGTGTGCTACCGCGCGGAACGTCCGCGCCGAAAGTGCGCGGAATGTTTGCCGCGCACGTGCGAGACTCAGTTGTTGTTGGAAAAGGGGAAGCGGCGAAAAAACTGGAAGTTCGGGCGAGAGTGTTATGTAAAACAACTTGGTTTTCGCCGTTGCCGGGTACAAAAGTGAATGCGTGAGGAGGTGGTCGAGGCATGAAATGAATGGGCGAAAACGAAGGCAAACAGAGGCATGGGCCGCGCTCAAATATTATGCGAGTAATGTGAGAACAACACACTTGTCGAGCCTCGGCTTCCTTTTCTCCTCTCCCTCGCCCGATGCTTCTTCTTCTTTTCTGGAGACATCTGAAGGGCTCGAACCTTCTCGAAGGGCCCTTCTACTGGCTGAGCTCGGAAACTGCCACGTGTCATCACGCGATTCTCTCGGCGATTCTTTGTTTCTCTCATCCATTTCCTACTTAATTCTCTCGAGTAAATGACACTAGAGGTGAACGATAGCTTATCGAAAAGTGACAATTTGCATGGGAACAGGTGACACTCACCGCCGTCGAACTCGTCCAATTTCACTCGTTTGCAGCCGATCCCGATTCCCATTGGAGCACAAAGACGCGGAGACGGCCGTCAAGACGCCGGTGGTGGTAAGAAACGGAGGACTCGGGGGCCCGTCCAATCAGTTCGTTTGAAGCGATACAGCCTGCCGACAGTGGACAGTCCGCAACGCGAGTCTTCCGCGTTCCGCAGCATTTCCGCGCCGGTGCTCGGCTCGCTGCTCCGCAACCGTTCGCGAGCTTTCCAGCTGATCCTCGTCGACTGTCGCTACCCGTTCGAGTACTTTGGCGGACACATCAAAGGAGCCGTCAACATCTACTCTCTGGACGAGATCGAGAAGTTTCTGTTCGATGAGTTCGGAGTGAAGAGCACTCTCGACGGCCTTCTTCCCATCTTCTACTGCGAGTATAGCCAAGTTCGTGGTCCTGCGATGTGAGTAAAAGGGTCAAGATTAGGTTTCGACTTCTGAATTCTTGAAGGGCACGACGTCTTCGCAAAATCGACACACACCGGAACAACCACAGAGCGACCGCTCTGGACTTTCCCGAGATCTACCTGCTCGACAAAGGGTACGTGAACTTCTGGTCGGACCCGACGCTCCGAGTGAGTTTGTATTCTGGACGCGATTTGTATCGAAAGACTACACTTACAGGATCTGTGCGAGCCGAGACACTACATCTCGATGCACGCACGACCCTACAAACATGCTCTCCGGCAGTACACGCAGCATCGATCGAAGAGTACAGTGGACGGTCGAAAGAGCAAGAAGCACATTGTGCACGTGTTCAGCTCGGAGACACTGATCGAGCCGAGCGAAGAGCCCGGAAGAAGCTCCGAAGAGCCGACTCCTCGGATCTCGAGAGCCCGGACTCCACGAGGCCGCCTTTTGTTCGACTAATGATCCCCTTATGTATGATATCCGCCAATTCAGAATTCAAAATGTATAAAGTCTAGACCTTGAGTAAATCAGAATCAGAAGTAACAGAAGTAATAACAAAAGTACGAAAGTTTGTATGACATTTGAGATGATGATGTTGATTGGTTTCCGAGAATTGAGGAGACATTATGAAGAGAATCGGATTCCTCGCGAGACTCCTCCGTCACAGTGTTTACTGTCTGGAAGCCGTTTCCTGGCATGGAGGTCCTTATTCCCAAACGGTTTCTCGTAACCCGATAACACCCTCTCCCACACACCTGTTCATATTAGTTTCCGACGAGATGTCTGACTGGGAACTCTTGGCCGGCTCTCCTTCCACTCAAACTCTGGAACACATCAAAACTGTCCACTTTCTGGATCGTCTCACCGAATACGTTTCCAGTCTGATATGTCTCCCAGGTAAGCTCACTTTCAGAGTTTGTTCTGGTAGACCATCACTAGAAAGTGAGTTCAGGAGCAGTCTTCAACGCCACTTTGATCCTCCTGATCTTGAAACGCACCCCGCCACAAATGAGATCGTACGCAGTCTACCTGCTGAACTTTGCTGTCTTCGACTTCGCCACGTGCATCCTCTCGTTCTTTTCTTGTCAGAAGTAGGGCTCAAAGGAGCAAAGACCACACACCGACAGATGTTTCCAGAGTGATCTTCTCCGGCTTCTCGCTCATCTACGTCTTCCACGGACCCTGCAAACTGGTCTCTTCGTGGTTCTGCTACTTCTGTCACTGTTTCGAGTGCCACACTCTGGCGCATTCGCAGTGGATCCTCCTGGCATCCTTCCTCTACCGATACAAAGTGCTTCTCGGCAAGAGACCAACTGTCAAGGATGTGCTTCTGAGTTCCTTCGGCTTCTACTCGATGTCTCTCTGTTTCCTCCTCTTCTACCTCTTCGATATGAGTGATCCCAAAGAACTTCTGCAGATCATGGCGAGTCTCCATCCCGAGTACCACTACGACGACAACAATCTCTGGAAGAGTAAGGTCTTCGCGTCGGAACGGCGTTCCAAAGTGCTTGCAGACCTCACGCTGAGCGGCAACATCTCGATGTTCTCGCCGATCACGTTCCTCTCGATCCTCTACATGACATTTCCGTGCGTGCCCATCTACTGTGCGATCCTCTTCTTCCGCCACAATGTTTGTATTCTTCTGCTCTCCATGGGGCATTCACAAATTCCCAGACTCCAATCTGTTTTTTCTTGTAGACTCTCGCCGTCCTCGGGGACACGAGTCTCAATTTTTCGGCGAATACCAAGGTTTCTCATCAGAAGCTGGTCAAGGTAGAAGGGAGGAAAATGGGAGAGAAGTGAAAAAGAGCAGTTTCAGGCACTGACAGTTCAGGCGCTGATTCCGATCTTCTGGCTCGTCGCCTCCGCAATCTACACGTCCGCGCAGTTCGGACTCATCGAAGGCCCGATCCCCGAGAATCTGACTTTCCGCCTCATGGACTGCATCCCGATGGTCAGCCCCATCGTCACCATCTTCTTCATCGAAACCTACAGGTCTTGCTCATCTCCTTGCTCCGTGAGCATTCTTTCTCTCTTCCAGACAATCGCTCATCAATGCTCTCGGCTCGTCGAGCAAGTTCTTCTTGGCCATCGGCATCGGAAGCAGTGTTGTCGACGTGAGCACTTCCAAAATGATCTTCAAAAGTGCACTTTTGATAATACTTACAGATCACTCAAACAACACGAGATCTCGAAGACAACAATGTGGGCAATATCCAACTATAATTCAGAAGGAATCACTCAGACGACGTCGCGGCGACTTCTGACTTCTCGCTGACTGGACTTCTAGAAACGAACCTTGAATGCGTTCCCACGATGTGGGAGACCAAGTCTGTGACGAAGAGAACGCGAGAAAACGAGACTCGTCGTGTCTGAAAATGAGAATAGATGAACTGGAAAGGACCCAAAACGGCTCGCTGATCTCCCGTTTTCTTCTGAACATTCTCCGTCTTCTCGCAGTCGAATAAACCTCTTCTATTCTTGTTTCCGAAGCAGTGAAGAGTGTGCTCGAGGAGTCGCGTAATTAGTGATCTGGTGTGAAAAAAAACGGAAAACTCGAAACCTTTTTTCCTTTCGGTCTTCTGATTCTGCGATTTTCTGATTCTTTCGTATTCGCTTGAAACCATGTGACCTCGTGGAACACCATGCTCAGTGGCTGAAGGGTTTTGAGATGGCAGTGCCACTTCACGCAACTCGAAGGTTCCGCGATGAGTCAAGGGCCGAATGCAAAGATCCGTTTCCGCCAGACAGTCTTCCCTCTTTCTGTTCCGGTTCGTCTGCTCCTTCGACACCACACACCGCGCGTCCGTTCTCTCTTTCGCTTCTCCGTTTTCTCCGCGCTGGCCACACTCTTTCGAGACCACCCTGCTCGTGTTAATCATTCCGATTCCCGGTACTCCTCGTTTTGTATTGTTTTCAATCTTTCACTGACCGGAAATTATCTCACTCGAAGACTGTCTGATCAGGGCGGAGCTCTTCTTTCTCTCCGAAAAAGGCTCAAAAACCGGAGTGTATAGTGGGGGTACAAAAGCGATGTTCAGACGGACGGATGGCTCGGCGAGCCGAGAAATCGGCTGGAAACTACATTCCGAGTGCTTCCGAGACGCTTCTTTTTGTAGTTCTCGGCGGCTCGGCCCATCAGCTGCTTCTTGTTTTTCCCCCCGCCGCCGGTTCTGACTGCTTTGGGAGTACGGTAGTGGAGTGAGCAGAGTTCTAGTCCCTTCTCGTCGATTTTCTAGATTCAGGGATGCGTTTCAGTGGTGGGAGCACCTCGAACTGACTCTCGGTAGTGGGACTTCTCGGTGGAAGACGACTCTTTTCCAGAGAGACCGCTTGCTCTGATGATACGTTGCTCCGACTTCTGAAGGCGATCAGGTCCTCGTTCTAGAGCCTCCTCAGTCATTTTTTAACTTCCTCCTCACACTTTTCTCTTATTCTCACCTATTGGATTTTGGGTTCCGAAACGTGTTAATTATGTCTCGATCTGCTGGCCGAGGAAAGTTCGGACGTCGCTTCTTAACTGCCTTCTGAGCAAGTCCGTGTGATGTTCGTTTCATCTCTCCCAATGGGAACTTATTTCAACGTTTCCCATTTGTGATTTCGTGTGTGAACCTTCTCATCGTGTGAAGTTTAGTCTCTTCGAAAGTCTGGGTGGTCGAGCTGAGTGAGCAATAGCTGACAACACGCGTAATCCGATTGTTCACTCTTCGACTAGAGTATTTTTTGAACCCAATTATCTCTTCTCATGATGTTTTCCCTTTCATCTGGAGTCTGTGTCCGAGTTTTCTGATGATTCTCCTGGACTCATTTCTCTCGCGAGGCCTTCCAAAAAAAAAGTACACTCTATCACCGGTTCTCTTCGATGTCTCATCCGATTCTCTCCTCCTTTACCACGGGATCAACAGTGGGCGGAGCCTGAGCACCTCCCTTCCTCGGATGCTCCGTTTCTCGGATTCTCCTCCCTCTCGCTGTTCCCGCCCACATCTCATTACCCGAGGCAGGTCTCCTCTTCCAGATTCATTATTCGCATCCGCGCGACGAAGAGATGGCGGCAGTGCTGGCTTCCTCTCCGGCCAACGGCTCCATTGTCCCCTACGACAGGGAGGCTCTCATCAAAGAGCTCCAGTTCACCTTCATCATGGACGAGGTAGCCACTCATCTTTCCGAGTTCATCTGTGGAACCGGTAAGCCGACTATCGGGAGAAGAGTCTCTGTTACTACTAGAAAGATGTGGGTATCTTTTGAGATGTGATGGGGAGCTTCATAAGAACCAATCCGAGAGGATTCCCTTCTTAACATTTTCGCATTGTCAGGGATTATTCTGAACTGTCTGCTCGTCTACATCATTCTGAAACGAACCCCTCCGAGCATGAGATCGTACGCCGTGCTCCTCTTCAACTTCGCCGTTTTCGACCTGCTCACCTGCGTCGCCTCCCTGTTCGCGTGCCAGAAGACGATCTTCTCCGGCCTCTCGCTCACCTACATCTTCCACGGCCCCTGCAAGTACGTCGCTCCGTGGCTCTGCTACTTCTGTCACTGCTTCGTGTGCCACGCGATGGCCCACTCCCAGTGGATCGTCCTCATTTCCTTCATCTACCGCTACCGTATCCTGCTCGACGAGGCGCCCTCTTTCAAGACAATGGTGCTCACCGTCATCGCCTTCTACTCGATGTCTTTCATCGTTTTCCTCTTCTACTATCTGGATAGAGGAGACACGAAGGAGCTGATGAAGATCATGTGCGACCTGCATCCCGACAACCACTACGACGACGAGACGATCTGGGGAAGTGAGTCCTCCGATCCCTTTCACTGATCTTCCCAATGAATGGTTCAGAGCTGGTTGTCAGCGGAAATACGACGATCCTGACGATCCCCTCGCTGACGGCCATCATCTACATGACTTTCACGTGCGTGCCCATCTACCTCCTCGTCCACTACTGCCGCAACAAGACTCTCAGCACCCTGGCGAGCACCGCCAGCAACATGTCCGAAGCGACGAAGAAGTCGCACTCGAAACTGATTCTCGCCCTCTCCATCCAGGCCACCATCCCGCTCTTCTGGCTCGTCGCCTCTGGTATCTTCACGCTCGCCGAGTTCGGAGTGCTCTCCGGCCCGATTCCGGAGAACATGACGTTCCGTCTGATGGACTGTATCCCGGCCGTCTCTCCGCTCGTCGCGTTCATCTTCATCTCGCCCTACAGGTAACCTTCCCGCTCTTCGTGGCGAGACCTATCTCCACGTTTCCAGACAAGGACTGCTCGCCATCATCGCGAAGACCGGCATCATTCGTCCGAAAGAAACACGCGTTTCGAGCATGGCCGAGGTGAGAGAAAGTGGTGGTTTCTGCTCGTTTTCAACCCTTTCGCATGGTTTTCTGTCCCTTTCCACCTCAAAATCGTTCAGAAATTCAGCCAGCAACAAGCAAAACCGGCGTCCGGAGCACCACCACAACCACCTCCGTCCGCTAAGGCGGCCAGCAATCCGACGGCATGAGCCACGTGGCGTGAGCACAGAGACAATCGATAATTGACACTTACACTTCTTCTAATTGTATATACTCTGCTCTTGAAACTTGTGCTTGATCTCTGTGCGCGCCTTGAGAATGGAAATGCAATTCAATTAATAAACTAGATTCTACAGAGACTTCCCTCGTCATGTATTTTCCTCATGACACATTATGAATAACGAGAAATCATACGAATCATCAACAAAGTTGGTGAAGTCGGTTGGCGAGCACACTATAACAAGTCGAATTCATTAATGAAGCTTCTAGCCTAGCACACAAAATTGTCAACAGAAAATAAAGCATTCCAAAATTCAAAGAACATTATAACACTGATGATATGTTATCGGGTGGGGGGGAGGGACGCAAAAAGCAGTAAAACGTGAATTTATTGGTGGTTGGGAGGGATCCGGTGTGTGCAGTTTCACTGCTGCTCGCCGTACTCTTCGACGTATTCCTCGGCAAACTCGATGTATTCGCCACGCGCCTGAGCCTCTTGTATCTCGTCATCGGTCATAAAACGAACATCCTGGAAGAAAAAGAGGAGAATAAGAAAGCAACGCGCGAAAGGCTCACTCTGTTGTCTTCCATCTCCTGATACTCGCCATCTTGAATCATTTCATAGTTGCCATCGTTCTGAAAGGGAATGAAATGAGATTTCTGATTTCAATAGAAGCGGGGGAGTCGAGGGAGATTGAAATTGAAAAAAGAGATTCCTGAGACCTACCATTATCTCATTCTCCTCAATAAGCACGTGATCCGGATTATTAGCGTCGTAGGGAGCGTACTCTTCGGTTTCTTCTCCAGGGCCCTCCATCTCCATCCCGTCCGCAACCACCATCTGCTCCTGAAACTCGTTGTCCTGCCGGAACTGCTGCTCCCCTTCATAATCCTGCTCGTCAAGCACCATATGCTGCTGGTGATCCTCTTCCAAGTACTGCCTATCGCGACTCGTCTGCTCTTCCTCGTCTTCCCGTTCCATATCTTGAGCTAAACACTTTTCGGCCATCTCCTGCGCCGTCTTCATATCCATCTGCTCGTTTTCCATCAGAAGAATATACGCCGGCTCGTTGTTCTTTTTGATTCCATAGACAACTTGAACTTTGTCAAAGTTTTGATCGAAGTTTTCTTTTCGGTATCGCTCCAATGCGATGGGATCGGTTATCAATTCACCAAAGTGAATCTCTCGTTTGACTGCAGCCTTCTGAACACTGGTCGTTTCGGATATCTCGGCGCCACTGATCGGTTTTCCGGCTGTCTCCGGCATCACTTCAGGATGTTTCAGACGGAGATGACGAATAGCTCGACAGATGTTGAACGGTTTGTGGAGAGCATAAGTCAGATTGCAGATGAGACACTCGACGAGTTGAGGATGTACGAACTCCATCGATCCGTCGCCGATTCGTTCCAGCCTCGCTTTCACCAGCTCATACTGCATGTTGTCTATTTCGGCAGGATGGAACTCTTTGTAGTGTTTGATAGCACCGGCAGAGATGACAGCACCGTACACGTTTCGATGACATATACGACACTTCCACTCGCACGCTGATTTTGCTTCGAAGAACATCGAGTTCGAGGGGCATATCTGTCGGAAACATGGCTTCACAAACTTGCGTTTCAGACGATTGCGTCTTCCGAACGATTGTTGGCTGTTCGTGGTGCAGATCTGAAAATGAATAGATTTCTTCCAACACTCTGAAAATGCTCTCACCGCTTCCGCATCTTCGTTGTTTTCTTCATCTTCATTCTCATTGCCAGACTGCTTCACTCTCTTCAAATGCTTGTCGATGGCCTTATCCAGCGCCTTCTCCGAACTGAACTTCGCGTCCAGCTTGCTGCTGTGCAGATGAAACTCGTCCGGAAGACTAATTCCGAAGTCATCCGTGTACTTCTCCGTCAATCTTGCAGTCATCACCATTTCTTGAAGACACAATGAGCAGTTGGGAACTATGACTTGCTGCGCGTGCACTTCGGTGAAATGCATGCCGAGCGCGGCCCGATCCATGAACATTCCACACCATATGCACTGCAGATTGTTCTGATCCGTGTCCGTGCTGACCACGGCAAAGTCGTGGAGGGAAAGTGGGCGCCGGCTGGTGTTCGAAGAGATGGTCGCTGCGTCCTTCCATTCTTGACTGCAACGATGCTCTGCTGGATGCCACGCGTTGAAATGACGCACGAGATGAACCACCTCAAACTTCTTATTCAACGAAACGACAGCTTGGCAAATATCGCATCGAGCGTGGAGCCGGTCGACGAGCGACACAGGAACCTTCCTACCCATCTTCTCGTGCATCTTGTTTTTGAGAGCGTTCTCAAGTTGCGTCATAGTCATCTCGTTCACGTTCACTCGAATCTGACTAACTTTGCGCAGTTGCCGTATGCCTTTTGAGAAAAGTCGAACGGATCCTCCGAATCCGGCCGCTTCGTGGTCGTCGTAGTGTCGGAAACCATTCGCCATGGTCTTCATTTCTTGTTTCAGACGCGTTTTCAGCCAAATCTCGTAAGGAACCTCTTCGAGTTCCACTCCAGGCGCCAGGAATTCTGGATGCATGTGGGGAAGATGCTCGGTAACAAGTTTCTCATACAAAACGATCTCTCCGCACAGTCCGCAGCAAATGTTGTTGTTGTCAAGGAAGCTAAATTCGAGATTCGGTCGGTCGCTAGGCATAAGTCCGCCTGCCGGATTGATCAGATGCTGCAGCAGCACTTTCTTCTTGTCGTCATGCACAATCATATCCTGCTGCTCGGGAATGTCATTCGGTTCAACTTGTGCTCCCGTGTCCGTCACCAACTCCACCAGATTTCCGCCCTCGTCTATGAACACCGGATTACCCATCGTATCTCGAACGAGTCGCACATCGTGTCCTCTCCCACCGGGGGAATTCAATCGGATCGTCTCTCCATCCTCCATCATACTGAAGTCGAAGTTACCCTCCTCGTCGATGGGAAGCTCCTTCGGAACACGACGAAGTTCCCCGACATCTTCTTCCTCTGGAACTCCTTCAGCGACCAGCTGTGGCGGCAGATCGTCATCGTCATCTTCGACCATATCGACCTGCTTCTGCATCTGATGCGTTTCCATAACGTACTGCTGCTCTTCCTGTCCGACCGGGCCCTCCTCTCCTTCAATGACATCGTTAGGATCCATCTCGTACATCACATTTATTCCATCCTCGTCCACCTCGATGTACTGCTGGTTTTGCTGCATCGACTTCATCATCTTCATTTCCTCGTCCTCCATCATATCCGCCCGTCCGATGCGGTCCTCGATGAAGCTGTTTCCTTGAATAGTCAGGACTCTCTGCTGAGCGCCGGGCTCTTCCTGAGCGACAATGTCGTCCGGATGCATCATTACTTGGTCTCGAAGATCGTAGGCAATCATCGGCGACTTGGATGCTTCATAAGGCATGAGTCCGCGAGTCGACACATGCCTCGCCTTTTCTTTTGGGAAGTGCTCCGATGGCAGGTCCTTGCCGGCCTCCCGTTCTTTCTTTTTACCAGTGTCCGTCAAAGTGGAAGGTCCAGGAGCTCCTTGCTGTTGCTGCTGCTGAAGGTGTTGCTGCTGCAGGTTATGAGGCATAGGAGGCGGTCCGTCAGTCTCGACAATAACTTCGTGAATCGCTTCTGGAGGTTCCAATTTCACTTCAGCGTTGCCATGAACTGCAGAAGACATCGGTGCGGGAACAGACGGCTCCTCTATCAGTGGTGTCTGACTTTGCTGCTGTTGCTGCTCACATGATCCGGAAGGTTCTCTTTTGACGCTTTCTCCTCGTTTTGCCATTAGATCCATCGATCTTTCTTGAAACGCAGTCATTTCCTTCCTCTTTATTGGGATTGGATCCTTATTCAGTCGTTTTATTCCTGGCGGCACAAGATCCTTCGGAATCGGACGTCTATGCGGCGGAACTACGTTGGCCGGTCGTCCTCTGCTATTCTGTTTGTTTGCCAGATGAGCCGGAGCCGGCGGAGGACCTCGAGGAGTCAACGGCTGCTCTGTGAGCTTTTCGAACATCATACGCTTCGGCTCCGGAGGTCTCATAGGATCTATTGTCTTCTCCGTCTTTTTCTCAACAGGTGCGGGTTCTGTTTCCACAATTATCTCTTCGACGTGATCGTCAATCGGAATCAATGTTTCCACTGGTTCTTCTTCTTGGTTGGAGGTAGAAGGAAGGTCCGGAACTAGATTCGGAGCAGGATTCATTTTCAGCATTTTTCCGACGGGCGCCTGTTGTTTTTTGTCTGGTTGCACGAAGTCGTGCAGCCTTTTGGGAGCTTGTCTCGGACGAGAGCTCCGTCCAGAAAGCACAGTGATCGGTGCTTTCTGCGAATCCGAAGTTCCATCTGACTCCTCCGGCTGTAGCTCCTCCTCTTCCATCAAATCCTCGTCCATCGTTGAACTAGACGGCTGATTTCCTCGAGGTCTGCCTCGATTTCTTTTCTGAGCCATCGGGTTCACGATCGTCATTTTCTGCTGTTGAATTTGTCTGAAATACTCGTCGACGGCTGAAGATTCCCAAGCAGACTAACTTAATCTTCTCCATATCAAGACGGTCGGACTCGTCAGCTATGACGTATTCATCTCCTTCGGCGCCTCGGAACAGTTCCTCGACGACTGGAGTCACTTCTGTTTCGGCGGGTAGCTGCAGAGGTGTGGAAAGCGGAAACTTCCGGGGCCGACCTCTTCCGCGTCTGTTGTCAAGTTCCGCTAATCGACCACCTGAATAACTTCCCGCAATCTTTGACCTAATATACAATTTTCAAAAACTTCAGAATGTTTTCTTCTAATTCTCAGCTTCATCATTTTGTGAAACTCATTTCGCATAGACATTGCGAAATTTTCGAAATGTCGTTTTTTCGCTATTTTTCCTCAAATTCTGACAAACCTCGTATGGGATGTCCTCTTCCGGTCATTTTTTAGAGATTCCGTGTTAAAATCTGGAAAAAATTCGAATTATTGCCAAGCAACCGTAAAAAGAAAAGAAAGCGTTGCGAGACCCGATCGATTCGTGGCGGGACGCAAGAAGAAACGAGGTCGTCTGCGTCTCTCGCCCCCTGTGACCCCCGTTTCTCTGCCTTCTGCCTCTCTTTCCAGACAGGCGCGCTTTTCGAAATAAAGACAAGAGTCCGTCAACTTATCACATCCAGATAGAACCATTCAAAGCAAAAAATTTATATTCTTGTAATCGGGAGTCTTGAGGAAAAAAGAGAACAGAAAGAAGAAAAACCAAACAAATACTTGTAAACACATTTTATTCAAATGAGACCGTCGAGCTCTTTCATGAACTCGTTGTACGCCTCATCGGTATTCTTCGCCTGCTTTTGAGCTTCCGGCCTCCGCTGCACTGGAACCACTGATCGCGGAACAGCCGCTTTCGCATCTGCTGGCCGACGAAGCAGCTGTGCCGGCACGAGTTTGACCGTCTCCCGACGAAGGTTTCGGAGCTCCGGAGCAGCTGAGAGGGTGGCCGGAGCGGCAGATTCCTGGTTGTTGCGGTTGATCTGTGGGGCGGACGAGATAACAGCTTCTTCGTGGTGATTCTGGAAGCCCATGGGATTGAACGAGTGGGTAGCGTGTGGGTGATAGGTCGGCATCCGAGGAGGCATCTGATGGTAAGAGGCGGGTGGAGCGACTGAAATATGAGAGTTCTTTGAAGAAAACAAATCGAGAACATTACAGTTTCTGTGCATCGGCGGGTACGGATTTTCGAAGTCGGGAACTGAAAATATTCAAATTGAGCGGAGAATAGTATTTTTCCCGGCTCACTTGGCACTGGAGCAAGATCTCCGTCGTCGTAGTGCTCTTCGTTGTTATCCATAACCTCATCTTCACTGTCACTGAAACTGGGAGCATTTCCGCACGGTGGTCCGGGTGGTTTCATTCCTGCCCGTGGAGGCCTCGGAGGCAATTGAAACTCGACCTTCCGCCTGTAATTATGAAGTTAGCATTCATGAGTGATTTCAAACTGACTTGATCATTGTGGGCGCGAGAAGCTGGCTGTATCTCTCGGGTCCTGGCCCAGAAACTTCGCCCATCGGCAGTGGAATCGAGTCTGGATCTGCCTCACGAGCCAGGCGGGCTTGTTCTGCAACATTCATCCTTGTTCTTTAGCTAAAATCATTTACATACGTGCGAGAACTGCGAGCCTCTGGCAATCAGTCTGATATGTTTGGATCTTTTCGTTGAACTTCTTCAACTCTCCTTCGTCCTTTGACTGTTGCAACGTCATCCGTCTTTTGTTAATCGAATCCGTCAGCACCTTCTGTTTCTTTTTCAGAACATCGATGTGAAATGGCTGTGGATCCAGTCCGAGTACTGAAAACTATTTTTCCTCTCCACTTCTACATGAGATTTCTTACTCTGTCGCTCTAACACGAGAAGTTTGCTCGTCGTTTCGTCCAGATTGCAATACTTTGCCATTGCCTGTCGAATTTGTTGCCTATCCCGTTTGTTTCGTTTGTTTTCTTTCTTTCGATCTTGCTTTCGAGCCTGAAAATCAAAGTTTTAACAACGTCTCCATCACTTCTCCGTGGTACCTGATCTGTTGGCGCTCGGAAGCGTTCGCCGCTTTTCGTCTTGTTTATGGACGGCATCTCTGCAATTTTTGATATATTGGAGTGTTCCAAGTTTCATAGTACGACGATTTAAACAAAGAAAACGGTTTTTCTTGCCGAAAAATCTGAAAATTAGGAAAAAAGGTTGGACTGCTCAAACCTTCGAAAAGGTAAAAAAATTGGGGAAATTTGATGGAAAAAAGAGGGAAAAATAAATTTTTTAAAAAATTATGCCAGCATTTCAGAGAAATTAAATTCAGAAACGAGTGCGTTCGGACGCGACGCGGTTTTCGACCGCGACGCTCCTCGTTCTGTTCGCAATGGTCCACATTTGCATTGCTCGGGTTGAAGGAGGTGAATGAAGTGGCATGGCAACCCTCAAAGAACCAATGAAAAATGGATCTTGGGGAATGTTGGTGAAGAAACTGAAGACGAGTCTGAAATAGTCTGGAACAAATGAACATTTTCCATCTGGAACATTATGTTTGGTGTTGTCATGCAGCTGATAGACCAGGGAAGAAGGCAGGAAGGGGCCCCACTCTCGATGTTCCCATTGTTGCCTTGAGGGGTCCTAGACACACACACACGCCCGACACTCACACACATCTCGCACAAGCCCCCCGTCGCTTTCTTCCCCAACATACACAGCGACGCACACACACACACACTCTTACCCCTCACGTACACTCCCCCGGCAACGAGAAGACACACCCCGCCGCCGCACATATTTTATCGACGCAGCAACTTAGTTTCGTTCCCTTCGCCTCTCCCAGGCCACCTTCTCTCTCTCTCTCTTTGCCTCCGGCCACTAGTCTAGCCCTCTCTCTCTCTCTCTGTCTCTCTCTGCCTCCTGCCCGCTAGTCCCCCGGACGCGAGCCACTTCCTCGCCACCACCATCTTTTCGTTTCCATGGTGACATTCCTCTGCGTCCCTGCTCTCTCTCTCTCCAAAAATGCAACACCGTCTGGTGTCTCAATATCTCGACTAATGTCTCGTTTCCAGGTAGCCAGACACGCGCGTGGCTTATGACGAACGAGGAGCCGTTGCCTTCGACGAGCAGTGTGCTCAGTGCGGCCGCCGAGAAGAATGTGAAGATGTGAGTAGGAAAGGCTGAAACTTCTGAATCTTGGAGACCCCCGCGGGAGGCAGAAACTGATAACACTTTTATCACTTCTCTCCTATCCCTTTGCTTTTTTCGTGAGAAGATGTTGCCAAAAACCACTTTTTTTCTTCTTTCGGCGCAGTCGCAAATGACCTTCGGGGGGTTTTCTTTGTTCATCGGCCACCGTGAGGGAACAGAAAAAAGAAAAACGGGTGATATTGGGCTGTGTGATGGCAGGGAGAAGAAGGTTTAATCGACGGGTGGGGGGAACAAGATTGACACGGAAGCTGAATAAAAAAGAAGACGAAGGGAGCGAGAAAACGCATTCTTCATTAGAGAGAGAAAGAGAAAATGAGGGAACTTCTGACTTCTGAAGATCTGAAAATGGAGAAACGTTCGGAAAATCTCGGAAAGCAACTCTCTCCGAACGATTTCTGTTCACATGATAACTGAGTTTCGAGCTGAAAAACATTTCCTTCCTGATCTGAAAATGGGTTTTCAGTGATCTTTTCTTCCGAAAAACTGTTGACTGAAATCCCAGTAGAGTACACTTTCGATGCAGAAAAGTCGCGCGTTTGATAGAGAGCCATAGAGCGCACTTCCAACATTGTCTTTGCTTTGCAGAGTGAATGGCTCAAAGAAACGGAAAGGACTTGACATTGACGCGCTCTGGAGGAAGAAATTCAAAGACGTCGAGAATGAAAAGTCGCCCGAGAAGC
The DNA here is from genome assembly GCA_963966605.1 of Caenorhabditis sulstoni. Lineage (NCBI taxonomy): Eukaryota > Metazoa > Nematoda > Chromadorea > Rhabditida > Rhabditidae > Caenorhabditis > Caenorhabditis sulstoni. Next base: position 4,146,328 of record OZ016476.1, on the reverse strand, counting down.
CGTCTGAAGAGGTGAAGAAAGAAGACGAAGAAGCGACGGCCGTCGTCGATGAGAAGAAGAAGGTAGAAGACGTCGTGGCGAGTGTCGTCGTCGGTGTCGAGAAAGAGAAGAAGAAAGAGGAATCTGATCTGAAAGTGTGAGTTTTCCGAAGGTGCCGAGTCGAGTGTAACCGAGACGTTTCGGCCCGTTCTCGCCGCTTCTCGTTTCGTTTGTCCCTGGAGATTCGTGGGCCGAGGGCATAAATTAGCGCTGAGTGGTGCGGTTTGTCTATGCTATACTCGAGGAGAGTGCGGCGTGCGAGAGGCGTCCGTGAATAGAAGAAGAGCCCCGGAGAGCTCCTCCTCGTTGCTCGGTTGCTGCTCACGCGCACGCGAGATTCTCCGAATTATGGAGAGTGCCCGAGGAGGAGAAGAGGCAAAACGGCGTGAAAAGCAGAAGAAGAAGACGAAAAAGAAGAAGAAGACGAAGAAGAAGACGAGGAGGAGAAGGAGGGAAGGTGCCGGGGGGGAACATGTAAATTGGAAAAGTGGAAGGGGGGTCGTCAAAACGGGAACACGTCGAATTGGCTGCGCATCAGCTCACAGCAGGCAAGTGTTGATACGGAGTCATCTCCAGGAGAAACGAACCTCGATTGCATCTCCGCCTCGTAAATCAAGCCGTCTCGTCTCGAGATTCGCATCGTGATGGCTGGAAAATGAGAATGGGAACATATTGAAAGAGTGAGACGAGTGTGAGAAGAGCTTGCATCTGAATGATCTACGAGAAAGGAAGAAGAAGAAGAGGGTGATTAGAAGATGAAGCTGTTGCGAAATGTGAGAGCTCGCGTGAAGAGACTCATTGACAGCGATTCAGACTGATTGTAGCACTTTGTAGGTCAGAAGATTCCTCTGACACTCGCGTTTTTTTTCTTTTTACTCTTATTACTCCTCGATTTCTTCACTTTGATATTCTAAGGCAAATTGCTATTTGACTTGATATTCAACCAAAATGTTATCAGAGAGGTAACTACCGTAATCCGTATAATAGGAAGCCTCCCAGTGGTGCAGTTTAAACTTAAATAACACTGAAACTAGCAAAGTTTCGGGGAAATTGTCAACAACAAGCATGATCAGCGTGAAATCACCCATGTTTTCGTAGTTGACAACTTTTTTCCATTACTGTTTCATTTTTGGAGGTATGCCACATCAATTTGGAACCTTGGAGAGAGGGTTTTTTTGTATTATTCCTTTGAAAATGTCAATTATTTAGGGTATCTTTCTGAAATTCGAAACAATAATTGTTTTTCTCAAAATGCTGAGTTTAAATGGGAGTTTCGATTCGAATCGAGATATTCGGAAAGGTCGGATGAAGATGTTCTCAGGGGGGGGGGGGGGGGGTTTCATTTAGACTAGCGAGTTAAGATCGAGTAAGAATGCGTGCTTCTGAATTCCCTCTGAATTCATCGAAAGATTTGAGAGAGAGAGAGAGAGAGAGAGAGAGAGAGAGAGAGAGAGAGACGAGTTTACGATTGCTACGTTACGAAGAGGCTTCTCTCTCGACAATCAAGGAAATAGGACGGGGTGAGAAAAAACAGCATTTGGAACGTGTCTTGAATAGCAGAAGTTCACTCACAAGTGAGTTACTAGAGTAACTAGAGTTATACACGACTGACGTGGCAAGATAAGATTCCATTTTTCGATTGAATAATCTGAGAATGTAGAGTAGGGGAAGATCACGGGAAACGAGCTGTAAACATATTTCTGAGAAACGGGAAAGGGAGTAATTAGGTGATATTTCCGTTTGGGAGCCGACCTTCCGATCGAATTCGGAGCAAGAAACGAGCGGTTTTGAATAACATCACTTCAAAATACTTTTGACTGACTGATATGGTCGATTTATCAAAGATGGTGGAAAGACGAGATAGTGGGGGAACATTAGAGTTTGGGAGAAAAAAAAGGAATCGGAGAGAACGGGAGGACGGAGGGAGTCGGGTAAGAAAGAGAAAGTAAGAAAATCGGGGGTGGCGAGTTCCAATTACTGGACGACGGCGACTGATAACAGAAGCCGATGGGAGTCAGTTGTCATGGAAACCGCCGCCGGGGGAAATGGAATAATGGAAGCCCCGGGGGGAGGACGTATGGCGGAGGAGAGAGGCGCCCTTCGGCGGATATCTCACGTGCGTTCAGCTGACTATAACACGTTCCAGAACAATCTCACCCGAAACGAGAAGCACGAGGTCTGCGAGGAAAAGGCTCGAAAGCCAGGAGAAAGCGAAAAAGATGGAGGACACCGAAGACGTGAAGCCGAATATAAAGTTGCTGAAGAAGGTGAGAGACCACCTGTCGGGTCCGGGAACGAACTAGAAGTTACAGGCGGCCCCCGGTTCCGGATCGCATGCGAAGACGAAGGATGGAAATGGTGAGTGACGTCTTCTTCAGCTGCAGAAGAAGAGGAAGATTTGAAGTCGTCAAACACCTGTCGACAATCCCGGGGGGGGAAATGAGAATCAAAATGACTAATTGCACATGACATTCGAGACATAGAGCGAGGAGCAGTAACCAACCTGACGGAGATGAGAATATAATCAGTTGGGGAGGTGCGCGCGAGAGAGAAAGAGAGCTCCCCTCCCCACTATCACTCCTCCCTTTCTCTCTGCCCACTCTCGTGTGATAATAAGGGCTACTGCTCTGTCGCGCACCATCTGTGGGTACTCGCTGCATTCGAGCACACCTACTCATCTACTCAACACACCGCTCTTTTATTCCTAACCTTAACTTCACAGTAGAATGTCGGGATCTAACCATCGTTGTGTCATTGTGAAACAAGAGTACGTCGAGTTCGAACCACTCGAATACACAGACTTCGAGGCGGTTTCGTTCGAACAACGTAAGTTTCTCCGGTTTGTTGGATGGGTACGAAAGCGTGGGACACCGACTCGTGCCGGTTTTTTATCGATTGGGAGAGGGGAAAACTTTGGAGAATACTCCTACGCGCCTAATTATACACTTCTCGAGGGGAAACTTTTGTTTATCTCGACAACTTCAAGGAAGAGGCTTCAGCAGCCATCCGGTTCCTTAGGCACAGAAACACCTCAGAGGTCTCGGGAGAGAGTTCTACAATACGAGCTGAGCTGACCGAAATCTTAACAAAAGGCTCATAGATCATTAGAACGTACCTGCAAGATTTGCAAATGTTCGGTTCTCACTAACGAGCGCGAAACCGGAGGCAACTGGCGATTAGGAGCCAACGCTAATAAGAATAAAAGAGGTAGTGGGAGCGCGAGATTAGAACCACCTGCCCTCGACGATGAAATTCAGAAGGCCGAGTAGAGGCGAGAGAGCCGCTCGACGGGGCCGATGATTGCTCCCCTTTCCTGCCGCGAATGGGTTGGCGTAATGGCCTTTCAGGGGGGCACACACCTGCCTCCAAACCTGACGAAGTGCCCGTCGACTCGTCCTTCCGCCGGTCACTTGGTTTCGAAGAAACACAAGTGTGGCACAAAAGAGAGGAGAGGACGATTCTTCATCCGAATGGGAAGGAGGAGGAGGAGGAGGATGAAACGGTCGTCAGGGGCAGCAGCGTCGCTCTCGCGGGACTCTCCAATTCCGCATCCGTGCTGCGACCGCCGGTGGCTTCCTTACACCTGCCGCCCCTTTCCCCTTCTCCCCCACCCTCCACCCTCCCTCCGACATCGTTTTCCCATTTAGGTACGGGCGGGCGGAGCCAACGAGCTTCACCTTAAATCAGCCATAAGCTGCCGGTCTAATTGGTGCGTGTGCGTGTGTGTCTGTTGGTGTGTGTTTGACCCCAGAGTCCCCGCCCACTCACGACGGCTCCTCGTAATCATCTACTACTTCCTCTTCGCCACTCTACTGACATGATCATCTACAATTTAGCCGAAGTTCAACAAATGCTCGATCCGAATAAGATCTCGCTTCACAACGCCAACTATGGAGAGGAGTCGCAAGACGGTAAGTGTGCGTGTGCTTCTGCTTCATGTGAAATAATCTCATGTGTGGTTCTGACTCTCGAAATGATAGGGTTGCTCGCGGAGCCGAGGCCTCCAATTACAGTCTCTATCTCTCGCTCTCCTCTCCAATTTCCTATTCGAGGCGCACCAGACTAATCCGCCCGGGGCTCCCCGAGCACCTCACCAAGTATCGATCTCACTCTCTCCCCGACACCTTCTGCTAACTCTTATCACTGTGTGTCTGCGCCCTCTCCGCCGCTCTACGTCTCTCGCTTCTCCCTTCTTTTCAGTGGGGGAACGAAAAGTCGTGTGTTGTAAATCTAAATCTGTTCCTACTGCTTATCCCCGCCGCTCACTTCTACTTTTCCTAATTCGATTAGCTTTGCGAGATGATGATGCTAGGTGAGTATGAAAGCGAACAGAACAATTAGAAGCTTCTGTTGTGCGGCTCTTTGTGCTCCCGGCATTTACCTCATTTACGGGGCGGCTCATTCATTCTAGGCGGCTGTCTCTCAAACCTCTCGCCTCCGATTATCCTGGAAGGTAGTGGGGGTAATTAGGGGGTTCGGGCCGGTAAATCTGAGAAGACCTATGCGAGCCACGAGTCCAAAACAATGAAACGGAGCCATCATCTCATGAATATTGCAACGAAGCACTTAGTGTCAGGGGGTAGAATGGATCCAGAAAAAGAAAACAATAAGGTCTTCCGAATTCTGAATTCGAAATGATTGCAGAAATGGAAGTGATGCAGAACACGGGAGATGATCCGAACGGCGGCTCGCAGGACGGAGCACAGTACGAGTTCGCGGCGATCGAGTACCCCAGGTGAGTGGAGGAGTTGAGCAAAAAAGAGAAGAAAAAGAAGAAAAGCTCACCGGTTGACAAGTTGTCCGTCATTCGGAAGGATGACTTTCGAAGTGACCATGACGACGAGATGAAGAAGAAGTTGGAGAAATGGGGCGATAAAAGTCAGGGAGACTCGAGGCGGGGGGGCAACACACGGAATGACTCTCTCTCTCCCTCCCGCTCGAGGAGTCGAGTTGAAGGAGAGGAAACGACCATCTCCAAGGTGACACGGCCGACACGAGATGAGGCTGCCAACGGTTCCTAGGGCTACGCGGGGACAAGAAGCTTGGCTCTCGGAGGGGGGAAGGAGGCCTACCTGGGGAGACTGCGAGCACGAGGCGGGAGGAGGAGGAGGAGGAGGAGACGGAGGGCCATCCTCATCATTTGGTAATCAGTTTAAGTGAGCACTAAAAAACGAGAGAGAGCCGGCCAGAAAGAGAGCGGCTCGTGGTGCTTTCGGCGCTTGGCAACGGTGGCGATGGAAACCGCCCCGGTGGTGCGTGCGATGAGACAGAGAGGACTTTGAAGGTAGTACGAAAAGCAGGAGTGAGTGAGTGAGAAGTGGAATCGATTCGAATCTGTCACACCGAAAAGGCCTTGATGACATCGTTGAGACCTTGGAACGCAAGGCTGTCATTTGAGACATTAGCTAATTAGCGATATAATCGAGGTGATGAAAGTATTAACAGAAGAAGAAGAAGAAGAAGAAGAAGAAGTAACGAAGAAGAGAAAGAAGAGCCTCGGCGAGTCTATTCATCGCGAAAATCCGGTGGAGCTGAGCCGCTGTTTCTTACGAGCTCTCGCTCTCGGAATGAAGAAGTAGCAGTGGCGACGCGAGAGAGCAGCGCTTATCTCTCCGGGCAACCGTGTCTTTGAGCTCTACCCGAATACACACACACACACATACGCTTAATTGTCTTGGTAACCGTCGCGATCGTCTTGGTAACAGAAAACAGCCGAGCCCGCAGCTCGCTGAGCCCCCGTTGAGCCAGGTGTGGAAGGCTCCGCCCCCTCTCGACTCGACGATGCTGAAACAGAGAAGTCGGTGCTCTGAAAAGGTTTCGATCCCTTGCACACATTGAGAAAGAAGATCTTCGGAGGCTTGCCCGAAAGTGGCTTCGGTTGTAAAGTCGTAAATTCGAGACGACTTCTCATAAATCCACGAAGCGCTCTCTCTTTTCTCTCTCGGAAAGAATCTCGGGGAGCCGCGAGCGGACGGTAACCATGGTCCCGGCGACTCTCCGAGAGCCATAGTTTCTGACTCCAACAAAAGGGGGCGGACAAGAGAGTGTCCTTTACGAACAACGGAAGGGGATGAGAAAGTGTACGAAACGAGGAGCATCCCGGAATCGCTAATGGCCTTTTTTGGCGTTTTGCGCCGCGTATAATACAAAGTGGGACGAGCCTTCCCCGCTCAGATTCACTTTGTCTCCTGCTAACTGGCCGACTCTTCCCGAGCGCTCTTGAGGATGTACCTGCCTCAGTGCAACTCCATGTACAGGTATAACAACATCGTCTTCTTCGAGCTCCGAAGAAAGTGGGAGACGGAGCGAGACGTCTGCGCGCGCGCGCGGGGCGTCCATTGGTTACTGTTGCCCCGAGCGTCCTATTCTTCGGTTACGTGGCGACACAGCGCTGCAGCTTCCGACGAAAGAAGAAAGCTGCGCTCTTTATAAGCCTAAGACATTCCGCTCTCATCAGCAATTCTACTATGGAAACAGGTCGTATCCTAGTTTGGCCGATGAATTTCTCATCAAGGTGACGTACGGGCTCTGCGGAGCTCAGAGCTGCTCGAGCGAACCGGCAGGAAAAGCACTTCCTCTTATTAGAAGCGCCGGAAACGTTCGCTCTGGCTTCTCAAATGAATAAACAGGCAGATGGTTGGAGGGAGAGGGGCTTAGAAAATAAAAACCTCGCCCAGTAATTACCGAAGCGAGGGAACACCTGCAATGTGTCTTTCCCTTTTCGCGAAGGAACCGTTCCTCAGTCTCTTCCTAATTATGCTCGTTTGCAGTGCGGTGACTCCGAACGGAGGACCTTACACCATCTACACCGCCGACTCGAACAACTATGCCACCTACTACCAACCGGTAACCACCGACATCCTCAGAAAACTTTCAAAAAAGCTCTTCAGTACTCTTCGAATATGCAATCGAGCCCGCAGGACGGAGGATCCTACCTCTTGGTACCCGGATCCGGCCAATCGGCGGCTCCACAATCCCCACAATCGATCGACGACGACGGTGTCGCGATGAGCTCGAACACGAGAGCATCTCCGGCAACGGTAAGAGATACTAGAAACCTATTCGGAGTGATGAGTTATTAGAAAATGGAATGAGAGTATCTGAGAGAGAGAGAGAGTGTGAGTGCCGGATTGAAAGTGATAATCCGCTCAAAAAGCTTCTTCTTCTTCCTCTCCTCCTTCTTCTAGCCATAACATGTTGTATCTCTTTTTATCCTTCTCTCTTCTTCCTGAGTTGTCGTCAAGAAGAAAACGGCGACGAAGAAGCAGAAGGAATTCGTAAAGTACTCATCGTGTCGTCAAGGCGACCAACGCGAGAATCTGGGATGTCAGCAGCGGTAGTAGTAGTGAGGCGAAAAGATAGCAGTAAACTTCACCGGTGTGAAATTCGCCGACAAGTTTCCCAACAGCCCGGAGAAAAAGAGGTAAGCTGTAAAAAATGAAAGAGTAGATGGAAGAAAGTTGGTTTGGTAGGTAGGTAGAGGAGTTTGTGGCGGTGCATTCAACTGAGTCATAACGACCGGAAGCCGTGTGTCTTGAGCAATTTTGAGTGGAGCGGGACCCTCGACCTCTTTTCTTTACTTGAACACTCTTTCTCTCTCTATTCACTCCGTTTCTGGTTATTCCGAGATTCTTTCTATTTCGTTGCCCACTCGCCGCCCGTCCGTCCACATCATTATCCATTCCAAAAAAGCGTCTTCGACGTGCCGTCATCTCGTGCCTCTCTATAGCAACCGAGACGTCTTCTTCTTCTTCTTCTTCTCCATCATCTTCATCTTTCTCCCCCAATCTTCTTCATCCTGAAAAGCGATGAGGAGATAATTTTGCTCGGGCGGCCGCTGCGCGCGCGAGCCTGAAAAACACACACGCCTCTTCCACACCAGCCGCCGTCGCATCATGAGACTAATGAGCTCGTCGCTCGAGAGCTTGATTTCAGATTCCGATCTCCATGTGAGTGCGTTGAGGGAAAAAGGTAGAAGAACAACTCGCGAGTCCGCGGAGAGAGAGAGACTCGGAGAGAGAGAGAGATTAGCTCCGTCTTCTTCTGCTAATGAACCGCTTTGTAGATCAGCTGGTTGCTAGAGAACTACGAAGCGGCCGAAGGATCATCGCTTCCCCGTTGCCAACTTTACGATCACTACAGAAAGTGAGTGACTATTGAGACACGCCTCTCTTAGTTTCTAGTTCATGTTTCCAGACATTGCTCGGAGCGTCGGTTGGATCCGGTGAACGCTGCCTCGTTCGGAAAGCTCATCCGTTCGGTGTTTCTCAATCTAAAGACACGGCGGCTAGGCACACGTGGCAACTCAAAGTACCACTACTACGGGATTCGAATCAAAGACTCGTCAACCCTGAACGTGATGATCACCGGAGGACACTCCAACCACATCCCGATCCAATACGCGTGCACTCCGCCCAACAGCAACCAGCAACAGCAGCAACAGCCGCAGCAAGTCTACGTCGAAAATCCGGTCGCAACTGTCAAGTACGTCGACACGGAGCCGCCGCCGACGAAGCGAATCTGCCACCCGAAGGACAATTCGTCGTCTTCTTCCTCGTGCAGAGAGTGAGTTTCTGGAATGTTCTAACGCTGAAACCATGTCATTAACAGTTTCAGAAGTGCGTCTCCGCCCTTGGAGCTTCAGATAGAGCCGGTCCTGCATCCGGCGACCGTGACGGTGGCAGCAATAATCCCGCAGGCGGGGATCAACAGCCAGCAGCCGCCGCAGAACTACGTGTTCACGGAGGTCGATAGAGCCACTCTGGGAAAACTCGACATGCCGCACGTGCCGTTCAGAGATCAGGCGGCACTCACCTCGTCCATCGGTTTCCGAAAGCTCGGCCTCGGCTGCGTATCGCTGAAGAATCTGATCGACAGCTACTCGTACATGTGCCGCGAAGTGCTCAACTGCATCAAGGATTTGCGGTTCACGGAGGTCGAGCAAGTCTGGACGAGTTTCTGGTCGGGCGGATACGGTGTCGACCAGGAGAACATTGCCGGACTGTGCAGTCTCGAGCCGATCCAGGAGTACATAATCGAGGTCGACCTCACTTTGTATCAAACCATAGTCGACATTCTCGTCCCGAACGTTCTGCTCTCGGAGATCTCGGTCGGAATGATGCACTCGAGCCGCACGTTCGGGAAGAACATCGACGTCTACCTGAAGAAGGCACTGATGGAGGCGAACGTCTCCGAGGGATTCGTTAAGAAGAAGATCCAGGCGATCAAGTACATGCAGCAAGGGCTCAAGAGATACACCTCTCTCAATCATTTGGCTCACGCCGCTCGCGGAGTGCTGCAGAAGCAGGACCAAGTGAACCAGATGTATCTCGACTACTTGCGAGTCGACATCAACACGGTTCACTCACAAGCCGGATGGATCTGCCGCTGCGACAGTGTCATGGTGCACGCCGTCAACAACGCGTTCAAGGCGAACTTGCAGAAGATGAGTCCGATGGAGAGCTGGGCAGAGTGGCTCGAGAGCATTGTCGACCAAGTGCTCGCCAAGTACCACAACAAGCCAGTCAACGACGTGGCCAACGTGGGCAAACAGTTCCTCCTCAACTGGAGCTTCTACACTTCCATGATCATCCGAGACCTCACCCTCCGGTCCGCCCAGTCTTTCGGATCGTTCACTCTGATCCGCCTTTTGGCTGACGACTACATGTACTACTTGATTGAGTCGAAGATCGCCAAGGTAACAGAAGCATCGCGCAAAGTGTCCTATCTGAACATCCGAACTTTGCAGGCCGGCAAGCAACAACTGATCACCGTGATCCGCCAGGACAAGGACTGGCCGCTCTCGCACGACAACCAAGAGTACATCGTGCCCGGAAACGACGAAGACCTGCCTGTGGAGCAGAACGGGCTCCTCCTCTGAACCCCCACCGATCTCATTTCCCTTCCCATAAGCCCCTACTAGTCATCCCCCCAGTTCATTTTCTTACTACCTTCCCCGCTTCCCAAACTATCCCATCGATTGCTCTTGCCCGGATTACAACTGTGACATAATTCTGTTTCTCTCTGTCATTCTCTCATTGTTCAATCGCATCGTCTGTCAAAATAAGTACATAGCATAGTGTCTTCCGAGAGAGCGATTCTCTTCCTTCCTCTCGCCAAACCTCGATCTCCGCCCCCCCCCTAGTGATACTTTCCTTCTCTTTCGCACCCGCCAATAGCTCTCTTCCCTCTAATATCTCGCTCGTTAATCTCAAAGATGCCCATAGAAACAAATCTCTTCCTTTCTCTCTGTCTCTGTCAAATTGATCAGAAGCAAAACAAGAACACAATTTGTGATTTGCATTTTCCTTTCTTTTCCTTCATTTGGTTTACTTTTAGTCATATAAACTTGGTGTCACTTGCTTTTTACTTACTAAAAACATGAGAAAAGTAAGCCTCCGGCACTGAGTCCTAGAGCCAAATGCCCTGTTCTCGCTTACTGTATCGCTCCGGAAGGCCACGATGCTTGGCGATGGGAAGTGATTCCGGTTTTGAAACGATAAGTGACTCGAATAGCATTTTCTGAAGCTAGATATCAGACATCAGAAAGTAGCCGTTTCCAAACTGCTCCTTTGAGTTTTCGGGTCACATTTTGAAAGAGAGAAGCCAATACTCAACTTTTGGTGTGAAAACAGAGAAGCTAAGAAGTCGAACATTGACGTGACCATATCGAGAAACAAATAGTTGAGTGTCTTTGAGACGATGAGCAGGAGTTTGCTGCAGGTAGACGTGCATCTGAAGGATCGTCGGCGTCGTGGGGAGGTTTCATTCGGAGCCGCGACACGACGCTGACGGATAGAAGTGCTCGAGCATCTGGAAGAGACCCAAATTGGCTCCGCTATCTTCAACGTATTCAGCACACAAGACTGCAATAAAATAGTCATGGGATTCATGTAAGTCTGGAAAAGTCAGAATTTCCAAAGAGATCGGATCTGATCTTCAAGATGCCCAGCGCCACCGAACGAACCCCCCCCCCCCCCCAAGTTCTTGTGACGGATCATTCGAGAACTCGGCACGGCGGATCCACTCCCAGACGCTTCATGTTCGTCGTCTTGATGCCGTAGCCGATGCGGCGAGCCGACGAGTCGATCACTTCGAAGTGATACGTGTGCTTGTCGTCGTACGGCGCGTTGAACACGATATTCGCGTTCGGCTGCGTCTCTCATCTGATCCATATCTTAAGTTTTGTTAAGAAGTGAGAAGAGAAATTCATGCCGAACGAAATTTCAGGAAGCGATTTTTCTGATTCTTTGTGAACCTTGACAATGTTGTCCATGAGGCCTCAGATCGCTGTTGAATCCAGACGACTCCTGATTCTGAATATTGTGAGAGTTCCGAGACGACAAGTCTAGACCCTCTTTCGGGAAGAACACGAATTGGGTTATCGAGTCTTCTACTACTTTCTGACGTCTCCAGTGGCTCCAGCTGAACAAATCGAGAAAGTCCGCCGCTTTCTGGTGAACTCTTGATCCTCCCCTAGTCGTCTGTTCTGAGTAATCATTCGTTTGTTTTCGCCAACTTCTATTTCTGACGAGTACACGAGGAGGGAAGTACAGTCAGATCTTTCCCGTTGATTCCGAAGTTCGGAGAACATGACGAAGGATGTTTTTGGGAGCCTCGCCGACGGCTTCTACAAAACATAAGGGCTCTGAGTAATGGGATTAGAAGCAGAAAAAAACATGAAAACATCTGTCTTGGCCGAGTTTAAAAAACACATTTTAACAGCACATTACGGTTTATTTTTCAACGTCAGCGGGCCAAACCGAAACAACCCGTCGTTCGGAAATTGAATTCCAACAAGAGAGAGAGAGAGAGCGAAGAAAAGTTGACGGCTTCAGAAGAGAAGAGAAACGAGAAGAGAGAGAGAGAGAAAAGGAGACGTCACCAGAACTTTCTGGAGAAGATCTGACGACGGACGTGATGGTTGTTGATCTGCTCGACGCTCTGCACACGCATGATCTCGTTGACCATGTTCTCGAGCACGCCTTGCTGCGGGAACCGACGCACGTTGGCGCCTTCGTCCGTCATCGACGAAGCCTGCAAACGCGAGAGCAATACACCTGGCTGCTTGGCATTTTTGGCATTTGCAAGTGAATGCTTTCCACGACTGTGCTACTTGTGATTTGGTGTCAGCGCAGAACCGCAACGCAAGAAAATCTACAAGCTGGACGTCTAACTCTATGTCTGTCGAGTGAAGAGATCCGCGAGCACTCGATGAACTACTACAGTATCCGAATACAGTACCCCGTGAATGTCTTGAAACTCACGTAGAACGGCTTGGCCGAGGAAACGGCGACGAGGGCCAAGAAGATCAGCAGACACACGAACATGGGTGATTGCATCTGAAGACGTGGAAGATCGAATAACAGAAGAAAGAAAAAAAAACGAAAGGAAACGGGGGCGGAGAAAACAAGGTCTCGGCGAAGGAGGCGCCTAATTGTATGTAATTCCGGATCAGTGAATGAAAATGAATCCAAAAATTGCAAGTGTCCGGAGATGAGAAGGAAAATAAACGCGGAAAGGGGAAAACAAGAGGAAATCCTCCGAAATGGGAATGGAGTCGTCATAAAAGCTGAGAAGCCATTCAATTTTGAAAATGACCTGCGGTGGGCGGGAAGACAATAAAACTCAATCGCTCGAAACGAGTGACGAAGGGGGGCGGAGTCTGGAGAAGCTCTCGGAGCTCTGCAGAAAACACTGAGAGCTCGGCTCGTTTTTATTCTTCTCGGAGGGGACAGGTGGAAGCTGAGAATAGACGCAACGACACCCTCACAGCGACGACATTCGCTTCCACCTGTGCGTTGCTCGGATGTCACAGAGGGGGGAGGAGCCTGCTCTTCTTCTGGTGCTTTCTGATCTTGGCAGAGCTCAAGACGAGCACAAATTAATCGACGCAAACTTCATTTGGGAAAAAGAAGAAGAAGAAGGGAGAAAGAGAAGACGCGTCATTTTCGGGAAGCAAGACAAATCGGTTCGGTTTTCGAGAGACACTCGACGAGAGACGCGCGATACAGATGAATTATGGGGGATGCCCATCCGTGCGGGGGCTCTTTGACGAGCTCGCCGAGCAGCAGGCGTGCTCGCAGGAGTACTGTAGTATCGAAAGATCACTCCGAATGCGAGTAGTCAACAAGTTTGCTCATTTTCCAGAGCAAAACGCACCAAACACCGAGCTGTGACGGGCGAAAACAAAAAGAAGAAAGTGACCTCCGAGCGGATAAGCTCTCCTTTAACTCAATCGGCGACTTTTATGCACAATCGCATGTGACGCATTTGGGTTGACCTAAAATAGTTCCGGCCGCCGATGAGTGACGAAGAGAACAGACGGAAGAAGGTGTTGTTTGTGATTGGAGAAGCGGGCGGCGCAGACATGTAATGAGACAGCTCCTCCTCGCATCATCCTCCGTTCGTTCGGCTACGGTAAGTCGCGTGAAAACACAATCGGATGACGTGGAGACAACGTCTTCTGGCTCCGAGAGTATTCTGAACTCGGCGGTGACCTTCCGAAGAATTCAGAGAAACATTTCCCTCGTTGAATTAATTAATCTCCATCCCTCGCTGTTCTTTGACCCGAATAATAAGTGAATATTTATTTTTTATGCCTCTTCATTTTTCGAAAAACATCGAAAAGGAAGAAAAGCGGAAGCGAGAAAGAGAAAAGAGAAATCGAAGATTTTGCCAGGGAAGGAATGGAAAAGACATTTTTTCAGAAAAGGGGGGGGGGGAAACTCGTACAAAGTCTCAGAAGACGTCGCGAGAACGTCTTCTGAAGGGAAGATGTGCTGGGAGAAAAGGGACACGAAACTAGTTGTCGACCGTAACTTTTTAAAACCAAAGGAAGAGATGGGGAAATCGAGATATACTTATGAGAAGATTTTCGTGGGCTCATGGCTCCGAAGGCCGTCCGTCTCGACCCGAACTACACTGTTCGGACCCGAAAAGGTCCGAAATCAGGACGGCACGGACAGCCTGTCAAGCATCATTCGGGCGAGTTAGCTGGACGGCGGACTCGACTGGCTCGACGGTGGGCTCGTCTGCTGGAGGACGTGTTGGAAGAAGAGCGGATTGATCTGAGTGCCGGTCGTGTAGGACGGAAGGAACATCATCGGCGGCGGCAGCAGCGATGGGTAGGCCGTCTGGAAAGAGCGAAGGTTCGTGGAATCTAGGTTGGAATGATCTTACCGGCAACGTCGCAGGAGTTCCGAACGTCTGCTGAACGTTGTACTGCTGGTACATGGGCATGTTCTTTCTGCACCGCGCGCGCCGATTCGAGAACCACGTCATGATCTTCTCTTCGCTGAGTCCGGTCTCCTTGGAGATGTTCTCTCTCGCGTTCGCGTGCGGGTAGGTGTCGGCTCGGAACGCGTTCTCCAGCACGTCCAGCTGCTCGGCGGTGAACGAGGTGCGGTTGCGACGCGACGACGAGTCGTTGGATGGAGAGGAGCCCTCTTCGTCGTCAGAAGACGATTTGCTGCACTCGTCTGAAACAAGTCCCTTGGTCGATTTCCGGAATGGGAAACTAATGAACAGAGGAGAAGAAGACGTCGTCGACCCTGCCACCCAATTACTAATATATCATGTTGCGCCACGGGGGTGGTCTTCTCTCACTTACGCGCGCGCGCGCGCCCACACGAAGAGACTAATCGATAAAGATCGTCGTGTCGTACTGTGCCCTATTGCGGGTGTCTAATTTATGGGCTCGGATTGACTTGACACCTCCGTGTGTGGCCTCTCATCCATCTCTCGACCGAGATGGGACCTCTATTAATTTGTTTTTATCACCTCTTCCTCATCGATTCGTCACCTTCACATTTTATGAGCTGTACGCTAATCGTCCGCGGAAACTTGCGCAACTTGAGCGGCAGGAAGCAGGCCTCGCGATCTCAGAAGATCACAGTGTCCCCCGGAATCACCTGCTCTCGGGCGGGAAACTCTGTTGCGTGGGGCATGGCACGTCTTCTGTCCCGGAAGAAAGCGTCGCACTTTCAGCTGTCTAGAAATGTCAGTGTGGGTGCGTCAGGAAACGAGCTGCTCAGTGAGCTCGAAGAGCTTCTCGTTCTATTTCTGTCTCGCGAAGGTGTCGTCGTGTCGAAAGGGAAACCACAACTGAATGCGACGAGGGAGGGCGACACCGTAATCTTTGTGTCAAACTTGGCCATCATTGCAATGAATGAATGGATGTGTGTGTATTCCGTTGTGAAGAAGCGTTTTTTTCGCGCATCGACCCTCCATTGCCTCCTGATCAATTGGCCGCGAAAATATGGAATTTATGGGGGGAAGCGACACTTGGTGTCGTTTCTTCAGCCCAACCTATTTGAATAGGCACCTATCAAGTGCGCAAATCTCTATCTTAATTGCTATGTAAGGGGAGGAGAAGGAGAAGTGAGTAGAAGTTAAATGTTCACACTTCGAAAGAAAGAGGGGTGACAAGATTGACGACAGGGCGAGAGGAATGCGAAAGGAATGGAAGACGGAAGAGAGAAAGAACAGCGGGAGGTGCGGAAGACAATGTTGAATGTTGCGATGCGTTTTTGAGGTCGCTCGGTATGGAAGTTAGCAGTTACTGTACATCTGGGTCATCTCTAGCTCGGAACTCTTTCGATCCTCGCAGCTCGAGCTACCGATCGGACACAGAGGATCTGCGAGCAGCCGTGAGCTTTCTCAGATTCCGATGAAGACGCACTTCTCGCCTATTCCCAAAAAGTCGTGATATTTCTGGACTCGCCGATGGCTGTTAACCTACTTCTCACATTCTACAGTAACCAGTAATTACCAGTGATCGAATTAGTCATGGTTCTTCTCGAAATCCACCGCATCTCACAAACAAATAATCAAATCAGTGGCGGGACGTCGCCGGTGTCGGTTTCGCATTTCGCGACCGATTCACATCATTCTTCTTCATCACCATTTTCACCCCCGCCGTCCTTTCTTTCCAACCTAACGTCTTCTTCTCCGTCGGTTTTATCGTCTTATCACACCGTTAACACACACACACAGCCAGCCAGTCAGCCCGATGAGGACACAGACCCCCATACTAATCATGGTGTTAATGACCGTTATTACACGAAGAAAGAAGTCCATATACAGTACGCCCTCTGGCCCAAAAGGGTACCGTAACCAGCCGGGCGAACGGAAAGACCGAACAAGAATTGGAATTGAACGAACAAACGGTCGGAGAGTTGCAAAAAGCGAGGCAAATTGGACAGGAAACGGAGGGAAACGGAATTCTCAGACGCCTGGAGGACAGACGGAAACACGGAACCGAATTATAAATGTGTGAAAAGTTGCGACTAACCGATCGATATGCCGAGGATGCTGTCGATCGAGTAGCTCAGCCGCTTCCGCTCCATTTTCTTCTCGCGAACCGACGAGCCTGGAAAAGAGATGGGAACTATGGTTTTCGAGAGAAGGGGAACGGCTTGACGAATCGAAAGCAAACAGACGGATTCACAGCTATCAGAAGCGGAACCCTTCCTGTTTGCTTTCAATTACACGCGATCCGTCGTACCTCTAGATCCGATGAGTCTTTTGATGGCCGGAACAGTGGGCGCCGTCGCCTTCGTGCATATCTCCTTCTGGATGAGCCAGTCGCGGATCTCCGTGGCGCTCAGCTGCGGATTCTCCTCGAACGCGTCGATGATCTCCTTCTCGACGGCCTGCACTGTGATCCTCGCCCGAGGGCTGCCTCCGATCTGAAACCGTTCCAGAATACGTCCTTGTCTCGAAAGGTACTGTATTCAGAGACAAAACAAGGTGACAACCTCTTTTTCGATTCGAAAAATGCCGTGCCCTCCTGGGGCGCCAACCGTCGCACCTGCGCAACCGCCTCGAGTCACGAGTACTGTATCGGGATGGACCGCCAATTTTTGAATTCGAGAGAGGCGAAGAACAAAAAGACGGCACGCGTAGTGCGCAAACATTATGCCACTTTACGAGCCCGCTAATTATCTTATCATGTTTCTTGTTAGCGTACCTGTCCCGGTGATATCGAGCCCGTTTCCGCGTAGCGATTCAAGATTTTCGAGACGGCTCCGTGCGAAACTTTGAGCTGGCGGCTGATGTGACAGGGTCTGGAATGAAGGGGTTTGAACTGGAAAAGAGCCGAAGCGACTCACTTGGTTCCTTGTTTGGCCATCGAAATGATCGCTTGACGGATGTGGTGCGGAAGCGGACGGCCGTTGATGAAGACGCCTCCCAGCTGATTCACTCGGCCCTGCAACACGAACCGCTATGCTCTGCGCCTACTGATCAGACTAGTCATGATCGGTCCGAAATCAGATCAGCGACGTTTTCCTCACTTGCTTACCTGGCCGAGAATGTGATTGAAAGTGATGGAATCCGTTGTCATTTCTGCTGGAATGAAGGACGGAACGGTGATCTGGGACCAAGTAGAACGAATGGAATGGGTAGCGTGAAAAGTTGAGGGGCGAGCAGTTGACACGCCTTGTCGAACTGTGAATGGGCGGGAGACGCGCATGCAGACACGCTCGCCCCGCCCCCTCCCGCACTGGTCTCGACTACGGTATCTGTCTTCTGCGACGAAGACATCGGGGGGGAGACGACGACGGCGGCGGCGGGCCATCAAAAGGACGTCTTCAACTAGTACGTACGCGTGCGTTATCACCTTCTTCTCGCTGCGAACGAGATGAAGATTTATGCTTGAAGCTCTATGTCGGTCGGGAAAGGTCAATGTTTTGACACCTGCGAAAGTATGGGTGGTGAGAGAGAGGAGTGTGACTTTGGGAATTGGCGCTCTTTCTGATTTTGAAAGGAGATCAAGGTAGTGGAGAGGGGGGACGTCTTGGGAACGAGAAGAAGGACGAGGAAAGCAAACACAGCCATGCTGATGAGTAACCGAACAACGGCAGGAAATCTGATGACTAACTCCAGAAAGAGTGTTATGTAACTTTTGGAAGGTTGGAATTCAGTGGGGGACCCTTGCCTGAGCATTGAATTGGAATCTGAGGAAGCGAACATTCTGTACTAGTTCGACAAGTCTGAGAAGAACTCCACGACGAATTCGGGACTGTCTCCTTTCGTTTTTCTCGATTTCGTCGATTCGCTATCTAATCCCCTTCCTCGAGTCGCTGCTCTCGGTCCATCGGCTCGCCTCTTTCGGCTCTTTTGCTCCACCTTATCTGATCGGCGATCTGTCCTCCTTGTACCGAAACAAGTTCATCTCCCGACTGTCATGTACCCATACATCATTTCAATTTGCCAGTCAACTGCCACGAGACTAATTATCGCGTCGGTGTCTGCCTATGAACTGTGCCTGTTTACATGTTTTCGGGAAGATGCTAATCTGAAGAACATGAAAATAGGAAACATCGACAAGTGGTCCTTCTTGAGAAACAGAGAAGAACATAATCCGCGGTGCAACAAGTAGTGTCCTTTCGGCACGTGTCATCGAATCGGTTGCGCAAGGATGTCGCCCGAGTGTGATAACAAGGACCTTTTTATCAGGGCGGCCTCGTTTCTTTGAAGACGTCCGTAATTAAGGGGCCACGGGCGGTCTTGACAAGTTGACACCTTCCTCTTCCGAGATCTCTTCATCTTTTCGCGCACACTTATCATCGAAGGGCATCTGATGCCTCTTCAGCTCCTCGCCAAGACCGGTTCAGCCCGATCAGCAACACGGAAAATACAATCAGATGGGTTTGGAATGGGCCAGAAAATCGAAAAAGAAAACTGAAAACTAGGCATTCGTCAGTCAGTCAGCAGATGATAGCAACAAACGGGCACCGATTTATCAAGAGTCTTTAATTACCAAATTAACTGCCTTCTGTTAACGACGGAAAGGGGGGGGGGGATCGTCCACAAAGGGAAGAAGTGACGAGATAATATGCGCATGTCACCCCCCACACCTTCGATCGAAACACTTGTAGCAGATTGCTGGAGGATTATGTTCCCGGAAGGCCGCCAAAGGGAAGCGCACGGGGTAAGGAAGGGCTCGTAGAGGGGGAGAAAGAGTTCGGTAATCCGGCAGGGGGGGAGGACAATATGGTGTGATGTAATTAGGCACGATCAACATCTTCTTCTCCTTCCGCCTTATAATTAGAAGGTGGCAGGGACCGGAAGGCTCGTGCGCGAAATCATTTCCGAAAGCGCTTCGTCGCTTCTTTAGACCATTCTCACTCACAACTTGGAATGGATTCAAAGATATTCGAGCCTTCTCAAAGAAGTCGTGACTCCCACTTCGAAACAGATTCAGAACGGTATGGGCTCTATTGAATTTCACGCGCCCTCCCTCTCCGATCTTTCTTCCCGTTCCCCAAGAGTTTCCAGAAGGTCACGCGAACACCGTAACGGACCCCGTGACCTTATCTCTTATCACTCTTTATCACTTTCAATATCTCGACACTCCCTCGAAGTGAGATGTCTTCTGAGATGAGCGGAAAATATTCGGGTAAGCTCCACTCTCCCTTTCCATCTTCTGACCATTCTCAGAAAAAAAATTCTTCTTCGCCCACTACGGATGTTGCATTCCGACGGAACAGTACGCGTGGATGCTCGTCGTGCTCTTCGTGAGCACGATTCTCGTGCTGCTCTTCTGCATGCTCGCCACGGCGACGATCCGATGGATGTACAAGAGAAGGATGCGCAAACGACTGCACGATCTGAAGAAGAAGTATTTGGAGGATCAGGCCAAGGCGCAGGAGTTCGAGGCGAAACTGAACCGGATGGCACAGAAGAACAAGTCGGTGAAGGGCAGTGGCGACGATTCGGGGGCCGCGAAGGAAGAGAATATCACGATTTTTGTCGATCCTGAGGAGCAGAAGCGATCGGAGAAGAAGAAGAAAGCGATGAATGTGACGAAGAGAACTCCCGCGTACCCGGCAATAGTGGTAAATTCTCGGATCACGCAATCCTGTTATACAAGTTAATTTCCTTGAGGCGAGTTACGATCCAGATGAGACCCCGATTGCGCAGAGTACGCTGGCGAGTCAATCAAACAGTAAGCACTTTAAGGGGGCGATTCTAATGGGGGGAGGAGGTCACTCGGATTCGTCGAAAGACTCTTTTTCAGCTGTTGAGCCTCAGGACCGTTGGATTCAACAACCTAAAGCTCAGAAGATGTCGCGGGGAGTCTCGCCCACTCTCCCTTCTCCTGTCCAGATTGTCGCCCTTCCCATCCAGAATTACGATCCCAACGATATTCCGGACGGTGACGCAGTCGCTTCGGATTCAGCTCCGGCTGAGAAGAAGTTCGTGCCACAGAGCACCACCACGGAGTTCACGACGACCACAGAGGGCAGCGGCTCTGCGACTGTTGGTTCCGGGGACACCACTCCTGACGAGAAGACTGGAACGAGCGGAACTTCCGACAAGTCGGTGACTATTTTCTCCACCCTCCCACCGCCGACGTCTTCTTCGTCATCGGCTGGTGTCACCTCGAACGGATCTCCTGGAGAGGAAGTGAGGCAGCACGTGCAGTACGGACAGAACGAGATTGTGACTCCGCCGAATCCGGAGGAGCAGCGGAAAGAAGGAGCCGGTGGACGGAACGAGTGGAAGTACTACTACGCGAACGGGGAGAAACACACGAGCAGGAGGGCTCCGAGCACCACGGTGACCAAGACGACCTCCTCGTGAGTGGCCTGTGGCTTTTCTGAAAAGATTCCCACCAATTGCAGCAGCCATCGTCCGTCTTCTCGCTCGTGGCTCTTTGATTCGACCGGTTCGAGCCGTTTCGACGCTGGTCGCGAGGGCAGCTCGCGCTCCAGTTCGATCCTCAAAACGGACTCTTCCCAGTACAAAACGGCTTCCATCGAACAGTTTCCTCACGGCGCGTTCACTTTCCAACAGTAGAAACCCCCTTTTCCCTGTTCTTTGTTTTGTTATTTGAATGAAATCGGATGTTTATTGAATGCTCGTGTCTCGTCAGAAAGGCCAGCACGGATTGGGACACTTTTGGATGAAAGTCTCGAAGTAGCCCTTGGTGACGGACATGATGACCGTGTGGACGGTCGTCTTGTTGACGGTGGGCTTGGACGAGAGAACCGTGTAGATGCCCTTCATCGACACCTGAGACCGACCCAGCTTCTTCATGCACGCGTTTCCGGGGTCTCGGCGGTTGTCAATAAACAGAGGTTGCTGCAATACCGTTACCTTGTTTTCTTCCCTTTCCAGCCAGCTGGTAACAGCCACCATTCTGCCCTTTCGCGTACCTTATCCGGGTCATAGTTGGTCTGCAGCAAGTACCAGTCATTGTCTCCGTCGAACAACTTGCGCTCGAACTGCACCGACGTGGTGTTCCTCACGAGCACACTGCCCTCGCCCGGATTGACTCCGCCGAGAATGAAATAGGCGCCTGTCAACAGTTTGACACCGGCGATCTTTTCGCGAGCGCACTGAAAAGAGTGGACAATGTGTTTGTGTAAACATGAAAGCGAGGCGAAGAGGGCGCGCGAGACGAACCTGGAAGTCGTCGCAGTTCTCGAAAAGCCACCGTTCAAAGTACATGACGAACTGGAGATCCGTGTTCTCGTAGGCGCCCATGTACCACTTCGCCACGTTTATAAGATCTGGCTGCACTTTCGCATTCATGGACAGCGAGAATTTGTGCGGTTTCATGGCTGCAACACTTTCAGACTCGACTCGAAACCGGAAGATTTCTCACCGGTCAGGACTCCCACGTGTCCGGCGAGAGTGGATCCTTTGAAGAGAAGTTGGCCATTCTTGAAGAAGTTGATGTTCACTGACACCTTCTTCAGCGCGTCAGTCAGACCCCACGACTGGGCGGCGATGTCCCAGACGAAAAGCTGTCCGAAATCGAGATTCCTCGCGTGGTACAGGTCTTTGTTGTCTTCGGTTTGGGCCACAATTGAGGTGCAGAAGCGGGACATTTCGTAGAAAATGTTCAGGAAGACGAGGTTTCCGATGGGCACCTCGAGCACTTCGGCGATTCCGAGCACCTCGTCCTTGTACGGATTCATGATCATTCCCTTGTCGAGAGCACTCGCAGTGATGTTTCCGATCAGCTCCCACGCGTTCACTCCGGGGATGATGGTCAAGAAATACTGGAAGAAAACTGATCGGATGGAAGCTATCCGAACGATGTTACATTGAGAACGTCGAAAACTGCTCTGATCTCGTTCTTGTACGCCCTCGCGATCTGCTGAAAGCGTTGACGGGGAGGAAGATCGAGGTTCACATCGAACCACAGCACCTGCAATATCTACAGTAACCCTGGCACTTCCTCCTTTAGCCAACCTTCTCCGCTTCAGTGGGATCGTAAATGTCTGGACCTCCGACGAGACAGTTGGGCGGGAAGTCCGGATTCTCGACATTCCGATGCTCCGAACCGGGAACTAGCTGAAACAGTGATTGACAGGAGGGACAACGAAGTGAGTTTCGGAATCAGAAACACGACTCACTGTAGCAATGACGCAGAGGGACAGAAAAAGAGTGACTGGTTTCATGATTACCCTGAAAACACGGAAACGTCTGAAAAACGAACGAGAACCGGCGAGGTCTGGAAATGTGAAACTGAACATGGAGTGGAATGATCCGGCGAGAGAATGCCATGTGGTTTTGGAGAAGTTTGATAAATGAGCATACTAAAAACGATGGGAAGCGTCACAAATTGGAGCTTGGAAACCATAAATCAAATGGAATTTCTGGCGAAATGTTTGCTGGCAACGGGAATTGAAGAATCATTCTCGATTGATAACCGACCTCTTTTATCAGCACTTCGGACCGCCATTTATCAGCCTACAAATCAAAAACTTCTCTAGTTTCGTTCGAGAAACGCGACGAAGACCTTTCAGTTTTGGTGTCTTTCGTGTTTTTCATCATGAGAATTTATTCGCCACAATGTGCGGGAAGAACGTAATAAGTTATATTTGTTGGGAGGCGGCACAATATCTGGGGGGAGCAAAGTGGGAGGAATCACTGGGTGAACAACGAAGTAAGAGGCACGGATCAGAAGAGGAATCGGGTGAGCAAGAGCACCGAGACGGCTGAGAGCACGTGGAACGAACGGCTCGACGAGTCGGCCAGGTCGTTCGAGCCGCCTGGAGCATCGGTGATCGAGTTGTCCGAGGGCGAGAGGGTGGCACTTCCAGGGGTGTTCTGAGTCGGAACGATCAGAAGCATCGGGAGGGGAGAGAGGGAGCTCACCTTCAGACAGACTCCCAACAGGTTGTCCTTCAAGTTGGTGCACAACTGATCGTCTCTGGAGGTGCACGTGCAGTTCGCGAAGACGTTTCCGACGGAGGTCTCGATGGTCTGGTTGAGAAGAGTCTTGCACTTGTCACTGCAGGCTCCGCGAGCCGCGTCGGCCTCGCACTCCGACATGAACACTCCGAACTTGGAGTTGCACTGCAGATCTCCCTCGCAGGCCAGTTTTCCGAGCGAGCAGTGGACGGTGGACTCGGCGGGCAGGAAGTGGCACGTGCGCAGCTCGTCACGGCCTGGGATGCACGAGGCGTCCGAACGGAGAAGGATTCGGCCCAGTTTGTTCTGGTAGACGTTGAGAACTGCTGAGCGGCACTGTGGCTGGCAAGTTCCAGTGCTGCTGGAACGGAAGGATTCGGATGAGGTCGGCAAGGAGGACACAGCAACTCACCAGGCAGCCATGAGCGGGGCTAACCGATTCTGACATTCCAGATCGTTCTCACAGTCGGTTAACGCCTTCGTGCACGCTTCGGAAGGAGCATCCTGAGCCAGACAAAGGGATACGGTCACGAGCAACGGCAGAAAAAGCCTTCTCATTTGAATGGAAGAGGGCTGGAAATGGGGAAAACGGAGTGAGTGGAAAGAGGAGCGAGGAACAAAGGGAGGGGTCATAAACTGTCAAAGGATAGGTAATCGAGTGCACTCTTTTGACAAGCCTTTCAATTCCCGACTCGCGGGGGACTGCCTCTCGGCCCGGATCCTCCTTCCTCTCAACAAGCGCCTCGCGGAGACTCGAGACAGGTCCAGGGGGGGGGGGGGGAACAAACAGGCGAAAGTCCTTCCTCGCTGCTCATTTCGATCACGCCCCTCTCTACTCGGACTCCAGCTGCTGCTGACCGTCGTCCGCTTTTGTTTGTCCGCGAATCGCCGCCGCCCGCCGCCGCCGTTTTGCCCTCCTCTTCAGCTTTCGCGTTTTACGGTTTTACGGGGTGAAAAGTCGTGTACATAGGTGGCGAGAGAGCACGGGGAGCGAGGAGAGCAGAGACACGCTGATCTGGTGCTCACAAGGTGCTCGGAATCGTCAAGAAAAGAGTGGAAAGGGGAGTCCGGACACAAGGAGCGAGGATCGGAACGGAGAAGAACAACACATTGCGAAACATATTAGTGAGTGTTCCTTCCTCCCTTTCTTTCCCAATGAATCACAAAATCAATCCTGCGGTTTGCCACTCTATTCCGGTTTCCGCAACCGAGAGAAAATGGAAAAGGGAGCGGTTTTTTCAGCTGGAAAAGAGAAAGGGGCATATGGAAGATGGGTTCTAATTAGTGAGAAAACGGGGAGGAACGAGAGGAAATACTCGAAAGGGAGTGGAAACAGTCCATAAATTTATTTGAATTGTGAAAATAATAAAGAGGGGTTATCACAAAATATATATAGAGGTGGATTTAGAACGATTAAGATTGACATATAAACAATTGGAATTGTTGTTTCTGGCTGTGTATGAGAGGAATGAGGAGAATGAGGTAATTGCAATAAAATGTCCCTGTCGTCAGTTATCCCGTTTCTGTTGCTTCTGTAGCACCTCGCGAACGGTCCGTCGCACGCAGCCGTCCTCCCACGGAGTTGGCGTGTTCTCGGTGCCGTACTTCGAGATGTTCTCCGTGAGACGACGTCTCTGCTTTCCTTCGTAGTTTTCAATGAACTTGCGTGATTCTTCAGACGGCCACAGCTCGCCGTCGCCGACGTCGTCCAGGTGGACCTGTAGTTTGATGGAGGGAACCACTCGTGACGTCATCTTCCCGGGGAGCGATTCGCCGAGAACACCTGTCATTTCGATGACAGTCACTGGAGTATCAGTTTTGTAGAGATGATCTTCGTAAGCGATGCAGACCGCATTAACAATCGGAGTTCCCGCGTATCTCTTGTCGGACATGGGATCGCAGTCGAACGTCAGATGCACTGTCTTCCTTTCTTTTTTGGCTCTGTCGACTAGCTCGTCGCTTTCTTTTTTTGTTATGAGCTGGTACTCTGGAAGTAATAAAGTAGGAGATGAGTATTTTTCAGATGGACGTACTCATAGCAACGAGATTCTTGGTAAGAATCAACTCGTGCTGATAATAGTCCAACATCCTCTCCACGAGATAGAAAACGTTCATCGATCTGCCGAAGATACAATCATGCTGTCGAACCATTGCATCCAGATAGGTGGCGACGGCTCGAAGATGGTAGTCAAAATTGAATGTCATGAAACAGACGCTATCCTGCAACTAGTTCCCGGGGGTCAGTGGATCCGAACGATCGGTGGTTACCTTCAGTTGATCCGCCGCCAAATGCAGCTCCGCAGACTCTTTCTTGTACAGCGCCTCCATTTGATCGATCATGTAATAGTCTGCAGATGAAAGTTTGGCGCGTTCGTACATGTGGAATGTGACGACGAATTCGGGAATTTCGTATTTGAGGCATGCAAATATGACGCCCCCGTCATAAGCCTTGAAGAAGACCAAGAAGGGCAGGTCTCGGAAGAGTGTGCTTGTCGTAGTGTACCGATTGAGAGCCTTCGAATGGCGGTTCATTTTCTCGACGACGAATTGTCGGAAACCGTACTTTCGTTGGAAGTAGCGGGAGAACTCTTCAGCGTGCCTATACATTATCGGAACGATGGGCACCACTTCATTGAACGGTTCGACGGGAGGCAGAGGAGAGATGGATGGAGAAACGGACGGGTCCGGAGTTACTTCTTCACCATCTTCGATTGGTGCTTCCCTAAAAATGCTCATTGCTGGCAAGGCTTTAGATGGATTTCACGCACTGTTTGTCGGATTGTTTTCTCGTCAGTTTTCTCGAGAGATTACTGGCTGCTTTCCAAGTGAAATTTATCATCTTCTCGATAGGTCCTGATTCAGAAGGTCTTGCGACAGGTATCGAGGAGGACTGAGAGTTGTGACGAGACTCGAGCGGAGCCGGAGAGCCAGGAGGATTCGGCTTCCAAGATCGACGCACTTTTCCGAACTGAAAGAAAATGTGATGATAGTTGACGATGTGAGCCTTCCTTACCATTCTTTGATAGTTCTCCTCTCCAATCGTTAGAATAGTCTTGCTTTCTGAATTGCTGCGAGAGGACCCACCGCAGTCTTCGTTGCTCACTGCCTCCCATCCATCGCCACGAGTCTCCTCATCCACATCTGAATCGTCGTCGCTCCACACTTCTTCTTCGAGATCTTTCGTCGGAGACTCTGCGTCTCTCACACCTTCCACGTTCCTCACAGTAACATCCGAGATGGTCACTTCGACGTTCTTCTCCGAGTACTTTCTCTTCATCAGCTGTTTGTTCGCTTTCGCCTTCTGAACTTCGATCCGATCTTGAAGCTCTTTGAGCGGCTCCTCGAGCAGAAGATGTATGTCGCATTCTCGAATGACCTCGTCGAACATCTCACCCGATCGTCGTGGTGCGTTGGTGTTCCAATCGGCGCGAAGGAAGAACGGAGTGCGGATCTCGTGGAATTTGGTTGCCGCAAGATCTAGTTTCAGTACTGTTTTCTTCAAAAATTCTCCCTTGCCTTTGAAAATCTCCGATTCCGGTATAGGCTGAGATTTCAGGGACTCCCCATAAATAGAAGCTCTCTTCGAAGTTCTCTCAGTCATTGATCCACCGTCTTCGGTCATGTGATCCTCGTCGATCGATTGTGTGTGACGATGTCTGACTGAGGACGAGGAAGACGTGTTCGTCGGAGGTGGGCCGAGCTTTCTGGCAACTTTCGGAGGACGCACGAAATGGATGAGCTCGAACTCGTCGATAGAATTGTTCCCTTTGATCATCTCCATATGCGACTTTGTGATTTTCTGAATGAAATCTATTTTTGTCTTCAGTCCGGATCGCCAGCGAAGCATCTGCTCGTAGTGCATCGTCTTCACACAGTCACTCTTGAAATGAATCTTCGACCTTCCCATGGTTTCTTGGAGATCCGGTTGTCTGTAGAGTCGGAAGAAGATGTTCGAGCATTGCGGCTCTCGCATGTACGCGGGCGGAGGTTTTTGCTCTCCGGGAAACTCTTTCGAGATCAACTCAGCCGGATCCGTCCAAATGAGCGGCTCATAATCGTACTCATGGATCGGCTCCGTGTGAAACGGAGAGAGATGGGTGATTCCCATTTTATGAAGTCCGATTTCGCGGAGAAGTCGTGACTTGGAGTTGTGAAATCCGACAACTTTCATGGCACACGTGACAGCGTCTTTGTGTATTCCTTGATGGTAGTTGTAAAAGTAGACAGTCATGAAGTCTCCTTTCAGGTGTGCCATCATGATCCTCTGGCGAGGACTGTACATGTGTGTCTGAACAAGAGGATCGTATTTCCCGTGGAGATGATTCCGGAACATTTGTTTCATATCGCTGACTTGATTTTGGCACCGGATCGTGTTCTCTCCGAAGCCCGAGAAGACGTTTTTGATGCAACTGACGATGATGTACTCCTCCTGACTCTGCGACTCGTCTACTCCGCAATCTTCAGTCATTGCGTGGAATGGATCTGTCGTCAACACTTCGAATCGGCCGTCGTGCTGGCAGGTTCCGACAATCGAGAGACAAGATTCTCTCAGGGATGCTCCCGCGTGACTCTCATTCGAACAATCCGTTGGCTTTCGAAGACCACACAGATAGACTCGCTCGCGGATTTCGGAATCGGTGAGCCCGCCGAGACTGACCTCGAGCCGATTTCGTATTTCGAAGAGCGCAGGGAGGCTGGCGTGTTGGAACTCGAATCGTATCTGCTCCTTGACGACGCCGTTTGTCTCGCCTTGCTTTGACGCCACGTAGTCTAGCCATTTGATGAGACTGTATGCATTCTTCCGATTTATGAAGTCCTGTCGTCGAAGGCTGGAACGTTTAGATCTGGCGAAGGTGGAGAAGGCTCTGTTCGGTGCGGGTTACCTGTCGTCTCTTCCGAGGTTGCTCTCGATGTCCTTGGCGACCGAAGACATGCGAGATACGATCCCACGACTGATCGAAGGGTTCAATCCGATGTCCATACTTCCGCCGTGCTGGAATCGGAAAGGATTGGAAAACTTTGTGATAATGGAACTTACTGCTAAACTCTTGCGGATCTCTCCAGAATGGGTTGGCCCTATCTGATGTCTCGTATCGACGGACGCCGTCACACTGCTTGCTGACGGATTCTTGTTGATGTGATGATGGGGTTCCGCATCGAAAACTTCTGAGTTTCGATTATCAACGGCCACGTGTACAGTAAGAACTCCTTCCTCCACGATTGGTGTGTTCAGATATCCGAACTCGGTCACTACGTCCATCATGCTCATCTCGACGATTTCCCGCATCATCTTTTCAATGTGCTCAGCAACAACGTCTCCTTTCAACCACACAATCATTTCAACATATCCACAGAAGCTCTTTTCAACCGGGTACTTTGGAGTTTCGAACTGTTGCGACTTGATGATGTCCCGATAGACAGTGGCTTTGTCGTCGAGAACATTCGGAACGAGAAGCTGGTGGCTGTCCTCGTTCATGCTTGGCTGGTCGAATCGAGCGATGAGCCGCCCGTCCGGTTGCACAATGCGGAATTCGATGAGAGCGAGTCCAGTGTTGGTGACTCCACTAGTAGGGAGAACGTGGTAAACGAAGAACGAAGAAAGCGAGTAGTCCGGTGGGATCTCTCCCAGGAACGGCTCGTAAGATCTGAAGTAGTTGGGCAGCTTTTCCTCTTCCGGTTCTGCTGGGGGCTCTTCCATGGAAAAAAATCCGTTCGAGTTCTCTGTTGCCTCGACACCCACATCGATTCCATCCACTGTCAACAGTTCTCTTCTCTTCGGAGACTTTTTCTTTGGAACAGAAACGATCGGTGTTTTCATGAACGCAGTTCCGTTGAAGAATATTTCGTTCTCTTTCACTTTCACCGAGGAAACATTCGTGATCGCTTCGATATGTTGTCCGATGTAGAAGAGAAGACTGGGCAGAAACTCATGGAAGATCGAGGGGATTGAGAAGAACGTTCGTATCTGGGAATCCGGTTTGTCGGGCTGCAGAAAGGCGAGCTCGCTGGCAGACAGGGGCATATCTTGATTCTGCAGGTACCCCCGCATGATCTCGCTAAACAAAACAGAGTCCATTTTCTCGAGAAGAGACTCCCAGATGGTTTTGATGATGTTCGGATGAACCGGTTTGATTCCGAAGACGGTTAGACAGATTTTGGTTTCCAGATTCTTTTCCACGTCTTCCAATTGCTTCTTGCGTAGTTTCGCTTTTGTTCCTTTGACCGCGATTTGATAGGCATTTCGATCCATATGAAGTTGGAAGTAGAAAATTTGATTGCGCTCGTCATCTCTGAAAAATAAACGGGATGAGAATCAGAAGATCAGAAGATAGGATCACTTGTAGATGTAGTCGTTGTTTCGGTTCAGTATCGAATATTCGGTCAATACGCCTTTCAATCTCTCGAATGCCAGCTTCAACGGATTATTCCTATACATTTTCTTACTTATGGCTCGAAGACGCTCCGGAACGGTGATCCTAGAAAAATTGGACATTTTTTGACGAAATAAGAAGATATGACGTACCAAATCTCGTTGAGAAGAGGACACTGAAAATAACCTTCGCAAAAGTAGTAGTAGAACTCTTCTCCGAGCTCTCCCGGCTTTCTCTCTACTGGAGCTTTTCCTCTTCTCGCCATTTTTGTTGGAGATCCTGATGGTTGTACTTGTGTGGGGGAAACCGAGTCGGGTGGGGAGGGCAAATCGGTTTCGTCGAACTGCGAAATCGGAATGTACTTGGGGATGAGCAGATCGTCGACTTCTCGGTATTCAAAAGTCATTTCGAGAAGGCTCTCTTGGTTTATCACACGCAGTTCGTTTCGGATTCCACTCCAGAGTTGATCGATCATTACCGAGTGTTGATGAGCGAATCGCTGACAGAAGTGAGCGGTGATCTGCTGGGCGTCGCTGTCGAGCGTGATGATGATCCAGAAGTCGGAGAACTCGTCGGGGCTGCCTCCCTGGTCGTCTTCTTCCTCCTCGTTTTCTTCTTCCTTTTCTTCTTTCTCTCTCTCCTCGTCTTCACCATCTTCTTCTTTCCTCCTCTCTTTGGGTTTTCTTCTCAGTTCTCCATCCTCTTTCATTCTTTTGTACATTTCCACGTCAGCAATACTTCTGCAGTAGTACATGTTCGTTCCTTCAAGACGTTCTAGTTTCAGATATCCGCTACTGCGATTCTTCATGGCGTTCATGAACCTCTCTATTTTCGACTGGGACCCATCAATCAAAAGGAATGGTTTCGTCCGACTTTCGGCGTGTCCGATTCTCCCGGACGCTTTACACGCTTCGTCGATGTAGTTCTTTACAGTCTCCAACAGACGCTCATCAACAGTTTCGGCTCTTGAGAAAGATAGAATCTTCTCCAGCTCCAAAATAACTCCAAGATTCTTCACAAGGTCCCTCGCCACTCTTCCTTCTGTCGTCGGTAGCTCGTACAGTGCATCTCCCTTGTATCTGATGATTCTTCTTTGCTCTCTCTCCTCGTCGTTCTCCCGTTCTTCTACATCCGCCTCATTTTCTTGTCTGTAACTCTCCCGTCGTTGTCGCTCGAACTCGTACGGATTTCTCAGTCGAGTCTTCGACATTTTTGACAATCTTTGCGTGATGATTGCTATCTGAGCTGTCGGTCGGAGCCGGTGCGTCGTGATAACAATCAGCTCCAGCTCCAGCTCTACTCTACGAACGGATTGTTCATCAGAAGGCTGGTCGCGACAGAGAGAAAGCACTTGGTGAATGCAAGTTGGGAGAAAGTTGATCGCGAAAGAATCCATGAAACCTTTGAATTTAACAGAGCAGTTGAAAGTAATGAACATCGGCTGGTACTTCCCGGCGTACTCTGAATACTGCTCTCCTGGGATCAGATTGACCGGACCACTGTCTGCACGAGATCTCGATTGTTCTTGAGGTTTCGGTGGAGGCGGCATAGGCTTCAGAGTTTCTGAATCACAGTAACCGAAATCGGCAGTGGAAGAGAGTGAAGAGTGACAAGACGAGCTGTCAGAAGAGTCCTCTTCGGATGAGCTACTCTCGTCGGATGTGTCCGAGCTTCCCTCGTCTTCCTCCGATTCTTCGGCCGATATTTCCGATTGATCCGATTCCGAGTTCTCGGTGTTCAGTGATTCCGCCGACACATACATCATTCCACTGTTTCCCCGAGATCTTCTATTCCTTCTCATCCGTTTTTCTTTGTTTCGCACTATCGAGTCCGGATCCAGGAAGTAGATATGTGTGACACCCTTCACCAACCGGAAGTTTTTCCGCAACATTTTTCGGAACATGTGTTCGATGTTGGACCCGCGGCAGCAGATTTCCTCCTTGGGGGGCGTTCGACTGAATTCTCCGAAGTGCTGACACACGTTGCGAAGAGACTGTGGGATTGCCGGCATGTTCGACTCGAGACACGGCACTTCCTCTGTCATTTCGATCAGTGCGTTTTCATCGAACTCGATATTTTCCATAGCCGCCTCGTACATTGCTCTCATCCGGATGCGCGGCAAGATCTCGTGTTGAAAATGATCAATGAAAGACTGGAATGTGACGCACTTCTCGGGGAAAACGTTTCGATTGTTCGGGGTCCAACCGAAGCGCGCTCCAGAATCCCATCTTTCGAGGACCTGACCCATCGGAACCGAAACGATTCCGTGCTCGTCGAATCCTTCGAGAGCGTAACAGTGAGCGATTTGAGACTCATGAATGGTGAGCAAGAACATCGGAATGATTCTCGACTGGACGTCGAATCCCTGGATGGCTGGCACGAAGAACATCGAGACCATGCGGGCGGTGAGCGCTTTCACGTAGACACGCATCGGTGTCGCCGGGGGTCTCTCGGCTTCTGGAAGCGTCTTGCAAAGATCCGCGAACACGATGTCATTCTCAGTAGGATCCACAGCCCAGGTTAGGTCCGTGATCTCAGCGAGCTGACAGTGGAGCGCATTCAACTGGAGAGCATTGCATCGTGGAGTGTCCTGTGCATCGGCTCCCGTCACGAAATTCGGCATCGGGAGGTACTTCCTCTGTGCGTGGAAAACAAGATTCGTGAGATTGAAAATGTTGCTGTAAACAGTGACGAAAGTCGAAACTGCGTCTGCATGAATGTCACTGATCGTCGGTACTGGATCGGTGTCTTCCTTGAAGTAGGGTCCCTTGTACATCGGATCTTTGTACTTTTCGTAGGGCGAATTGACGTACGGCTCGTCGAGCTCTTCGAGAAGATCCTCTTCCATCTGAGGAAGCTTAGGAAGGAACCGGATCGGCATGTTTCCAGGAATCGGCTCTTTGGGCACATGTGGGGCTCCGTTCATATTTCTTTCCGCCTCCTTTTTCTTGACTGCATCGATCTTAATCTGCTCTATTCTTTTATTGCTTATTCTGGGTCTCCTTCGTGTCGCATTCGGATCTGGCTTCGGAATTCCGGTCAGCTCGTAGATATCGGTACATCTGGCTCTGTCCACATAAGGGAAAAGATTCCTATCGTCTGGATTAATGATAACTGGACGAGTTGGTTTTTCCTGTTGTCCGTTCTCAGGCGAACTACCACTCAGGCGAAGAATCTTGTCCAAAGTGAATATAATCGAGACAAAACGAAGATCTTCGTGAAGCCGTCGTTCAGAACTGAGATTACGCAACTGGTCGTCCTGATCGCTTCCGGAAGGTTCTGTCCACATCTCGCTAATGATCATCAACGTCTCGACGTTCGTTTTCGACGGCATCACATTGGTACCGTCCGGTTCGCCGTCGCCTTTCTCAGCTTTTCTTCTCAAAATCGGTCTGCCAAGGATGTCTGGCTGAACTGCGGTCGCCGGGAACATGATGAACTGCTCCAGAGAGGGACCTGACCGATCGTGGACTTGTCGGAGTAGCGAGACAGCGTTGTTGTAGACCCATGAGGGACGGAAACGTTCTTGCTGAACTCGCTTGTTCATCAACACGTTCTGGCAGAAATCGGCTAGCAGTCGGATGATGTATCCACCTCCCGCTTCGAAGGTACTGAGGACGATGATGCTCCGACGGGGACACAACACTTTGGCGATGGAGTTGTGAAGAGTGATGAGAACGCGTTCATCGTGGTCCTCCGGATTTTCTTCGGCTCTCACAATCGCCGTCAAATCGATCGGAACGTGAGTGTATTTGATGATCAGGCGTTCGAGAGGTCTTCTGAAGACAGTGCACGCCGGCAAATGCTCCTTGTCCTTTAGTTTTTGCGGATTCAGGTAGTACTTATCCGCGTTCGGCTCATACTCATACATCTTCGCTTCAAACTCCAGGTTTTTCCCCACCAATCCCGCTCCGAATGTTGTATTGATAAGACGCTGTCTAAGAGCTTCGACGGCCAATCTGCGATCTGCCGAAGAGACTCCACCGAGAAAAGCCGTTTTGACAGTGAAGAACGGTCCGTTATTGATGACTTTTCGGATGAAAAAGTAGAGCGGCTTCTGACTTTCATCGTTACCGGGGTAGATGAGAGTCACGTAGGTCTGTTTGTCGACCAGACAGAACGTCGCACGCACTTTAACAGCATGAAGAACCCCGTTCAGAGGATAGCGACAGTCGAAATCGAGAATCCGGTTATTTGTGAACATCTCGAATGGCAAGCTCATCATGTTAAGAATTCCCCGCTCCGTCTGAGTGTGCACCCATTTCTGCCAGTTCCGATCGTCGACTTCCAGCATTTTCCTCCAGAAGTTGACAAATCCGCGAGTTTTATGCGTGTCAGGACGGACGATGCACAGCTGTGGATAGTACTGACGATAGGCATCGTCGTGCTGGAACAGCGGATCATCGACGGTGACTCCTGGAGGGATAGTGAAATAGGCGGAGGTGGTGTCGAACGAGTGAATGTGGAGGAGAAGACGATCTGCATCGATGATCCCGTCGAGGACCGTTTTGATGATGTTCATCCGCGTCGGATCGACAAACGTGCTGTCTGTGAGCAAGTCTTTGAGCTCATTGTAAGGCGCTTCGAGCACAAGTTCCACGTTGACCCACTGATGGACGCCTTTTAGAACTGGCCACTTGGAAGTGATGATGTAGTCGATGTAGATGAGCGGACGAAACGCGAGACGCAGAGTCAGTATGACTTGAGTGCTGTTTTTCACGAACACGATCGATTTGAGAGCGAATCCTTCTCTCAGACGGACATACATCATCCGATTTAGCGTTGTTTGATAGTTCGCCTGAAACTTCCTGTGCCGATCCACGTGGCTCTGCTGAAGCTCGAGAAAATCCGAATTGATCTGGCGGAACGTGTCGAGCAGGTACTCATTGTCGCGAAGAGCATTTTGGAAGGACCAGCAGATCAGTGCGCGATGAAATGTGTTTATGTTGTCGGGACTTTCGTCGATGAGCGGATCGTGATCAGCTGCTCTTTTTATTTGTAGTTGCCCAGCTGCGTTGCGCCAGAGCATGATTGGTTCCTGCTTGGGAGGGGGTTGGCAACGTGGCAGATAGGTTCCGAACGTAGCCATGGTCATGAATTGGAAGAGGGAAGATGATCCGACGTGGCCAAACACGGGCTCTGCGCAAGCACGCTTCTGAAGTTGGATGAACGAGAAGGCGACAGTGTACATACGAAGTTGGTCGAGAACTCCTTGAAGAGGCTTTTCCTTAGGCATTCCAGAAACGGAATCGGAAATGATGACAAGATCTGTAAGACAGATCTGTGAATGAGTGAGACAGATGAGTTACTCACTCGACTGCGTGTTTTCAGGAAGCATCTGAATGTGGTACATTCCCTTGCGAAGCATGTAGATCAACGACCACTCGGGCATCACGTAGCTCTTATCGCTGGCGAACGGCAGCTGGGTCTTGTTGTCGTGTCGTTCAGTGGCTTCCCACACTCCTCGTGGGATCTTCATCGTGTTGTTTTCCTCGTAGTCCTCGTCTTCCGAGCCGCCGTGCTCTTCTTTCTTCTCGTCGCTCGCGGCTGCTCCTTCCTGATCGGAAGTTCCATGCTTTTTCTTTTTTTCTTCACTGTTCGACTCGTTTTCACATTGCGAATCGAACTTCATGTGCTTGTGTCGTCGTTTCAGCCGTCCCCATTGCTCGAGAATTGGGCGAGAGTGCGTGAAGAGCTTTTTGAAGAGTTCGACGAACTTGGGCTCCATGGAAGCAACGAGCATGTCCACATTGACATCTGTGACAAGAACGCCTTGACAGAGAGTGAGATCTTCTTCGAATTTCCGGAAGGGAGTGAAGACAGAAACCGAGGTGAATACTTGCGGTTTGAACACCGTTGAGGTTCCAGGGATGACAAACGGCTTCACGGAAGATCGGAGAGCGTTCCGAAGACTCGGCATGAGTCGATCCACGAGACAACAGTTGGATTCGTCATCCTGAAAGATAGAAGACGTCGTGAGTCGAATAGTTCGGTCGATCTTAAAAAAAGAAAACAACTCACAGCGACAACAATCGACGGACTCATGTCGAGCACGAAAACGATTCTGTAGTATCTCGATATGTATGTACACTTCGTGCTCGTCGTCACGATGAACTTCTCGTCGCCGACGAGTTCGGTGCCGTCGCCGTCGGCTGGAATGATGCCGACGACGACCATCTCTCCCGAGTACTCATCTGTTTCGTCGATCGATTCCGGAACCTTCTCGATTCCGATTTCTTTTCCCAAATGATCTATGTACCAGTGAGCACGGAGGTTGCGGGAAGCACGGAAGATTCTGAAAACGAGCAATATTTGAAAAGTTCGAAAAAATCGATAATTTTCGAACAGTTTCTGTTTTTTTCTCAAAATTCAATAAAGTTATTGAAAGTCAACAAATTTCTTTTCTGTTTCCGCTCATCCACTGCTCAAAACGAACCTGTGCATGAAGAGGAAAACCTCGCCGGCTTCCCGCACTTTTTTCTCTGGTTTCTCCATTTTTTCAGCTCATTTCTCGATTAACTAATCCTATAAGCTGAAACAGTTCCAACAATAGATATTTCTCAACGTGTTTTTGTGAAAATATTGAAAACTGAATGCAAACAAGGTTGTTTCTTTTTGAATGGAGGGGTAAATTCATAAAAGTTTCTTTATATGCGGCTGAAGAAAGGCGGAAACAATGAATTGAAACAAAATCAATAAAAACAAGAAAGTCTACGGGAAACTACGAAACAAAACCTAGAAAAAATTTAAAAAAAAGAGCCTATGCATCAGAATGTTATTACCGGAAAAAACAGACTCAGAAACAAAAAAGAGAAGAAAACGAGAAACAAAGAAAAAGAAAGAGTATCGATTGATTTCGGAAGTGAATTCAAAAAATCAGACGGCCGTCTCTCTCTTGAGCGTCGTGCCGAACTTGACTTCCTGGTTGCGCGCCTTCAGCTGCTCCTTCTCGAGCCACTCCATCTTGTGCTCGTGCTGAACCATCGCATCGGCCGTGTTCTGATCCACGATCGCCTCGGTGAGCACTCCGGTCTCCGAAGCGTACGCGGAAGCCTGCCAGCCGATGACCAGCTTACTGAGCTCTCTTCCACTCATTCCGGACGTCTTCTTCGCGATTTCGCTGCACTTCTCAACGAAATTGAAGTTGTCGAGCTTCAGGCGTTGCGCACGGGATCCACTGGTAGCCGGAACGACAATGTGCTCGTTGAAATACTGAAGGAGAATGCGCTCGCGTTCTTCAACTCCCGGAAGAGTAAACTCGACGAGCTGATCCAAACGGTCATTAACGGCCCAATCGAACTGCTCTGGCTGGTTCGAGGCGACGACAAGCATGAACTTGCGAGACTGCTCTCCAGTTCTGAAGAGAAAAGCGTTGAGAGCCGCCCGGGTGTCCTCAGACATGCCATCCTTCGATCTTTTCTGCAGGAAGGCATCCGCCTCATCGATGAACACAATGAGTCCCTTCCGGCTCTTCGACGCCCAGTCGAACACCTTGTGGATGGCGGACACGCCGTCACGTCCCAATGGAGCGATATCTCCTCCGGTGAGCACGGCATAATCGAGGCCGCTGTGCTGCGCGAGACTTTTCGCAAAGAGCGTTTTTCCGGTTCCGGGCGGTCCGTAGAACATCACGTTGCGGAACAGTCCATTGTTTCTCTTCGTGTTCGACGTCGTGATAGCGATGTCGCGGAGTCTCCGTTCGAGAGCCGGCGATAGAACAACACCTTCGAGGGGATCTTTCTTCTGGCGCGTCATCATTTGAATCGTCTTGATCGGGTGCTTTGCCACTTCGAGAGGAGTGATCCTGGACGTTTCCCGGACCAAGCTCGGTTTTCCGAGACGAGATTCGATATAACGGGCGGTTACTCCGGTTCCTCTTTTGGCGGTATACCATCCAACGGCTAAAGCAGTCAGACCTCCGACGGCCGCTGCGATTTTGGTTTTATCGTTGAGAAACTGGTTGAGTCCGGATCCGATCAACTCTCCGCTCGTCTTAATTTTCTCAATGACGGTTTTCCGATTCTCTTCCTCGTGCAACTTCATTTGCTCCAGATTCACATCTCGATTTTCACGAGCTGCCTTAGCTCTCGCCTTCGTCTCCGCCTCAATTTTTTCAATGTCATACTTGTGCTTCAGAGCGAGCTCGTGCTCAATCGTTTGCTTTCTGAGCAGTTCCTGTTTCTTCACAGATTCCTCCTGCTTTCTGAGACTCTCTTCCTGCATTCTCGCCTTCATCGCCAATTCCTCCTCGTTTCTCTTTCTGGCAAGCTGATCTTGGTAGTCGGCACGCTGAATTCAACTAGAATCACAATTAGAATTAAAGAAAAGTTTCTTACAGCTCTCGCATGCTTCGTTTCTTCTCCCAAAGTTTTTCGCCGTTCTTCCTCGGCCACACGGATATGTTCCGATTTCATTCCAGCCAGCTGAGCCTCGATCTTTTTCGTTTCATTCTCGACTTCCTTCTGGCGAGTAAC
This sequence comes from Caenorhabditis sulstoni, assembly GCA_963966605.1. NCBI lineage: Eukaryota > Metazoa > Nematoda > Chromadorea > Rhabditida > Rhabditidae > Caenorhabditis > Caenorhabditis sulstoni. The sequence continues at coordinate 4,108,287 of OZ016476.1, read as the reverse complement.
TTCCTGCATTCTGGACAGTTCAAGAGCTTCCTTCGCATTCGGGAATCGCTCCAAATCACGAGCCGCTTTCGCTGCTCGCTCGAGAGCCGTGGAATCGAACGAATAGGCCATTTTGCTGTTCCCCTCGTTCTTCTGAGGCTGATTACCGGGTTGCTGGGGAGCTCCAGGTGGTCCTCCTGCCTGGAAATCGGCCGGGATTTCCGGAGTCGCGTTTTTCTGCACACCGAACAACCAAGACATCTGAAAAATGCGAGGAATTCAGAAAGTTGACAGAGGATGATGCAACGAATGAAATAATGAGGTGATTCTAGTGAGATTTTTAAAGATTTCACCATCTTAGTTGAGCTTTTTTTTTGAAAATTAAAGTTTATTGAATATGGTGGGACAGAAATATTTCTGAAAAAACGGACGCTGAAGTTTACTTCAAAACTTCCAGAGCTTTTTTTAAAATTTTCTTCTGTACCAAAAAAGCTTTTTGGCTCAATCGGCTTCAGGAGATTTTTACTTTTAAAAAATTATTTGATTAAAAAAATTATTTCCTTCAATTAAAATACAGATTTTAAAAATGAAAAAGCTGTTATTTTTCACAAAAGTTTCTCAAAATTAAGGTCGTTCGGCGGGAAATCGGAGTGTTGTAGTGCACGTTGTTTAGTGAATAGACAAAAACCAAAATTTAAAGTTCCCTCTTTTTTTATCAGTACGACAGGGCGCGTTTGCAGCAGAAAACATTTTCAACATCGCAAGGCTTTTCTTTTCGAAACACGATTTCCAGTTTCCATTGATTCGCAGCCCGAGGGAAGGCAGTTTCTGTGCAAATGTTTCCCGCGTATTCGGGAAGAGACCAAAAAGAAGATAGCAGACGTAAGGAAAAATTGAGAAGGAGAATAAAAAAAATGACTTCTTTAAAATTTCAGGACCGAGTTCGCCACCAGCCAATGAGCTCCACAGCAAAACGCGATGGGCGATTCAAAACACTGCGGTTAGTTAAAATCAGAAAGTAGAAAAAATGTAGAATAAGTTTTAAGAAAACTAAGAGTGAAAGAACAACCGCAGCAATAGCGAAAGAGAAAGAAGACAGTGTCGCTCTGCAAGTCGGCTACGGCATGTCGGATTCCGACGACGATTTCGGCGGCGGCGTTCGAGTACGTCATCCAGAATTCATTCCAGTTTTATCTTTCTCGCTCTCTCTCTGCAGATGACCGACCCGACAGTCAGAAGTGAAGATGTGTCCATGGTACCGTCTCGTTCACGAGACCGGAACAGGTAAAGAAGCATCTGGAAATTGAACTGTGAAATGAACACGCACTTTCACAGAGCAGATCAGCGTGTCGAGCGTCAACAACAACCGAACGAGTATATGACTTTCCCGGCTGTCGCGGCGGCGATTAATCCGTACAACATGCAAAGCAGTTCGAGCACAAGCGGTCTTAAAAAGCCAAAACAGGAGGAAATCAGCGAGTCGAGCAGCGACGACGGTCACTCGCGCAAATCGAGTTCGCGCCGAGACAAGAGCAGAAAGAAGAAGAGGAAGAGAGCGCGATCGAGATCCAGGGACTCGTATCGCCGACGCTCTCCGGCACCGAAGAAGGCGAACACAACGAGACAGAAATACGAGTTCATCACAGATAATGAATATCAAGCTGTTAAACAGGACAAACTTGCTTCTAATTTTTTCAGTGAGTTCTCTTTGAGGCGAGTATTTAGAATTCATTATTTCTTTCAGTCAGAGATACGTATTTTGATCACGAAAACGCGTCGTTGGGGTGCAATAAAAAGGAAATTACGACTATATATCTAGGAACAAAATTTATCAACGGATTGGAGTGGAGATCGGATGCTTTTCAGGTACGGTTCGGATCCTTTCGATTGCCAATTAAGAAGTATTTCAGAAGCATTACGGAACCGAAGTCGCATCGAAAGGTTCAAGAAACAACAAGTCGTTCTACGAGAAACTGGCCCATACCGCCAAGATCGTACCTTCGGAAACGTTCTTCCGTCGGGCGGAATCGAATGTTGCTGGCCGCTGGAAGGTAGCTAAACACAAAGACATACTGAACAAAAACCACGATGACCCAGAACACATTTATGTCGATGACGAAGATCTTTCGGAAATCCAAAAGTACAAGGAGAGAATGCGAGCGCACAAAAACGACGTAGAGGCAGTTCTCAAGTACGTTGAGCTGAAAGACGAGCGGGAGGCTCTGAACATCGGGAAGTATCAAAACAACGATCTCAGTGGACTCTACGAGCGGCATCTAGCAATTGTGAGAAATGCGATTCAGAACAATCGAAGAAGCGTTGATCTGCAACTAAAAGAGATCGAGTATCTGATCAAACTGGACAAGGTGCCGGCGGATATCATTGCTCGTTACAAGGATCTTTCGCACAAATTCCCGCACGAACCGATGGTCTGGATGCAGATGCTAGACTTCATCCAATTCAACAGCTCCGCCTACTCCTACGACGCGATGCTCCGGGCCTTCCGAGAGTGTCTTGGGAAGCTGCAGGCTCTGAACGACGGAACCCTCCTCTCACATGTCAGTATGATCGCCGACTTTCCTGCCTTCCGCAAATTCCATCTCTACGTTTACGTTCGTTTTTTGAAATGGCAAATTGCATGCGGCGACGTCCCACTAGCGATTTCGAACGTTCAAGCGACGTTCGAGATGAACTTCGGATTCGGACTCGTGAATCAGCTGAAGTTCCACGATATTCTTCCACGTGTCCGTGACTTTTGGAAAACTGCTCTTCCTAGAATCGGTGACGAGGGAGCTCTTGGTGGAGCGGTGATGGAGTTCGAGCATAAGGCAAAGGACAAGAAAGAAATTCAAGATTTAGAGGCAGTCAGCTTCGAGACATTGATCAGCAGAACGGTTTTAGCAAAGAATCAAGAGCTTATGCAATTCCGGAACCTGGAAGTGTCGTGGGTTCACTTCGAAAGGACTATGTTAGAAGTGGACGCACGGCCGAAAAGAACGAATCTCGGAGACTGCAGAACGTTAACGTCTGAGGCGGAGGAGGAACTTTTAGGTCTCCAACTGTGGGAACCAATCAATTTCGACGATTTGCTGCCATTCTTTGATGCGCACTCGACAGGTGTCCCGGAAATGGCCCAACCGCTTCTAGAGATGCTTGGAATCGTGTTCTCTGTGTCGGTAAGAGCTGCTCTTTTTTAGTGAAATTATATTTTTCTGTTTCAGACGAACAGGTTCTCTCTCACTGAGCACGTTATCGAGGATTGGAGAAGACACGGTCTAATCAATCTGGATCACCGTCAGAATATTGAGGCGGTGCCGACGTATTCAGAGAAGACGTTGTTGGAAACTGGTCGGAACATTTTGTACTATCTGATTAACAAACGAGGATCCGGGTTGCCAGTGAAGTCCGAGCTGATGGACGAGGGTCTTCTGAAGTTCCTCATCGCTCTGATTCTCACTGAGACATCGCAGTTCGAAAAAGACGAGAAATTCCTGTTCTATCAACTTCGCCTGAAGGATTTGAAGACTTTCTTCGATTTGATAAGCGAGACGCAAGATGCTCCGTACAAGACGGTCCTTGCGGAGCACCAGCACATTCTGCCTGTGCTCCGATGTGTTCTCGGCGAAAAATTCGTTTCCTGGTGGGAGTTGGCTGTCAAACAGCAAGAGGAAATTTCGGAAAACGAAAATGCGGCCCTCTCAGAGAATCACATTCTTACTGAGAACGATCGGAAAGCGGTGGCCGCAATTCAAAAGAAGGTGTTCATGTTCACAGACCAGATTGCTCCGAAGGTCGAGGAAGGAAAGACATCATTCCTGAAAAACAAAGAAGAGACCCTTGCGAGCTTCCAGCTTCACCTCTACGCGAACATCTTGCGTGCGCGACTCTGTTTTCAAAACAACGAGATCCTTCGAACGATTTTAGCTACGGAGATCCTCGAGAAGAGCGTGCCGTATGTGCAGGAAGTCATGAAGAAGGAAGGGTTCGCAGAATTGATGCGAAAGTCGATGCAAGAGATCGTTGATCGAGTTTTCGAGAAGGAAGAGCAAGATGAGAGCAGTGCGGTCTCGGAGCTCCCGAGAGCCGGAGCTCTCGCCGAGTCACTCCAGATTCTCCTCGATTTTGCCCTTCTTGGAATCATCTCGAGCAAGCGTCAATTTTTGGAAGACAACGTTCAGAGGGCACTTAAAAAGTGCGAGATGTTCAAAAAGCTGCAAGGGAACTGGTCGCGCCGGGAAGATGAGAAGGAGAAGGATCAGAGGGACACTCAGTTCGTGCTCGACACCATCATCGGACTGCTTTCGCAGAAAAATCCGGACGTCGGCTTCATGGAGTTCTACAAGAAGATCGTTGCGAAGGCGACGGAGGTGTTCCCTTCCGAGTCGAAATACGCGAAGCTTTTCACTGCCCTCTACACAGGATCCACTATCAAAACAATCGAGCTCGGTCAAATCATCACTAGAAGGAATGAGGAACTGCTGAAGTTGCGAACTCAGCGGTTTGATGGAGACGTCGAACGGAAACTTCTGATGAACTCTCTATCGACCACGTTCAGTGCGATGCAGATCTCGGGTAGAGCCGTCGGCGGAAACGATCGGATGATGTATAATAAGTACCGACAAGAGGCACAGACTTCCAGAGATCCAGCATTTTGGAGACTCGCTCTCAAGACTGCCGGGAGAATCGACAAGGAGAAGCTGCTCCAAAACGATGTAAACAAGCCCTCTGTGCTAACTCTTCACCGTCCTTCCCTCTTTCAGGCCTACATCCGTGCTCAAGGCCAATGCTCGTGGTCTCTGAATGTGCACATCGACTTCATTGATGGAATGTCTCCGATAGATAACACAGAAGAAGTGAAACCGAGTTTGCTCGCGAAGACTATGTGAGTATTCATCGGTCTCATGCATTTTGAATTCGTTTCTCCTTCCAGGGCACATCTTTCGAACAAAGACGGAGACAAGAAACAGCACCAAATATTCGTAGATGATTGCGACTTCCTCTTTGCTTATTACGAAATTTGCGGGACGAAATGAGATCGAGTTCTTTTGATTTTGTTTTGTAATCTCTCATCGTGCCTTTTTTCCACTAAAAAAAAACTATTTTCTCCTATTACCGCGTCTCCTTTTCCTTTCTCGAGGTCATTAACCCTCTTCCGTGTTTGGAATATCTGAACAGCTTCTCTCGTGCGTGAATAATCGAATTACATGCTCACAGATGTTGAGAGCTCTGCGCGGAGCAGCAGATCTCCTCACTTCGGCTCTTTACAAGAATGAGTTGGCGATGAGCAAACGGTATGTTCGCTCATGTTTTGTTTTCAACGAAAAATGGTTTAAGATTCCTGTCGACTCCTGCTCCAGAAGCAGCGAAACAAGCCGAAGCGGAGGAGCCTGTCTCGGAAGAATCGGGAGAGCCGAACAAAGAGCAAGAGCAGCGGCTCTCGCAACCGTACTCTCGTGAAGTCATCCAGAAGCTGAAACTCGACCAATATCCATTGTGAGTTGTCATAGAAACCGCCTCTCACTCAGCTTCTCTCGCAGGTATGTCGAGAGAGAATGGTGGAAAACCGGAAAACGAATGACATTCTGGGCGACTTGGCGTCAGTTGAGAGACGTGAAACGGCGACAGCAGATTCAGGTTCACTTCTTTTTCTTGCGGGAAACTACTACTTATTCCGAAAAAAAAAACTAGGTTTCTTTACTCAACAGAACTCATTTAAAGGTCATAGAATAAGTTAATAGCAAGCTTCATCGTTTTTTTTTTCTGAAAATCTCAAAATCCATCGCGAATTTCGACGATCATCGGAAAAACTAATCACTCTAGGAGGTCGGAGCGGATCGAATGCGCCTGAAAGCGATCAAATTCAACACGATCCTTCCGCAAGCCATCCGAGACGAGGCGGCCGAGAAGATGACTAAAGGACGTCGATATGATCATCCACGTCTCATTCTGAACATGTGCCAGTTCACCGGACGTCAGCGAGGAAAGATCAAGCCGTACCGGCTGAGCAGACATCTCTTCCGTCGATTCGCCGATCGATCTGCCTTGAGTGGAGTCCAGAGGGCCATGTGGTGATTGAATGAAAACTTTCGAAAGTCAATATTTTAGAAGTAGACGGTCTTTGTTTCTTGTTGTTTCTCTCTCCCTTTTTATAAAGTTTTTTTCCGATTCAGTTTTCTCATTTGCCATCGAACCGGTTTCAACCGATTTTTTCTACCTTCAATATTCGTTCATTTTGTTTTGGCGTTATTTTATCAACTTTTTTTCCAGCGAGATGTCAGATGCCGAGGATCTGACGTTGCTATCACTTCCCTCAGAGCTCCTCTGTTACCTGTTCACATATCTTCCACCTCGTCAGTTGATCACTGAGATTCCGCTCGTCTGTCGGAGATTCAACACAATCCTCCAGGAGGACAAGTTTTGGAATGGAAGAATTGTAAGACAGAGATGGATCTCCGAATGATCCAGAGAGATGTTCAAGCCTCACCCTTTCTTGTTGTAGAAGAATGAGCATCTCGTGCGTCTTCCCGACTGCGAAGTGAAGCATCCCGAGCACGTCCCCAAGAAGTCGTTCTACTCGATTCATCGCGAGAAAGAACGGTGGAGAGAGTGGGAGACGCAGACTGTTGTCACGGCTCCGGGGCACTCGGCCACAGTGGACAGCGTGATGTTGTTCCGCGAAAACGAGAAACAGTTCTGTCTATCCGGCTCTCGCGACAGAACAATCCGTCTCTGGAACATAGAAAACGTGCGTCGTGGCGAGAGTTCGGAGGAGAACCCGTGGACAGTGGCCACCGACGAGACGGCGCATCTCGGATGGATCTGGAACATGGCGCGCGACGAAAAGACTCGCAACTTCTACACAACTTCTTGGGATTCGACGGTGAAAAGCTGGAAGATCACAGACGATGGACGTCTTCAGAGCGTCGCATCAGTCAACGTCGGCTCGGCGGCTCAATGCGTTTCGTGTTCCGGAAATGAAAACGAGTTGGTTTGCACGACATTCGCGAAGCGTGTGGCTGTAATTGATTCGCGGAGTTTCGAAGTGGTCGCCGAGCACCGATTACACAAACGGGCTGTGATTGCGTTGGCAGTTCAAGGAGACCGGATCTTTACCAGTGGCGAAGATCGGCTAATGATGATGGTTGACCGGAGGAACATGAGTAAGGCGTTGCTTTTCGAATACTCGCCGACCATCTACAAGTCTTGTCTTTCCTTGCAACGGGATCAGCTACTCACATCGACTTCGGACGGGAAAGTCAAGCTGTACGATGCGACCAACTTCAATGTTCTTCAAACATACACGGTGAGGCGATGAAGAAACTAGCGCCTCATCCTGCCTTCCTAGACAACCAATTCATCCTTTTTTTTCTTGCAGGTTGGAACCTTCACCCGTCAGTCGATTCTCGAGCAGGGCGCTCATCTCGTGATGGCGCGAAGTTTGAAACGGAACTTCAAGTTCAGCGTGAGTCCCTGAATCCCCAGAGATGCCGAAAAAAAGAACGAAACGATTCGATTTGTTATGTTTTTTGGTTGACAAACAGCAAAAAAGAGCTGGCCCCGCAATTTGTGGTTCCGCGAACAAGAAAAGAGAGCAAGCGAACAAAAAGAAAACGAGATTTTCCGTTCTTTCGCTAAAATCGTTTAGAAAATGCAGTTTTCTGGAGCAATCTTATTCCAAAAAAATTCAGTTCGCGAGAGGAAAAAACCTTGTTTGCAGGTGCACAGTCCGGGAATCCGCAGTCAAGTTTGGTGTGTTTCGCACGAGTTGGCAGCCGAGCCTGCTAAATTTGACTATTCTCCTGTTTCTCAGACGCTTGCCATCGGAAACGGCGACAGTTCGATTCTGTTCTGTCTTCCAAGAACTCTGGACGCTGCTCAATGAGCAAAAATTGTAAATAAGCTGTAAATGTTATCACATTTTTCGTTTTAGCTCCCTCCAAGAGTTCCGGAGAGCAGCATTATTTCTCTTCCCAGTTCAGTATTATATGTACTTCTCTCAAGTTTCAAATAAACGATCCCTCTTGTGGTGCGAAAAACACAAGACGCCCGTGGAGGGGTGAATCCTATTACCTTCGGGGCTCGCCGAGCACAATCTCTTCTCGTGTGTTTGCCTTTTGTCTGCGCGTGCTCTCATTTGCAGAGAGTTATGCATGGAACGCTCGGAACGGCTCGCCGGGGGAAAATGCTCCGCGAGCCGCCAGGGCTCAATGTCTGTGAGCTCTCTCTGAAGAAGTTTGAACTCTTGCCGAGCATCTCGGGGCTCGCGGAGCAAGTTATTAACACCAGTTGACAAGTAATCGCAACGCGCTTTTGTTTAGTTTATTATTTAGTCGCACATGCAGATTACTCCAAATTTCGAAGGAGAAAAGCTTTTGTTGATTGTGTGTTTCGCGGATTTGCAAGTGCGGAAATCGAAAACGAAGCGGAGATTATCAGTGGGGCGCACTTGCGGAGCCGGCGGACTCTGAAACACTTTCGAATCCTTTCAAAACGCGTGTTTTTCTTTGAAAAACGCGCCACAAATTCATGTAATTGCCCACTGTCGGAGTGCACTTTGAATAGCTTTTCGAAACTATTTAGGTCGACGAAATCTATTTATTACTTCTTTTTTTGCGGGAGAAGGAGCCAAGAAAAAACACGAATACGAAATGAGAGACGGAGAGAAAAAAAGAGGGGGAATTGGGACGGGAGGGGCAAGTGTTCTTCTGGAAAACGAGTAAGAGTTCCGGAAGCGTCTTTTGTGGGAGGGAGCGAATACGTCGGAGTGGGAAACCGGGGGAAAGAAAGTGGGGGAGGGAATTCCTAGAAGGAAAGGGGAATTGAACCGGGGGGAGAAAGAGCACGGAGAGAACTATGAAGAAGGGCGGGCGTGGGGGGAAACGCGCGCTCCGATCGAGACTCGACGTTTCTAGGTGCAATGACTAGAAACGGTTCTCAATGGAGCGCGCTTGCAGAGAGAGGGGGAATCGAGCTAGAGGAGATAAAATTGCAGAAGAAAGGGGGAAAAGGAGACAATTATGTGCAAACACACGCATTTTCCGATGGTTCGGAGCCTCAGTTGAGACGAGAGGCTCTTCCACGGTGGAAAGTGCCGTCGGCGTACGAGCCGAGCTTCTTCTGCTGAGCACTGCCGCACGCCTCGGAGCACGGAACGACGCCGGTGAGCCAGAAGACGGCGACGGGCTCCGTGCTCGTATCGCGCTTCGACGACGCCTGACGCTTGACTTTTCCCTGACGCAGGCGCTCCTGGTACCACTTTCCGTACTTGCGCGCGCGTCTCTCGAGAACGAAGTAGAACGACCAGCTGAAAGGGAAAAGCCTAATGACGGTTGTAGTCGTGAGAGAAAGAAGCGAGAGTGATGATTGCATCCTTTCACTTACGAGTCGATTTTATGGGTCCACGGACGGAGGTAGGTGCATCCGGCGCGGTCCTCCGGATACTTGAACTTGTCGAGCGTGCAGAATCCGCCCTCCGAGAGTTGGCACGTGAAAGACGACAATCTGCAATCATTTCGATTTCGGAACTTCATTTCTACTAGTTTCCCTCCCCATGTCGGACAAGAAAATCGCCGAGGATCGTGCGCTTTTGAGCCAGCAGGTCGGGTTCTCAATGGAGCGCATTTATCTCGGAAGTCCTTGGTTCAGAACGAGGAATACGCGAAAAGTCTGGCGAAGGACTTGGCGAAGAAGGAAGAGAGAGAGAAGGCGAGAGAAGAGGCGGAGAAGAGGGAGCAGAGAAAGAGAGCGATCCGTGAGTACCGCGAGAAGCTCAAAGAATCTCGGTTCGAGGGACCTCTTCGAGTCCTCGTCCGTTTTCCGAACGGAGCCCGTGCCGTTATCGGCTTCTCGCCGACCGATCGCATCGAGCGACTTTTCGACGCCATCCTCGCGAATCCGGCGTGTCCGGACTTCTTCTCCGTGCGAATGGTGATGCCGCGCGCCGAGATCGACTGCTTTCCCGGCTGGTACCGAGACGTTTTCAACGCGCAAGTCGACGAGGAGAGCCGTCTGGCTCCGGCGACGAAAGCGTCCGAAGACGTCGTCCCGCTGCAGTCGATCATCTCGAACAACTCGATTCTTTTCATAAACATGATACACTAATGTTTGCACTTTCTCATCTTTATGGCCCCAGCAAATACAACACAAAGTGACGAAACGAGGCGAAACTGCATGAAATTCGAAACAAGCCAACGGTTGTTTGTTCTTCCTTTGGTTTCCGTCCCGGTTGGCAGCGTTGCGCAATACCTTCTCGCATGTTGGCACCTCTAGTACGATTCGGGAGACTCTTCTTCCCCGGAAGGATCTGACCGAGAGAAGGGGAAGAGAGAGAGAGAGAGAGAGAGAGAGAGAGAGAGAGAGAGAGAGAGGAGGGGAGTGTGCTTCTTGCGGTGAGTGACACGTTTTACGACACCGTTCTGGCTCCGGGAAGGACACTCGGACACGGCTGACTTACTGATAAAACAGGCTTTTGGCAACATTCACACCGCACTTCCCAAACACTTTTCCTTTTTCGTTGCGGCCGCGCGCGCTTAAGTGATAAAGTGGAGCAGGTGTGATAAGTGCATTTAGGAGGTGTTTAGGCAAAACGAAAAGAGAGGGAAGTAAACAAAATGTACAGTTTGTAGGGAGGGAGAAGAGAGAGGATTGCCTAATGTTTTTAGAGAAACTGCTGACTCATCATCACTGTTCTCTTGTTCTTCTTCGAGGAAATTGAGGAGATAAGAGTGGCCTCGTTTCCTCTTCTTGCGAAACTCACTTGACTCGCGGCTGCAGGAGCTCGAACGAATACTCGATGCATTCGGTGGAATTGAGATCGAAGTCGGCGGACTTGATGAACTGTCTGGGCGAGAAGGCCGAGATGACGTAGCGAGTTCCGTTGAGCTCGACTCGCTCGGGAATCTCGACGTACGTGTTGACGGCCGAAGACGTGCGGATCAGAAGGCAGAGGAGCGGGAGCATCGCGACGATCGCACGCATCCAGACGGGCGGAACCATGTTGAGAGAGCACCGGCCAGAGTCGATGCACACGGACAACTGAGGGACGGAGGGGGCGGGGCTTCGGAGGGCGACACGATGACGGCGCGAACACTGACTCCGCCCACTTTTTGGAAGCGCATAGAGCGAGAGGGCGGCAGACGCAGACGCAAAACAAAGAGTCGAATCGAGATTTTTCGCATTTTTTTTCGGAGAAACATCAGCTGAGAAAAACAGAGATTGTTATTAGAAAAAAATGCCGAGAATGGCTCAGAGAGCAGCCTGAGAGGGAAACAAAGTCCGTTCGTTCTGGAATATGATACCGGTATGAGAAATGAGTGTGACGTGGCGTCACGAGGATGACGTGGCAGTATGAGAGAGTGGTTTTCTTTCGAAATTGAGTGTCTTTTTGAGAATCTAAGACTAAAGTCCATCCACCGGAAGTGGGTGAAAACGCGAAATTGCTTCAGAGCAGGTCGGGCTCTGCGTGAAAACACTCCGGTCGAGACATTCTCGCGGCTCGATATTCCAGAACCCAAGTTTGAAAAGGTCGCCTCGAATTCGCAATGAGCCGCCAGGAAAGCTCCAGTGCTGGAAAATAGTGTTTTTGAATCTGAAAATGCAGTACGCGAGAGTCTCTTCTTCTCGAAAGAAAACTGACAGTTCACAATCACTTTCTGAGCCACAAAAGTGTTGATTCTGGTGCTCCCAGTTTCCTCCCAAAAACTGTTGAAAAGAGCAATCTCACTCGGAATGCGTACTCTCATTTCCGAAATGACCTCGCGACAGGCACTACCAGCCCCCCTTTTTGGACGTTTTTCGTGGGAATCAAAGAGTGCACACTCAACTCATTCTGCTGAACTGAACGACAATAGGAAAGAGAAAGAGAGAGAGAGAGAGAGAAAGAGAGAGAGAGAGAGAGAGAGAGAGAGAGAGAGAGAGAGAGAGAGATTGCTGAGGGACAACCGTAACCGGGTAGGGTCCTCCTTTCGAAAGTCACGAAACGAAAAGAATTTCCCGTCGCTCTTCTCAGCCCCCACATCCAATTGACTTTCCAGAGCGAAAAAACCATTTCGCCTGCTCGAAAAGACATTGGGAATGCGGAATTCAATTCGTTTCTGCTGGATCCATTTGTACCTTGACACTCTCGACGGAAATCGATTCGTTTCGCGAAGATTTCGTCGAATGAGGGGGGCCCAACGAAATCGAAAATGACGCACAATTCATGTTGTTTTCGATATGTTCTTCTTCTTTTCTTCTCGTGATTCATCTTTCTCACTTTTTTAGCGCTGCTGTACAAAAACGGCGTAATTTCTTCAGTTTTGGACAATCATTGAAAGTTTCGCGAATTGATTCAGTTGTTTCGAGAGGTTTCGGGAGCTTCTCCGACCCTTCGAAACTGCGACATTTCGAAATCAGTCAGTTACAGTGGGGAGGCTAAATGAAAGTTCGATGGATTGGATTGGTATCGGTTCCGAAGAGCAGAGTACCGCACGTCTCGATGTTCCACTAACCACTTCGATTTCCAAAGTTCGCAGGAGTACGGTCGGTGGCTGTCCCACAAATTTGCAAATACTCGCGAACAATGATGGTCATTGAAAGAGGGATACAAGTTGAAACACTGCCGCCATTCACATAAGGGCACAGTAATAAAATGCCTTCCCCTTTACATGGGAACTCCCTTTCGAAACCATTCCGACTTTCCAGAGTGTTTTTTCGGAAGCTACGCGACGGAATCAGAAGAAGCAAATCGATGAGATTGCAATCTGAAAAACCTGAATGAAACTTAGAAAGCAATAGGAATTCGTCGTTGCTTGACGATCAATAGAAACTGTTTCGGTTTTCATTTTTTCATTTTCAGCCGATTTTGGACAATAAAAAAGTCAAGAAACATTTTTTTGGTTTTGCGGTTTTCCCTGTTTTCTAACCCGCGTTTGGAATATCTTTTTTCCGCCCAAAAAACAAAAAAAAGCCGAAGAGCTGAACTCTCGCGAACTTTCGAGCTCTGTTGGCTACAGTACTCCTGTATTTTAAAGGCGCGTACCGAAATGTTCTTCCGCTGGTCTCACGACGCGATTAAAACTTTTCGTCGACGCAACAATTCGGGAGTTCGACCGAATTTCGGCCGGTTTTTGAATCCTCTCCGCCTCCACACCTAAATTGTCATCGCCTCGAATCTAGCGATTATTCAGAAGGAACAGTACACTTTACCCCACAAAACTTTGTCATCTTCTCATCATTTTCCCGCAATCTTCTCTTTTCCAGACGAAAATCGTTTCAAAACTCCGTATCAAATCTGATAAAAACTGAACAATTTAAAGGTTCTCAACTAGGTTTTTCGTTCTGAATAGGTTGTTTTCTACTTTTTCACAACAAAATCGGCGAAATCAACCAGCTTTCTCTCTTCTTCCTAGTCCAATTTCAAAAGTTGCAACTGAACTGTGTTGAGTTTAGTGTAAATAGTTTGAAATTAATGAAATCAAAAGTGCGAAGAGAGAGCAGAGATAAAAAGAGAAAGAGAGAGAAAGAGACAATTCGGGAGGCATTGTCTCGAAGTTTGTATGTCTCGGTGGCCATCGAACCGGTCCGCTTTGTGTTTGTTTCTCAAATTCTCCGCGTTCCCGCAAAGTCTCTTTTTCTTTCTTTCTCTCTTTTCCCTTTACCTATATTTTTCACATCATATTTTTTTGAAAGATGGTGTCAGTGTGGCACATTTACATATGAGAAGAAGACGAAGAAGTCTAGACAAATATTGCCCCAACGTCGTTATTCCCCCTCTTCTTCCTGCCCCGTCCGTTACAGCAAAACGTTTTGAATCCAATAAAAAGCTTGGAGCGGAGAGAGAAAATCCTCATTTATTGAGCGAAAACAGAGTGGCAGCGAGAGAAAACGCGAGAAGCTTCACATTCACATCGTCTGCTTCTTCAATCAACCAAAGCGATTTTGTTGTCTTTGCGTGTCGGCGTCTCTCTGAAACACACTCTCTCGCCCCAATTCCTCCCCTTCCAGCACCATTTTCTCGTGAAGTGAAAGAGCACACTTCTGCTCCATCTGCCAGTTATCAGTTATTCTTTCCCGCAGCTCCTTATCGGCTTTCCTCCCTCCTGCTCTCCGTGACTGAAAGCGAGTGTGTGCTGTGTGATGCCCTGATAAGGTCACATATAATATTTCACACTTTTTGCTTTATTGAGCTTCTTCTTCGTGCTCCACGTCATCTGTGCCTCATTTCGTAACGCTGTCTTCTAGAATGGTCCACGGCTCGGTGGGGCCGCCGTCGCGGAAGACGACGGTCTCGAGCACTGTCGGCGGTTCCGGCGCAGGCTCCATCCACCTGCACCATCGCTCGTCAAATAGCGGCTTCTCCTCGACTACAAACAGAGCTACGTTGACTCGGCACAACGAGATGGACTTCGAGAAGATGTTCATGCAAATGGAGAAGGGGCACAAAGTGTGCAAGATCGCCGTGCTCAAAAAGTGGGATCCCGCCTACAAGCAGCTCACGCTGGATCGGAACTCTCGGCAGATATTCCTCACGAAACTCGAAATGTCGGCTGTACGGTGAGTCAGTGTCCTTGCAACGGCGCTCTACGGCACAATTGCAGAAACAAACCGACGATCCTCGACATCCGGCACATTCGGGAAGTGCAGACTCTGAACTACAAGCTGAACACCATTAAAGTGGACGACAAATGGAAGAAAGATCGAGAAATCGCCAACTTCGAGGCGAGAACCATCTTGATTATCTCGTATGGAATGGCTTCGGTGGCTCTCTCCTACTGGATTCTTTTGTGTGAGTTTTGAGACGCTTCGTCTGAATTCAACGTCTTCTGAAAAGTTTTCCAGTCGAAAGCGAGGAGGCGTGCAAAACGTGGTCGCTGGGACTGCACAATCTGATGGTAGAGACGAGGGATCGGGACAGCTCACCGCATCCGTTGCGGATCGAACGATTCCTGCACAAACACTTTCTCAGTCTGATGTCTCCGGCAAACGATGCGTAAGAGTTTCTCTCGAAAAACATGCTGCACTGAGCAATCTTTCCAGAGTGGCTCGAAAGCACATGAAGCCGTTCGTGCAGACGTCCCTCCAGTTCAAAGTGCAATCCAATCAACTGCAGCAAGTCACCGAGGATCAGATGAATTTCGATCAGTTCAGCTACGCAAGTCGTCAGCTGATCCACGTGCCCGAGCTATTCTCCTCACGGTTCGCAGATCTCGCTGACAAGCATGATCGGAAGGGTCTCGTCGTCTCCTTCACCAACTTCCTTCGATTTCTCGACGGAAAACAGTTCGACGAGTTGGCGTCGAATCGAATGAGAGCACTCGACTTCCTCAATCGATACTTCCACCAGGATCAGGCCTGTTACGGGGACCGGAAAGAGCCGGTGATGACTGTGCTCGAGTTCTGCGACTTTCTTTTCTCGCGCGAGAACTCGCTGTGGGATCCGTCGAACGAGAAAGTGACGCATGATATGAGCAGGCCTCTCAGTCATTATTGGATCGCCAGCAGCCATAACACGTGAGTTGTCTACCTTTCAACAGCAAAAAGCAAGAGCTTATCAAAAATCCGTTCAAAACGTAAAACGCTTTCTCGCAGAGCAAGTTTCCACTTTCAGATACCTGACTGGAGACCAACTGCGTTCCGAATCTTCCCTCGATTGCTATGCTCAAGCACTTCTCATGGGATGCCGGTGTATAGAGCGTGAGCTCATTTCAGCCTTCCCCTTTTTCGAACTTTAATTCATTCAGTTGACTGCTGGGACGGTCAGAGGAAGCCTGGCTCGACAGAGTTCTACGACATCGTCATTTATCACGGCTACACGATGACCTCGAAAATCCTGCTGCGCGACGTGCTCCACGTCATTCGCCACTACGCATTCGTCACCAGCGAGTATCCTGTGATTTTGTCGATTGAGGACAACTGCTCAGTTCCTGCTCAGAGGCTGTTGGCTCAGGAGCTCAAAGACATCCTCGGAGACTACCTACTGACGCAGCCGGCGAGCCGAGAAGAGAAACAGCTGCCGTCGCCAGCGGCACTGAAAAAGAAGATCATTGTGAAGCATAAAAAGTTGCCAATTGAATCGGAGGATCTGGCGGCCGTGGTAAAAACAGATGAATGTAAGCGTCGTTCGAGCACAAAAGGCCATTTGAAAATAGGTCATTTTCAGTCCAAGACACGGAAATCATTGCTCGCGAGTGCGTCAAAAAAGGCATCCTCATGGTGAAGAACAACAACAGCCACGAGTGGACATCGCACGTCTTCATCCTCTTCCACGATCGTCTCTGCTACCTGATTCAGACAGCCGATGATTCAACGAACAACACGGATGATACGGTCAGTGTGAGCGGAGACGAAGAGCGGGAAGAGGAGACGCCGTCGGGATTCGGAGTGAAGCCGGAAGAGATGCACGTGACGGAGGAGTGGTTCCACGGAAGATGTGAGCGCGACGAGGCGAAGAAGCGGATTCTGGAGCACAAGGAGAAGGGAAACGGGCTGTTCATGATCAGAGACTCGAATCTGTTCATCGGAGACTTTTCGCTCTCGATTCTCCACGACGGAAAAGTCCATCATGTGAGGATACGATCCAAGATCCAAGACAGTGAGTTGCTCGTTGGAGTGCGTTTCCAATTTCCTTTTGTTTTCAGAAGAGAAAAAGTACTACTTCATGGACAACAAAGTGTGCGACACTCTCTATGAACTGGTATCCTACTACACGCGTCACTACCTGACCACATCCCACTTCAAAATGGTCCTCACCATCCCGTGCCCACAACCTCAGCCGCATCTCAATCAACCCTGGTTCTCTGCGACTGCCGACAAGGAGAAGGCCGAGGAGCTGCTGTCTCTGGTACCTGAAGACGGCGCTTTTCTCATTCGAACCTCCTCTACCGACTCGTCCGTCTTCGTGCTCTCTCTGAAAGTGGACGGTGAATTCTGGCACTACCGATTGAAAAGAGACGGCCGAATCTTCGTTGTGAATCAGAAGGTGTTCGAAAATCTGAATCAGATCGTCGAGTTCTATACGAATCGCGAGTTTGTCCGTGGAATCAGCCTCCGGTTCCCGGTCAACGAGAGAGATATCAGTCATCTGACTGCCGAGCTAGCAGAAGCACGTACTCCCGGATGCTATATGGATCTGAAGGATCTCGATAAGGAAGTGCAGGCCAGGGCGATCCGTCCGTACCGAGGAACTGCCGACGACGAGCTCTCGTTCCCGGCCAACGCGATTATCACGGTGCTGCGGAAGGAGGAGGGCCTGTGGAGGGGCAGGTACGGATCACTGACCGGATGGTTCCCGTCTGCTCACGTGCAGGAGATACTTCCCGAAAAAGTGAACACTTCGGGTGAGTCTTTTCGTTTATTAAGGTGTCATTACGTGGAACGGAGCTACGGTAGATTGACTGGCGCTTCGAAAGATGCCGAGCGTCACTTCTCGATATGGTTTGTGCACAATGAGCATCACAATAGTTGAAATTGCTCCATGGAGGGAAACCGCACAGATTGAAAGATTCGTCAGCCCTGAAGAGTAAAATTGCAATACTTCATTTCAAATGGGTTACCTTGATTGTGAAACTCTAGAGAAATACTCAAAAGGATATAGAGGAAAGGGGTCGCCATTAAAAAAATAGGGATAGTGACCTGAATGCAGACGGCGAGAAAGAGCCTCTTCTGAAGGTTCCGAGTTCTTCTCGAAGTCTGAACTTGGTCTGATCCTCTCAAATGAATCAGTAATCGGATGACGAAGAACAAGATTTGAGACTCAATTATGAAACACGTGGCACTGACGAGGTACTGAGTCAGTCGGACGTCTACAGCCAAAACGAAAAAGTGATCGATGTCGAACTCGCAAGGGAACTTCTGAGAGAGCATCAGAGCAGATGGCTTCTGCTCCGGGATCCAGAACATTGGTGGTATCATGAAGGTCAATACCAGAGTGTAGTTGGCGAGAAAAAAGATCGAACGTTTCGTTTTTCGACGCAGAGTCTCGAACAGGATCTTGTTGTACCGATTCTCGAATATGTGCAATATGGCTATTCCGGTCACTGAAAAAGAATACGTTTGGGCAGGAAATGGCATTGATAGGAAAGCTAGGAGCTAAATAGATTGGTTTTTTTGCATCTTCTCGAGTTCCACTAACTTCCGATACTCGTCATCACCATGTAGATCTGGACGGGTACGCTGACTTTGAGAAGGCCTAGAATCCCGAGAGGTACTCCGGCCATCGAAGGCAGCAGGATGAACGGGGCGACTAGTAGACTGAAGAATATGTCCATCGTGCCACTCCAGAAGTGCAAATTAAACATTGTCACTTTGACGGAGCACATCTCCTTCGGTGTCTTGCACAGAATACAATAACCACCGTAGACATGAATCGGGACTCCGAACACGGAAACAGTGTGAAGGGCGATTCGAAGGAAGTCGGGAGAGTCCAAAAACGAAAGAGAAGAGCAGTTCATTATGAAGGTTTCTTCGAAAAACAGCAAAAACTGAGCTGCGTGTCTTCAAAACTTCCGCATGAAAGAGCACAGATTCCGATCAAACATCTTTTGTTTTTCTTTGCAGAAACGAGCAACTACAACACAATCGAGCTTGCGGGAACGCTGATTGAACGGATTCACGACGCTGACCGCCCGAACGTCATCAGAATATCACAGTCGAATCAGCACTGGATGAACAAACAATACTACTTGCTGGCGGCATCATGTGAGTCTCACAGTTCATCCGAACGATGCAGCGAATACCAAGTGTTTCAGCAGCAGAAGAAGCGGACGGATGGCAGAACAATCTGTTCGAGCTGACTCGATCAGTGAATAACAAAATGAGCATACTGCGGACGAAGGAAAAAGAGAAACGAATCGCAGCGGAGCTGTCAAACCTGGTAGTCTATTGCCAGGCGGTTCCCTTCGACCCCGCTCACATCTACAACGACGCCTTCTATGAAATGTGCTCGTTCGTCGAGGGAAAGCTGGATAAACTCATCGAGAAGGGACTTCTTCCGTTCAACTCGCGGAAGCTGTCCCGAGTGTATCCGAACGGGAGTCGGATAACATCGAACAACTACAGCCCGGTCCCAATGTGGAATGCCGGCTGTCACATGGTCGCCTTGAATTATCAGACGGGCGACAAACCGATGCAATTAAATCAGGGAAAATTTCTGGCAAACGGAAGGTGCGGATACGTTCTGAAGCCGGATTACATGCTCACGGATGACTTCGACCCGGCCAATACGGACAAGTTTTCGACTGCCTACCCGATCCGCTTGAATGTGCAAGTGATCGGAGGACGACATCTGTCGCGACGCGACAAGAACAAGGGAATCTGTTCGCCGTTCGTCGAGATCGAAGTCATCGGAATGCCGTGCGATTCGAAAGTTTACCAGACAAAGACGATCGCCTCGAACGGACTCAATCCCATCTGGAATCAGACATTCACTTTCGAGATTCAGTGCCCCGAAGTGGCTCTGATTCGATTCCACGTGGAAGACGGTGACTTTGTGGGGCCAAAGACGGATCCATTCATAGGGCAAGCAGTGTTTCCGATCGATTCGATTCGATGCGGATTCCGATCCGTACCGCTCAAAAACCAGTACAGCGAAGAGCTGGAACTGTCGTCGCTTCTCGTGGATGTTCAAATGTGCTCCAGAGAAGGAACCCAGTTGATTCGTTCGTCTTCACACTTCCTACAGGTTTGTTTCTCGTATCTAGGAACGATCAAGCCATTAGTTTCAGGCAAGTCGTCTCGCTGCCGTGTTTGCGCATCGCAAAATCACGAACGGAGACAGCATTCCCCGAGAGATGGCTCCGAGACTCCGAGGATCCGCCACAGACAGATCTTTGGACTCACCAACAGCTTCCGAATCGAAAGCATCGCTTCTCGGAAGTCAGCAAAGGGGAAGTCAGGACTCGACAGGAAGCGGAGCCGAGTGAGTCACGTTTCAATCGACTCTTCTCAACGTACACTTTCAGAACCGCCTCAATCGCCTCAGGAACAGTCGGCTCCCGAGACGGAAAGAAGAAACAAAACTGGCTGAAGAAGTTCTCGTTCGGCAAATCCTCAAAGTCCTGATCCACTAGTCCCCTTCGATTCCCTTCTAGTTTTCTCACTTTTCATGTCATTCCGCATCCATTTCCGTTCACTCTCTCAAGTTCAAAACGTCTTCTCACATCGTTCCTCTCCTCTTTTCATCCCGGATTCTGCTTTAACGTCTTCTTGTGATATTTCTTTCTGTTTTCAATGGTTTTCTGAAATCTGTTCTCTTTTCATAATAAAATAGAGTTTTTGAATCTTGAAGGCCCTTCGAAAAGAAAAGTCATTATCAGGCTATAGAAGAACGAGGATCCCATTCAAAGTTTCGATTGGCAAAGCTCATTTCAATCTCGATGCCACATTTGATTAATCTGATGAATGTGCTCATCTTGCGTCTGTTTCGCGCTCGTGATGTCGAAGATCTTGCGAGCTCGACCGGCTTTCGTGGCTCGTATCCGGAAGATGAGAATGAGTGGAAGAAGTAGAGCACTGTAGGGGAGCGTCTGGAAAAGAGCAAGAATGGAGGGGAAGAGTTACGAGGAAGAGCTCACGTAGACCCACACGATGAGGGAAGTGAACGTCGACTGCTGCATGCTCGCTCGGTAGCAACGGAGCAGCAGCACGCCCAGCGTGTACACGAACAGAGTGAAAAACTGAGACACGGAGAGCACGCACACCGTGTGCGTCGAGTCGATCGTCTCGCGTTTCTGGAAGCGCTCGCGCACTTTGTACCGCGTCCTGAACGTCTCTTTCTGTCTTTTTGCGACACTTCAAACGGCTCGACTCACTCGTACTCGAGTCGTTTGTTGTAGTACATGACTGACGTCGAGGTGAGTAGATTGAAGAGAGTCAGGATGAGGCACAGGAAAAGGAATCGGTTCGCCCGATGCGCACTGTGGCCGGGAGGCACGAAACAGGAGAGGACGACGCCGTCGAGAGGATCGTCCCAGAGAATGAGGCGGTAGGAGGAGGCACTGCAGATGAGCACCACGATCGACACGGAGACGCCCGTCACTCGGCTGACGAACGTCGTGTAGTGGCGGTAGAAGGTGGCGAACGCTCTGAAATCGGACAACTGCCCATCTTTTCGGAAAGAGGGAGAGAGAGTGGACAATGAAGAGAATCAGACGTTTCTTTGCGTCTCTTCGACGGGGACACTCTTTCGTAGGAAGTGCAGTAGAGCGCATCTGCGAAACGAAGCCACTAAACTATAAATCGGAGACGCTGTCTGACCCGATTTCGGCGGTTCTCCGAATTCCAGAAAGATTGTCTGATTGGTGAATAGAAACCCCTGGTGGGCCGCCTGACGGTGTTCTCAGAGATCGCTCAAAGTGGCGGTTACTCACTATTTTATAGAATTTGTGAAGAGTTCAAAGATCATCGAATTCCGAACACCCTCACAGATTTTCCGAAGAATTCTGTTTTTGGAGTTCGTTCTCAGGTTCTGCACGACGGTTTCCTATTGTGTGTTTTCAGAAACGCGATGGAATGTTCGAGTCGGTGGGAAAGCGAACCTTTCGATGAGGAGGCCCGTTTGGGCGAACACCATGCCGCTGATTCCCGTGAAGAGGACGTTCGAGTAGGGAACACAGTCCTGCTCGGTCTGCAGCCATTCGCACGGCTCCGCTTCGAGGAAGAAGCCCTTGTAGAGCATGACGACCTGACACAGACCTCCTGATTTCTGGCCTCTTCCCGAGACACTTACCGCTTCGATGGCATAGGCAATTTGGTGGATGTTGGCGTAGACGATGTTGAAGAACAGAATGATTCTCGTGGAAGATTGGAATATCGACTTTTTGTGAATCAAATGGATCGCGACGATCGAGACGAGAAACGTGGCAGTGATGGAAGTGAGCGCGCAGACGGCCGATATCCGATAGTTGGTGCTCGTCAACTGGAGCAAGTCCGCTTCCGAAGCACACAACGAAATGTTCGACATTCTGAGTTCTGGAGAAGGAGGAGAATGGGAAGAGAGAAGGAAAACCGAGAAGTGAGAGGAACGGAGGTCTTGGGAAGCCAAGTGCTTCGGAAAACAGAAAAGGAAAAGAAAGAAAACAAACGAGTTCTGTCCCACGTGGCAATGTTAGTAACGAGAGAGAGAGTGGCTCCGCTGAGCCGCTGAGCTGACCTACGATCACAAAGGCGATTCCATTTTCTGGTTTCCCAGAAAACACAGAAAACACAATGAGCTCGAGCTCCATGACAAATCATAAAGAGCTCTTGGCTTCTGCCCATGTTTTCGGCACAATAACTGAATACCTGCACTTTCTAGACGCACTCTCTGCGATTCCAGCTACTCTCGTAACAAAAAACTACAGAAAGTATCAATTTCGGAACTCTTCCCAGAACAGCGAAATGGCTTTGTGATAGTCCTGTAAACGAACCGAGTCGTCGTATTGGAAGAACCAGACACAACGTGAATAATGAAAAACAAAACGAGAAACGTAGGCGAAAACATTCGATCTTTTGATAACAATGAGTCAAAGAGGGTGAATCTTTTCGAAATTCCGAAAACATCCAGATGCTTCATTATTAGCAAACTGATGTATTTTTTCACATAATATCCTGGAAACTGAAAGCTCAAGAACTTTCAATTAGCTCCACATTCTGTTTATTTCCTTAATATGGTCCTCTTGTGTTTGCTTCGTGTGCGTGATTTCCATTATGATGTTGACGCGATTTGTGCGAGTTGAGCGGATTCGGTAGGTTAGAAGGAGCGGGAAGAGCATTGCGACGAATGGAACAGTCTGAAGAAGAAGCAAAACCAGTTTGGAGGAATGGGGGATCGAACCCCAGACTTCTCGCATGCAAAGCGAGCGCTCTACCACTGAGCTATACCCCCACAAAAAAACGTGTCGGAACAAAATATGACCATTTTGTTGTAAAAAATTTTGCCTAGGTCGCCACAATAGGGTTCAGGTCGGCGAAAAACATCCGTCAGTCAGATATCGCACGGCAGCTGATTACCACCGCATGCGAATAGGTGAGAAAAGAACCATAATCGGCCGATATCGGGACACGGCGTCTGCTTCTCGCACCCTTCGCGCACTCTTCTTCCCTTTGAATGAGGTGTCACAAAGAACTCGACGCAACTCACATAGAGCCAAACAATGCAAAAGTAGAACGTTTCAGATGAAACAAATCGACGGACGTTTCTCATGATGAGAATGCCGAAGGTGTAGATCAGCATGGCGACGAACTGGGCCAGAGTCAGAAAACAAATGGTTCTCGTCGAATCGATGCATTCTCGTTTTCGGAAACGGACACCCACCAGGAAACGGGTTCTGAAAAACAGTGTGAGCACCGAAGAGCACATTTTCTTTAACTCACTTGTACTCGAGTTTCTTGTTATAGTTACTGATATAGAGAGAGAAAGCGGCATTGGAAAGGCAAAGACAGGTGCAGACGATGAAGTATCGATTGGCACGGAGGGAGCTCTGCTCTGGGAGCATAAAGCATCCCAACAGGTGCCCTTCGAGGGGGTCGTCCCAGAGCAGCAGTCTTCCGGTGCAAGCACTGCCCAACAGAACCACCGCCGAGATCGAGAAGCCCACGAGTCGGCCGTTTCTCTTCGTGTAGTTGCTCGAGAACGTGGCGAATGCTCTCTCGAGCATCAATCCGGTCTGACTGTAGATCATGCCAGTGATTCCGGACACGATAACCTCCAGATAAGGAGCACATTCTGCTTCTGACACCAGAAGCTCGCACGTTTCGTCGCGTACGAAAAAACTTTTGTAGAGGAGGACAACCGCCTCGAAATTGATGGAGATTCGCGTAGAGGATCACTTGGAGCAGTAGGATTTTCGTGGAGAGCTCGAAAATTGACTTGGTAACAATCACTCGGACTGCGAAAAATGAGGAGAAGAAGGTGATGAGGATAGCCAGAAGGTCCACGAGTTGGGAGATAATGAAGTTGAGACTGCCGAGACGGTCGAGTTCTTCGCGAGAGGCACAACTCGAATTGGACATGCCGGGACGGCGGAAATCAGGCTCGGAGTGACACAAAATTAGATTGGCAGGGGGGAATGAGGTGAACACGTGGAAATGGAAAACAAGAGGCGGGCGGGCAGTCTGCTACCTGGAACTGGCACTTTCAGGCTGCTCAGTGAGCATTTAACGAGACGGAAATGAGAACGAAAATAAGGGGGACCTCTCGGGAAAAGGCATCTCTCATGGGTATCTTTTGTTGCAGAACGAATTGAGATGGAATCTGTCTGAATAACTGAATCTTATCGAATAACGTTCATGTATCTCTGCGGAAACATTTATCCATGACAAGCCATCGACACCCCCTTCGTCAGACTGTATCGATCGTTTCCGAAGACTTTGGCCTCGAACTGGATGTCCGCATAGGAAACCGGATCCTGGTCGTTGTAGTGGAGCACGAAGAAGAGCACGTCGTCCACGAACTGAGCATCTCGAATCGACCACTGAAAACGAAAATGAAATGGGAGATTCAGGCGTTGTTGCTTCTCACGTCGACAGAAATTGCGAGCGGAGGGGCTGCCAGCTTCTCCAGACCGCTCAAGAATTGATCTGAAAACGGACGGAGATGTCACGAACTTGCGGGAAACTTGGAGCCTACCGTAGTTCAGGACACTTTGACAAGAGTTGTAGGTGAAGTCGTGCGAAACGAACGATTGCAGCGACTCGATTTGATTCAACTCGAGCGCGTTTTTGAGAAGAGACGTGAGTCGATTGGCTTCTGACGTGGCATCAGAAGAAGCCACGTGGCCGACGAGAAATGGAAGAAGGAGGAAGACGAGAGGATGCATTCGGACGAAGAAGCGAATGCGAACGGGCAGCTGCCTTTTTGAAGGGCGTCTGATAATCGAATCAGATGGGGGAGACCATGGGAAATGGGAGAAAAAAGGAAGACACTTTTCCCATTCTGAACAATACGAGAAACTCGATAGGTAGAGAGAGAGAGAGAGAGAGAGAGAGAGAGAGAGAGAGGTGTTTTATTCTCGAAAAACAGGAACCCATATTCTCGAGAAGACCCAGTTATTATCGCCAGAGCGCTTTCAGCTCGTCCATCCGACTATCCTGATTCTCTTTGTGGCTCGTGATGTGATGGATAGTCCTCTGACGACGACGTCTGACATACTTGATGCAAAAGATGATCAAGAGTGGCAGGGTTACGGTGGCATACGAGAGCGCCTGAAAGGGGAGCAGTCAGAGCGTGCGAGACGAGATTGCTCACATAGACCCAGATGATGAGATTGTTGTACAAGTAGACGGGAATCTGGTCTCTCGCCTGCCGGAACAGCCAGCTGCCGCCCGCGTAGATGCCGAGCGCGCTGATCTGGGCGATCACGAGCACCGAGATGCTCTTCGAGGTCATCATCGCCTCGCTCCTCTGGTACTGGAACTGCACGTCGAACCTGGTCCTGTACGAGGGGGCATTGGAATCGAGCGACAAGTACTGGTCAATGATCAAAGCGGAGGAGATGTCAGCCTTTAAGTCCAGCCTATAGGGTTACGGTAAATCGGAATCGATTGCGAAATGAGATAGAGCACCAAAAGAAAGGCGGGTTGCAGAAAGAATGAAAGGAAAGTGGGTCACGAATCACGAAGCGAAATCTGATTGGGGTAGCATGGAAACGGTGGTTAGTCGTTCGAAGTGTGGCCGGGGGACTCGAAAGTTTTCTAGTCCCTCCGAGTCACGGTCTTTGGTTAGTCACACGATCACAACATCCACAAAACGAGCCTTTTCGAGTGCAATTTGTTAATGTGAAGAAGACCGATGTTGACGAGCAGATTGAGAATTGTGAGGAAAAGACTGCTGATGAGGAAGTTGTTGGCTCGCGAGGCGGCTTGTTTCTTGAAGAACTGACAGCTCGGCAGATAGTCCTTCTCGCTTTCATCGAGCGGAAGCACCACGAACTGGATGACAAAGTTGAAGCAGACCTGAAGGGAACTCTCTCTCTCTCTCGGAAAAGGGAAACGATCGAACGAACCATGAGGACGGCCAGAATGACACCCGGAACGTACTGTTTCCTGTAGTAGAGCTGCGGGAAGAAAGTGGCCAGAAGGCTGCAAAGATGTGTCATCGGAAGAGCGGCAGTTGGGCCAGTTACCCGTCGAGAGTCAGCGCGGAGTGGATGTAGATGAGGCCGCTGATTCCGAACAGGAGCACCCTTCCGACGAGCATGCAGTCGTCCGAATCGAAGAAGATGTTACACGGATCGTCGGCGTAGTAGAAGCTGCGGTACATGAGAGACCACTGGAAGCCGGTGAGGAGGGAAGGCTGTCATTTGGAGGACTCACTTGCAAACACACGTGCGCCAAGTCGTGAATCACAGCGAACACGAGCGACAAATAAAGAAGTATCGTGGTGGACTCGTTGAAAATCGGATGCTTCCGCATATACTTGATGCAGTAGGCAATGCCGACGAACGTTCCGATCGAGAGACATGTGCAGTAGATAACGTTGAAGCGGAGGAGCCACGACGTCTGGAGGATCACCTGGTCGGGAGAGGCGCGGAACGGACACGTCGGATCGTCGGAGAGGTTCACTACGCTCATTCTGAAACCACCGACGAATGAGACGAATCGTACGGGAAAGTTTTGAACTCCATCGAACGTCTTCTATTTTTATCTTCCTGGAAATGGGAATGAAAAAGTGGGTTCCCATGAATTGAAATCGGCATTCTCACGAGTGTAAACCCGTGACGAATCGACGAAACAAAAAGAATTTGGCGTAGGAACCAAAAAGAGCCCGCCCAATTGCGTTGGAGGAGGAGGAGGTGAGGCCATCAAATTCGAATGGGCTCTTCTGACGTTTCGGGCTCAGAGCACACCGAGCAAACCTCTCCTTCGGTGAAAACAAGCAGAAAAAGAAGAAGAAGAGTAAGAAGTTGTGGTGGTGCGGGTGGAAGCAAAAATGACATCTACGATCAGATTTGTTGTGGGTTTCCGAAGCTTTTTTGCTACGAGAGTGGGAGTAAACAGAGGAAAACGAGAAGAAATTCGGAAAGAAGGAAGAAACACAGGTGGTCGTCGAGATCACCTGCCGAGAAAAGGCACGAAACGCGAGAAAGCGAGAAGCAGAGAAACTTCTTCTGGAGGCGATGACGTCACTCGAGAAGCCAGGTGTTCCCAACACGTAGTTTCCTTCTTGACTTTCCGATCTTTCCGAATCGGAAAGGTCACAGCGGTTTCGCTGTTTCGGACAAACAACTCGAAGAATGAGGAAGTGAGACGGCTCGGAATGCTCGTCGAGACGATTCCCAAACCGACACGGACCGGGACTTCACTTTTGCCAGTCGAAATCGTCCGGGCCTTTGTCGTTCTGGCCAGGTTTTCGGGTCTAACTCGAGAGGTATCTAACCAGAACCAGATCAATCGGACAGAGGGCACCAGCACCTTCGTTTTCGTTTCGAAACCGTGGAAAACTTAATATTCCCGGAAAACTTATCAGCGTACGCGGTTTGGAAAGAGTTGGCGGATTCACAGTTTTGGATTGGTTTTTGATCTCGGCCGACGCAAAACCTTCTGATTAAATAGCAAAAACAGCTGGAAACTCTCTCCTGGTGGCTACAAGCTTTCAGGAAAAGAACTACGGATACAAGATGAAAGTGGAAGAAAAGGATGGAGAAACTCACAATTAGGTCAGGTCACATACACTTTTCATTTTCGCCGACGTGATAGTAACACGCAGTCAGAGAATCCACAAAGGAAAATCAACTGGAACGGAACCCCCATTCTACCCAAACTGATATTTCAATCAGGAAAAGGAGCTCGAAGTGTTCGAGTGCGAGTCCAGACAGCATCAAAATGAATGCGTCGGACAAACATGTCTGGGGACGTCTCGAGTTCGAAAGACAATTTCCCGTCATTTTCGCGTTTTCAGACGCTCTCCGAAGACATCACACATCAGAGGCCCCAGTTCAGACTGCAAATGGATTCCGTGACTTTTTGCCAGTGTACAATTGCTTATTTATACTTGTAGAACACCGGAATCCAATAAAAGTGGACAAGGGAGCTCATTTCTTCGGCGGCGGACTTGTTTTCGGGAAGAAAAAAGAGGTGGTCAAAGAGAACTCGGCCGTTTTGGATGTATATCGTTCGAAACGCCCGGCAGACATGTCCTCCGCAGAACATTCCGATGATATCATTTTCTGAGAATCGGCCGACACGGAGAATCCATAAAATCCGAGAGGAAGGGTCAAAAGATTAACATTTGCGAAAAGGTTGTGGGAGAGGGGAGACACTTTTTCGGGAAACAAAACGAGTTGCTGGAAGCGGGTTTCCAATCAACTTTTATATGCGCGAGCACGGGAAACAATTAAACGGGACATAACAGACGGGTGAAATTGAAACATGCGGGGGGAATCGATCTGTTGGAAAAGAAATTGACGGCTTAATTGACGGCTTCGAATGTTTTCATAACTTGATGTGAGCACAGAGCTCGCGGAGCCGGAGGACAGGAGTGAGGGAAGAGCTCTTCTGAGGATGAGGCCAAGGAACGAGGGAGAAAGTGCAGGTGCAAAGTGTAATCACGGGGGAGGTAGGAATGTTTGCATGAAGCTCTGCCTTTTGATCGCGTTTCTCGCCTTCGACGGTGTCGCCCGGCGTCTGAAATTCAATTAGAAAGTGTGAGGTTTCCGGCAAAACGAGAAAGTTTCTCGAAATAGGATTAAAGGTCTGCTATTGGTTGCTGAAAGAGAACTGATCTTTTCAACTCAGACCGCGAGTCTCGAAACGTGGCATTCGGCAGTTGATGCTCCACGACTCACCATTTTCTGCTCTCTTGTGCCGCCTCCCAGATGCTCTTCAGATCCTCCATCCGACCCTCCAACGATTCTCCCTTGTTCGCCGCCTTGATCTTCTCTATTTTCATCTGTCTCTGGTGCGAAATCCAGCGAGTGCAATAGATAACACTGATCGGAAGGCAGAGCGCCGCGTAGGGGACAGTCTGGAATCGGGGATGGAATGAAAGATTGCGGAGGAGATGCTCACATAGATGCAGAGGACGGCATTGCTGAAATACTCGACAGGGATGGAATTCTGGAGAAAGAAGAGGAGATAGCTGCCGGAGACGTAGAACATCATCGTGACGAATTGGAAGACGGAGACGACGCAGACCGCCAGCGACGAGTTCTTGCTCTCCCTCTGAGACAGCCTCACCGCCAGATCATAGTTCTGGTCTTTCGGATTTCGGAGCGATCTGATTATGATCAGATTCGTGACGAAACAGAGAACGGCCAACCCGAGATACAAGGCCAGAGCGTAGCTGGAATCAGAAGGAGAAGTTCGGAAGGCTGGAAGAAGGGCCACTCACAGAACTCGCTCCAACGGGATATTCCTCTGCATGAGACACGTGGTCAGACGGTACTCGGACGGCCCCTCCGAGTAGCTGTACACATTCGTGCCGAGAGCCAGAGCCATCACTAGCACATTGAACATGTACCCTTGGTATTTCATTGGTTTGTAAGTGTCAACTATCGAGAGTACTCTGTCAAGAAGCCTGATGGAAGGAAATGATGAGAGGGAACCTGAAGTGAGAACAATACCTGTCTAGAGTGAGCGCCCCTTGCACGAACATCATGCACATCTTCGCACAGCCGGTTATCCACGTCAGAGGGTAGCACTCGAGACCCGTGAATAGGATAAGGCACGGGTCGTTCGAGTAGAAGACCGAGCGGTACAGGGACCAAGACTGCAATACAAACAAGAGATCGAGAGATCTTCGAGAACCGCCGGAATATCGGCTTGAAGTAGGTCATTGAAAACCTGATGCTCAGTCTAAGACTTTTCCTTAAAATGGACAGAACCATCATCTTCATCTTTATTTTCCCCTTGATCTTGGAGTTTATGAAACTCACTTTTCCCAATATTCTGCTGATCTATGAATAACAAGTCCAAGGAAAATAGGATTGGTTTACCAGACAATTAGCCGCCACCCCTCGAGAGATGACTCAGTGTGTGTCACACTTTCTGCCCTCAGAGCAGGTGCACCCACCTGAAGGACGCCGTAGACGATAGAGTGAAAGACTGCGTAGAAGATGCTCATGAACAGGAGCTGACGAGTTGACTCGTGGAAGACGTTTCGGCGGAACAAGCAGAGAATGGCCTAGAAGAAACATGCACAAAACAGAACGGACGGGAAATGAGCTCACCCAAGCGGAGAGGCCGACGGTGAGCAAGCACACGGCGATTTGAAAGACAGCATTGGACCTGTAGAACAAGGAGACTCGGGAAGCGACGACGAGCTCGGAAGCGCACTCCATCGCTAGTGATGACATCCGACGGCACGGCTGATCAGAAGAGGCAGTTACTCATCCTCCCAGACTCGCGAAAACAGAATGAGAATGGAAGTGGCTCTCGGTTTACACAGAGAAGAGGAGAGAGAGAGAGAGAGAGAGAGAGAGAGAGAGAGAGAGAGAGAGAGAAAGAGAGAGAGAGACGGAAAGTCCTTGGGGACCCGAACACGTTTGGATTCCTGGTCTTTTCGCGTTCGAACTGCCGTACGCATCCGATGGTAACAGTTATAATGAGCGAGAGAAAACGAAATGACCAGAGATGCTCGTACTATTTCCGGTAAACATAGATGCAGTTACAGAAGTCACTGGTCGCTTAGCGGTTATTTTTGTAATTTGTACGTCGGGAGACCTACGTTATCGTGTTTTTTTTCTGCGAAAGTTTGGAGAGAACGAAACTAGAAGACAAACTAGAAATCAGAAGACACGTCTGACTTGCTCCAACAAACTGTTCCTCTCAATTGGCACAGTGCCAGCGTTTTTGATGATTTAGACGGAAGCGCAATTGCCTAAAAGTCAGGAGATCAAGAATTCGAAGAGCCTCCATAGATCAGGAAGACTTTCGAGCGTGCGCAAGAGCACAGCTATCTTCAAAACGAGACAGCCATGTTTTCAGCGTGTCTCTCTCTTCCTCTTATTGTTTTTCATCATTCTATTATTGCTTCAGATTGTAATTGAAAGCGACGAGATCATACACTTCATTGCCTACACAAATGAGGGAGCTAGTTGGACGAAGGAACCTTCCAGACGGTGTACAGCTGACTGAAGTAGCTCTCCTGGGTCGCCGACTCGCTCCTCACGTTCTCGATTCGCTTCTTGCGTTTTGTGCCGACCCAGTGGATGAAGGCGGTCAACTGAAGCGGCACGAGCAACGTGGAATAGGGTGTCGTCTGGAATCAAGAAGACGTTCGGAGAGCTGCTCCAGAGAGAGAGAGAAAGAGAGAGAGAGGGAACTCACGTAGAACCAACGGAGCAAGTTGGCATTGCCCAGCTCGGGGTCTTGAAGCGACATTCTGGAGAGCACGTACATACTGATGGTGTAGGTGGAAGTGACGAACATTTGGATCAGAGAGTTCAGAGAGACGGCCAGCAGCGAGTAGTGCTGTTCGACGCTCAGGTACTTCGACTTGAGGTCGTACTCCTTCTTCTGGCGATCGTTCCACGTGTATCCCATCATGCAGAAGTCGAGAACCGAACAACCGATCGCTAGCACCGTGTATGACGTTAGATTGGTGCTGGAAGGGCATGGATGTCTGCGATTATATCTGCCAACCTACGAGCAGAGGTTGATGGTGATGTCGGTCTCTCTGAAGCAACTCGTCGTCACGACTCCCGGATGCGGACCATTCAGGTGCAGACAATAGCCGAGAGTGAACGAGAGAACCACCTGAAAAAGAGGGAGCGAATCGACGGGAAACGATGAGGGACTGACTGCCAGAATGTTGAGTGCTTCGCCACGAACCGACGGGTAGCAGTGGGAGCAGCGGCGGAAGAGAATCACGAGTATTCTGGAAGAATGCAAGTGCGCCCTGTTGGACTCGTTCTTGGTGACTCACCGATCGACATTCAAAGCGATCTCGATGGCGATGTAGAGGAATCGGACGCAGGAGTTGATGACGTGCTGGAAGAAGCACTCCTCGCTCGTGAACATGATCGCCGTCGCGTTGTTCGGGAAGACGAACGAGCGGTACAGGGACCACGATTCGATGACAGTGTAGGAGAGGTTGTGGACGTTGCCATAGGTGATGCTGGCCACGAGAAGATGGGTGATGGACCGGCTGAAGATCTGCTTCGTGACCAACTGGTAGATGGTCTGGAATTCAGAAGCGATGACGGTGGGTAACACCATGAAGACTCACGTAAACCGAGAAAAACAGAGCGAGCAACGAGACGAAGTCGATGTAGAAGACGTAGACGCGAAACGACGTGGCAGCCCGAAGACGGAGGATGTAGTCGATGGAAGTGTGGACGGGGTCGAAGGCAGTGTCCGAGTAGTCCTCCATGCTGGAGCAAGTTGCTCTGAAATGAGCAGTTAGGGAGAGTGATCAAAGCGAGATCAACGAGGTTAAGAGCCATCTCCCATGGGAAGCAGAAACCACATCTTTGCATATTCACGTAGGGATTTCCAAAGCTCATTCAGTTCGAAAACGGGGACTTTGAGCTGTATTCATTTGAGTTTGTTCAAGATCAAATGAGATCAAATCGAAAGAAAAGAGAATGCGAAACTCGAAAAGAAACAAGCCAATCTGGCGGAAGTTGACGCCCACAACCAATTCTTGTTATCGCGAATAAACCTTTTGCGTTTCGGAAGAAAAAGGTGTGGAGCTCGAGCCCAGAGCCAACCCCGGAATTAAAAACGAAATTACCGAGTGGCCGTGTCCATTTATTATGCGGCCGAGAGCTGCTCTTTCCACGTCTACGTCTGAATCTGAAGTCTGAAAACTGCGAAGCTCTGTTTTGATTCCAAGTTCTGCGAAGGAGGCGTTCGGTGCGAAAAGCGGGGGCCTAATGAAGGGGAAAAAAGGCAAGTCGACATTGGCGAATCGAAGCGGGACTACGTCGATTCCAGCAATTCCGGGAGCCGAAATACACTCTGATTCGATTTCCCGCGTGTTTTTTCTTCGCTCCAGGACTTTTTCTTCTCACGAGACGATCGGAAATCGTACGAGAGAAATGCTCGTGAAGAGTGACGATTCAAGTTTTATTCCAGTAAACGCCGAGCTGCTGAAAGTGATCGGTTGGTCCCGAATCGTGTTTCATCAGCGATTTGATGTCGCATTTCCGACGACGTTTGATCCAGAAGACGTAGAAGAGCACTGCCGATGGTGAGATGATCGCGTTGAACGGACCCGTCTGGAAATGAGCATTTTCAGAGTCTTCGAAGGGCTTCCGATCCCATTCAACCCTACGAGCCCTAAATTATAATTCTGTGCAGTATGTATTCCGATCTCAGTCGGACATATCAATAACAGCAATTAGGATCAGAAAGATCTGAGCCAGAGATCAAAAGGGTCGCAACTGTGCTCCACCGCAAAAAGGACACTTTTGGCATATTGCCAGTATTCTCAACTCCCGCGTGGTAATCGCATTTTCGGCAAAACATACGTAGAGCCAGCCGATGATGTTCGTGTCTTGGTCGCTCGGATTCCGCTCGGCGAAATGAGAGAAAACGGTTAGCAGAAGGTCGTATAACGAGAAAGTTGCGAGCTGAAGAAGGCCGATTATCGCGACGGCTATCGTCGAAATCATTGACTCTTTTCTCATGTATTGAGATGCCACGTCATATGTTTTTCTGAAAGTTGTTGCATTTCCGAGGGTGTGTGTGAGAGAAAAAGAGAGATTTACTTTTTCTGAGTTAGTTTGACATAGACGATGAGGAGTAGAGAACAGAGAATCGAAACGGAACAGATGACAATGTACGGGATGATGTGTTCTCTGAAAGAAACGACGTGTGAGGCGACATGGCGACAGGTTTCAAATAGCTGCGTTGAGGTAGCCGGGGGGTGAGAATCATTATAGTGTTTTGTCTCTGTCTCTGATTTTCATCGATTTTGTGGGGGTATAGCTCAGTGGTAGAGCGCTCCCTTAGCATGGGAGAGGGCTGGGGTTCAATTCCCCATACCTCCAGAAACGTTTTTCCCTCCTCACTCACGTGTACAACTCGATAATTACATCGGACTCTCGGAAGCAACTCGTAGTTTTCATCTCTGCGAGCGGCCCTCTCCAGTGTTCAGTGATCGTGAAGATGCCACTACTGATTAGCTTCAGATAATGTTATTGCGAGAGAGTTCTTTATTTTCGTGTAGTTAATTCTCACCGTTGTTGCACTGAGCACGACCGCGTACTTTGCTCTGGAGTACTTTCCAGCGTTGATAGTTACCGATATTCGATTTGTGATCAGAGCGAATTGGATGAACAGAGTGACTGTTTTGGTGTACTCATTCGCCACATGATGAGGCCAACATTCTTCACTTCCGAACATGACGTCATCGACTGAGCTGCTCCAGAAAACCGATCGATAAAGCGACCAATTCTGGAGATATACATACGAAAAGTTGTGAATGTTCACGACGATAAAGTCGAAAATAAGCAGATAGTTGGTGGACGCGTTGAAGATTTTCTTCGAATGCAACTGATAAATAGCCTGAGTTCAGAGAATGCGCTCAGGAAAATCGAGTGATCGTTACGAGAAAAGAAGTTCCGAGTGCGACGAAAAACAAGACGTCGATGAAATAGACACTGTCGCGGAAGACGGAAGACGTCCGAATCGAGAGGAGAGAGGCGTCTGAACGAGTTGCCATGCTGCAAATCTGAAAATGCGAGCGATTCGGCTTCGTCGAGTGTTCAGAAGCGGGAACCGGATGAGAAGGGAAAATGTATTGTTGAAGTGAGTGATCAATCACATTCAGGATGAGAGATAGAGAGAGAAATGTTTGGATGAATTGAAGAAGAAGAACAGACACTCGACGACACCAAAGAAACAGAATTCGAAATGGCATTCGTGCTAAAGAGCAGCTGGAACTTGAATACTTTCAGTTTTACATCATTCGTCGAAACAGAGCTCATTTGATTCGATAAAGGTTGCTTTTCGGAGGAGCTAGAAATCACGAAAGGAGCAGAAATCGGAAGTTTTCAGACAATGCGAATCTTTTCAGCACACATTTTAGCACATGGTCTACCGGAGAGAAGAGAATCAAAAACCTTCAGAAGCAGAGAAGAAGAAGAAGAAGCGAAAAGAAAAGGAGCGCACATTTGGTTGATAACAAGAAAAACGCGGAAAACAGAAGGATAAGAAGGAGCGAGAAGTAATTATTTCGTTTCAGAAGTTGTCTAGAACGCTTCTAGAAGCGTTTGATATTCGGGTTGTTCCACGAATTGACGAGGTCCTTGAAGTGGGCGTCCTGGTCGTAGTTCTGCTCGGTCGTCTTCAGAACCGCGATCTTGTTGTTCTTCTTGATGGTCAACCCCATGTAAGAGAGCAGAATCGAGCAGGGCAGAGCGAGTCCGGCGAGCGGAAAAGTCTGAAAAGCTGTTTTGAGAAGCGGATTGAGAAGGCGACGGACATAGCACCAGAGGGCGTCGTTCGTGCCGAGAAGAAGGCCGTTGACGTCGGATTTCGTTCCGAGGACGACGATGAGTCCGATGATGTAGACGGTGTAGAGGAGCGTCTGGACGAACGAGATGATCGAGACCATCATCGCCGAGTACATGTTGTTCTTGTAGACGTAACGAGACTTCAGATCGTAGCCGTGCCTGCAATTTCCCGCGTTTCGATCTGAATTCCCACGGGTTCGCACTCACTTGCTCTGAAAATTCTGGAATTTCCGACGATATCTCATCATGACGGCGAAGTTGATCGGGAAGCAAAAAACATCGAAAGCGACCATGACCCATATGAGACTTCTGAAAGAGAAGAGGTGCAAAGAAGAGTGTTTGCGAGGACTGACCTGATGGTTTTCATTCCGGGATACAGCTGCTGGAAACAGTTGGGACTGTTGTATTCGGACTGGCTGATCGGTCGGAAGACGCTCGTGGTGATGACGGACATGAGCAAGGTGAGCACGTTCAGAGTGGCCGAGTTGATGAGGTCCGAGTTGGGAAGGAAGGTTATCACGAGACTGAAGAGGCACAGGTCAGCCCCCGTTCTCTCAGTGGTACTCACCGTTCGAGAGTGACTGCGCACTGCGAGTAGAGCAGGAGGACGCGAAGAAAGATGCCGATGAGGTAGAGAAAGAAGCACTCGGAGCCGTGGAACATGATCTTGCACGAGTCGTTGCTCTGCGTTATCGAGCGATAGAACGACCAGTTGAGGGTCCACGCGAAGTAAATATCGTGAATAATGTAGAAGAGCATGGAGAAGAACAGGAGGTTTCTGGTCGTTTTGCTGAACATCTTCTTCCTCAACATCTTCTTGACCGCCTGAAATATCTCTGTTGGGAATGGGAAAATGAAATCGAAAGGTTACCATGTAAGTGAGAAGAACCGTCAAAGACATGACGATGTTGTTGTAGTAGACGTTCATTCGGAAACGCGACGAAAGCCGACCCGCCAGTTCGAAGTCCGAAGCGCAAGAGTTACCGAAACTGATGACGGGCGGAAAGCTGCTCATCGTCGTACTGAAATCGATGAGAGTGTCTCTGACAAACAATAATGGGAGAAGCTGATGAGAGATAATGAAGAGAGAAAGAGAGAGAAATCCGGAGGGATTCGCGGAACGCGGTTTCTTTGTCTGCGAACTCTGGCTGAAAACGAGCTCAAGACGGGTGGAATGTGTGAGCGGATCGGAAAGATTCGAAACTCATTCAGTTGCTCATTCCAGAAATAGACTGAGTCTCTCTGACTGAAAATCGAATGAGCTCATTGTCTGGGCCCTTGCAGACATTCGACATCAAATACCAAGAGTTCTCTTCCCGATTTCGAAAGCCTCAAAGTCATCCAGATGCTCTCGATTGATTTCAGAATGAGATGCGTACCCGGAAATCTGAGAATGCGTTCTGACTCTCGCACAGTCTCTCGGGAACGTTTGTGTTTTGTGTTCCGATCTTCTGTACACATAGAACCCGCTCTGTTCGAACACAAAGTTCTTCTGTTATTCACTAAAGTTGCTACAGTACTCTTTCAGACAATGCCACGTCATAGTGTATTTCCCTTTCACTGAGATAACTGCCCTTTTTTGTACGTTCCTCTCTGAAAGGTCATGTGAATGGAGGGAGGGAGAGTGATTCATTTCTTGATTAGTGCGGATGAAGTGCACGGTTAAAGAACGAATTCATTAGTGTGGAGACGGATTAGCAGAATGACATTTGCAGTCAACATCATCAGATTCAGTGTCTTCTGGGAATCCCGTCATGACTTGGTCCGTGCCGCGTCGTCCCACGATTGATGCAACTTGATGAAGTAGGATGTCTGGTTCTCCTTCTTCGTTTCCGCCGTCAACACGTCGATCCGGTGACGTCTTCTGATTGTGATGAAGCGCGTCGACATCAGAATTCCGACCGGAAGCGACAAAGAAGCCCACGGATAGGTCTGGAATTGGCGAAATTGGGGGGTTCGACGGTCTTCAGACTGGCTTACGTAGAACCAAAGAACCAGATTATTCAAGACGATTTGGTCAGCCGATGGGTAGATGTCTAGAACGTGGACGACCGAGAGGGAGTAGAACCCGAGTGCAATCACTTGGAAGACCAGAATCAACGAGATCACAAGGGCCGAATTGACGGACTCGCGTTTTGTGTAATCATCCTGCAGATTGAACTTTCTTCTGAAACACAAATTGATGGTTGGGAGGGGACGCAAGAGCTCAAAGATCTCACTTTCGAAGTGCTCTCCAGCTTATGAACCACGCGAGACAGTTCAGTACGAAGCACACCGAACACACTTTGAAGTAGAAGAGCAGCTGGCTCTTGAGCTCGTTCATGTTCCGGTCCATCCGCTGGAAACAGTTGTTCTGCAGCTTATCCGTCGGTCCATCGCTCGTCAGTTGCATACAGAAAATAACGGACGCACCCAACTGCAACAAAACTCTGGAGACGTCACTTCAACACCTTCTTACCGAGAACAGAAACAGAACGATGCCACGGGAGTAGGAGGCGGGAATGCACGGAACGAGAAGTGTCAACAGTCTAGAAGTGAGCCCGGAATGAGAAGTTTCCGACGCCGAGAAACGGACCTGTCGGTCGTGAGAGCGCAGTTGGTGAAGAGCATCAGAAGGCGTACGAAGATGTTGGCGGTGTAGGAGGGGAAGCACTCGTACTCGTCGAACATGATGTTGCACGGCTCCGACGAGTAGACGAACGACCGGTACAGCGACCAGTTCTGGAAAGACCGACGAGTTGAGACGGAAGCACGGGGGATGAGGCCGTGTGTTCACTTTCTCAGTCTCATTCTCACCTGAATGTAGCCGTAGATGACTTCGTGAGCATTCACAATGCACAAGCTGATCCAGATGAGTACATGCGTTGAGTTGGAGAAAATCGTTCGATCGTTCAGTCGTTTCATGACCTGGAACTGTCTCAATTTCTGTCGAAACTCTTCGAGCTCTCTCACCATGGCAGTCAAAACGAAAGTGAGCACTGCGACGCAGTCGTTCACATAAACATTCGATCTGAACAAGAACGCAGTCCTCATGATCATTTGAGCGTCCGATGCGCACTTTGGAAATACGGAGGAGTTCATTTTGAAGGTGTGAAGGAGAGGAAGAAAAGCTCACTTTGTGGCTCGCTTTCGCCGAAAAAGTCGGAGCCTAATTGCAGTTTGTCATGCGGTAGCGTGGTGAAAGAGAAGACGCCTGTGGGGACGTCGTCTGACTTGGTCTGTGCTCCCGTTTTCCAGCAAACTGATGATTATCCTCGCTGTATCCACGTGTGACGGACGAAAACACATGAACGTAGTTTGCTGTTGAAGTCGGAGGAGGTTCGAACCCGGACGATTCCCTCTCAATTTCACTTCTGTCGTCATTCGAACTCGATGAACTCCTTCGGAAACACGCGAAGGCCGCTCTCATCTGTAACTTTCTCAAAACATGGATCGAAAGTCAGTCCGTTCCAAAACACAAAAGTCATTTTTCTGCTCTGTGTTTCAACTACTATTCCTACCGTACTCACCGATTCGTGTGTAGTTTCGTCTCACTCAAACTGTTTTTCTTCGTTTCTGCTATTCGTTAGCCGTCAACAATGGTTTGTGATTTCTCGAACTTTTGATAAGGAAACCATTAACCGTTTCAAGGCCGGAAATGATCAAGGTCGCATTTCAGACACTCGTCGAGTTTACAGTAATGCAAAGAAGAGAGAAAAGTGCAATATGATCATCATCATCGCATACAGTTGAAATGAGAAACCGACGACCTTCGATTCTTCAATTCGTTGCTTACCACTTGAAACATTCCCTCTTCTTCGCATATTTATCCTGTTTTCGTTTCGATTTCCATTTCGATTCTCCCTTTTTCTTCTTTCTTTCTTGTCAAGTTGTGTGTGTGTGTTGCCATTTCGAAAAGTTTTCTGATACGTCTCCATCTCCCCTTTTTCTTCTTCTCCTTCTTCTTCTTCTCGCTTCGTTTTCTTCGCCCAATTTCAAGCGTGTGCGAGTGTGTAAACGTAGCATTAAAATTAACCAGAAGTCGGTCTTCAATTTGTTTCTCGAGGCAAATAGAGACGAAGACCGCTATTTTACAGCATTCGGTTGAAAGTAGTAGTAATTGGCAACGGACGCCGAACAACGTCAAATTTGATAGAACTGAGAGAGAGAGAGAAGTCGGGAAAAGAAGGATTCGGTTGTGGCACCGACCGCTTCACGACCGCTCACAGATCCTGAAGGTCTTGCTCTTGATCTTTGAAGCATCGGCAGATCGAATAGAAGTTCGAAGCATCGCTTTCTAGCAGTTCGTGACCTTGGGTAGCTTTGAGACGTCCAAAATATGCATTGGTTGCAAAGTCACGGTTCTTATTCGACAAATCCATCACAAATCAAACACTCGTCCCCTGACGAAACGTGAGACGGCCTTCACGAGAGCCTTCTTCTAGTCTACAAGACTAGATGATCGGAGTAGTGACCACAATCGGAGGGAAGACAATGGTGCCCCTCTCTCGTTTTTTTTTTCCCCCTCATTATCACAGACACACACACTACTCTCTCAGTGTAATGCCCATTGTCCCCCCTTTCCGTCCCATCGTTAACAACTTTGTGTGTTTTGCGGTGCCCTCGGGGGGCGGGTCAAGCAGGTTTCCCACACAGGGGTCTCTATAAAACGAGGAAAGCGAACACTTGGGACACTCAATTCGGACCATCAGTCCGTTTCTCTTCCGTTTTCGGTCATCCCCCTCCCATCTCACGCAATCGACGCCAACCTTGCGAATGATTTTTCGAATTCGACAAGACGGGAGAGACATGACGTAGTAACAAAATCGGGCGAATAGCCATTTGGCGGTTAGAACTCAATCATCAAGTGCTGCGTCTCTCGTTTCCCATCGGTCTCTCGCTGTTTGTGGCCGCATGATAAAAGATGTGTCGGAGAAGGAGAGAAGGTCCTATCTTCTTCGGTGACAACAGGTTTGCCATTCGAGAAGAGGAAGGTCGAGAAAAAAGGAAGAGAGGGGGGCGGGGCTCTCGCTCGCCGCACGGCTACTAGTATGCATCATTCGACGACGCCTGCTGCCCTGACCCCCACACCTCGATTGTTTTTCTCGCTGTGTAAACTGAACCCTTTAAGCCGACAGGTTCCTTGTTCACCCGACGTTTCCGCTCTATTCTCGCATGTTCTCTCCTTTTCAGTATCTTTCTTTTATCGATTTCAGAGAAGAAGATGGTGCAAATCTGGCAAATGGAGCCGTACCCGTGCGGCGATCCGAGACTCCCGCACCACGTGTTCCCGCCGAAGAAGATCACTCCGGACGAGTTGAGCAAGCGAACCGGCACCCTCTACTGGAAACTGGACACTCTGGACCAGGTGGCTCTGGCCAAAAGACTGACGACTCTCAAGTTGGAGCACAACTTCAAGAAGGAGGACATCTTCACTCTGGACGCCGAGACCACGGCCAACTTCGACGACAAGATCGAGGAGCTGTTCGAAGAGTCGACGGTGCCGTTCGAGCAGGCGAGAATGATCATCGAAGGATCCGCCTACTACGACGTCGAGGACAAGAACGGACAGTGGGTGCGCATCTTCTGCGAGTACGGAGACCTCATTCTGATCCCGGCCAACACTTGCTTCAGATTCACCACTACCCCGAAGGTAAGATCCGAAGGGACCTCATTCCTCTAACATACCGCACCTTTTCCAGAACTTTGTGAAGATGCGTCGTTTCTACAAGGAGGAATCGACCGACTGAACTGACCCACCGCAACGCATTCTGCCTCCAAAACCCTCCCCACACATCCCCCGCATCCTCTTGAATTCTGAGCCAGTATGTACAAATCGGAACTCTCTTACTTTTTCCCTTTTCTCCCCGGTCACGTACACTTCTAACTTTTCCTTTTTCTTTGTTTTGTATATACAGAGACTTTCCCATTCTCTTCCCTGTCTCAATCAATTTTATTAACGATAAAATGAAGCATCGCCGTCTGCAATTTCATCTTTCAACTTTGTGTGCAGCCAGCGCACAGTTCTGTCCCGTTGATAAAGAGATCAGTAGCATTGAAATCATCGATGAACCCACCCGGAGACGAGAGAGCACTGCGAGCCCGCTGACGCAGACACGACGATGTACGGTTTTAAGCGAAAAGTGGAGAATTGCACGAAGGCATTGTGATAAGGAGCCGTGTTTAAAAGGGAGGAGTCAGATGAAGCAATCGAGTGGAATGCGTCTCCGATCCTCCGGTCCTGTACAAACTACAAACGCTCTTCTTTCTCTCTCCATTTTTCGTTCGTTTCGGTGTTCGCCGTGGCCACTTCCCGTCCGTTCTACGTCATTTACCTTCCCACCTAATTGGTCATCTTTGGTATTCTATTTACCGAGTTGGGGAAGTAAAGTTTATGTAGGTGCAAACAGGAAGATCAAAACATGAGAAGAAGAAGAAGAAGAGAAAAAATAACTACATAGGTAAATAGGAGTGACCACATCATTTTACCGGTTATCGGAAGGTTATCAGTGCGACGGTACGGCGGAAGGAGCACCAAGACAACACAAAAGTGCGCTTTCCATTGTCCCGTTCGACCAACATCCTGTGCATTGTCCCACCCTGCCGTCTTCCGTTCTTTCTCTTCTCGACTATAAAAGAGGTGTCACTTCACTACAGGCAGATCAAAGACTTTTCGTTACTGAAAACACTTCTTCCCTCTTCTAAACACTTCATACGACGATCACACGTGATTCGAACTGTTGAGGTAACAAGAAGAAGAAAGTTATTCTGATACGCAGTTTATGTGAAGACGTCATTCGGAATCGGAATCTGAAGCGAAAAGGAATAACAGGTACATTCAGTTCGGTTTGTAGCCTGTAGTCCTTCTTCATATCAAATGCGGGCCGTTCGGGCCGAAGAAGGCCATTCAGGCCGGAAAACAGGACTGTCCACTTGCTCTTCTGCCCTTCACCTAGTCTTGAGCCTTCTTCGGAGCAGTCGTTTTGTATCTTGCTCGCGCGAGATGACGTCTTCGAGCTTTCCTCTTTTCCCTCTTTCAACTCCCCTATAAATAGTCGTTTTTGCTGCTGAGCCCACTTCAAATTGACACAAAAGAAGAGGGGGTCCGTCGGTTTTTAATTAGATTCTTCTTCCTCTCCTTCGTGCCGTTCAACGATCTCGTCGTTTGCTGTTGTCCCCCCTCTTCCAATTCTTCTTTTTCTCCGCAAAACGATCTGCATTTCGCTGCCTCTTCCTTGTCTTCTTTCTCACTCTTCTCACCGTTTCATGTCGATTCTCTCGGTTTCTCTTCACTGTTTTTGTTGTTCTTTTCCGCCGATCACATCTCGATTGCACACTTTTCTCGCACTGTTTGTCCCGTTCACTGATAAGATCAGCATCAAAACTTGACTCACATTTCACACTTTGTTTTGGTTTTGATGGTCTGCATCCCGCGTTTCCCCGGAAGTTCACTTTCGCGTTTTAACTCTGTCTCTCTCTCTCTCTCTCAAAAGTTCACAATCGTTTTCAGTGTTCCATGTATTCCATCTTCTCTGCTCTTCTCGCCTTTGCTCTTTTCTCGAGCTCTGTCGGAGCTCCGACTTGTGAGCCCGGAGCTTTTTGTTTCAATCCGAACGAGTTCACGAAGATCGTCGTGGCAAGAGAAGGGAACCATTTGGCCTTGAGAGTTTCCAACCAAAACTCGACCTCTGGCAATATCCATTTGGTTCAGAGCAATGTGAGCTTCCGCTGTCAGCTGATTCTCATCTGAATGATTCATTTCAGGGCCAGGAATCTCTTGTTTACTGTGGATCCGACTCGAAACACGTCACTGTGAAAGACGGAGTTGCCACGTGCCAGGCACAAGTGCCCCTGGATCAGTTCGATCCGAAGCTTCCGCTCTCAATCAGACTGTCCGATTCGACGATCTCCGACTCGTTCTCACTCGATTCTCTCACTCCGCCACTCGAAGCAGGACTCACCAAGGACCAGAGAAGACAGTTCTCGAAAGCGCACGCGATTCTGATGATCCTCGGATGGCTGTTCTTAGTGCCGACCGGATTCATGTTTGCCAGACTCGGAAAAGACCTGTTCCAAGAGGAGAAGCTGTTCGGAATGCCCGTATGGTTCCAGGTTTGGAAGAAACCGAAGGATATTATTGACGGAAGGGTGCTTTCAGGTTCACAGAGCGGCCAACTTCATGGGATGCGTGTGCATCTGCGCCTCCATGATTTGCATCTTCATTTCGACCCAGTGGAAGTGGAAGGGAACCGGATCGGGTTCTAAATACTGGACCGAAGTGCACACTGACCTCGGAGTCATCTCGACCGTCCTCGCCCTCGCTCAGCCGAT
Organism: Caenorhabditis sulstoni; assembly: GCA_963966605.1. Classification (NCBI taxonomy): domain Eukaryota; kingdom Metazoa; phylum Nematoda; class Chromadorea; order Rhabditida; family Rhabditidae; genus Caenorhabditis; species Caenorhabditis sulstoni. The sequence goes on along the minus strand of OZ016476.1, from coordinate 4,064,641 downwards.
CAACAGTCTCTTCCGATGCGGACCAGGGCACTCTCAGAGAATCATCTTTAACTGGGCTCACCGTTGCGTCGGCGTCGTCGCCTACGCCCTCGCCATGACCGCCATCATCATCGCCGCCGTCCAATTCAAGCGCATCTGGAGCGAGCCGCTCATGGAGCTCGTGCTCGCTTGCCTCCCGATCGTCATCTGCCTCGCTGCCAGCGTTGTCTTCACTCTCCTCGAAAACGACCGATTCAGCAGCAAGACTTACGGGGTGAGTTTTTTGCAGAGGGACACCTCATCGAAAAAGTTGGAAACATTGTGCAAATCTCGTTTAGAAGGCCAAAACTCGCTTGAGACTCTTGAGAAATCGGCGCGAGAGAGCGAGAGAGAACTCGGTATCTGATCGTTGACTAACCGCACGCACTCACCACTAACCCTTTTCCACTAATGCTTCTGAGGGAGACTGTTCATTTACTGTAGGGAGAGGAGGAGGAGGACACGAATCCACTCGTACCTGACCAAGACGACTTTGACGAGAACTCGAAGCCCGTCCGAGCACCTTCGAGAACGGTACGACCGAATCAAAACTCATTGTCGCTTCTCTCACTTGTCCGCCTCTTGCCAGACGTGTCGCGTGTCAGGCCACTTCCCGAAAGTGTCAGCCAGATCCACCTCGAATGACGTGCATTTCAGCCGCACATCCTGAAAGCGCCCATCATCTTCTGGTCGGTCGGCGTCTTCTTCTGCACCGCCGTCGCATTGTCGCTTCTCGTCGTCAACGGCTACAAGAACGTCTGAAGACGTCTTCCTCGCTGAATCCGTATCTCTCTTCGTCTCACGGGCTTTCATTGATTTGCTTCCGAACCATCTTGTCTGAATAAATGTGTTCTTTCTCATCGAGATCAACGTCAAATCTGCGGGCGCCCCCCTCCGTTTTGCCACTGATGTCCATTTCCGATGCAACGATGATGATGACAATTCCGGCTGACCGACCGGCTACTTGTATTTATGTCCGACACACAGTCGGCAGTGGCAGGTCGAAATGTGTTGTTATTACTACACTCTCTTTTTCCTCCTCGCTTCCAGTTTTCTAGTTTCAACCGACGCCAAATGTGACTCGAATTCGTTTTGCTTTTCTCCGGACTCTTCCGCGAATATCACTATTTCCTGTCTGAAGAATGAAAATGTGATCAGTCTGAAATGGAAGACGAGTCAGAAGACGTCGGCGATTCAGATGAAGAACGGGGTGAGTTGGCGCGGTGCCAAGTGTCTGAGTGCGGTGGAGCGCGTTTACTCCGTTACAGAAGAACACACTCGACTTCCTCTGTGGATATCCGAAACCTTCGATCGGAAACGAACGAATCGACCTGAAACTGTTTTCCATGGAGACGTTGAAGTCTGAAAATGTCACTTCTTGCCAAGTGACGTTTTATTTGAATTCGTGGGTTTCACCAGAACAACCGACTCTATTGAAATGGAATAACGAAAAGTCGGACGCCTTCCAACTGGACTCCCTTTGCAACCCGAAAGTGGACGGACTGAGCAAAGAGTTCCGAAGACTTCTCATCAAAATTCACGGTACTCGCTCTTGATATCCACGGAAATACTGATCTTTTGTCCATGTTTCAGCCATTCTGATGCTCCTCGGATGGCTCTTTTTCGTGCCCACCGGCTTCCTGTTCGCCCGTTTCGGGAAGGCGCTCTTCGCGGGAAAAAAGCTCGTCGGCATGCCCGTCTGGTTTCAAATGCATCGTTCCTCCACTTTTCTCGGCGTCTCTTGCATCTCGATTTCGATGCTATGCATCCTGATCTCGCAGAATTTCACTTGGAAAGGAACTGGTTCGAGCGCCTGGTACTGGACTCAGTGGCACACCGATCTGGGCACGATTTCCTCGGTTCTCGCCGTCTCTCAACCGTTGAACAGTCTCCTGAGGTGCCGGAAATTGGGTCACGTCACTTCGAACATCGAAACTTCAGATGTCCTCCGTCGAATTCGCGACGATCCATTTTCAATTGGGCTCATCGCCTCGTGGGAATCGTTTCGTACGGTTTCGCAGTGGCCGCAATTTACATAGCAGCCGCCAATTATCGGAAGACGTGGTCGGAGCCGCTGATGGAGATCGTTTTGACGAGCATTCCGACGGTTCTGTGTCTCGGCACAGGGATTCTGGTGCCGTTTTCGGAGAGACGGAAGAGGGAAGAGTATCGCGAATTGGAGATGGTAAGGGGGCTGCAACAGGTTTTTGTGTCCGTCGGTTAAAGTACGTTTCGTGATTGCAATATCTAGGTCAAACTCTCCTTGAAAGATTTTTGTGGAAAAGAAATGAATTATGATCGCCTCTTTCTCTTCAGAACGAGAAGTCGTCTTCAAAAAAAGAAGAAGAAGCGAGAGACGGGTCACTACTCACTTCGTGGCTGTTTCTCGTCGTCGGAACCTGCTTCGGCGTTGCCACGTCACTGTCGCTTCTGGTAGCCAACGGGTTCAAGAACGCGTGAGACGATCGGCGAGGAGGATCCGACGCGACTTTACGGAAGTTCCTCCTGCTGACCAGGCTATAAACTTTCTCCAGTTGACCTGCAAACAATTGTAATAAAGTGTGCGTTCTAGTCCGCCTCTTCTCCACCCATACGTCCCCGATTCGTGATACGAGACGGGAAAAAACCCGATAAAAGTGCGGGGGCCGCCGATCGACCAGTTGATGTGTCCTAGTGTTTGGATATGAAATGTTATCATTATCTCTTTCTTCTTCTTCTCTTCTTCTCTCTTATCACTCGTTGACCCCGATCCGGGAGGTGGAGTTAACGGGCCGCGAGGCCCTTTAAATAGGCCGCCCGCTCGCAGAAGAACACTATCACTTTCCCGATTCCCGCTCGGTTTCTCTTTCTGGTTACCCTTCCGAAGAAGAGACCCCCTTTGCAGGATGCATCGCTTCGCTCTCGCCCTGACTCTGCCGCTGCTCGCCTTCGCCGCCACGCCGAATGAGAAGCTGAAGCAGTGCTGTGCCACGCTGAAGGACGCCGATCAGGAGTGTGTCAGCAAGTTCTGCGACTTCAACGCCATCTCTCAGGCCAACGTGAGTTGTCCCCTCTTCTCTCGACCTTTCCACGCCTTCGTTTTCAGATCCTCAACTTCCTGTCGACCTGCTCCGAGCGTGGACCGACTGTCGGACAGATGTGGGACTGCGCCTCGCTGCGTCACAACCACGAGCAGTGCTGCATCGACAAGGGAGTCACGGGCAAGTGTCTCGAGTACTGCACTGCCCACAAGGGAGCCCCGTCCAAGTACCTCGACTACGTCTTCTGCACGGAGAACTTCAACGAGATCCGCGACTGCTTCTACGAGCACCTCGACAAGAACCCACCATTCAAGAAGCACTAAGCGTGCCCTTGACTCTCTTTCTCTAATAAGTTGTACCCCAAAGATTATCGAAAACGTGTATTAAATAAAGGTTTATGAGTGAAGATAACATGAGGATTGTGGGTCACTGGAGAATAAGAGTTCACAAATCAGTTCAACGATTCCTTCCAGTGAAGAGTGTCCAATGTGCCCGAGACACTGAATAGTTTGCCATATTTCCACGGTTCTGTTGACTTGTGAGTCGAAACCAAAAACAGGAATCCAGATACTTTTGCAGAGAAGAATGTCGAGAACTGCTGCAGGACACCGGTGACTTCCTAATTCGGAACACCGACAAAAGAGCAAGTCGACGATCTTCTGCATCCTCACTGTCGCCGTCGTTCCGGAGACGTTTCAGCAGTCGATTTCGAAGCCGATGGATTGAAAAGAGATCACTTCGCGCCTCAAATCGTACTCGATCAACAATGTCGACGGATACTTCTCGTTTCAGTACTTACCGGAAACTTTCCTGTCGATCCAAGCTCTTTGTAACTCGTGGCTCGAGAGCGGAAAGCAACTGCCGAGCAGAGGAACATTGCTTCGTGGAGTTCCCCGCGAACCGTACGAGCTCCTTCGCAGTGACATCGAGTTTCCGATTCCGGAAGCCGTTCTGGGAAAGGGATCTTACGGGAAAGTGATCGGGCTCTTCGACGGCACCTCTCTTGAGAGTGCGTTGAAGAAGAAGACAGTAAGCGACACGATGCGGTTCCAGGTGTGGTGAGCAATCATGTATATACGGTCTTCTGTACATTCACAGCAACGGATTTATCCATCGAGACATCGCCGCCCGCAACGTGATGGTCTCCGCCGACTGCCAGAACGTCAAGATCATCGACTTCGGACTGGCCAAGCAGAGTCTCCAGTTTCATGAAAGACGAGCTCTTCGACTCTGAAAACTTTTGAGATTTGATCTTCAGATGACCGTTCCCCAGAAGATTCCGATCAGATGGCTCGCTCGCTCCGGAAGTTCTCGAGCGTACCATTTTCTCGACGAAAAGCGACGTGTGGGCTCTCGGAGTCACTCTCTGGGAAATGTATCACGACGGAGCCGAGCCCTACTCGAACAATCACTCGACACCGTCCCGAACTTGGCTACATAGCTGCGGAAATCGAGAGAACCATCCTGACGACACTTCCGCGGCCAGTGCAAGATGAAGTTCGACGTCACATGGAGGTTTCTATCCCGTCGTCTTGTTCCATTGAGTCTATCCTTTTCTTTCAGAAACGTCCACCGTATAACTCGAAGATGACGGCTCCATTGACCGATGACTTGCTCAGCAAGGCGGAGATATCGAACGACGCGCTGAATCCATCGCCTAGCCCGAATCAGCCGTCTGCGAACTCGAAGAATCAGAAGATAGTGACGAGAAGAAGAGGAAAGACGAGCAAACGTCCGGGTGCTCCGAAGAATGAGCAGAAGCCCGTGAAGACTCCGGAAGAGTCGAAGAAGCGGAGTCAGTTGGCGACGGGTCGACGCAAAACGAAGACTCCGATCAAGTGAACTCTCGGATCAATGAACAAGTCGCATGCGCCGATGATCTCCCTTCTTTTCTTTTGTGCTCATGTTCCCTTTGCTGCGAGCGCTCGCGCGCGACTCCTCGTATTGTTTTGACAATTGGGAAAAGCTGTTGAGTCGAGTGTTTGCCGGTGCGGTGCTGCAGTACAATACGACTTCACATGCGTACTACAGAGGTAATCGCACACTCGAAACGGGAAGTTGCTCGACGCGGCGCGTGTTTGATCTCTCCTTCGCTCCTCCCTCATTTTCCTTTTTCAGTCTTGCCTTTCGAGAATTCGTTGTCGTTCGGAGAGGAACAATTCAAATTAAGAGATGGACGTTTTATGACGCAGTTCTGGTCCGGCTGCTCGCATATGTTACAAGTTGTGCAGATGTGTGCGCGCGGAAGGAGGAGGGGGAAGAGGGCCCCCAGTAAAATGGTCGTAAAATTGAGACTGGCCGCAGACGAAACGGTGACGAAGCGAGCAAGCACGCGCACTTTAATTTACAGCCACTTGCCTCTTTTCGACGCGTGTTTGTGTGCTCAGGCGCCAAATCACCATGTTTTACAAGTTTGCGCGCCCTTTTACCCCATAATCGAAGATGTTTTGATTGTTTTGTGTGAGAAGAAGAAGAAGAAGCGGGAGACGGAACTGTCGGACAGCCGGCTGACTAGCCGAGACGGTTGTCACTCCTCCACTAATCCCAAATAAACCATGCGGTTTCCCCCGGAGTAACCCTAATCGCTGGATTCGCGCAAAATCAACGTGGCTATTATGCGATTAGACGGGTCAATCATTGTTTCTTTACCACACAATTAGGCAATCCGGTACTGCTTCCGGATCATTTCTGATGAACGGGTCATATCGTCCGGTCTCCGGAGGTGTTGTTTTATGGTTTACGGGTGTAGCAGGAGGTGTAAAACGGGGATGAGTTCAGTTCGGAGCAGGATCGCTGGAGCCCGTGTTATGGGAAGGCGATCGTTAAACGACAGACATATGGCCGCCCTTGCCCCCCTAGTGGACATAACTTTACTCGTTTGGTTCCTGAACGGAAGCGTCGAGTAACCTCATGTCGTTTGTCTTGCAACTTCCGAAAGTTTTGGTCTCGCAACGAAACATTTCGGTTGACTGTACTTCCTGTTCATTGGCGAGCATTTGCTTTTCGATTCTAACGACCGTATTCCAATTTTTACTTACCGTACATCAAAATTAAAGGCGCATGACAAAGTTCTTTAGACGGGTCTCGACACGAATTGGAGAAATGAAACTGTTTTTATTTATATTACTGTTTTTCTTTCGGAGTTTTTCGTTCCGAATCTTCTCTTTAAACTTCATATTTAGAACATCTGCTCATTTTTTGCACTTTCATAAACTGAGAATGGCCGTCATATTTTAGTCCAACGCCCATAAAGATATCACGAGCCGATTTCGTCATTCTGAATGGAGTTGTTCAACTGCTTCTTTGTCCCTCCGGGGGAAAACTGAGGGAAACTTCTTTTTCTGTCTTGTTAAACTTCTGGTTTAGACCCACTTCTTCAGAATCGAACGCAGTACGTTATGCATGTTTTCCACACACACACATAGGATTCGTCATATCCAATAAACGGTTAATTGGCTTGAAAACGGGGGCTGCCTAGAGGCAGAAAGCTTTCGTGTCTGACCCATCAGCCCTGTTCTTTTCATCCAGCGGGCCCTGAAAATTGAAATGAGCCGTTAAGGCGGCACGATCCAATTCCTGAACTTCTCTCATCATCCTTTCGTTTTTAAGCTTCCGGGCCTACTTGCCCCGATTTGTTCGTCTCTTTCATTTTTCTTCTCCTCTCCTTTCCGTGTAGAAGATGTTGTTGGCAGCTCTCCGGAAACGAGCGGATATCATGAATTCATTGTTGTCTTTCTCTGTTTCCTTTTCGTCTTCCCTATCCAAACAATGCACCAAAGGAAAGCGAACCGTCTTCCGCGACAAGAACAACAAACTGAATCAGTGGGAGGCGGTCGGTGGGAAAGAGCAATTAACACGGACCGAGATAGGGTGGGAACATGACGAGCTGCTCGGAGACAATGATACTCTCTCGCTCATCGCCCTCGCACCCACTCGGTTTCCACGATTATTAGCACGTGCCTAGCACACAGAGGTCTTGTGTGAAGAGACAGAGAGACAGGTCTTCTATGCCCATTGACTCTTTTTTCTTCTCTTCGATTGACTTCTTTTGTTTGTTTCATTACTTATTCTTCTCGTTTCGTTTCGTTTCGCCAGCAAAGCAATCGAACTGGAATACGAGAAACTCGATGACTCACAAAATCACCCCGACTTGTTGCAGTCCGGAAAATCGAACAACTCTAGATCCCTTTCGGAAATTCGGCCCTTTCCACCGAAAACCGTTGCCATTCTCGTTCTCGCAATGTTTGCCAATCGATACCTAATCATGATGCGGGACCGTAAATTAGGCTCGCCATCTCTATTCCCGACCCTTTGCCACAATTGCGCAAAACATCAAAGCACCGCCAAATACACACAAACTTATCACTTTATACAACATTTTTGCATGATGATGTTCTCTATATAGTCATGAATCCCTGACCGTTTGCAAGTGGTCAGAAACGAGTGAAAGGTGTCGAGATGTCTGTTTTTCACACGCTCGACTGTCAAGAGAAGTATCTATTTTTGCGATCGTTGTTGCCCCGAACTGGTTGGAGGTTGTGTTCAGTTCGGTAACACTTGGGACACTTGGCCATCGCAAATCAACCTGCGTCCGTTCGCTTTTCTGGTTATTCATCACGGCGGTTACGTAACTCGTGGGGGAAAAGGGCATGACGACGCTGATTATCTTCTTCGTCTTCTTCGCCTTTTGAATGCGGACGAAGACGAAGACGATTTACAAAATTACGATCGTTCCCGCGTCGGCCGTCCCGCAATAAATCTGATGTTATGTGTATTCGGAGGTTCGCAACCTGGTACGGTTATCATTGTAAATCATTATTTATCTGGATTTTGAGAAACGAAAGGTCGCACCACTCAATTAGATGCTCCGAGATTCCAAAAGACAGCATGATCTTATCTCTTTGTGCGATGGCTGTGACGAGGTGCAGAAAAGAAAAGACAAGTCTGAAGGATGACCAAGTTCGAGTCGTCTAGATTTGAGAATTGAAGTAACTGATAGTGGAATCCATTTTGACATTTTTTGGGGGATCATTAGATCAGACGGCTTTAGTTCATTCTCAGGATTTTCAGATCATGATTTTGTTAGCAGCTTCTCGACAACTCTGAGCGTTTCTGGGCCACGAGAAGAACCAGATTGGCCTCTCTTGTTCTTCTGCTTAATAATCAAATCAACTGAGAGGGATTTAAATTTCGCGCCCTTTTCGCCCCGCTAAGTGGATTCTCTGTCTCTCGAACTGTTCTCCTTCTCCTTTGCGCACTCTTTCTTCCCGCTCTCGCATATGTTTTCCCCCCTCTCGGCGGCCCCCCGGGGGGCGGGGTCTCCGTCCCACCAGCCCTCCGCCCTCCTCGACCACCTGCCCCGCCCCCTCCGGCCTATCTTTCTTGCTGGTTTCGGTGCTGCCGGCGCATGTGTTTGGTCCTTTCTCTTCTTTTTCTCTCCTTCTGCTTCTCACACTCTCTACTTCCCTATCTTCTTTTTCTTCTTCCTCAATTTGGAAAAGGGTTCCTCGATTTTCAGATCGAAACGACACAACAAATGCATCAAAAGTCTTGCCGGCACCACTAACTTTACCCCACCCGCTTTCAAACAAAATGCGCTTACATTCATCTTTGCGGATGCTCAATCCGCTCCTTTTCCTCCTCTACTTTCTCCTTGAAACCGTCACATCGCATCAAGGTAAGTGAGAAAAGGTGCACCGCTCTGCGAGAGACGTGTTTCTCTCTCTCTCCCTCTCGTGTTTGTTTGCGCAGTCTCTTCCCCCTGTGTTCCTTTTTCGTGAATAGATTAACACTTTTGTTTTGTCGTCAAGACCATGAGAAACCACGCCGGTTGCTCTTTCGGTGTCCTTGTCATCTCATGCGAAAACCGGTTCACACGGAGACGCAAGTTAGAGCCAGCGAGGGCCGAAATTAGGCGAAATGCGACACTGTATTAGGCTGTTTCCCCCTCCGTCTCATTGAATTGCCTTTCGGTTCGAATTGGCTTCGATTACTATTCTCAGAGCGTGACTTTCTGGCGCCTGACCTATTCCGGCGCCTTTCTGGTGCAGAATCAATTAGGTTCCCGCCTGGGGGCCACCCGAGGGTCCGCAGCTGAAGCTGCTAATTGTTAGTGAGAAAGTGAAAGAGCGAGTGTCCGGCTGGCGCGAGAATAATAGATCATTTTGCTTCGTCCGAGCCCCCGCGAGCGAAAGGTGTGATAACGAAAGACATTGGATATGCTCAATGAGCAACTGTTGGGGAAAGAGCCCTCGAGGCGGCGACTCTCGCACCTTTGGCCCTCCTCAAGATAAATGAGTGTTCCCAGAGCCCTTTGAATCAGGAATTGAAAGAGTCGAAATTTCAAAGAGAGACCCATCCCCCTGGCATCCCAGAGATGAATTATTGAATAGTCGTCTTTTGAGTCATCGTGTCATCTGAGAACACTCCCAGCCGTCGGCAACCGGCAACTGGCTCTGATGGGACCAATTTGTTTATGAAGGAAGGTGTGGAGACGGAGAGGTTTTTGAGTGGCACGCCATCCGGCTCGCCTACTCGGATTACCGGTGTTCTCTGATTGACAGGCGGTCGGGGATGCGACAAGAAACTCGTTGGTTTATTCCTCTTTTCCATAGGAAAAGGAATAATTGATGACTTGTAAAAGGAATCTGTGGAGGGGGAGACGAAGATTCCGATCTCTCCTGTAAAACTTCAAGGCGCCGGCGTCTTCGACCCTCTTTTTCTTTCCTCTCAGATCCTTATCGAGCACGCCGTTTAGTCATCACCGCCTTCCAATAAATCACCGAGAAACATGCGCCTTCTTCTTTTGAAACCCTCCGGACCCTTTTCCGGCGATTAGGGCTCAAAAGAGTGCAGTCATTTTGTCCTCTTTCCTGCTCTATATTGAATTAGAGCTGGTCCGTTAGGTCCGACGAGTTCGAAGAACCACTTTCATTCCAAAGTGCTCTCGGAGCAAAGGGGTTATGAATAAAAAGTGAGCGCCTTGTGCTCTCCTCTTCCCGACTCGCATAGATTATCGTTTTCTACTGATAATTTGTGTCACGAACTTCTTCTCGCTTGGAGGAAAGCGAGAATTAAGCGGATTTTGGACTCTTTCTCGCCGCAACCGCCGCCAGCAAAAAAGCGCCGGGAGACGGTTGTGAAAAAAGAGCAAATAGTAAATAAAAATTCTCGCCGGCCCTTATCACCTCTCTTCTTTCTTTGTGCGGGGGCCGGCGCCCCCGATCGCTTCCCAGAGACTTATGATGAGGATGAAAAACAGCTATTTATCCGGGAAGAGGGATGGACATTGCATGCAATACAGTGTCAAGTGGTCACTATTCATTTCCGAACATCTTGAGATAGAGAGAGAAGTTTTTGAGCGAGCGCGCGCGCTGCAGTGTGGCCTTCGCGCGCGCAAGCCCCGGGGGCCAGTCGTGTTTGTCGAGACATCAGCATATCCTGAGATCCTGGAAATGCAATACGAGTGGGAAGAAATGAAGTGAATGAAGGTTTTTTTTTTTTCAGAAGTGCTCTTCGATTTGTCAAAAGAAGGATCGGATCTGAAATGGGACCAACTTTCGCTTCGACACGATCGCGACGACGTGGTGAGTCTTCCATCTTCTTCCAAGCAATCTTCTAGAGTACACTTGAATTGGGTTTGAAATTGAAAAGAAGAAGAAGCGATGGGATGGGGGTCGTCAGCGGCGGCACCGCAAAGAAACAAGTTGTTTCTCTTCTTCTGCTCTCCCGAGTGACCCATGGGAATTTCGAATTTCTTTGCTTCTGGCTGGCAGCTTTTTGTGTATGGATATGTACATCTGATGAGGGTGAAACGAGAGGCTAGCGTATATTGGTTTAGAAGCATTCTTCCTCTAGTTTTTGGGACTTTTCTGCAGAAATATGAGCACAGAGGGAAGAGTGGAGGGAACAAGAAAGAAAGAAAGCGAGGTCAATCCGTCCGCCATCCGTCCCATAATTGTGACATTGTACAGTTATTAGTTGACATTAACATTGTGTTCCAAAGTATGTAGTGGTAGACTTGAAGGCTATTATTAGAAGTCAACAGAAGTCCTCTCCTCTTATCAGGTCACCTCAAACGCAGAAAATAATCCCATTAGCAGTTAACTGGGTGGCCTGCCGGCGGAATGAATTGCATTTCATTGCAATTCATTTTTGCTTCTTCCCCTACAACATCCGCCGTTTTACTAGGCGAAGAAGGGACGGACACATATTCAATTAGTCCCTCGCTCTCTCGACGAGACGAGACGGTGTTGATATTGGAAGAGGAAGAGAGCCTGAAGTCTATTAAGAACATGCGTCCTTCCTCTTTTCTCCTTCTCCTGATGCCCATATGTTTCGCGCAAGACACGCACTCACTAATTCATACGGGAATTTGCAACGGGCCCGTCCGAGAATATCGTCTTTTTTCGTTTGGCGGCTAGTTCTAAACGTCTCGTGGTGTAACACATTGGGAAGTGGATGGGATTGGGATTGCATAGAAGATCCCTCAGATACTCTTCTCGTGTGTACTGGCAGCCGGATGTCATCATACTGTCTCGGTCTTCTCGAGAGGATCTTCAGCACATCCGGACTCCTCTTCTTCTTCTTCTTCTTCTTGTTTCATTCCATTCGTTTCGTCTCTTTTCGATTCGTTATTTGGAGAAGAAGAAGAAAAGAGGACCGTACTGCTCAGTGAAGCGGTAAATTGCACACCAAAGAGGGGAGACACGATGGCATGTGAAACTTGACCATCTCTATTTGCGTTCGAAGCGACCTTGTTGCAAAGAAAGTCTCATTTCGATCCGTAGTGGCCTCTCCTGTTCAAGTGATAATGACCACCCCGAGGGCCTGTCATTTGACGCATCCATTAGAGGAATGTTCCGCTCGGACCCTGTAATTGGGATCCCAAAAGAGCGAAAGAGAGACCCTCTCAGCTTTTCTCTCGATGGGCGAGACCCACTCATGTGAAAGTGTGTGCTCTAATTAACAATATAGAATCAATTCATGCGAGCATTCATAGGCAACAGGTGTGAGACGGCTAATAACATCCGAATCCATCCGAGCTGTGGAGCATTTGAAATGCAAATTCAGAAGGGCCAAGATCTCCCAGAGAGCTTCTTCTGTCTGCTACACTTGTTATTGTTGTTGTGTTGAGTTGACTCGACCCCAAAGAGTGACAAATGTGCCTGCGCGCAGCAGCCAGGCGGGTCCGTTGAATAATGGATGGTATGTGTCAGAGAGATGTATTAATGGGTAAGTGACCCATGGCGCCTGAATGGTAGCCAGGTGCGAAACCCCTTCTTCCCTCCGATATCACTTCTCTAGAACAAGCAGGTGTCTTCTGAAGATGACACCACCTGGAAGAACTTGTTTTCCGTGCTTCAAAGCCGTTAGAATCTACAATTCCACAGAAAAAATGAAACGCCACCTGCTGTAAAATTATTATTATGATTATGTGGCGTTGTTGAAACACTGAACTGGTTTTTGGTCGTCTTCTCTCCGGAATCCATCCGAATCACCATGTACTTTGTACGACCACCACAATAATGTGCGGTTTTCTGATCTCATGAACGGAAGCGAAGCGATTCGCTGTGGCGGTGACAAATTAGAAGGCATAAATCAAGCCGCGAACTCTTTTATGAGCTTTTTCCCTACGGAACTGCTGCTAGCCGCTGCGGCTTTTAAAACTGCTGGCTGCTGCTGCTGATGATGAAGAGGATGATGATGATGATGATGATGAGCTGACAAGTGTCGAGACGAGCTTTCTCATGGCGAAGAAGGGACCTGGGCGGAAGAAGACAAACATCATGGAAAATGGCTGTGAATGAGCGAAGAAGGCACACACTTTGTCTTATGCTAATCCGCGCGGTAAACTCGACGAAGATCCGTCCAGTCGGTTCTTCCGCCGGACGACAACATGATGTTGGCCTTGTGTTTCTCAGTTTCCCAGTAAGAGCGTAGGCAGTTGAGCACTCGGCGTGACACCACTTGAGAAGACGAAGATGGGAAGAAGAGGTGTCCTAATCTTCTTCTTCTTCTTCTTCTCACCGCACAACGTCTTCGTCTTTCTCTTGTTCTCTCTTCTTCGTTCACTAGGGAATGCGCAACTCTCCGCGCATCGCACCGTTGAATGGTTTTTTGAGAGGAGGAAGGGAGGGGACGACCTGGTCACACCCTGGTATTGTCTGTGTGTGTTCTTCGAGAAGGGGACTGTTTGAATGCGTATGTGTAACAGGAAGAAGACGTTGTTGTGTGCATCATTGGGGGGTCTTGTTCGGGAGGAAGAGATGCAACTTCCCGCTTAGTTGGGTCACACCGGATAGCAGTAGCCGTTTTCTTTCTGTTGTACATATTCTTGTACACTTCAAGGACTTTATGAGGGAGAAACATGGAGGAGGTCATCTCGAAATGCAAAGCGCCTCTTTTGCGGGAGAAGAAGTTGTGTTTCCTTTCCTATCTTCTCTCGAGAAAACGGGACACCAAGTACACGGGGATTATTTTCTCGGCACGGGAAATAGCTCTCGGACGGACGGACCCGCTCCTCGTCCGCCCCGTCCATCTCCGATGATCGAAGCAGCAAGATGAAGAAGAAGTTGTACACAAGATGTTTATCAAGAAGCCGTCCGCAGTTGCGTGTGTGCGTAGCCCTGGGCTTTTTCTTTTTCCAGAAGTGGAGCGAGGGGAGTGGATATAATGAAAAGTTGAGGAGGGAGCTCTGAAGAAGAAGAAAAAGAAGGCATTGTTCCAACTCGCGTGTTATTGCGCAATAATGGACATGGCCCGCCAGACCGCTGGTTTTCGGAGAGGAAGGAGAGTTTCCGGCGATGACCGGGGGACCATCTTGACACCTTGATCGACCTTTCTGACGTAACCCGATACGCTTGTGCACAGTCCGTCGCGGGTTACCGGCTGTTGCTCTTCTCTCTGCCCACAGTGCATATGTTTAGACGGGGACTGTCGAATTGACATTTGAGACTCACTGCTTGACCTATCTACCAGTTAGTAGTACAACAACTACTGCAAATGACATTATGCATTCATTCCGTGGGAGAGAAAACACAAAACGAAATGCAAATGTTGCTGCATGAACGACTCGAAGAAGAAGTAGGAATTGATTGTTTTATTCATTTTCTAGCGGGACAACGCAAAGTGGTTTGTGTCTGCGCAGTGCGGGAAGGCACTTCTCACTCACTACTCGACTAATAGGGAGGACATGGATTAGACGGGGTAGATAAGATGAAACAGCCCTTGCACTTGTACAAATACCATCTCGTCTTCTTAATCCGAAATGAGAATGACACATGAGGGATCGAGAATGACAATATCTTTTTTCAGTGGATGGAAGAGACGTGGCGGAATCCGGGGGCCACCGACGAGAAGCACGCCAATCAGCGGGCCTACGTCACTTGCAACTATGATATGATCAACCCGAGCAACTGGCTCTTCAGCCATCACATTCCGACCCGGAACGCCAGACGGTACCACTTACGGAAACAGCCTCCCCTATATTCTCTCTTCTTTCAGCGTCTACATCGAGCTTCTGTTCAATACTCGTGACTGCGATGCCTACACGAATCCGAAGTCGTGCAAAGAGACGTTCTCGGTGTACCTCAAGCAGTTCAAGTCCTCGATCGCCGGACCGACTCTGATCGAGAAGGAGAAGTTTTCCGAAGACGTCGATAACTGGAAGAACATCGGACGACTCGCGCGGAGCAACGCGAACATGACGACTGAAACTCTCGGAATGGAGATCGAGCCGGACACGAAGCTGATTCGAATCGCTTTCGAAGAGCAGGGAATCTGTCTGTCGCTGCTTAATGTCAAGGTTCGTCTTGGGAAGAGGAGGGTGTCTCTCTTATGCAATCAACTATGCATAGTAATTATGATTCGGGAGATGATGTCCTCCTCCTTCTCCTTCTCCTCCTTCAACTAATTTCGGGGGGTGAGGGGTCCGTCTCTTCCTCGATACGCATACCAAAATGAGCGGCTTCCCGCCAGTTCCATCCATATGATTAGCGCGTACATTGTTGTTGTAACCTTGTCAAAGTCAGCGTGTTTGGTGTCTCTTCTCTCCGTCACGAAGATTTTGACGATCTGAATGACTCCCCGGGGGCCGATTGTAGACATCGCCACCGAAAGTGCAGGGAGGAATTTGCATAACGGCTGCTACTGCTACTGCCCGGTTGTTTTTCCAATATAAGGACACCCAGCGTCTCGAGAATCTGTAAGGAATGGAGAATGGTCACTGGCAGGCGGTGAAGTGCGATTGTTCGCGCGCGCGCTCCTCTTCTCTCCTCCCGTTTCGAGTGGTTTTTGAGACAATTTGAAGAGAGTGTGAATTGCCCGTCGCCTGTTCGAAAAAAGCGACGAAGAACCATATCGGGAGCTCGCTCTCTCGTGAAAAGGTGTCGAACAGTCAACAGGAGGATGAGAAACCCTTGATTGTTCTGGCACCTCTCAAGAAGTCTTGGCAAACAGCAGCACGTGTCTCTCCGTCCTCAAATAGGTGTCAAATGAGTTGGCAAACTTGAGAATGAGTCAGTGTCAATGTCCTCTTCCTTCGCCAGTAGGTCAAATGTTTACATGGCTCGGAGGACGGGGCCGCTGTTGCTTCTGCTGCCACGAGCGGCCCATCATCCGCCGATATGACACGTAGGGGCCAACAGACGACAGGAGACGGAGAAGTTGCGCAATCGGAAGAGCAACAACCGGTGAGCAGCTGTTGCCTCGCAACCTGTCACGCTATTGTGTAACATGTTTTCCTCGTTCTTCTCCGTTCGCCTGTCAAATCTTTTTGGATCTATACCACTTTCACGGACAAGTTTATTGGCGATTTGTTCCAATTTCTTCAGTTTCTCGGCATTTCGGCATCGTAAAAGTGTACATACATTCCTCCTCATAAATGTGCGCATTTGATAAATTGTGACAGACGGAGAGGGAGACCAGAAAACAATGCGATGCATTGTAATTGCATGATAAAGGTGTTGGAAGGCAGATCCATTAGGAGGCCCGTGCGCCGCGTACAGGAGAGGGCAAAACCGTCTAATTCGATAATACCTTTGTTGTATTACGGTTTGGACCCCTTTCTCGCGCGGCGAGACAAACACACGGAGAAGGAAGACGGTGTCGTGTTCTTCTAGAATTCCTAATGGCATGTGATGACCTTTCGGGAGATTCAAAAGAGCACGCACGCGTCGTCGTCCGGAAGAAAGGGTTTACAATGTTTACCGTCCCTATCGGAAGGCGTATAATAGAATAATGAGTCGGATCAGGTGTGAGCGGGGGCTACAGTAAACTTTTCTCGGTTAGCTTCGAGGTCCTCGTCACAATATTGGCCGGATTTATGACTTTCTCCTGACAGCCGGATCACATCGAATTTGTTCTTTCGGTTACTGGACGAAGCGTCGGGCAGTTGTCATTTCACACCTGGTATGACTTGCGGTCACCTTTCCCTCCGGCTTCTCCGCTTCTCAGCATCTGTTTGGGTCGGCGGCGGCACCTTTTATTTTCTTCCGCCGTCGCCGCCGCCGCCTCAAAAGAAATGATGTGGAAAAGTGAAAGAAAAGCGGCGAGGGGGGTTAATTCGCTCCGATCTGATCAGCATGAACAGCATGAACATCAGGGAAAGTTGGGGGGATTTCGACTTCGAAGACCCGATCTCGTTCAGTGAAGAGACACTGTTTGATTGGATTCTGTGTGGTGATTTGCAATTCAATTCGATTCCAACACACCTTCTGACATAGACGCCGCCGCCGCTTTTTCAGATTCAAAAGAAGGGCGACCTTCTTTTTCTTGTTTGTTGCGAAAATGATCAGGAATCTAACGGAATACATTGGGGGACATTGAACCGAAGAGAAAAAACTATCCAAAGGGACACCGCGGAAGTCATCAATCTGCGCGTTTCACCCGGATGTAATGGGATCCGGAAACATCACTGACGGGGCTCTTCGGATCCACGATTCACATTTCTGAACATGAACTTCTTTCAGATCTACTATCGAATCTGCGATGAGTTCACCGATCAGCTTGTCCATTTCTCGCAACAAATCACTGGCCCAAAAGAGACGGATATCATTCGGATGAACGGATCCTGCATTCCGAACGCTTCGAAGAAGATCCAGGGAGTAGACCTCGTCGGGTTGTGCATGTCGACTGGAAGTGCCATCAAGACGTCTGGAGAGTGCGTGTGCGACAGCGGATTCTCGCAGATCGCCGATTCGAATGGGATCCGGTGCGAAAGTGAGTTTGTATGCCTGAATAACTGAGCAGTAGACCTCCTTCTTTTGACTCTTCTCATTCCTGCAATGCACACACGCACATACACACACCTTCGATTCCTTTCTCTCTGCGCGCGCGCGGAAGGTCCTCTCCTACTAATTGCCTGTTTTTCCGGAGGGGTCGAAACCAGCGGACCGTGATACGGAAGACAACGGGAAACATGTTGTTTGGCCAAGTTATTGTAATTATTAGTGGACAATGAAAAAGACATTAGGACCCCCGATTCTGGATCCTCAAATATTTGACTCTCGTTACGATCTGGGAAACTCTGGAAAGCCTGTAATTAGGGAATCCCGATCGTGGCGGATCCTCCTAATTGGCTTTTACGATCCGCATGGCATGCGTAATCACGGGCGGCCGCGAGTCAAAGAAGCCATACGGTGCCCGATAAGTAAGCACAAAAGCATAGTAATTGGAGCATAGAGCAGCAGAAGAAAGTCGTTAAAATTGCGAAACATATGGCAAGCTGGTCCTCTCTTTTTATGGGATCCCCCTATTCGTTTTGAATTATTTGTTGCCAAATCGAATCGAAATCAAATGGAGAAACGGGAATAGAGCCAGGTGGTGAGGCTTCTTGTGTGCAATAATGGCGCCATTTCAAATGATTCATGCAATGTGAGACAATCTGCTTCTTCTCCTCATCCATCATGTTTTCGATTCGCCTTTCGGCTACATGTATACTAATTACTAAGAAGTATTCAGAGTGTCACTCATAATTGTTCTCTGTCCGATTCGTTCTGAAGATAAATCATGGGGAGCTTTGTGGAAGATACGAATCTACCGTACAACTTCTTCTTCGTCTTTTGGATGCAGTTCCCATCATAGATTTCTATCTTTCCCGCTGTTTTTCTTCTGTCGCGGCAGCCTCTTTTTGGGTGTCACCTCGAGTTATCGTTTGATTTCGAAGAAGCGATCACCGTTGAACGACAGATGCGTTGAAGGCGGCACTGAAGAGCCCTTCTCAAAGAGCCCTTCCTGTTGGCTCACCTGCACCACCGGGCTGCACCCATGCGCATCCTCTTCGCCTATCACTTTCATCCTCTCACACTGGCGGCACACAAATGAGCTATTATGGAAAGGGGGGGACTTTCATTTCCTATTCCAAGAAGAAGAACTTTAAGCAGAGCTCGCCACTAATAACGCATTGTGCACAGCGGCGGCTCGGCTTATTCATCCAGTTACCCCAGGGATATGGGTTTGGTGCTGCTAATTTTCAATTTGGGAATGGAATGGTCAGAGGGCCAACACGAGTGCTAATCCAATTCACTGCTAACCCAAAAGAAAAGGCGGACAAGTGACCTTCTTTTCGTCGCAGGGACTCTTCTCTCCGGAACAAATGAGATTGCGCAAACCGTCAGCCATCAGCAGCTCTGATATGACATTGATAGCGACGAGTAGACGTCTCCCATCCCTCTTGTCGGGTCGGAAACATCAAAAAGAGACGTGTACGCGCAATCATCGGCCCTGGGAATGGTTTATGATGATGAGGAGAGAAGACCTTATCCCGGAAGACTGAGTCTATACGATAAGAAGAAGGCTTTTATGCGAGGGACTTGCACTCTCAGATTCTCGCTGACTGTTCATCGAGAGACAGATTGTTCCGCTACAATCTGGCTCCTGGAAGCCTAAAAAGGGGCCCTTCATCATCATACACCACAATCATCAAACGTATTCATTTCCCACATTAAAGTGGCTGCTTTTGTTTGGTCCGTCTTTTTGCTTTCTTTGCGGCACATGCCCGCAAAAAAGGAATACCGCCAGCCGCCGCTTCTTCTCGGCATGTGTGTACCGAGAGGAGACACAGAGACGGTCTCTGTGATAATCCCATTTAGGCTCAGTCAAGTGGGTGTTGTTTGTGTGTGAACGAGGAGGAGGAAGGGCAGACGGGTGACGACAGGTGCACCATACATATAGACAATTCGAAAAGCACCCGAATCGGCGTGCAACCAAAAAGGGATCGTAAAAATGGAAGCGGGTCATGTCCCATGCGCGCGCACATTACCCATTTTGAATGATGATCCAAGTCAAACACACCTGGTCTTTTCTTCTCTAAGAGTGTCGGAATCCCCTCTTACATCCGAGAAGAATGCACAATTTATGACCCAATCAAAGGGAATTAAAGGAATCTGTTTGTTTTCAGGCTGCCCGTCGAACACGTACAAACCCAAGGGACAGACGATGTGCAAACCGTGCCCGCCGAACTCGATGTCTTCTGAAGCCGCCAGCTCGTGTCGATGTGTCAACGGCTTCTTCCGAGCCGAGGACGAACTCGTCTCGATGCCTTGCACACGTGCGTCACCACGTTCTCACACTTCATAGTCCAACTATTTCTTTTGCAGAACCGCCTTCCCGACCCATAAAACTAGTGGCGAACGCTATCACGGCCACCTCGGCGCGTCTATCGTGGGACGAGCCAAGCAATTTGGGAGGGCGACCGGAAATTTGGTACGAAGTCAAGTGTTCTGGCCGCGGATCCGCGTGCGGATCGATTCAGATGACGCCATCAGAGAAGAGACTCTCCACCCGATCCGTGCAGATCAACGGACTCCGACCATCCTCAGACTATACTTTCCTCGTTTTCGCCAAGAACAAAGTCTCCTCGCAGTCCCTGGAGTTTGCCGAAAAGAACGCGGTCATCGATCTGCGAACCAGATCCGAGGAGGACGACGTGCCACCCGTATCGCACCTTCGAGTCGATGCAGCCCAATCCGACGGACTCACAATCGCGTGGAGTGTCGCGGATTCGGATGTCACCGATTTCGAAGTGGAAGTTCGTCCGGCAGTGATCAAGAAGCGTGCCTTCGAGACTCGCCACGTCAATCAGACCTACACGACGTTCATCGGACTCCGACACGATACTGCCTATCAGTTCCGAGTGCGAGTACGCGACGATCTGCGATGGAGCGAACCGATCAGCTATCAGCTTGGTCGAGGTGTTCTCAGCTCCCCAAGTGGCTCATCGGATGGTGGAGACTCGAGCGAGTTTCTGAATCAGACCGGATCTGCTCTTCTGATCGTCATCGCTCTCATACTTCTCGTCATCGCCGCTGCTCTCTGCATGATCGTGATACAGAAGCGATCGAAGAATCGGAAGCAAATGAGCGACTTGGACGTTCTCGATACTTATAAACAAGGTAAGAATTCGAACCTTCGGATGCTTTGTGGTGGTGGTGGTGGTTTGACTCTGACTGGGTACCCATTAGCTTCTTTTCGTGGGGTTTTCTCTTGTGATTGTTCACCTGGAGCCCATTCAGATGGATTTGCAGATTCGATGACACCAGACTATCACACTGCTTCTCGACACCATCAGGGCAACCTCCCGGCCAACTTGCACGAACAGCTTAGGTCGACTACCAAGTGTAAGGGATTTCTTTTGTTTTGCTCCTGCGGCTGCTGGTTGCGTTCTTCTTTTTTGGTAGTGAAATCATTGGCCCCCTTCTGTAGCTTTCTGATCTTCCGATCTTTCACCTACTGATCTTGTGTTTTTTCCAGTGAACGCGCCACTCATCCCATCGTTCGGAAGTCCCATCTCCCAACCGCCACCGTACTACGGAGGAGTTCACGGGAACAGTGGGAAGTACAAGGCATACGTGGATCCGACGACCTACGAGGATCCGTACCAGGCGCTGATCGAGTTCACCTACGACATCTCTCCGAACGACGTCTTCATAACACAAGTGATCGGAGGCGGAGAGTTCGGGGACGTCTGCCTGGGAGGACTCTCGAAGAACTCGCCGGCGGCCGCCAAGTGGCAGACGACGGCCACGATGGGACGGATGTTTGAAAATGAGCAGTTCGAGACGGTGGCCATCAAGACGCTGAAGGCGGGGAGCAGTCCGAAGGCGAAGGCCGAGTTCTTGACAGAAGCCACCATCATGGGCCAGTTCTCGCATCCGAACGTGATCCGACTCATCGGAGTGGTCACTTCGGCCGAGCCGGTTATGATAGTCGCCGAGTACATGGCGAATGGGTCTCTGGATCAATATCTTCGGAATGCCGATCAGAGAGGAGAGAAGGTCCATTGGGAAAAAATCAGCGAGATGCTGTACGGGATCGCTTCTGGAATGAAGTATCTCACTGACATGGGATACGTGCATCGGGTAAGCTTTCACTTTTTTGATTCTTGGTTTAAAATGAACTCGGTTCCAGGATCTCGCTGCTCGGAACGTACTCATTGACACTGAACTCCGCTGCAAAATCGCCGACTTTGGACTGTCGCGAGGAGTTCGAAGCGAAGGATCCGTCGAGCCGGAGTACACGACGAACGGCGGCAAAATCCCGGTCCGCTGGACGGCCCCGGAAGCAATCACGCATCGGAAGTTCACACCGTCCTCCGATGTCTGGTCGTTCGGAGTTGTCATCTGGGAGGTGTGCTCGTTCGGTGAGCGTCCTTACTGGGATTGGACGAATCAGAAGGTGATCAGCGAGGTGATGATCGGCTACCGATTGCCGCCACCGATGGACTGTCCGATGGGATTGTACCGAATCGCGCAGTGGTGCTGGAAGATGGAGAGGCACGAGAGACCGACGTTCACACAGCTTCTCGCCATGTTCCACAAGTACATCCTGCAGCCGACGCTCATCGAACAGGATCCCGGAGAGCTTCCGAGAAGAGCGCTGAGTCACTCGGCACTGAACACGTACGGAGCGATCGGAGTGCCGACGCCTCCGTCGACAGCGCCACCGATGCCGACGCTCGACGACTTCCTCCGTCAAATCGGTCTTAACCACGTGTACGGACAGCTCGTCTCGAACAACATCAAGACTATCGGCGATCTGGCTGCTACGTCGCACCTAGATCTGCTGGCGTGTGGGCTCATTTCTCAGGAGTGCTCCACCATCCGCGACGGTCTCAACGGCCGCATTCCCTCCGGATCGGCCGGAACGATCCACGCAACGACGCGCGGAACGAGGACACGGCCGCGAGAAGAGGGATTTTTCGTCTGATTCCGATCCTCCACAACGTTTTTATGTGTAAATTCGATTTCCCCATCCCTTTTTGTCTCAATCCGATGTGCATTTTCATTCCGTTATGGGTACCCGATTCGACGTTTTATAATATCCCTCTTCGAACTGTCTATTCACTTTCCACGCCCCTTTTCATTGCATTTCCCCCGATGATTATGATCTTTCCTTCCTCTTTTAGGTATTCACTCTAACCCCATTTACCCTGACAACTTTTCGAAAAAAAACGTACTGGTATCTAGTTTCCCCCCCCTCCTCTTTTCCAAATTGCATTCTTTATTACTGTAGCTCCTCCCTGTCTCCATTTCCATTCTGTGATACTAAACCTCGCCTCATCCTTCCTCCTTGTAAGACTTTAATGCTCACCATTCGGGAGAGATTGATTATTTTCAGCCAGACAATAAATTTTTTATTTTCAAAATAGTTCTTTGAATGCGGTATAATTACATTTGGAGAGAGCGAATATGATAAAACAGAAAAAGAAGAATGGAAATAAAGTGCGAAATGTGTCGAGTTGTGGGTGTTTGGCGGAGAGAAGAGAAACACCGGAAATGGGAAAGGGCGGTGAATGTAAAAGTTGGCATTAGGATGCGAAAAATAGAGAAATGAACCGGAGATTTGGGGAGAGAGACGACAGACTGCGAGACAGACACTATCACAGGGCGACGACGAAACAGAAACCGAGGAGCGAGCTATACAATTATACAAAAAGCAGCTGAAAACTAGAGAGCGAAGCGGAGAAAAAAAAGAGGAAAGTGAAAATGGTAATCGAGTGTTAGAACCATGAAGTGATTAGGCCCACGTTGGCCTCGCTTCTTCCGGTTTCGCCGGTTTGCAGTAAAGCACGTTGGCGAGGAACAGGGCGAGGTCGGCGTTCGTCCAGTAGGCAAAGTGCGATTTGAGCACTGACCAGTAGCTCTTTTCGGTGAGAGCCGGCTGAAAAAGAAACACTTCGTATCAACTATCGGCGAGTTCTATGAACCTGTAGCTGGAAATCTATGCGATGCGGCACTCTTAGACCTGCACCGAGGATCCTCTCAGCCAACGGCAGATCTGCTTCCGCCTCCTTTGCCACCTCGATGTTTTCTGTCGACGTGGCACCGACGCCACCACCATTGAGACTCGCCGAGCTCTGTGTCTTTTTCGGATTGTTGTTCGACGAGCCGAACGAGAACCATCCCTTCTTCACAGCCTTTGGCTCTTTCTGCACGGCTACGGCGTTCTCGAATGGCGGCGGTGTCATCGAGCGGGGCGATGAACATCCGCTTCGAGCGTCCTCTTCCGAATCGCACTCGTCCTCCTCGTCAATCTCGTCGTCTCCGCCGCTCCGAGCGTCCGCCGCCTTGTCGTCCTTGTTCTTCTTTTTCTGATTCTTCAGCTTCTTCATGTAGTGCTTATAGACGTCCATAGGAAGCAGCTCGTAGGATGCACGGCCACGAAGATCAGTACTTGAGAACAGTTTGATCGGCCGAATGTGCTTGTATTCGGGACAGAAAAACGGTTCGAGACGATAGGCGACCGGGTCGTAGGGATGGAATATGTTGAAGACACGCTCGACGTTCGTCGCAGCCGACAGCAGATCCGTTGAAGATCCACCTCGCATTGTGAGGAACACACCCAGTGGGGAGCCTACAGCGAACAGGTACTTGACCTTGAAATCGAGGATCTCCTCCTTCGTCACGAGAAGCTTGTGAATGCCTCCTTCCAAGTGTTCCTTCAAGTTTTCTCTCGCCAGCTTCATTCCCTCCATGGCTCGTGTGACTTCTTCGGTGCCAGTTTCACTGCGATTCATGTACTCATCGATCGACTTTGTAACATATTTGTCATAGAGCAGAAGGGGCGAATACTGGGTCAGCACGTCGTAGACGATCACAGATCCCAGCGAGTGTCCGAATATCGAGACGGATCCCGTAAAGTCCGGATTGTTCGATATGAACAGTTTATAAACTTTGTTGAGCTGAGCAACCACTCCACGCGTTATCTGAAATGAGATCAAGAGTGTTGATAAAAGGTATTAGAACACGGAACCTCAGTTCGGAAGAGCGGACTCTGATAGTACATGACGTCCATCGCAGTACTGTTCAGAGAGGCTCTCATGCTGCTCATCTTAGGGATCGTGATATTGTCAGTGAGCCCGTTATCCAGAACCAAAGAAGACCTCCACTCAACCGGCAGGAACATCGGCCGCGTCTTCTCATCTGGATACGACCTCTCCATAGCCAGAACGACGCCATCACGTACTCTAGAAACGAGTATTTTGGTATGAAAGAGCCGATCAGATCCTTACTGATTGGCGTTGGTAGCAATGAGATTCTCATATCCCTTCTGTCCGATTCCGTGGACTACCAGAATCAGGTGCGAAATCTCGGCGGCAGCATCGTTCCAGTCGGCTTCTTTTTCAAATCCGCGCCGAAGTGGCGTCGACTTGGCCCAGAGGTAGCGGAGAATCGCGTTTCCTCGCTGATGCAGTGAAATGTCAATAACCGAACTCCACCGGATGTCGTAATTGTCGACGTGCAACTCCGCGAGGACTGAAAGAAGTTACTAGAATCAGGAGCTCGTCAAAGGCAGACTAACTTGGCTTATTGCTGGTCTCGGACTTGGAGAAAACTGTGGTTCCTTCGGGAATCATCTGATTTCGGAAGCAATGCAGATGGTTCTTCTCGATCTGGTCGGAAAGCGGCGACTCGAGAGGCTGATAGTCCGGCGAGAACCAGGATCCTCGGCGGATCTCCTTCGAGTCTTCTTTCCAGTAGATCGCATCGATCCGCGAGTTCTCCTTGTTCACCCTGTACTGTCCGTTCATCACCACCACCATCCGCTTTCCGTCGGTGGTGCCGTCTTCCGAATCCGGCTGATCCATTCGGTATTCAGTCAGTGACTCGTCGTAAATCGTCTGCATAGCTTCATCGAGTTCGATGCTCTTCTCTTTCCGATACTTCATCTCGAGCATCAGAGAGTCTCTTCCGTTGAACGGCGTCCAAACGGTCGCTTTCGGCTCCTGATAGAACCATCGAACTTCCGAGCATTTCAGTTCTGTCACCTGTAAAAGAGAACTTGATAGCGGAGAAAAATTGTCTCTGTTTGAAAAACCGACACCTTTGGTCTTTCAAGAACATATTTCTGCCAGAGAATACTTTGGAACGGAGCCTCCAGATTGCGTTCAGTTAACTGCACTCGCTCACGGAGCACACTCCGAATGTGCGGAACACTTTGGGACCGTATTTTTCGGGGTCCACGTAGCACAGTAGGTGGCTGCATCGCGAGCAGAATCGAGAGAAAAGTTGGAAGAAAAGAGGAAGAATGGGAAGAGAAGGGGAAGAATGGGAACGAGAGTGGAAGGAAGAAGCAACATCGTGACGCACGGGAGGCTTTTCAAAACATTTCTCCGCCGTTTTCTTGCAGTTCGTCACCATTTGAATGCAGGCGATAGAGGGAGATGTGACATGAGTTGAATCTGATAGTTTCACTCGTTTGCTCCAAGTCTAGCCAAGACTTGTCTTCTTCGACGTATTTTCCCTTCCCTTTTTTATTTTTCTTGTTAGTCACTACAATTCGTCTTTCCAGAGATGGGGGTCAAGTGACGGTATTTACGGAGAGCGGCGAGAAGATGTTTGCTAATTCGTCACCCACACATGCACTCCTCTCACGCTCCTATCTCTCGATTTCTGTAGTTTTGAGTTTCAAAAGGCCAGGACGGCCGGCTCTTTTGGCAGTGATCATAAAAAGAGCGTTTCGTTTTGTTATCAGACTGTGTCAATAGAAAATAGAAGTCAGAAACGAAAACTCACTTTTCGACGACGATTCCGTTGCGGCGGCACTGGAGTTCCTTTTCCCGACGAGGAGGCGTTGGGAACCGATTTGGCAGCTGCGGGCACTGGATTCGAAGAGGATCCCGGATTTCCGTTGTTCTGAATAAGGAATTCGTGATGAAACTGAACTGCGGTGCTGGAAAGCACGTACGGGAAGTGCAGAGGGTCTCGAGAGATCTCCATCTTTCGTGTGTGCCATTGTGGTGTACTTGGCAGCTGGATCCGGATGCTGGAAGAGAGGGACGAGTCTCATGGCGGAGAAGTCGAACTGATTGGGGGAGAGAGAGACAAAGAGAAGTGGGACAGCTGATTTACTGCCTTTGCGGGGCATGGGTAGATCAAAAGAAGTGGTCTCAGTTTGATCTCCCGTAAGCAGTATTATTGTTCTAGAAGGTCAAGGGGTGTTATGACTCACAATACTTGATATCACTCCAGGAAACAGTTTCAAAAATATCGATCTTTTTTATAATATAGAGAGTAGGTCAAAAGAGTATACGACGCGGTCTTTTCTGCTGAAAGTGAAATCGTCAGTTCTGTTTCACATGCATAATCAAATCAGAACTTGGACAGACACGACTGTGATCGTTTCTTTTTCAGATCGCACTTCTGATCTACCACTCTGATAGCTCGACAACTTGATCATTTCAAAATGAAGATTTCTCGCCTACCGTCTCATCAGCAGACTTTGTCGCCCGCGACTCTTTACGTCTGCCCAACACCATGCCGCCAGAATAGGAAGAAGTGGTTTGTCTGAGTGAGAGCGTGTGCAGTCAGTTCGCTCTTCTCCTCGACTGAATGCAGCAACCCGCCCCGTCGCTCTCTTTCCCTCTTTTTCTCTGTTACTTCACCGATAAGGAGTTCTACACCATCTTCCCCTTCATATCATTCGGTTTCGTCTCTCGTTTCTCCGCATGTTTCGTGAAATAGATAAGTCTATTGAAACTGCGAGAGATGCAAGAAAGGTCGAAAGGATGCAGCGGGAGAGAGTGAGAAAGCGAGAAAAGTTCAACAAAAAAAAGTAATGAAGGTGAACCGAGAACCGATCGTTTCTGGCGTCTGTTTTCTGTTTTCCCACCCGTTTCACCTCGTTTCAGCACATTTTCAGCCAGCCGTGCTGTGACATCATTTTCCGGCCCGTCGCCGAGTGTTCTATGAACTATGATCAGGATTAGTTGGTGTACTCTACCCTCTCTTTGTATTTTCAGTCAGTTGCAGCTAGTTTCATTCAATTTTGAGATAACTTTGCTCTCTCTCTCCTGCAGAAAACTCACCGTGGGGGTCTCGTCTCCGTCGAGTACGGCGCCGAGTGGCGGTCCAACAGCGGTCGGCGTCGAAAGATCAGACTCTTCCTCTTCGACGCTTTCGACAAAGTTCTGAACAAGATAAGCGATAAGAGAGAAAGAGAAAGAGAGCGTGAGATGATGCAGGCCTGAGAAGCGCAAGAATACTTTTTTCTGAAGGAGAAACAGATGAAAACGGAGGTTTCGTTGATCTATTCGTGTCGGCTACACAGTCTTCTCTGCAGCTGTGATGAAGGAAACTTTTGAGATTCCCTCCCCAAAATACACACTAGGCATGGAAATAGACGTGTTAAAGCCAGAGAAACAGGAAGGCATGAGTAATGATTCTGCCACGTCACAATCACTTTGATCTTTCGTTTTCCAGTGGAGCGCATTTGCATTCGCCCCGCCCATTTTCTCCGGATGACTCACCTGATTCACAAACTCCATCTTCTTATTATCTTTCGTCGTCCCGGCCTCTGCCTTCTCTCTTCCTCCATCGTCTTCATCCTCGTTTTTGCGGAACGTCAGCGAAACGAGATGCTCCTCTTCGCTTCCGCTCATCGCTGCAAACTGTATTTATTACTATAACTTAATGAGCAGGGGAAAAAAGAAAACGAACGAACGGAACAACAAGAATTGAGATAATAACGGGAGAAAATGGAAAACGAAAAACGGCTAAGTATAGACTAAAGGAAGAGAGGAACGGAGTGTGAAATGGATCAAAAAGGGCGAGAAACGGGCGAATCTCTCTCTCCTCATTTCTTGGCCAGATGTCCGTGCGTCTTCGGATTCGTAGCCGCCATTTCCTCGTCGATTTCTTCGAGGAACGTCTCCTGTTTCACTGAGTACATCGTGTACCAGTAAATGCCGACGACGATGCCGAGCAGAACGGCGAATGAGATGTGGTTCTTGTAGTTCTTCGCGAAGATCTCTTTCACACGCTCCTCGTTGACCTGTAATTATGTATTCCAATTTGTGTAAATACGAGGAATTATTGAATTTAGATAGAAGTTTTTAAAAGTTTTCAGACTTTTGTGTTTTTTGAAAATTTTTCTATTTCTTGTTCATTTTGGCAAGGTTTTGAATTATCGTCTACATATTTCAACTTTTTTTCGAAGTTTCAGTATTCTGAGCTCAAAAGAGTCACCTTTTCGAACTGCTTCGCGAATCGCTTTTGTGGACGCGGCAGATCCTCGATATCGATCGTCTCCAGCATCTCGTCATCTTTTTTCTTCTGAAAACCAACTTTTGTTTTCGAGTTTTTCAACGAAAAAAAAGACGCACTTCAACTTGCGAGAACTTGCTCTTCGCCTCCGTCGGCAATTTCTGCTCGGCCACGTGACGACTCGTGCTCACGAGCCGTCGGATAGCGAGAGTCCGTACCGCTCCGAGCAGCATCCTGCGACATTGGAAAATGATTGAAATCGCTCTCGGCGTGGATTGTTGCACAAAGCATAACAAGGTGTTCAAATAGAAAAAGGAATGGGAAGCGAAGGAGGAAACCTTTTGAGGGCGAAAGAAGTGAAGTAGAAGGGGGATGGCATCCACATATCAGCCGATGAGATCGGCCAAAAAGCGAAAGGAAAAAAGGGAAAGTGTCGCTTTTTCAGCAGATATTACGAAACGGATAGGCAGAATGATGAATTAGGTGAAAAGACGAGCGAAGCATTCACATTCTCCCCGGTTTCATTCGGTTCCCGAGAAGTTGGGGGCGAAATTTCGACGAAAATCAATAAGCGCGCGGTTGACGAACGACAGCCGACGCTAGTTTTCGGGTGTAACTTCCGCGAAAGCGGAATCTCTCCGTGTTTGCATAGGGCACCCGCCCGTGAGGCAACCTTCGCGTGAAGCGGCGGGAATGAGAGAAACGAAACCATTTTGGAGTAAATACGAATAAGAAGGAGAGTTTACGACCTATTTTTATTTTTTATTTTTCTTCTGGATGCGTAGAGACGGAAAGAGGGGAAGAAAAACAAGAAATAGTGGAGTGAAGAGAGAAAATGTTATTGGAGTGGTGCGGCGACGAGTTGTCCGAGAGGAGTACACGGGGCGCTGGCCGAGAAAGTTTACGACCCTTCCGAAAAAATTCAAATTTGGTCTTTCGTGGCGCCGGCGACAAGAGCTCGCGAAAACTTTTTTATTTCACGAATCATCGGATCTTGAATTTCTTTCATTCAGCCAGAATGTCGAGAAACGTTGAAATCAAGGCAAAAGTGCAAAATCACGACGAGACGGTTCGCAAAGCCATCGAGATTTCAGGAAAAGCCCCGACTATATTGAAGTGAGTCCTTTTCTACCAAAACGGCTGTAAGAAAATCTTCCGCAGGCAGCATGACATCTTTTACGAGTCACCGAATGGCCGCCTCAAGATGCGGAGCGTCGAAGAAAACGGAGTGGTTTGTAAACTATTATATGACCACTCTCCTTGATTCGCTCTTTTAGACTCGCACGGAGCTCATCTGGTACGACCGCCCGGATGTGGCCGGTCCGAAGCTGAGCCAATTTAACAAATTCGACGTTCCTGCCGAAGTGCTCGATGCGCTGAAACTCTCGCTGCAATCGTCGATGGGAGTCAAGGGAGAGGTGAAAAAGACGAGGACGCTGGTGCTCCACGGACAGACTCGCATCCATATCGATCGCGTCGACGGACTCGGCGACTTCATGGAGCTCGAAGTGTGTCTGGCACCAGAGGAGACCGTGGAGCAAGGCGAGAAGATCGCACAAGATATCCGGGAGCTGCTCTCGGTTCCCGAGTCGGATCTGCTCACTGGCGCCTACATGGACATGCTGAAAGCTTAAGCAATTGCTCTTCCCATTGCTATTGTTGCACTCTGTTATGTACTATGTTATGTGTTTTGGAATATACATATATATATATATATATATAGAATTGATGTATATGTAAACAACTCGAAATTGCCTCCCACTGCCAGCTGTCAAAACTCCCGCTCCTCCCAATTTTCAGAGAGAACGAGTGACATTCAATTTTTCAGAGAATGACATTCAATTTCTGGTGCTTATCAATAGAAAGGCCGAGAACGTCATTGAAAAGAGGATGTGTCCAGGCGATTATTTCATATTTGTCTCTCTATTCGATGAAAATGAAACAGAAAAGACGCAGAGAAGCAAGAAAGAAGAGAAGAGACACTACTATTCGCCGATTAATGTGCGAATTGGACGAGAATTCAATTCTCTCCTCCCTTCTCTTTTCGTGAATTTCCAAAAAAAAGGGAGGAGAGGAGCCATAAATCAGTCAAATGTGTTGTGTGTTTCACACAAGACATGTCTTATTTATTGTGGTGCTCCGCGAGCCGGCGCCCGGCTCTTTTCCATTCGAATTTAATACCAGTTAATTCGGAGAGCGCGCGCGCGCCAAATTAGAAAATGGTGTGCGAGAAAAAACAAACGGCCACGTGGCGAACTTGTGCTCGTCGGAGCACTTTGCTGCTCGAATGTTTTGCGCATCCGGCTCTTGTTTTAAATTAGGTTAGTTTTTTGTCTCTTCGCCTCGGCTCCTCTACTCGCGTTTTCATGCTTTTCAATTGTTTTCACACAAGCGCTCACTTGGTTTGTGCTGCTCGGTGAGCCCAGAAATCGGAGGCGAAATTGGAAAAAGGGGAGGGGAGGAGGCGGCTCCCCCACAAACAAAACTTTCCGTTTCCACCTGGTTCTTCGCCTCTTCTCCTGACTGTCTGGGTCTCTTTTGCACACTGTTCGATCACAAAACACTTCCACGTTTCGCCGTTTGCGGCGCAAATTTCAGCCAATCTTCTTCTTCCTCTTCTTCTTCTTGCTTGTCAGCAATCTCGCTCTACTGTACTTTGAGCTCATTTACACTTGAGGCGGGAACAGTTCAGTAGGTCAAATTGATCGATTCGAAATAGAACAGAGATCTGCAAGGTTTATTGTGCGAGTAAATGCGCTCTGTTGAACTTTTCCGGTCTCTGTTTTCCACGTTTCAAACATCTTCCTCATTAGAGCGCAATGGGCAACTCGGCGAATAATCGTTGATCAAGTCTTTCTTTCTGTTTTTCTCTTTCTTCAGGGCTATTTGTTTTTGTTTCCTGAAGGTTTTCAGCCCTCTCTTCCCTTCTCCTAAACAAATGCGCTCTACCGAACTTTTGCTATCTTCATTAGAGCGCGTTTCTCACAATCAACTCGACTCGAAGACAAAAACTAATTAATTGGAGCAGCTCTTCCGGCGGCTGACTCTCTTTTTTGCCGTCTAATTTCTCGCATTCTTTACTGTCCCTTCCTATTTTCCGCTCACAACAAAAGGCTTGATTTCGACTCGTCTTCCGGTGAGAAAAAGAGCTCAGCGAGCCTCTCTCTTCTTCTTCTTCTTCTTTTGTGCTCAATTTGCTTGAGCATCTCCGGGTACATTCTCTGCAAAAAAAAGGAATCTGCTCGGCGAGCAGCACGAGATAACACGGGCTGAGCCCTCCGTTTCTCATTCGTTTCAGGCTCCGATGAGCAAGTGTGCTACACCGACCCCTTCCACGTCTTCTGGATCTTCTGGAGACGAGGTGAGACATTTTGTAGATCTCCTCCGAAGTTCTTTCTTGTCCAGTCGAAACGGAGTCCTCAGCCTCTCGCGAAGGCGTTCCCCCAGCGAAATCTGTCGACGACATCCAGTTCCTCCAGCAGTTAGTTCCCTTCCGAATGCAAGTGCGCTCTACCGCACTCTCTTTAGATTCTCCACGTCATCGCTCTCTGGAGACTCCGATTCTTCTCCAGCCAGCCACTCGATTCGCGCTAGCCAATCTCACGACTACAGTCCTTCGGCTCGACTTCTGGGACGACGACGATCCGAATGCGATATTCTTCTGCAAATCCACGTTCGACGTCGTCACGCAATGCCTGGACCTGCCCGAGAAGGTGATCAGAACGATGAAAACGCATCTGGAAGGCGAGGAAGAGCTCACCGACATCGCGCCGATGATTCTTTCGGTGCGGGAAGATCCGATCTTCAGAACCGAGGGATCCACTCCTTTTCTGGCAACTCTCCTCTTCGCATTCGTCAATTTAGGTGGGCACGAGCTCTTTCTTCACATTAGAGCGCGCTTGCATTCTCAGGAAACTACGATAGTCGGTACCGAGTGCTTCTTCGCCATCTCACCACTCTGCTGGGAGTGGTTTGGAGCGAGTTCGAAGAGGTCGAGGACTCGCTCGCCACCACTCTACTCGATGAGCAGTTCGTGGAATCCGAGTGAGTGCGCGGGCGTTTCGAAATGAAGAAAAGACCGGGCGGGAAATCGAGAACAGTTTCAGAGTGTCTCGAAAAATGTCGGATGGGTAGGTTCTACAATGTTGTATCTTTGTTGTTGTGACAGTCTTGTGAGACTAGAAGGGACTAGAAAGCGTCCGTGGCCGAACTAAGCGGACTCTTCTCTTCTATTCTTCAACATGTTTCCAGAGATCTTTTTCCAGGCAGAGTCGAACGATACGTGAGAAAACGGCTCGAAACAAAAAGATCAAGCGATATCTGATGATCGGAGCCGCGGGCGGAGTCGGCGGAGTGCTCATCGGGCTCACGGGCGGGCTCGCGGCTCCTCTCGTCGCCGCGTCGGCTGGCATGCTCATCGGAGGTGGAACTGCAGTCGCGGGACTCGCGACGACCGCCGGAGCAGCCGTTCTGGGCACGACGATGGGAGTGGCGGGCGCCGGATTCACGGGCTACAAGATGAAGAAGCGTGTGGGAGCGATCGAGGAGTTCACGGTGGAGACGTTGAACGAGGGAGTGAGTCTGAGTTGCACACTGGTGGTGAGCGGATGGATCGAGAGCGACACGAGTCCGGAGCAGGCGTTCGTTCACCAGTGGAGACACCTGAGGCACACAAAAGAGCAGTACACCCTGAGGTTCGACCCGTTCCGATTCTCCGATCTTCGATCTTTCGCTTCAGATACGAGAGCAATTACCTGATGCAACTCGGAAACGCCATCGAATACCTCATGAGCTTCGCCGTTTCCGTTGCCATTCAGCAGACGCTCCTGGAAACGGCGCTCGCAGGTTCGGCTCCTCGTCCCCGCTTCCCCATCCACTTTTCCTTTTGAGGCCTCGTTTCCGCCGTCGCTTGGCCCGTCGCCTTGATGTCCGTCTCGTCGGTGCTCGACAACCCGTGGAATGTGTGCGTCTCGCGGGCCACGGAAGTCGGCGAGCACCTTGCAGAAGTGCTTCTGAGCAGGTCGCACGGCAAACGGCCAATCTCTCTGATCGGGTTCTCGCTGGGCGCTCGAGTCATCTTCCATTGCCTGCTCACGATGAGCAAGAGGTCCGAGAGCGTCGGCATCATTGAAGACGTCATTCTGCTCGGAGCTCCGGTGACGGCCTCGCCGAAGGAGTGGTCGAAAGTGTGCAGTGTGGTCAGCGGAAGAGTCATCAATGGGTATTGCGAAACGGATTGGCTGTTGAGGTTCGCGAGTGTGAAAGCTCGTTTCGCAATCATGCTTCCCGTTCAGATTCCTGTATCGAACAATGAGCGCTCAAATCAGAATCGCTGGCACAGGACCAATCAATAATCGGGACAACAAGAAGATCTACAACTACAATTTGAGCCACATTGTTCGTTCGACAGACCAAGCGAAACCTTGAAGAAATTCGAGTTTGCAGGTCAAAGGGCACATGGACTACTCGAAACGTCTGACAGAAGTACTGCACGCAGTCGGCGTCAAAGTGGGCCCTCACTCGGAGGACAGTATGGTCGATCTGACCCAGTTGGAAGGGCCCCATGAAGCGACGGGACAAGCGCAAGAAGCCATCAACTACAAGAGTCCAGAAGGGAACGGCGTCGTGAGAGAGACAGGGATCCCGGTGAACTTGGAGAGCATCCACGAGGTGAAAGTGCTCGATAGCCGGAGAGACTGATTAGAAATAAAGATGTACTCGCATTCTGAAAAGTTTCGTTCCCTCGCCTTGCAAACAGAAAAAAAAAGAAGCGTGTTTATCCAGTAATCGAGAGAGAAAAGAAGAACTGCCGTACAAATACAAACATGCCAGAACACACACACATGCAAACAGTTCGTCATTTTTTGGACTCTTCGAGGAGAAGCTAGGAATAGATTACGTTCGGATGCAAGTGCGCTCTATTGAACTTGCCATAGAAGAGGTTTGAACTTGGGTTAGCGACTGTTTATTGCGGGACGGAGTTAACGCGACATGAAAGAGGGGAGAGGGGACTGGTCTTAGGACAAAGGATGAAAGAACTGCCAAGAGTCGGCTCGTCACTGCCTTTTATAGCCGTGACGGGCCGACCAACGGGACAAAACACGAGTCGCGGGGAAATTATAGAAATAATAAGAGAAACTCGCGGGTCGTGCGGTGGGGCGCGGCTGCTGCGTTCCTCCTGTGTGAGTTGTGGGCCTGGAATGGCGTGTCGAGCGGCAGCGAGACGCGGTTTCCTGCAAAATATCGCGAAATATTCCTTAAAATAAAACCCGTATTTTGGGTGTCTTGCGGTCCACCTAAAGGATCGCCTCCGATACTTTACACCTCCCCCCCAAAAATATAAGATCGTCCCTGATCTTGCTAAAAAAGGAAAAATAGGGTGAGTAGGAGAACTAGGATTAACTAACTAAAAAAAACTAAAGCTAAAGAGAAAGAGAGGTGAGTAGCTACAGTGAGACTTGGTTACCCTAACTTAGAGAATTTGGAAAACGAAGGAACTTGCTGTTCAACTTAGCGGCCGAAGATCTCCGGAAGGTCGCTCGTCTCGTAGGTCTTCTAGGTCAAATCGCTCCTCGAAGAGTTGGTGAGCTGGACTCTCCCGCGATCTCCGGAGAGCTCGCGGGCCGGTACTGATGAGATGGCCTGGGAAGCGGACGATCGGGAAGTACGAGCACTTCCCCTGTGATCGCCGCCCTTCCGTCCCAGGCTCTTCGCTGACATGTTCAGAGCTTCACCGTGCTCGTCAGCATCGTTTGCGAATACGGGAGGGGAGAGGTAGGGGACGAGTAGGGAAGCCGGAATTACAGCTGAGGCGTAGGCCGGGTTTGAGACAGAAGGAGCAACGTAAAATGTTGCTACGACAACTGCTACAACGGGCGCTTAGGCTGCCGGGTGTCAGGCTGAAATCTGATAGACCCGTGAGTTCGAGGCGACCGAGGGGAGGGCAGGTTTTTGTATGTGTAATATTGGGTGTTACGGACAAACCGACAAGTACGAGGACTTGTCCTGTGGTCAGCCGCCGATTCCGTTTTACCGGAATCTTTTGGGTACCTGTCTGTTCCTTGCGGGGTTCCTCCGCTGCTGAACTTCCTTAACCGGCTCCTCTTGCTCCATCTCGGTTGCGTCTGGATGGTCTGGTGGGTTCGGTACGCCTTCCGGTGACTGCTCGCTTCCCTCAAGTCCGACTTC
Organism: Caenorhabditis sulstoni; assembly: GCA_963966605.1. Lineage (NCBI taxonomy): Eukaryota > Metazoa > Nematoda > Chromadorea > Rhabditida > Rhabditidae > Caenorhabditis > Caenorhabditis sulstoni. The sequence continues at coordinate 4,028,931 of OZ016476.1, read as the reverse complement.
TTCTTGACCAGCGTGATCGAGCTTGTCCGCGGCGTGTTTGATTCGGTGACCCTCTCGGAGCGGAGCAAACCGTATATGTGCCTATCGAGCTCCACTTGGTACTCGACCGGCGCTCGATACGGTCTTCCTCTGGCTGGAATCTCCGTAACGGTGTAGATGTGTACCGGCTCGGTCTTCGAACTCCCCAGATCGTATGCGTTCTTCGAGAAGACGTCGCCGAACTCGTCGAGAACCTCTTTCAGATCTTCCATCTGAGCCTCCGTGATGCCCTCTACCTTGCTCAAGTCGATCTTGAACTCCGGATCGGATTCTGATTGGGCCGAACAGGCGAGGACCTGGTGTTGAGTGTCAAACGCACTGTAAGGAGCCGTCGATGTCTTCGAGGCGCGTTGCTTCGGCTGCGATCGAGCCGGCTTTGACTACGACAGTCTCATCTGAAGTGTTGGCCACCAGCAGCCTGACGTTGTCAGACTGGGTGATGGAAGGTGTGATCATTAAGGTGTTCGCTGCCGAGTACGAGGACTCGACCTGAATCGCGAACACCCCTCGGACGTTTCCGTCCTTTTTCAACGTACCTCTCAGCATTCGCTCCGAGTGGGGTTCGACCTCGACGTCTTCATCGGCCAGAATCTCGAACGTCTTCGGTTGATACCCGGTATGTGGACCTTTTCCGAGTGGTAGGACGTCGTTGTCTATGCGGAACTGACATCTTCCGTAGTCCAGGTAGTGGTACGGGAGTCGCGACAGCATGTCGTTGCCCAGGATGAAGTCGTAGCTGCTCGATCCCGTCGGAAACCGCGTTCCCTCGGCGAAGTGGATCGGGTGACTTGCCTTCGTAGAGCCGATCTGAAAATCGATCACCGCCGAGCCCTCGAGCCGTACCATGTTGTTGCCGAGTCCCTCAACTTGACCCTCCGAGCAGGGGTCGAGCTTGTTGATCCGAAGGTAGCGTCGCGTCTCCGGGCCAGCCACGGAGAGTGTAGCCCCGGTGTCCACGAGTGCGAAACATCTCTGTCCGTTCGCCAAGATCGGGATTCTGGCGGTGAGTGGCTTCGCCTCGCGAACTCCCGCTGTCTTGACGGTGTGACTCACGACTGGCGGCGAGCTTGAGTTGATAACGTGGTGCGTCAGGACTCTCGCGTATGGATCGTCTTCGCCGGCATTCTGTGTCATCAGTGCGTCGTGTCTCCGCTTGAGCTCTGCGTACTGCTGCTGCTGCTCGAGAATCGTGCGCTGTAGATCGATGTTCTCCGTCGTGATCATGTTGACGTGCTGAGCGGTGGTGTTCTGGAACTGGTGGTTCTCCGCCGGTCCTTTGCTGCTGACCGGCGCGTCGTGCTTTCCTTCGGCGATGTCCCGTTGCTTCTTGTGGCAGTCCCGAGCAAAGTGTCCTGGCTTGTCGCAGTAAAAACAGTTGTCCGTGTTGCGTCGGCCATTTCTTCTGCCCGAGATCATTTCTTCGATCTTCTCCGTCAACGCGTTGATGGCGCTTAGAAGATCGTCGCGGTCGTCCGACGATGACATTGTCGACATTTTCGCAACCATTGGTGGGGCGGGCGGGAACATCGTATTCGTGAAAGACGACATCTGGCTTCCCTCCGCCCGGATTGCGATTTGAAGCGCTTCGTAGAGTGTCTGCGGGGATCCGATCAGAATCCACTGCCTGGTTAGATCGTTCACTCCGGCTGTGAATTGGTCGAGAGCTTGCATTTCGACGAATTGGAGGGCCATGCCGGGGTGGGCTTGTTTTGCCAGAGTCCACAGCCGATGGTGGAACTGGTCAACCGACTCTCCATGTTTTTGCCTTCGTAGATCTCCTGCAACTTGCTGATGAGGGCTTTCAGGTCCAAGGTGTCGTCCTTGGCCATGATCTCCTCCGCTCTGTCTCTTGCTGCTCCCGCGAGGCATGTCAGGAAGAGCATCAATTCGTTGACCTCCCGTCCTTTGGGGATGGCGTTGACGTGGTCCTTGAACGACCGAATGAAGATGCCGAAATCCTCCGTTGCTGAGCCTTCGAAGCGGATGAGTGGCGTTTCCTTCTTCAAGCCGAACATCATGACGCGTGGCGTGACGTCGTCGTCGTTGTCGTCAAACATCTCCACGTCGTCCGTTTCCCGCTCGTTGTCTCGGATCTGGTCCGTCGGTGTCGTGAACACCTCGTCGACCCGAAGAGGAGGATTCTCAGGGGTTCTCGCTGGGGGAACCTCCGAATCTCCACCGTCCTCGATCCTTGACTCTGAACTGCGCGTGGGCGAGTTCTGGAGCTTCTGCCGCTTCACGTCTTGCTTGAAGACGTCTTCTTCCATGTTTTCGATGTTGTGGGAAGTCGTCGGCCGCGGAGTAGCATCACTTCGCCTGTGGCCGTTCCCGTTGGTTTCCGTTACGGACCCTGTCCGTGTCCTTCTGCCTGGAGCTTCGTGTTGGAACGTCTCCGTTGTCTCCGACCCTGTCGGACTCGTGCTTGCGCCGCCTGGCGCCCTGTCTTCGCTCTCGAGTGGAACGTCGTTGCCACTGAGCGGACTGCTGCTTACCCCGGGTAAGGCTTGGATTCCTGTCTGGACCCTGTCATCAGACGACCACACATCTTCCAGCATACTCTGATTAGAGTCGTCGAGATTCGCCACGAGGGCGCGGTTCCCGTTACCGAGATTGTTATGAGTGAAAATTGGGGCAGCATCCGGCCGGGAAGTGCGGGGACATCCCATGTGGCCGGCGCCGTGCTCACCTTTCAGCGCGTCCTCCAATTGCCCAATACGCTCGAGTATCTCCTCCCGATAGAGGATCATCGAGTCGTTGAGCCTTTTGGCGTCCTTCAAGGTGGCGTCGCGAAGTTTGGCGAGCGAGAGGGGTCCTGAGATCGCCTCCAGCTCCCAGTCGACGACACCCTGAGCGACGTCCGGAACACTCATCATAGTCGGTGCAGTTGTATCTGGAAATGTGATATTGGCAACGGCTCTCTCGGCGGGGCCGAGAGAGTTACGTATCGTGTAAAACGGGCAGCGATAACGTGTCATGAGCACGGTTATCTGCTGGGGAAAGGGGGTGTTGCCGTGCGCACCTGTTGTTTTCGTACAACGACAAACGTGTTAACATACCAACAGCCCGGCGGCGTCCGAAGACCCGGGGGCTAAAACAGGAACCTGGATGTTCGCTGCTGGAGGCTAGAGCCCGGCTCTACCTCCGGTGCGGGCCCCCAATCCAGCCCTCAACGCAGAGTCCAAAGGAAAAGAACGAACTCCTCTCAGGCTTCCGCTCCAGATTTCTCCAGAATCGGCGGGCCCTCCGAGAAGGGAGAAAATGAGAAGAAGAAAATGCGATAGCAAACGAACGAATAAACAGCCGGTGGTGGATCGTAAAATAGCCAACGAGAAAGCGCGTACGGAAAGCGTAAAGCAAAGAAAAATGCCTAAAACTTACCGCCAAAGCGCTTTCGAAACGAAGACTACACTCGCTGCTACCAGAAGAGGTTTGAACTTGGGTTAGCGACTGTTTATTGCGGGACGGAGTTAACGCGACATGAAAGAGGGGAGAGGGGACTGGTCTTAGGACAAAGGATGAAAGAACTGCCAAGAGTCGGCTCGTCACTGCCTTTTATAGCCGTGACGGGCCGACCAACGGGACAAAACACGAGTCGCGGGGAAATTATAGAAATAATAAGAGAAACTCGCGGGTCGTGCGGTGGGGCGCGGCTGCTGCGTTCCTCCTGTGTGAGTTGTGGGCCTGGAATGGCGTGTCGAGCGGCAGCGAGACGCGGTTTCCTGCAAAATATCGCGAAATATTCCTTAAAATAAAACCCGTATTTTGGGTGTCTTGCGGTCCACCTAAAGGATCGCCTCCGATACTTTACACCATCGAGAAGCAGCGAAGACTCCTCAAAACTTAATCTGTTTGTTTCGGTTCGCGCATTTTGACACCCAAGTTTTGTTTGAGCAAGAAGAGGTATAAATCGACCCGCCGACACTCTTATCACTCTTTCCTGCCGACCTATTCGCGAGCCTCGAGGTGACTTCAGAAGGAAAAGAAGATGATGACGGCGGTTAGTTTCGATCCTTTTGTGAAACAATGCGACTAGCTTCCCCCCGTCAAACAGTACAAAGCGGCAGTAGAAGCGGATTACGCCTCCTCTCCCCCCCTAACTCGTCCCACTTTTAGCCACCGCAGTCGCCACTTCTCCCTCCCAATCCAATATTCACCTGACATCACTGAAAGTATGAAAGTGCTCAACACATATCGACATCACTACGAGCCGGTAAGGAGCTCTCTCCCCCTCTTTTGTTTGCCGCATGACAGCTTCCTTCGAGAAACTAGTTCCGCTGCTTTCATTCGCCTATAAACACTCGCCCCCCTGACTCATTTTCACAACTGGAACCCATTTCCATCATCCCGACACATCCCCACATCCACACCATCCCACCGAAAACCGGGAAAAAGAACGCGACGATTCGCGCCTAATTGTCGTCCGGCCGTTCTGGTCACCTGTTTTTCCGTCCTTTCTCCCCGCCTATGACGAATAATCCTGACCGTCCGATTCCGATTCATCCAGCAATTTTCCGGCCGCCCGCCGGCCCGCATGACTGCCAAAGAACTTCCATTTTCCCTTTTTTCCAGAGAGTGTTCGTTGATCACTCTCTTTTCTCGTCCACATTTCCTGGAATAGGAAACACTCTCGAAAGAATATTGTCACTCGATCCGATTCTCGCGATTACTGTAGCTCTATTTCACTTTCGTCGCGAAAAGCGGGGAAACAGTCTCCGAGCGCACTTCGCCTGCACTGAAAACAACTCGAAAAACGCGGAGCGCCGAGGCGAGTCAAGCATTTTGCAGTGTGTCAATAATAAACACATTCGAGAGTAGTCGATTCAATGCCCCTCCTCTTTCTAGTGTTCGGTTATCCACTCGAACCAGTTACTCTTCTCCTCTTCGACTCGTCGTCTTCTTCTTGGTTCCGACGCGTTGTCAACCACAAACCACTCGCTCCCTCCCTTCCTCTCTCTCTCTCTTTTTTCCTTCCCCCCCCCCCTTTATCGTTGAATAGATACACTTTACCAAAAGTCTGCCAACCATAAAAAGTTAATCGTCTGATGACAACGCGAAAAAAATCCAGTAGCCTCGCTCTGAAGAGGGGATGAAATCGCGTAATACCGTCATGTCCCTACTTGTTTTCACCGGCCTGTTTTCACTAGTCTCGACCGAATCTCGAATCAATACCGTTTTTGTATTCCGTTGAAATCTGCGGATACTTCTAACTATTCTGAACACTTTCGCTAGAATACCTCAGATTCTTTGGCTCTGGAGATGAAAGATCCGAGGACAATCTTTCAAAGTTCGGAACATTTCTATGCGTGTTTTTAACTATCATCCAGTATTCATTAACTTTGACACAATACGATAGAGATTCGCTGATCATGGGCGTCTTCCGCACAGAACCATGTCGACATTTTTTGAGAGGTTTTCGGCCCTTCCGGAGCAGAAGCTCATTTGGACGTACGCTGTGGCCGTCGAGTTGAAGAGATCCTTCACGGCTGACATGCACGACGCGATGTTATAGAGAACTCTGAATCGTTTCTCGAATCGAACGGTGCTTTTCGGAAGGAACTTACGCCTCCTTATTTTCTTGGCTACTGCTGTACGTGCTCGGGATGAAGTAATGGAAGCTGGATTGGACGAACGAAGGGTCCGTGTTGGGGCTCTCGAAGATCAGAAGATCTTTCTTGATGTTGCAGCTTCCGACAGACTCCTTGAAGTCCTTCTCCAATCCCCGGTAGTAGCGCCCTTTGCACACGGGCGTTATCTCTCCGTCCATCGCCACCGCAGTGTGGTTCTCGATGCTGATCTTCTCAGTGACGAACTCGAACTCTTTCAAGTTCTCGGGAAGGCTCATGGTGCTGTTGTGGTAGGCGCACTTCGAACGAGCATTCTCTCTGTTCTCGTAGTCCACTGGTTTGTAAGTAGTCGTCATGTTGTTTTCAGTCTTGTCATGCGGTTGTTCAAAGACCTGAAAATCTGGAAGGTGTTCGGTAGTTCCACGTGGCAACGCGGCTCACAGCGAGGCACCAGTCCTTGGTGAACTGGTTCTTGGCTGTCGGAACTCTTGTGAAGAGAGTGAAGCCTTCCGGACACTTCGGATCCGCCTCGTGAGTCGGCCAGATAGCCAGGAAGACCAGAAATAGGGAAATCATGTTTCCGTTTCGTGTCTTCCGGAGAGAGCGGCCTCTTTTTAAAGCCTCCGGAAATGGGAACCCATAACTTTTTCGTTTTTATCGCTCCGTTCAGGTGCGCTCAAACTTTTATATTTCCACGAAAAAGCCGATATTCGTTTATAGTTTTCTTTCCGGGAACAGAAATCACAAACGGAAATGGAAGCAAGTGGAAAAAGGAGAGGAGAGATCTGCATCAGACGGGCGGACATCCGCAGAGGACTCCGAAGAAGTCGACCTCGCCACTTTGCTTGTCCGGTTTTTCGCCGCACCTGAAAAGGAAGCACTTGACGACGTTTGTGGGAGGAAGCACTGACAAAAAGTCCTTCAAGTTGCCCTGATTGCCCATCGCGATGAGATTGTTCAGCGAGAGGCACTCGCCGATCGTGAAGATCTCTCTGAAAGTCTCCTCGTTTCTTCGCCTCCGCCGGTGAGACTAACGTTCCGTCCTCTTTGTACTTGTCCGACACTGTCGGCGGCTCTCCGATCCACTTCTGGAGGATGAACGACGGATCGGTGTGGTCGTCTTCCAGAACGAACAACTGAAGAACCCCCCTTCAAAAGACGTTCCCTCCGCCCCTCCAAACCTCCTTCTCTTTCGCACACAATCCGCCAAACTTGCGCATCCGCCAGTCGCTGAAACCGCGGCACTTTGGATTGAACACGCCGTCCACGGCCACTCGTTTATTGTTTTTTCGGATGAGTGCTGAAGTACGATCTATTACGATTTGTTGTTTTCTACGTGTTTGCTCAGCTTGGCTGCATAATCAAGGCACGCCTTTTTTTTTCGTTTTGGAGCCGAGAGTCTTTAATTTCATCTGTAGGACAGTCTTTATGATTCTAAGGACTGCTCCGTCCCATTCCAAACTCCTTCTCTCCCTACCATTCACATCGTCGAGCTCTTTCTGGTTGTCGACATTCGTGATCACTGCATCGTAATCCAGACAGACCGCTCTCGCCGTCGGACGATCGTAGACGTCTTCGTTCTCGACAACCTGGAACCGGGTGACGTCTTCTAATTAGAACGACGTCATCACTCACCTTCAAGCACCATTGTTTAGTGAACTTGTTCCGCGCCGTCGGGCTTCTCTCGTACATTTTGAATCCGCGCGGACACTTGTTTTTCGCTTTCTCTCGCTTCACCGCAGTGATCAGTGGTTCGGTGGAATTCGCGTTCGACACATTCAGAACAGGTGTCTCTTTCTCTTGCTTTGCTGCGATTTCTGTCGAGTTGAAAGCCTCCGAAGTGGCAGCGGAATAGGTGAGAATGAGAAGAACAACGAGAAAAACAGCTCTCATGATTGGAAACGGAGGGACTGAGAGGGTCAGATTGGAGGGCTACTTAAGGGTGAGAACCGACTTTTAGTCTTGATGTCATCGGAATCGACCGAAGAAGAAGAAGAAGAAGAAGGTCGTCTCGATTCCAAAGTAGACACTTGTCTGAGAGGCGAGGAGACGTTTCGAGTACACAAACAAACAACACTTCGAGTGTGATCTTCGTGTCGGGGGGCCGATCTTCTGGGGAGCTAGGCCATGGGAGTTTTCTAGTCCCTGCCGGCAGAGCTGAACGAACCAAACTCCATTTGGTTGTTTTTGTTTTTTTCTCGCTCTCCCCCCTCCCTCCCCCATGTTGTTTCCTTCCCTGTCCAAGTGCGTTCCGATTGTCTTTTTGTGCGCCTTTTGCGGGCGACGGCTCGGATGTCCGTGCTGGAAGACCCCCATTGAGGGCGAGAGAGCGCTGCGAGTCGCGAGACGCAGACGATCCGGTCGAGCGGGGAGACTGGCAGGTGGGAGCGCCCCGGCGCGGACTGGTCTCTTTGCTTCTGTCCGGTACGCATGTGTGTTTGCCGCGCGGAAAGGACGCGGAATGAGAGGAGGAGACCGGGCGCCAAGCGGTGGCACATATACATATCACTCGTTTCAACCCCCCTTAGGGCGGCTATTTCTGTTTGAGCGCGGTGTGTTGCTTTCTCGCCTCCTCTGTTTTGTTCCGAGACGAACCGAGCCGATTAGCTCTCATTCGCATTCAATCGCATTCATTAGCAACTGCGCTCCAGCGCGCGGTGTGTTCAATGACGGTTGCCGTTGAGAAAGTCTTGGGAGTCGTCTCCTTCAGAACTTTCTCTGTTTACTCTTCGTTTTGATATCGAGCCTCCCAGTGCCAAACCCAAATCCACAAACATTCTCCAACTCGGTTTTCATATTGCTCCGTGAGCTCCGTGAGCCCGAACGTCATTACAGTCTCTCCAAACATCTTTCCTGCTCCATGCGAACAAGCGGCAGCCTGTTTGTTTTGACGCTTTCCCCTCGACGTTCCCAGATTCCCCTCGCGGCTCATCCGATTGAGTAATTCTCTCGTCATTCAGGTTCATCAATCGCCGCGAATGAAGGTGTTTGCACTGGGACTCGACGAGAATCAGAAGGCTGAGCGGGCCGCCGACGAGGTGAAAGACTCGAAGATCCCGATCGAGACAGTCTCTTCCGGCGTCTCGCCGGCCATCGTTCTCGCCAAAGCGCCAAAGAGAAGGTTCACAGGGTTCACCTGCGGAAGTGAGTTCCGATCTTCCGACGGTCTCCGCTCAACTTCCGATTTGCAGTCCTCTCGTGGTTCGTCGGCGCGTGCTGCCTCGTCCTTCTGTGTCTCGCCATCTCCGAAGTCGCCTACCATCGTCAACGCGATCAAGCGTTCCTTCGTCTGAAATGGGCGGAGCTTCGTCAGCGCATGCTCGGCTACGAACTGCTCTCGCAGCAGCAGGAACTCGATCGGATGGCCCTCGAAAAGCAGTCTCCGTGAGTTGTGGCCTAGAAAAAATCGGTAGGCCAACCATATCTTTTCAGCGTGGAAGCGCTGCCTCTTCGCCGAAGTGACGACCCCGTGAAACCGAAGATAGTTGACATCATCCAAGGACAGCAGCAAGACGCCGACGCCCGGAAGATTGTCGTTCCGTCGTCCGCTTCCTCCTCTTCAGAAGAATCTTCGCACGATGGTGGATCCAAGCCGGTTTTCAGCCAGTACGAGAGCGAGCAGAACGAAAAGTTCGGTTTCCTGCAAGCGCTGATGGACAAGATCAGGAAGCACGCGCAGAGCATGGGACTCAACGGAGACATGCAGGTGCACGTCGTCGAGGTCAGACCGATTTCCGGAAAGGACTCGAGCTTCGAGGAGAACGCTTCGGTGAGAAGAGCTCGAGCGAGAAGAGGGAAACGAAGAGTTGTTTCAGCTGGAACAGTCGCTGGCCGATGGATTCGGAGAGTACGCGATGCCGCATCAGGAGTTCAACGAGGCCTACGATAATGAGTAAGAGATGATTGGTGGATGGGTTCCGGGTGAACTTCTCTCTTCTTCTCTTTCCAGCCGTCTCACCTTCGACCGTCACGGGATGAGACGACCATTCGGTCCTTTCAACAGGTGACCACTCACTTTCTTTTCCTCTAACTATCTAACAGGCCCTCATCCGATCCTCTTACTCCTTCCTCTTCAGATTCGATGCTCCACTCTACGACGACTATTCCGAGCAGGAGCAGCAGCAGCAGCAGAACGCTCAGCAGAATTTCAACTGGAACATGCCGCCGCCGCAGTTCGGATTCCAGCAGCAGCCGGTCAACTGGTGGCGGCAGCCGCCGATGGAGGTGCAGACGAACCAATGGAACGGGTTCCACGCAGTGCCGATCGGTCCCTCCCAGCAATTCCAGCCCCAACAGCCCGTCCAGCAGCCGCAGCCGCAGCCATGGTACCAGCCCTACAATGAGAATCAGCAACAGGTTCAGCAGATCCAGCCTTTGAACAACGGAGCCCCGCAAGTGTGGCAGCAGAACGACGACTGGATGATGGCCAAGCATCAGGAGCATCCAGAGCAGATGCCATTCCAACCTAACCCGACCGCCTCGCAATGGAATGATCAGCCTCAGCAGCAGCAGCAGCAGCAAAACAACGACTTCAACGCTCGCATGGACGTCATCTCGGACGCTGTTCCGCAAGCCAATTCGGACGGAGAGAAGTCGAGTGTCGTCGACGAGAACGTCGTCTCGCCGGACCGCATGCTCGAGCCCATCGACGACGGAAAGTTCCTGCCGATTCGCTCCGACGACAAGCCTATCGATGCCGCCGACGCGCATCTCTTCCAGGTCGACGATCCGTCCAGCTTCAGACGCTAACTTCATGCCCGTTCCCACCATGTAAATTATTGAAAAAGAAGAAGAAGAAGAAGAGGCATCCGGTTTCTTCAGTAGAATGTGGTGTCCTCTCTTTTGTGAGATCTCCACAGAATCCCCCCCCTCCGTACTTATCGTCCCTCCCGTTCTTCTCGTCCCTCCCCCCTTTTCCCGATGCACTCTTGTTCCAATGTTACTAAACTGTACCAATAATAAACGATTTATATTTCATTCTTAGACATCGTTTTCGAAGAGAAATTCACAGAAAAACTATGCCAGGGGATTGCATTTTCTCGCCACTTTTTTGAATAAACTTTCCACCACGAGCGCGCGCGCGAAATTTGAAAAAAAAAAACAACTCGCTAATTTTTCGCTCGTCAACCTCTCACTTCTGTCTAATATTTTCTCATTTCTGTCGGTCGTTCACCTTTTTCAAACGTTTTTCTTTTCAGCAGTTTGAAATGCACGGTGCCAAATGGAAGTCGCCAAAAGCGTTCCCGTACGGAAACAATGTGTTCTGTGGGATTCAGGGAGGCGCAACGGAGACGAGGATCGTCATCGTGGATCCCCATTCGGACGAGATCAACAGAAAACTTCAAGACAGACGCTTCTTTTCGATCATCGGTGGAGAGAAGAATGGAACTAACTTCCTTCGTCACAAGGAGAACAAAATGGTCAAAGTTAAAAAAAGTACCCGATACGAGAACGAGTGGACACACAAAAACAGCGATGAAAGGTATAAAGTAGTTCGCGAGATCATTTACAAAGCTGTCAAAAAGTTGCTCGGCGAAGTGAACGAAGTGAGAAAGAGGACGGCGACAGATGATGCGATCCTCAAGTCGATTGTAAGCTCTTCCTCGATCCGACACCGGACCTTCACTCTTTGTTTTCCAGTGCATGGTCCTTCCTGGCGTCACCGATGCGAGTCTTGGCGATGAGTTCACTCGCCAATTCACGAGGGCTTACTGCAGCGGCGGCGAGAATCATCTCGCCGACAGTTTCCACTTCATTTCGGAAGTCGACGCCGTCGCAAACGCCCATTTCTCGCCAGTGCACATGGCGAAAAAAAGGAATCTCCATGTGCCGTTCACTGGCGTTGTTCTTCAGGCGGGTCTTGATTCGCACTGCAAGGTGGTCAGCTCTGACGGGGAATGCGTTTCGGCTTCCGAGGGACTCAACAATCAAATCTATCCTGGAGGAGGCGCCTTGTGGGTCGCGCGAACGGCTCTTAGTATGTGTCAGGAGAAGCGCGAGAACAATTTCGCCTGGTGGTTCGATGCGCTCAGAGGGCGGAAGTACGACAAGGACGACTTCGACGAGGCAACTATCAAGAGAGCCGAGGAGAAAGCCGACTTCATTTTGATGTTCAAGTCTCACCTGAAGGATGCCTATACGGACCATTATGCGCTGATGCGCACGATATTCTCACGAGCCCAAACGTACAAACTCTCGAAATTTTCTCTCGAGATTGCCGAGCGTGAGTTTGAAATGAAGATCATCCCTCAAGATTCATTTGCAGTGAAAGACAAGACCGCTGTCAACAGGCTATTCGAAAGAGCCGGAAAGGCACTCGGCCAGCTTGTCATCAATGTTCTCAAAGAAGTCGAAAAAGGCGAGAGAAAGAAAGTGTCTCTACTGATCTTCGGTCGCGTGTTCCGTCACATCGAACATGTTTACCTCGGGCTCATCGAGAGATTGGGAGATCGTGAAGCTGGATCGGAAGTCGAAGAGCTCCAGCTCCTCCAGATGTGCGAGGAGATGACCGTCAATGCGGCCACCCATTGCGCTTTGCGTTATCAGAAAGCACTGGATATCTCCGCGCCCATCGTTCTCGCCCAGAACGCCTACCCTCGGAATCCGAACTAACTCATTATATACTTTTTATATGTTTTCTTGTGCTATTATCTCATCACCTTTTATATCTTCTGCTAGCTCACTTCTATTTGTTGATTATGTTTTGCATTGAATGTCATCATTCCAAGAAACGGTCATCTGCTGTAAAAACGAACGGATTTTCAATTTTTTGAGAAGCAGTCAGTAACTTTCTGGCGTAACTTGTCATGTCATACATTTCATATAATCTATAAGGTATTAGAAAAGTAACAATAAGGGGGGAGGCAAGATATGAAGACACGAAATAGGCTTGTTAGTCTTTCAGACGATCACTTAACGGCGGACGATTCATTCTTATTCCACCGCGTTTGCGCAATCCGCTTAATCTCGGAGATTCGACCACATCTGAAAATAATATATGAAAAGACTTATTGGGTAAGGTTGGTACTTCTGTCTCCGTGGGGTGTGAACCTGTGCGATGGAGTCGCCAGTTTCCTTTTCGCGCCTGCAATCAACGGCGAAAAAGTTGAACCGAGACGATATTTCGAGTAGACTGATCCAATGTTGTCCCTTTTCGGCGAAGTGAACTGTTTCAGGAGCTTCGGTGAAATAGAGTCCGATGAAACCGCCGACATCGTGCGAACCATATCTATCGAATTGCCGGAACACTGAAAACAATATTTTCATTCCTCTCTGGAAAACTTTCGAATACCACGGCTCGCATTGATTTAACACGCGGCGAGATTTCAGTAGAAGAAGATCTTCTCGTCGGCGGTCGTCCGTTTCCTCGCACCAGATACTCCTCTTCAGAGTGACCGTAGCTTCCTGTGCTGTTGAGACGGATTCTTTTCTCTGGAGAAAGCGTCAACTGCTCTTGCATCATTTCGTCCAAATCTTCAACCTGGAACTATTCAGTGCGTGGATTAAAGAAAGGAAGATCGATTACATTCTCCTCGGCTCGTCGTTTTTTCATATCTCTTTTATATGGAACGTTAGGAAATTTGAAATACTCATCGAGGCTGCCAAACTGAAAAGCTAATATTGGGAAGGAGGAAGATAAGCAAACTTACATCGCTCGAGGAAGCGGAGGTTGAGTAGCCGGACGATTCGGCCGAACAGTCTTGGGGGTGAGACATTCGATCTTGCCCAGTTTTTCGAGGGATTTTCTGCAAACTTCAAATTACATTAGTTTATGAAGAAAACATGAAGAAATTGGTTAAAATCACCGAAAACGAAGCAAACGAAAAATAGAAATTTTGTTTCGTATGCAGATTACTGTAGTGGCAAAAAATCGTGTCGAGACCTGGCAGAGAAACATGTGGTGTGACCCTTTAAAGGAAATGGTTTTCCCAACGATCAAATAGATTCTTACTTCGTTAATCACTTTTTCCCGAAAACATTCTCACGATTTGGTTTCTGAAAGGAAGAAAACGGCACATTCCATATTCGATAAACATTTTATTATGCAAAGTAACATGTACAAGTCAAAGTTCACGCCCTTTGACGTGGCAAGCACCCGAGAAGCTTGGAAGCCTTCTGCATTCCGTCTCGCATCCCAGTCAGTGTGGAAAGTGTCACCGCACTCGGCTTCTTCCCGATTATTCCTCTCGCTCGCATCTCCAGACACGCTTCCAGATCTTCGCAAACGTCTTCTGACAGCTCGTTCAACACACGACGCATCTCCTTGTGACATTTCGTATAGTGGAGGAGCCAGTCGATGCGCTCGTCGCAAATTGTCGATCGATCGACGTTGAATCTCAGAAGTCTTCCGACGTCGTTCATTTCGACGTCCAGGTAGTAGATGTACACGCGGATCTTCGTCCGCAACTCCTTCAGCAGCTCGTCCGCACTCTCGTACAGACGATTCGCGTCGTTCGCGAAGTCCGAGACGAGGTCGACAATCAGCGAAAGCTTTAAAAGTGGAAATCCATTAACGACTACTCTCGCTTTCTTTTCGCACTTACCTTCTTGCACAAATCCGATTCAGTGTTGGCGATTTCGCGTCTAGAGATGATTCTTTGATTCGGGTCAGGCGTCGGCGTCTCAACTTCAGACGGCTTCTGAAGCGGCTCGATGACGACGTCCCCGTTCTGACTCCACTCGTCGGCTATCAAAGTGTTACAGGAGCGTCTATCGTCCTGAAACGAGGCGATGAAAGTGGGCTCTAGTGCGGCGGGAGTTCACCTGCGAATAGTCGACGGAAGGCAGCGAGACCTCCGAGTGGTGATGCGAAACGAACGAGTTCTGCGACGGGCTCTCGGCCCGGTAGAGCGTCGTTTCGCCGAGTCTTCGGATCATTCTGAACCGAAAAAACAATCGGAATCGGATCGGAAACGGGACACGAAAGAGAGATACAAATCTGCGAGTGACCTTATTTTGGGGGGCGACAAAAGACAAAAACGGGCGGTTTTCTGTTTTTCTCTACACTAATCCTCCCCGGTCGCTGGTTTTTCTCGTTCTCGCCACAGACACTGAAATATGTGAAAACCACGACGGAAAAGGAAAGAAAGAAGAAATGGAAGAAGAAGAAGAAGAAGCGTTTTCTTCCGCGCGGAAAGAATGCATTCATAAAAATCTCGTTCCGCATCGCCGCTTCTTATCAATTTAGTAGCCCTCCATTCAAGAGGAACCGGCGCGCTATTGTTAGCCGCCCGTTTTGAAATTGATGCTTGATTCTTGGAATTTTCATTATTAATAGTATCAGTATTTTACAAAAACACACGGGGAAACATCGAATACATAGGCGTCTGACTTGATTTTCATACGGGGGATATACAAAAACTCGTAGTTTGTGGGCGGAACTGTTTTCGGGTTGTGGAGCTACATTATTATTGATTGGATTATGCGAGGGGCGTTCCGGAACCGTACATGACTGGCTTTTTCAGTTGGTCCCATGGTCGACGATTTGCTGCTGACGAAGGAATGAATTCATCGAGGAGTGCATCTGAAACGAGATAATTGTCAGTAGAGCACACTTCCATCTGTACAGTTTCTTGCGCGCACTTACGAATGATACTCAGTCGACGTACCTCTTTTCCGTTCGCCATCTGCATCTCGTTTGTTTCGTTGATCTCCAGAAGCTTTCGAGCGGGCGACGCACCGTCTTCGTTTTGCGCATGCATTTTCCGCAACCTAAACATTCATTTTGATCTCAAGTTTTGGTTGTTGAAAGGATGCAGTTTCTAGCCGGGTGATGGAAAATAAGAGCACTGAACGATATTGAACCGAACGATACGTATCAACTTACGAGTAGTTGCGGATGAGAACCGTCAGTCGTACTAAATATTATTAAGGATGAGGCTTGACCGAATCGCTGTTGATGAAGAAACCCGAACTAAGATCAAACTCACTTGTTGCGATTCTGGCGCATAAAGTTCTGGATCTTGCGAGCGGCGGCCTGTCTCTTTCGGTGTCTGTAGCGATAGGCGACTTGGATCGTGGTGGCGGCTCTCTCGCGAAGAAGGGTAGAGTTGACCTTCGGCACTTGAATGCAGATGGACTGTCCGTCAAGCGTCGGATGCTCCGGAACACTGGCGATCACTGCCTCAACGGCTCCTTCTTCCTTATCGTCGCGCTAAAGAGTCACATGGAATGAACGAAAAAATGAAGAAAGTTTACCTTTCGCATGCGGAAGTGCTTCTGCACGACGATAGCGGCGTTGTGAAGTTTCTTGAAGTAGCAGAACTGTTTGTATCGTCTGTAGCATCCCTGAATCTTGAGCGCCGCGCGTCGTTCGATGTCCTCCTGACGACGATTGGTACTGCGAGCGCGGTACTCGCGGTAGGCTCGCTGGATCACCATCGCCGCTTCGTACACGTCGCGTTGCTCGTCATCTGAACACAGAAAAGTTGATTCTTGAAGAGAAATAGAATTCGAATCTGAAAGCCCAATTTCACCCTCACCAGTGAATCCACGATACAACAGATGATCGTCAGCGTCGAGAGCGGACCGTTTGGGGTTCAATCGAGAGAACACCATTTTCAGAAGGTTTTCAGGTTTTTCTTATTTGATAAGTTTCCAAGAGAGCTCCGGATCAGAGCACGGTCCCACGCAATGAGGGGCTGGAATTAGAAAAGAGGAGATGCAGTGCGGAAGAGGACAGAAAGCAGACAGCGGATGGCTTGTGACAGTTTGCTCAAGGAGCGAAAAGTGGGCGGGGCTTGTGGAGGGGTTGACCAGACGGCGAAATTATGATAATCTTCTTATGGTAAGGGGCTCCCGGAACAAAAACAATGTGGTCAAAGGGTTGACGGGTCGACAACTGGCAAACATCGGATCAAACTGAAACTGATAAGACGGCCGCAAGTTCGGAATTCCTGAGAACGAAACTGAGACGGGCGAGAGAGGGAGGAGGAGAGAAAAATGAACGACAACTGGCTCGGCCGATTGACGTCAGCGGAGGGTTCAGTCGTCCTCGCGGCCAGCAGAATGCTCCCAAGGAAGATCTCCCGGAGCAGATGACCCGTGCGAGGGTTGGGAGGAGACATCCGATGATCTGATCCCTCGACTCGATGCGCGTGGGAGGGGAGGGAGTCTCTTGGTTTGTCTTGTACTTGACAAAATAAACACAAAGAGGATTGCATTTTTTGCACCGAAGAACTGAGAAGAGCTGAGAGGACATCTGCAGATCTAAACAAACTGAACTATGATGGAAGTTCCAGATCTGCAGATGCTGAACCAAACCTTCGGAAACTCCGACATAATTCCAATTTCTTTTATTACTTGTCTGGACAAGTGATAAAAGGTCTCAAACAGAGCCGTAAAACGACCCAAAGACGTCACACTCATAAATCTGTCAGTGAAGGTGTCGCATGACCGACACGCTCTTATCAATTTCTGAGAGCATCGTGGAAATTCGGAAAGTCATAACACAAGATGCTCAAACACCAGCACTATTCCGATTGTTAGTGATGTTTTGGCCTAGAAGAAGGAGGAAAGTAGTCTAGTGTGGAGGGAAGCGAATTCTTGTGGTGAAGATGAAAAGCAGATCGGAAGGGAGGGAGGGCGGATCGAAGAGGCGTTCACACCTGGATCCCATCAACAATAACGGGGTGGAAAGGTGCAAACAACGGGGAAGCAGAAGAAGAAGAAATGAAAGAAAAGCGGAAGGGGGAGGGCGGACCGAATTCTTTTCCAGTAATCTGAGAAGCTTCAGAAAAAGAAAGAGGCAAAGAGTTTCGCAGGAAAGCGGCCAAGTCGAGATGCGACTGATCGGCTAGACGGTCTTTGAAGGGGCTAACGAAGAAGATTCAAGTGTTCTTCGGATTGACGTCAATTCGGGGCGAGCATCTCAAGAGCGGATCGGCGAAACAACATTTCGGAAGAGAGACACAGAGGCAGGCAGACAGTCCTTCTTCTCTTCGTTTGTGTAACCTTAACCCTCCTAACCCCAACAATTCATTCTTCTTCCTTTCGATTTTTTTCACACGAAGTTGGATCCCAGAGGAGTCAGCTGCAGCCGACATTCGCAAAAAGAAGAAGTACTCAGTGTCTCTGACGTCACACCGGTATGCTTCTTCTGCTGCTGCTGCTGCTCCGACCACACACTCAAATTTCTCCTCTCTTCTCCCCGTTTCTCCCCGTGCGATTCATGTGAACCAAGAAAACATCCTTACCATTGTATTTGAGGTTCGCCAGTCTTTGCTGAATCGGGTCTATACAACGATCCACGTGGATTGTGAAGAACTCGCCGAGGTCTCTGAAATGAGAGGGTTATCAATGTGAGCATTACCTAGAAACAGTTAAGAAACACTGTGACTTTTTATCAAACTTCTTCTAGTCCCCTACTTTTGAACTCACTTGTCAAAGTCCAGAGTATCACTCTCGAACGTATCAGCTCTTGTCAAGGAAGAAGCGAACGATCGGTCATCGAAGAACTAAAAGGCATCGGATTAGAAAATCGAAAGATTGGAATACGTTCGCTCACATTTGTCGCAAACAACTGGGCCGAGCGACTCGTGCTCGTTTCAGTGGTCTCGGTAGATCGGGGCTCCATAAACGTCGCAGAAGCCTCAACGTGCATCATCTCGTTGAAGTCGTCCATGAGATTCGGCGAATCGACCGACATCATAGAGCCGCTCGCCTGATATAGCATCGGATCAGCTTCACGGAGCATGTTGACATCTTCTGAATCTTCTGGCAACGTCGAGACTTCTGAATTCCGTTTGATACGGTCCGGAAGAGCTTCGATGATTTGGCGGGCAAGATCTGCCATTCGAGCCCGTGCAATCGGAGTAACAATCATTCCAGGACTGGTCACCGCATGGAACAGTCGAGCCATTTTGGGAGAATCCGGCACGTGCACATCTGTGTCCATGGAAATCTCGACATGAAGAGCGGTCTCTCCGTCGCCACCATAGCAGGATTCACAATCTTCGTCGCATTCTCCCCTGGAAGCTCCGAGAAGTGGAATTGAGGGCCCTTCGTACATTTCAGACATTATCGAGTAGCTCGAAGTGGCCTCTCGTATCAAGTCGTCCTTTTCAGCCATCGGAGTTCTCGAGATCTTCTCTCGGAGCAAATTCTCACTTGTGAACGCCTTTCCATTCGTCATCACCCAAAGTTCCGTCGCGTTCACTCGCTCCTCTTCATTATCTGAAACAATGTGAAATTCTTCGCAGAGATTCTTAGTTTCAAACTGACTCTTATCTGCTACCATGTCGATCGAATTGTCGGGAGCCACTTCGGCTGGAGTCCTTCCCCGATCGTCGACCACATCAGAAGCCGTCGAGTCGAGGGAAATGATGAGACGGGCGGTGCGTGAGGCGGAGTGCTTACATGCCGAATGCAAAGGAGTCGATCCATCGTTGTCCCTGGCGAAAATGTCGAGTTCCCGACAAGCCGGAACTTTCCGACTAAGATCGATCAGAGCTTCGAATAGACGATCATAATCAAACGAGGCTACCAAATGGAGTACAGTCTTTGACGGGAATCGAGCAGAACCGTTGAGAAGATCGACGCGGAATCCGGTATCTTGCGAGCTCACTTCGCTGTCAATTTGCTGGACCAGGGAAGTCAGAAGACTTTCCATGCAGGAGGACGATTGTATGTTCTGCAAGCAACTCATAACTTTGAAAGGGGGACTGTCAAGGATACCTCAACGGTAGAATTGACGTTGAAAGCGCACGCGATGATGCGGATCTTCTCGAAGATCTGCACCAGCTTGTCGTCATTATCCTTCTGCTCTTGCTCAGCGGGCGGCTCATAAGTGAACTCGGCGGATGTGGACAGCGGCTGTAAATTCGAACGTTGAGGTGTTTGAGGTGGTTTATTTGACGGACCTGTCCGTTGCCGAACACGCGCACTTGCACAACTTCAGGCTTCAACGAGGACGGAATGATGCACGAGAGGACGCCGGCGTGGATGAGAGTGGCGGTCATCATGCGTCCGCGACCGAACGAGATTTTGTAGTCAACACCTTTCCGGTAGTAGCTACCCACTACCAACAGTTTCTGACCTCCTTTCAAGGGGGAACTGACTGGAGTCATCTCGATGATCGGAACCAAAGAGGTCGAAGTGACGATGGAAGAGGAGGGAGTGGCCGGTGGACCCATCGGCGACTCCTGCGAAGCACTTGTGATTTTCATTTTCTCAGCGAAAGCAGACGCCGGAGTCGATCCGTTTATCGAGGATTTGACGGAAAGCTGCTGATAGCTGCTCTCTTCTTCAAAGTTTGCTGGACGAGAATCAGCGTCTCCGGAAGGTGATCGACTCTCCATTCCGACGTGGTTCGAGCGGATCACGGGAGGGATCATGCTCAGTTTATCTGTCGAAGATCCGTTACATCCGAACCTTTTGAGCATCGTTCCTATATGATTCGCATCGATCTCACTGTTCGCAGAAGGCTGTCTTCGGAGGGCTGCGGACGAGAGTCCCTTTCGGAACGCCGAGCTGCACGAGTTTCTCCGTTCCAACTGCATTTCCCGAGCCGCCGGGGTGAGTGGGGGTTCCTGAGGGACCGGGGATCCCGGCAGGAAGAAGCCCTTCTTCTTCAGATGCTCGTTGATTGAATGCACAAGATGCGGCAAAAACACCGGATCGCTGGGGATAACTGCAAGAGGAGGATTCACTTTCCCTTCATAAAACACGAGATGTCTTACAGATGGGAGTGAGTTGTTCGGCGAGCTGCTCCACCGAAATGACCACATTGTTGGTTCGCATTGTCCGGGCGATCTCTTCCGCCATCTCGTCGATCGTTTTGTTCTCAGATGATGTGTTGAGATAGTGGACAAGCACGTAGGCGGTCTTCAGAAAAAGAATGTTTTGCTTCAGAATATAACGAGCGAAAACTTACGTCGGGAAGGAAGTAAACTCTGCGATGGAAGCTGGGGACGATCGCAGAATGCACGTACTTTCCGTCGATTTGTTTTTGACCATTCACTTTCAAAGTCAGATGATCTTCCCGAGTGTTTCGTCCATCCCGCCGCCTTCTCCAGATGTACGAGTCATTCTTGAACCATTGTCCATCTAAGCGAGGGTAAATGAACTGCGAGCTGCAAAGTTTCAGGTTTTAGGAGTTCATTACGGCTCAACATAAGCTTGCGAAAAAAGTTGGAGGTTTTTAATGACTTCCGCCAGAGTCTTATTCTGGAAAAATAGTACGTTTCCCGTGTAAATAAGATTCAGAAGATCGAAAAACACATGGGATTACTTGATAAGCAGGGTTAGCCAGGCGGAAACTTTTTGTAGCTCCGAAATTCGTTTTACGTGAGTTTTTGAAACTTTCGTAAATACCGTACGGTTCCACAAGCTTTCGATTTCATAATCAAAAACATACCTAGAACATGGTAGAATCGCAGAGTGTTTCGAAATGCATTTGGAATCTGGATGGGCGGACGCGGCTAGCAGCAGACCGAGAACTTCCTGGAAAATGCTCTTTCTTGCGAAAGTGCTATTCTTTCGAATCTTGACTGGACTTACTTCGTTCGTATTCCATTTGGTTTTGAATGCGTGGAAGAGCTCGGTATGAGCTCCATTCTGTCGAACTGGGTCGTCGGAGAGATTCAGCTGAAACTGGAATTGGTACGAGGAGGACTAGAAAACGTTCTCTACCTGAATACTAGGAGTGAAATGAACCGAATTGGCGGGAAGAGGTTGTTGCATTGGGACGCAGTCGAACGACTGGTCTCGATGCGGCGGAGATGATGATGATGATGAAGTGAGTAGTCGGACGGCTCCTGAATAATGCATTAGTTCGATTCTCGTGTCCTCGTGTCGAGCGAAAAAACGTGCAAAAAGCGAAGGGAAGAGGCATGGAAAGACGGTTTTATCACGATGATCCATCGCCGGATTATGTAGATGGAAGGATTCCGATTTCGGGCTTCAATCCCGAAAACAACACAGATTTCCAGATGTTTTCAGAGTGAGAATGGGAGGGACAGATATCTATAAGACAAGTATTTTTGCTCATAAAACGTCGAGTGTTATTGGCGTGACAAGGAAGCAAGCGTGCTTGATTCAATGATGAAAAAAGGGCTTGAGAGCGAGAAGAGAAAGAGCACGAGAGAGCCGGAGGGCCTCTGGAGCTCTCTCCGTATAATAGCACAGAAAGCCGCTGTGGCTTCGGTGTGTGCGAGGAGGGAGCAGACAAGAGAGAAAGAGCCGGAGCACACACACGCATACACACAACTTGCGAGAGTACGAGGGGAGAGGCAGAGAGCAGGAGAGAGCACTCGAGAGAGGGAGAGAGATGCTGCCAATCGGCTGTCTATATCGAATTGGCACTAAGCCTGCGTGCGTCCTCTCGGCCCAGAATTGAAGATCGAGAAGCCAAGAAGAATGAAACATTTTTCAATTTCCGCCCCTCTTCCCCCCCGATGCTTTGCGCACACAAAAACTAATCAACAATTCGCTGCTTGCCTTCTGAATTTTCCGCTTCATGTTGACCGGATTGTGGCACTGACGGAGTCAGAAGCAGAAGAGAAAAGAGGCGAAAGAAGGGAGCCCAGATTTGTCTTCGGTTGAATTCCCCGGAGAACAATCTGTCGGCTGGGCAGGCAAAAACGTGCGAAGCGAAAAACGATGAGGGAGAAAAACGTAAAGGCAACCAACTGATAAAAAGCAAACTGTGTTCGGTGGAGCGCGTTTTCTCACACAGCCTGTCTCGAGGTCGACTGTACGCAGAGTTTTCGGCGAAAAACGACGAAATCTTCCAGTTTTTGTCATGCATTTTCTTTTCTCAAAAAAAAGAACAACTTTAAAAAATCGAATGCTTTAAGGAAGCCTAGAGCCTTCATAAAGTAATATTTTTTACTAGCTAGAAACTTTAAGCTTGCGATGACGGAAAAAAATGAAAGTGTCAACCGAACAGAAGCCTTCCAGTCCGATTTTCGGACAGAATAAATAAAGGGGAAACGAACAATGTTTGGCTTCTTTTTGGCCTGCCAAAACCTTATTTCAGGCGGCGACGGAGTGACGCGTTCCGTCAAAAACATACATGAATATTTGGCGAGAGGGAGGGTCCGTCGTCCCGTTTTCCCCTTCTTCTTCTTCTTCCAGCTAGAAGAATAAAGGGCTTCATCTCGTCACGCCTTCTTCTTTCTCTTCGTAGAAAACACACACAATCGGTTCCGGTGGCTGCTAATAGCACAGAACTAATCAAAAGAAAAAGAGGGATCGCATGGAATAATAACAATAATATCTGAATAGAAAGAAGGCGACCGGCGGGGGTTTTATTTTTCGGACGCCGAAGGATTTCCCCCGACGACATATGCAAATCCGACGACGACAAACAGATGAATCGGAAAGACAAGTTACCCGGGAGGGAGGGTCTGTTGCAGATCCAATTCATTCCCGTTCTGCGATACATCGGGGGTTCTGTCTCCTACTCTTCTTGATGCCTCCTCCGATCACGAAGACATCTGGAACCTGCAGAGGAGATCTCGAGGAAGATCTGCAAGAGACTACGCCGTGACCCCCCTTCGAACTTTTTGTGACTTTCTCTCGTTCCACATTGGCTTATCTTGCCTCTCGTCTCTGCCTCGCTCGAGGCGAGGACGACGACGATTACTGTTGGGAGGAGGAGGAGGCGGAGGGAGGGAAGGAGGCGAAGGCGAAGAGACGAAGCACTATTCCGAACCGTCGTACCTCACTCGATGACACAATTCTTCGCCTCGTTTCGCCGATCGGCGGGCCGCTTCCTGAACCCTCGCCTCCCTCTCTCGAACATTGCCATTTCACTGCCACATTAACCTCCGCCCGCTTTTCGTTGCCCTTTGAATTGAGTGCGTATCAGTGATACGGAGTGTTCTCTGTACCAAAAGAACCAATTCATTTCCAATCTTGCGAGTGTGTTCTGATGGATCGCTCCCTAATTAGTCGCCCCCTTCTCTTTCTCCAAGAACACTTCTGCTTCATCCGAATGTCCATCTCAATGTTCCCAAGAAACAACACAACCGGTCCGTACTTTTACTTATTGATCCCTTTCGGCCAGCCCACTCTCTTTTTTCCGACTTTGCATTTCCTCCCCTCCGAAAGAATTGTACCTTCTCACTCCAGTCTATGCATAAATGCCGTCGCTGAAAAATGCCGTCTTCGCCTGCCTCACCGCCTCGTTTCTCTTCATTCGACTCTTGAAAACACTCCAGTTCGGCAACTACACGGTACAAAAGAAGAAGAAGAAGAAGGTTCCAGATGAAGTTTCCGGTTATTTTCAGATATTCTACGTCTTCCTGGCCGTTTTCTCGGTCTGTTATCTGTTCTATGAGTTGGATTTGAAGCGGAGAAGACTTCCGAAAGGCCCCGTCCCTTGGCTGGTAGCTGGCAACATGCCAAGTTTTGCAAGAGGTAGATAATATCGAAGGAAGGGGGGACTAGAAAACTCTCGTGGCCGAACTTTCTCATTCTCGTTTTCAGCCAAAAGCATCGATGATCTGTTTCAATCCTGGAAACGTCAGTACGGCGGCATATTCACCGTCTGGATCGGCCCGATTCCTCTCGTCATGGTGACTCATTCGATCCTCGACTCATCTCGATTTCTCAACTTTCGTTTCAGGTTGCCGATCTTCCGACGATCAAAAAATACTTCATCCAACACGCCGACGCGTTTTCGAACCGATGGCGAAACTTTGTGACCGACTCAATTATGGGTGAGAAAAGGCGCAAAAGTGGGAGAGAGCGATTAATATAATGACACGAAGAGGGGGGAAAAGCGTGAAAAGAGAGATATAATTGAGTGGTCGAGTTCCGTTTTCGAGAAAAAACGAGGGATGTGGTCGGTTGTTATAACGCCTGAATGCATGCGGGAAGATTGCAGACGGCTCCAATGGAATCGTCCAAATCGACGGCGACAAGTGGAGGGAGCAGCGGCGGTTCGCGCTGCACACGCTGCGAGACTTCGGAGTCGGGCGGCCGTTGATGGAGCAGATGATCACGATGGAGGTAGGAGGATAGTAGGGGGGACTGAAGCTGTGACTCAACACCTTCAGGTGACCACTCTGATGAACCACATGGAAGAGACGTGCGGTCTCGCGGGCAAAGAGATCCGTCTGTGTCCCTCGATCGCCGTCTGCGTCGGCAACATCATCAACAACATGCTGTTCGGCATCCGATTCAACCAGGAGAACAGCTACATGCACCGTCTGCATCGTCTTCTCGATGATCAGAGTCACACCGTCATGCAACCCGTCATGGGCGCCTACATCGCGTTCCCGATGACCACGAAAGTGCCCGGAGTGAACGGAGAGTGGAATCGACTGATGGCGATCAAGGACGAGCTGCTCGGTTTCTTGGAGACTCAGATTCAGGAGCATCGGGACAGTTGGAGAGACGAGATGATGGAGCAGGAGCCGGAAGATCTCACGTTCGCCTACATGATCGAAGTGGAGAAACGGAAGAGGAACGGAGAGGATATCGGCTTCTTCGAGTGAGTTCCGACGTCGTCCGACACCTTCTGACGTCTCCGTTTTCAGTGATCAACAACTGAAAATGCTGCTCCTCGATCTGTTCTTTGCTGGAATGGAAACGACAGTAACCACTCTCAAGTGGGCGTTCCTTCTGATGGCCAAGAACAAAGAAGTGCAAGCGAAAGTGCACGCCGAGCTGGATTGCATCGGGCAGCCGATGATCGAGATCCAGCACAGGACGAAGCTGCCCTACGTCCAGGCGACGATCAACGAAATCCAGCGAGTGGCCAACATTCTGCCGATCAATCTCCTGCGCACGGTGGCGGAAGACATCGCAATCGACGGGCACCGCTTTCAGAAGGGCGACCTCATCATTCCGCAGATATCGATTCTGATGAACGACCCGGAGATCTTCGAAGATCCGCACGTCTTCAATCCGGAGCGGTTTCTCGACGCGGAAAACAACGTGAAGCGCATCGACGAGTTCCTTCCGTTCTCGATCGGAAGGAGGCAGTGTCTCGGCGAGTCGTTGGCTCGTGCCGAGCTCTATCTCGTGTTCGCGAATCTCATGAGGAACTTCCGATTCGATGTGTCTCCGGACGTTTCTACAGAAGTGAGTTTGGAAGAGAAACAAGAAATGGGTTGAAAACTGAAATGCGTTTTGCAGCGTGTGCTCGGGCTCACCGTCTCTCCCGCCGACTACGCGTGCACTGTGACCCGACGCGGGTGGGATCACAACCGGAACGTCGTCTTCTGAGAAGATGCTTCTGTACATAAATCCTCTGATTCTTCGTGTCTTTCTGTTTTATTTATCTTCTCGTTTTATCACCGAGATCGAGACGGGAATGCAGAATTTATTGGTGCTCAAACAGCGAAAGAACAAGAAAGATACATTTCTTCTTGCTCGACGCAGCTCTGCTTTACACTCTTCATCCGGACGCAGATATGTACCTGAAGAAAGCGAGAAGATTCTCAGAAGAAGAAGAAAAAGAAGTGACGGAGTGTGATTTACGGTAGTTTCTGTCGACGGGGGCGCCTGGCGAGTGAAGAATGGAAAGGAAGGTGGTGGTAAACCAGGTCGACAAGGGGTTTATGACAGTGCATGACTTTTGACAGTCTTATGTTTTATGAGTGAGCAAGGAGCGAAAGGATGACGGACAACTGGCGAACAGAGGTGACGGTGAGAAATGGATCGGCATCGGCACCGAGTCATGAAGGCTAGCTGCAGGAAACGGTAGATGCCCGCTGGCTTGCACATTGTTCCACTGTTTCGAACAGATTTCTCTCCTCGTCTCTGTTCCTTCCCGTTTCCCGCTTCAGAGTACACCTATATGACCCAATAACCGAGTTTAACGCCTGCCGACAGGTATCGGCTCCTCCTTTTACACGCGATCAAAAGGCCCGCGCACTCGTTGCGGAACGCGGCTCTTCGAGGCGGAGGGCGGCTGCCGCGCGATTGCGCAACCGACTTTCCGTTCTCTCTTCGGGAAGAGCAGTGTAACGGACTGTATGTTGGT
The DNA here is from genome assembly GCA_963966605.1 of Caenorhabditis sulstoni. Lineage (NCBI taxonomy): Eukaryota > Metazoa > Nematoda > Chromadorea > Rhabditida > Rhabditidae > Caenorhabditis > Caenorhabditis sulstoni. The sequence continues at coordinate 4,002,390 of OZ016476.1, read as the reverse complement.
GCGAGGAGGATTAAAAGTAGATTAGGACGGATACTGAGACATCCGGTGAACTTTTAGGCAGGGTTCAAGAGAGGGCGATCCGAACGGTCGCTGGGCAGTACTGTAACTATCCTGTGAGATGAAATGTGACGTGGCAGTGTTTAAAGAAATAAGCTCAGAAATGAAAAGTAACGTGATCTTAATTTTCAAAAGAGCCATCACCTTTTCTGTCAGTATGACGTGAAAAGGAACTCTCTCGATGACGTGGTAGTACCACTTCACACCAGGGGCCAGGAACTCTAGAACTGGTTATCGTGAGCCGAGAAGTACGGGGGAGTGCACTTTCCCCCCGATGCCAGAAGATCCGTCATCTTCAAGAGACCATTCCCAGAAACTTTTTCGTTACACCGATTCGTCGCATCTCGTCCCATCAAATACACTTCTCAGAAGAGACGATTGATGAGCCTTCTCACTTCTTCACTCAACGATAGAATCTTGAGAAGCAATTAGTGGAGGGAGCCGCCAAGAGAAACCGATCGTTCATTTACTTTGCTCCGAAGCTTCTTCTCTCTCTCTCTCTCTCCCTCTCTTTCCCACTCACCTACCGTAGTCCCGTGCTCTCAAGTGGGCGGGGCTTGCACAGTGCACGCGGGGCGGGGAGGGCCCAGAGAAGAGACGCTAGGCAGCCCGCCGACAATTGTCAGAGTGTCAGTTGTGCCGGGTCCGGAGGGAAGACGCGCCTGCTCACCTACACAACTGACTCCTCACTTTTTCGATTCACCTTCTAAATATAGACCGTACGGTTGCCGCAAACCGATTTTCTTGCCCACTTTCAAACTTTTCGGTGAGAATGGAGTCGAACGCATGTAAGAAGTGCAGGGTTACGGTAGTTTTGACCTACTTCTCACTTCCCACTATTTCCCGAGGAAAAAGAGTGAAAACTGAAAACAGAGGCGTTTCCTCCATCGTCTCGTCTCGACTTTTTCTCTTTTTTGCCACTTCGGCCCCCGATCACAACAATGACTCAGATTACAGATCGAAATGAACACGGAAGCCACGAGCCAGGCCGCCGCCGCCGCCGCTTCCGAGGCCTACGACGCCAACAACATCTACTACACGTCGAGCCCGCGCGTGCTGACCGCTTCCAACGAGATCACGACGCTGATGAGCGCCGCGCCGCCGGTCCTCGACTACACGCCGCAGAACTACGATCTCTACAGGTGAGTGCTACGATCTTTACAGGTGGCCTCCCAGTCGTCTGTCACTCGGGCCACCGTGTAACGTGACAAATTGACCTACAAATGAGTGAGTAGTGGGGGGCTCATGTGGCTCTTTGTTCTGGAGGAACCAGGCGCCGGTGCTCCCTTTCATGTCGCTGATTTATAGGAAAACTGACGGATAGAGGGGAAATGAGAGAGGTGAAGAAGAAGAAGAAAAAGTGTAGGTAGAGGAGAAAAGACTGGATTCGGAGGGGACTCTGTCATGCAGGAATGCAAAGTGCGAATGTTTATAAGGCATCCTAATCCCGTCTCGCAAAGTTCTTGAGTTTACGAGAAATAAACAGAGGAAGTGAGCCAAAAAGAGCGCTCCGCGGGAGCACCCGACCTCCAGAAGCCGAGCTCCGAATGAAATGAAGCTGCTGCCCGTCGCTGACGGCACCTGATATAGTTGCAGCAATTGCGCGCCAAACGCGCCGCAACTGACTTGTGCTCAGCTGCTCCGATGCTCCGAGAGCACCAACTGTGCCGCCACATCGAACTGAAACAATTGTCGATTTGCGTGCCGTGCCGCTCACTCTCGAACACTTGCCGCCGAGGTGCTTTTCGAACATTCGAATCGTCCTGCTTTTGGCGCTTTACGCCCGAGATCGAGGGATACCGTAACCCTGGGCCACTTTAAGACTCCCTTCAGACTTAACGGCGATTTGATGGATTGGATCGGCTCTCATCGAGTCGAGCCGAGGCGAAATAGAAGGGAGTCCCGAGAGAGTCGCCCAGAGATTCTTTTACAAAGCCTCGCGGCAGCTGCTCGCCCAGGTAGCCCGTCTGCTGCGTCTCTCGTTCCCCCACACTATCTCTCCCTATCTTTCTTTCGGGATCATATCCCGACGGGCGGCTTCTCGCAACAGAAAGAACCCGAAAAAGATCAAGTTCTCCGTTTTCAGAAGCCAGTACTACTTCCAACCGTACAGCCAGACCTCCTCCACCTTCTATCCGGATCTCGCCTCTTTCAACGTCTCCCGCCCCGACTTCGTGCCAGTCGCCACTGTGGTCAGCGGCGGAGCCGATGTGAAGCCGATCATTGTGAAGCAGGAGAAGGAGACGCCGGCGCCCGCCGACCTCCTCCTTCAGGTCGAACGTCAGCAGCAGCAGGCGGCTGGCCACGAGAACGGAGCTGATGCGGCCGCTGGAACCGCCGGTGCTCCGCGCAGGACCAAATGTGAGAAACCGACAAGCAGGAGGGAAACCGGGGAATTTTGCAGTCGTTCTTTCAGTGGACCGCAGAAAGGCGGCGACGATGCGCGAGCGACGACGTCTTCGCAAAGTGAACGAGGCGTTCGAGGTGGTCAAGCAGCGGACGTGCCCGAATCCGAATCAGCGGCTTCCGAAGGTCGAGATCCTCCGATCGGCCATCGATTACATCAACAATCTGGAGAGAATGCTGCAGCAGGTCGGCAAAATGACCAAGATCATGGAGCAGAATCAGCAGTTGCAGATCCAGAATCCGATGCATGACTATGTGGTGAGTCAGGATCATCGGGGGGAGAAATCAATGAATCAAGTCATTTCAGACGTCTTCTCACTTCGCTTCCACTTCGTATCACCACGACGGCACCTACGACGACGACGATCTCTCGGACACGGATGAAGAGAGGGATCATCACCACGTGAACGGCAGCAAGCTCGGGAACGGTGAGCTCCTTCTTAAAACTAACAAGTCAGTCTTTTCTTCCTCGTTTCTACTCATTTTTCGGCATTATTCCTTTCGGTTTTCATTGATTTTTTCGTTTCAGCGGTCGATTTGCGCCGGCGAAATTCTTTGGACAGGCTCTCTCGAATAGTGGCGAACATTCGTAAGTTTCGAATGGAAATCGCGACTGAAAACCACGTTTCGTATTTTTTCAGCCAGCGAGGAGACGCTGAGCGAAGGACAAACCCAAGTGACAAATGATTCCAATGAAGACGAGAAGAAGCTCGAACTGCTCTGAACCGACTGACTTGCTCAATTTCAAACAATTCCCATTCACTTTTCTATTGATATTCTATTCTTTTATTTATTTCCTACTCTATCATCAAAATATGTATGACAACAGGAATCTTATGATAAAATTCTCTTCAGAATTTAGAATTTTCGTTTTTCGATTTGCCTTTTCAGCGTGTGAATTTCGTGCTCTATCCTCGTGATTCGAAGGCAGCGCTCTTGTTTGTCTAGAAGAAAACTTTGAAAAACATTGGAAACAAAGATCATTCGAACCGAATTCTTCGGAGGAATCATTTCCGTTTTTTTTCGCAGAATTGACAGAAAAACTGGCGCTGATTTGACAGTTCAACGAGACTTCTGGAAGACGCTTCAGACATCTGAAGTGGATTATTTTTTTTGAGAGCTTCTGATAGTTTCACAGTTTGAATTCTCTTACTTTGACACGAAATTGATTCTTTCAAGCGCAACGTGTGCGATTTTCTCTTTGATTGCCATCTGATTCCATGCCTGAGAAACGGAAGATCCGAGGAAAACGGACGGTTTCGCAACGCAGTTCGACCAGAGATTCAACAATTTGCCCTGAAATTAACTGAAAATCTACCAACCTGAAGCAAAATGTTGGTACTTTTTGACCATCGGATACAGATTTCTCAATGTTTTTCAGCGCATTCTTCGGAGGTTCCATTTTCACTTTCGATCATCGCACAATCAATCAAGACTTGAATAACAAACTTTTGAAATTTAGATTCTAGCGCTCGAACCCATGGAGCGCACTTGCAGCACGTGTTCGTGTACTCCTCTCGGATTTCCCCTCCACGTTCGGTTTTCTGGAAAAAGAAGCTGAAAAGATGCGAACCCCTGAAATGTGGTTTTTAGTTGTTTGGTTTTGTGTTTTTTTCGTGCTCCGAATGCAGAATATAACCTAATTATCAGCAGAAAGTCATGGGCGAGACTCGAAGCACGAAATGTGATTTGCGATGTGACACGAGACTCATACCCGATTTCCAGCCCCAATATTTTTTCAGTTCTGATTAGCTTTCAGCACTTCGACTTCTACTTCCACGTAGCGAATACGAGGAACAACCTGAAAATGTCCTCCAGCCTGCGGAACTCGCGCGCGACGGGTTGTTTTTGCCGAATGTGTTTTTCCACACATACGCACGTATTCTGCCATTTCGAAAGAAAGAAGAGTGACATTTTCAGAGTGATGAAGAGCTGAAAATGAGAACAAGGAGAACTTTGATGCGAATGCGCTCGAGCGCGCTGTGTCGCTAGAGCGCACTTCCCTCCGAACTCTGATCATTTCTCTCGAAGTTTCGACGCCCTCTTCGCGCACATAAACTGGCAGATTAGGATTAAAACGCTCTCGGTCTACTCCTTTTCATCATTTTCTATGGGCTCGGCGCCGCGAAAGCCGAAGAAGCGTATCCGAGAATAGCGTGTCGATTCCGATTGGATTAAAAGCGGAGAGAAGTAGTCGGGAGGGAATCTCGTGGAATCTTTGATGCCTTCTCCATGTTTTGACAGCTTCATCGGGCCGTCGGAAGAAGAAAGTCTTCTTTATTGCTTCTCAGACCGAATGTCTGTTTTCTGCTCGCGAGGTGCTCTTCGCCATCTCACTCGTTGTCGTCGTTTTTGTATTCTCGTTTTGGAGTTTCAATCCAGTTTCAACAAAGCAAACTCCTTATCAATAGATTCATGTTTTCGTGTCAGAACCTCGAAATCTGAAACGGGAGAGAAAACGCGCTCCGCCGAGCCACCCACTCGTCTTCACAAACCTATAATTGCTCGACATTTCACCGCCTCTCCCAAACCCGCCATTTGGATGGGCGGAGCCAGCAGTGAGCAGTGCTCCGAGAAGCCCTCAGATCCCTCCGTCTTTCCCTCCTTTCTCTCTCCTTTTTCTTCTTCCATTTCGCCAAATGAGTCTTCTCATTTCGTTCCTTTGTGATGCCTTTTCCATCACATCGCATGACAAGTTTACATTTATAGAAGGCTGAAAAGAGCCCCCCCCATCTCATGTCCATGTGTGCTCCGTTTCCCTCTTTTCATTCTGTTTTTATGCTCATTTATCGTCGTCGCGCCGAGGAGCGAAAAAACATTCAAGAAGATGTCAGATGGCACGTGAACATGGATATTTTTAATTGGAAATCGCGAGAACGCATGTTTTCTCCTCTCTTCCTCCTGGCTCATCGAGAAGTTGCGTAGGATCGCAAATGCGCTCCACTGTACTCGATGATCCACCCCACTCCGTATCGCTTTTATCACGTGTTGAGTCGATGCTCAGCGGACCACGCCAAAGTTCAATTCCATTTTTGATCCTCAATTAACTATAATTGGAACTTTTCTCTCTCTCTCTCGAGGTCTTCTTCGTCTTCCAAGTGTTTCCTCGTCTAATCCTTTTTGCCGGCTAAATGAGATATTCGGAAAACAAGGGACACGCACGCAAGTTGAGAAAAACAATCGTAAACGAAAGAGTCATGAGCTCTCGCGCCGAAATGAGATTCTTTTTAGCGCCCAGGGGGCCCATAATGCAATTCATCATCGTCTTTTTCGTCGCCGTCTTCATCTGATTCTGAATCATGAATCAACTTCTCTTTCTCTCTCATTCCACATTCTTTTCACTGCCGCTTCATTTCAGAAATGACTTCCAACCAGGATGCCGCGCCGCCAACCGGATACAACATGGGGTGAGTACTTGGCACCGTGCCAATTCAGAAGACTCACGTCTTCTTCCTTCAGACATCGTCACTCGCTGACCATAGAGACTAATCCGCTGCACTTGCTCCCGTCAAATATGCGACGTTTCTCGCAGGTACGCAACTCGTCGTCAAATCTGGCGCCCTACCGTAATCGCTCGTTTCGTGCAGGCGGACACCGCACGTCATCCGGCGGCTCCGTTGCTCTCGAAACTCGCCGCCCGACAACAGATTCCCGAGGCCGTCGTCGAGAAGAAGGACGACGAGAAACAGGAGAAAAAGTAGACGACTTCTTCTGACGTCTTCTGAATTTCAACTTCTTTCGATATCATAAATCAACTTGCATTCATTCTAAATTCGTGAAGATACGAGCAAAAATAAGGAACAAATTACACCGGAATTGAGACAAAATCGAAAAGAAAAGAGGGAAAAACGATGGCTAGATTTCTGGTATGTACATGGAATGTTCTCGTGGATTCAGAATCAGGAGTTAGAAAAGAGCCAGAAGTGGGAGCAGTGTGAGCAGGAGAGCCTGAAGAGCTCGGAGAGCTCCGGAAGAGTTCGGGCCCGGCAGCCCGTCCGAAGTCACGTTACGACTTCTTGTCGCGTCCAACTTCGGAGCCGAGGGCTCTTGGCTCACTTTCGTCACTTCCACACTGCCCTGGCCGGGTGTGAAGCTGTAATTAAAGACGGTTTCTCTGTGACTCTCGTCGTCTTGAATACCTCTTAGAAGGCGTCGACGTCTCCAAATTCAGATGAGTCTGTTGCTTCGTTTGCTCTCTCACGTTCAATCCGACCGTCGTCTTCACTGTCAGTTCTTGGTCCTGATCGTTCTCCTCGTTTCTTCTGAAACTATATTCGTTTTGTATTCGGATGACGTGGCCACTCACAGAATCGACGTCGCATTCGCACTGTCGAGCACGTGAGCCAAATCGCTTTCGACTCCGTTTTCGAGCTCTTCTGTCATCGTTTCGTTCGTCTCTTGAGAATTCGATGGGATCTCTTCTGGAGACAGAATCGGTTGGACTGAAAGTGGAAAACGGATTATTCAGAAGACGTCCTCTAGAAGACGTGAGACTCACGAGAAGGCATCGGAGGCTGAATCTGCGGGAGCCACTGGTAGTTCTCGAGGATCGGCGACTCCGTGAAACGGAACGAGTTGATCTTCACCTTCGGATCGTTGCAGAAATCGGAAGTCGTGCACGCGCATCGATTGTCATAGGCCCCTCTGAAAACGGAAACGGGAGGTGAGCTCGGAAACGCGCTCCACGGCACACCTCTGACAAATGGCTTCGTTGTCGAAAGAGTCGCCCTCGTGCATGTGCATACAACCGGCGTTGATGGTCCCGTTGAAGAACTTGTTCACCACTGAAATCGGAGCTCTCATTACAGTAATCCTTGCTTCGATGGACTCACCGATGAAACAAATGTCGCCGTCGCACGTCTCGTTGCAGTTCTGACTGTGCGGCGGAAGAAGTGCGAACTCGCAAACTGTGCATTTCAGACTGACTACGGTAGCCGGAATGACAGCCAAGAAGAGAAGAAGACGCATCGCGAAAACAATTGGGAATCGGTCCTCCAAGTCGAGTTTCGATATATTTATATGAGCGAATGTCTGTGACGTGGCAGTTTATTTACTCAAAGAGTCAAGAGAAAGAGTTCATGAGAAGTCTAGTTGCGAGTAAGCTCGAGTGAGTCACGACGAGAAACGTATTCGGTTCGCAGTGCGCCTAAGAAGATAATCGACGAGAAACGACGACTTCTGGTTTTTTCGCCCGTCATGGAACATTGGGTTTGAGTGAGAAAAGTAAACACAAATCGCTTATGAATCTTCTCAAAACTACCCGAACCGTATAAAGAGGCCGAAGGTTGAGGAGACGAGTATTCAGAAGAGAGAGAAATGGTGGAAATAGAGAGGGAAGGTCGAATCGGAGAATGGAGATACAGTAAGACTATCAGCGACTCTTTTGGCGGCGAGATGTCTACAGTAACCTTAGAGAGGAAAAGTTGCGAATCTTTCATCGAAAAAAGGGTGGTGGTGGTGGGGGAAGTCGTGCGAGAAGGTGGGTTTTCGAATCGAGATGCGGTAATCCCAAATTATCCGAGGGGGCAGCGCGTGTTTGTTACCGATTCATGCTCACGAGAGAGCACGTGATGACGAGAGACGCAGCGCGGCTTTGACGAATTCGGAAACCGAACCGGACGGCAAACACGACGACGGTATTGTTTTTGGTGTTCTTTACACACATTTTTGACAAGGAGAAGCGACACGGGCGGAATTAACAAGAAAGCGACGGAGAGAGTGCATCGAAGAAAGGAGGAAACAAGGTCAGGTTGGTCTCGATTCGAGAGAGGAGTAATTATGGCGCCCAAAACGAGAAGAGGCGACTCGCAGTAGCAGGTGCCCCACCCGTCTCGTCTAATTGCATCGAAGAGCAGCACTTTGAAATGGGAAGAGTGGGGGCCGATTTGACAGCCACGGCGAGACCTACCCGCCAGTGTTTACCGTATGAGAAAGAGAGCTGTCAGGCTCGCGGGCCGCCCGATAAACACGTGTCAAATGAGAGTTTTCGAGCTTGAAGGGCCCGGAAGTCGCTTGTTGGCAGGCTGCCAAGAACCAACGAAAGGACGAAAAGATCGGATCGAAACTGATCGAGCTGAAGTCGTGATCACCACACTTCTCGAAAGTTTTGTACAAGCATATGGTATGCTCCTCAAATTCATGTAGTTGTGTACTTTTGCTCGCTTGCTTCGTCCAGTTCGCAAGAGCATTTCTGTTTTGGAACACATTTGAATGGCGGCCGAGCTGTAGGTTGAGAAAGTGCGAACAATGAGTGCATAATCGGAATGCAAACAAGACGAGAAGAGACTCTCTTTGGGATCGTAACGGGAAGAACGAGCGAGAAGTGAGAGTAGCTGGTTACTTAAGAAGGCGTGAAAAAAGAACAGGAAGCCAACGAGAAAACGGCTTTCCGGGGCGTCTTCTGCTTCCAGTTGCGTAATGATAATTAGCCTTTCTCCCATTCATTTGACGAGCGAGAAGTAGTCGCCAACCCCCCCTCTTCGTATAAATTACATAATGGACGGGGGGCGGGCGAGGCGGATGAGCGGACGAGAGGAATCGGGACGCGGATGCCTATGCTTATGCGCCTTCGGAAAGCAAACAATTGAGAAACAACGAGCGATGGGGACGAATTACAGGAAACTGAGACATGTTTGTCTGTTTGGACGAGTCAATCACAGCTCCAGAATACCGACGTCAATGACATCGGATCCCGAAAAAATGAGCTCCGGATTCAGTTTCACTCATTATGCATGTGTGTGTGTGTGTGAGTGAGAATATTGTTTATTTTTTCACAAATCGATTTCTAGCAACAACTTCTTCTCGACTTCCTGTCGCAAGAAAATGCCGTCCTTCTCCTTCGCAGCCATCACAGCTGCTCCAACGGCTGGCGAGTCGCACGGCTCGAACATCTTGAAACCCTCGACTCCACTCCCTCGCATCGCGTCGCAGAATCCGTCCCGAAGAGCTGGCCACGATAGCCACACTTTTCCGATTTGAACGATCGAGACGATCTTCCGATCTTCGGCAGGAAGATGCTTGGCAATCGTGGCCACGTGCTTGCCGAGGATGTGTCCGGCATCGTAGAACACCTCGGCAATCGACGGATCTTGCGTTTCTCCAGCCAACGCGGTTGTGAAATCCGCGATTTTGTGCTTTTCGAAGTTCGAGTACATCAGGCCAAGAATGCGAGTCTTGTCGTCAATCTTGTAGTGGTCCAGGAGAAGTCTCTTGATGGTGTCAGTTGAACTTTTCATTTCGAAGCCGTCCTCAGCATCGAACACCTTCTGAATCGCCGCCCTCGCAATCCAGAACGCACTTCCTCCGTCACCGATCATGTGTCCCCAGCCGCCGACTCCTTCGATCTTCCCGTCTTTTTTCTTCATTCGGCAAGAGGATCCGGTGCCCGAGATGACTACGATGCCGTTCTCTTCGCCGGGGAAGTTGGCGAGGACGGTCATCACTGAATCCGAAGTCAGGTAAAAGTTTTGGGTGACATTTCCGTGTTGAGTCCGGAAGTAGTCGCAGAATTGCTTGTTGAACTCTTCGTCTTCAGCTCCCGAGAGTCCGAGTCCCTGAAACAACATCGGATTCTCTGATTTTTTGGGGAAAACTCACGAGAGCTCTGAGATCCTCCAGTTTCAACCCTTCTTTTTCGAAAACCTCTACAATCCAGTCGGCGATTCGTTTGCAAACTTTCTTGAAGTCCGTCAGATAAAAGTTGGTTCCTTGCGTGGAAGACCACGTGCGCCAGTTCGTTTCGGCGTCGATGATCACCAGTTTCGAACCGGTGGCGCCACCCTCGATTCCAGCATAAAGCTTCCGATGTTCCCTAAAACGAAGAGGGGACTCAGATACTATCGGTTGGTTCTTCTTACTGATTGGCCATTTTGTAAATGTCGATTAGCTCCGCGACAGTTTCAGTAGTCTCAACTAGTTCTGCTTTCAAGCCAGGATACCTTTTGAGTGCCGGAGCAATCGTCCAATTATCACTGAAAAGAAAGAAGAGGAGCTAGTCGATATTGCGAACGAATGAATAAACAAAAGAAAGGAAGAATCGATAAACGAAGCGCGACAAAAGGAAATGCAAAAGCGGCCGTCAGGGTGTCTGCGTCTCGCGGTCTCTCACTCACTTTCTCTGCTGGTAGGCGAACCAGACGATTGCGTTTTCATATGCACTCAACAATTGAGCCAGAGTTGCAACGAGGGGCCGAAACGTCGTCGGATCGAAGAAGACGTCGGAAGCGATGATGAAATCGAGACGGGCGCCGATTCGATCGATAACTCGGGAAACTGATTCGCGGCTTTCCCAGTCGAGACCCTAAAGAGAGCGAATGGGATCCGTTGGGCAAGTCTCGTCGGACTACTTTGGAAGACGAACCATCACTTCGCACCGGTCTGCAACTTGATTTCCAGTGACATTTCTCTCGAGTATCCGAAGAGCTGAGTCGAGACTCGGATGATCTGTCAACCAAACTTTTTCAGCGCCAAGCTTCGCTGCCACCAATCCACAGATTCCAGTGGCTCCGGATCCGATCTCCAGAATGTACTTCCCTCGAATGAGCTCATGGTTCCGACAGAGGAAGTTTCCTGGAAAGCAGAGGTTTCTGATAATCGTTTACGAAGAGCTACCGAGCACTTGAGAACACGGCCACGTGTGCTTCCAGTGATCCTGAGACGAACCGCTCATCGAAAAAGAGCATTGGAGAGCAATGAAATAAACAAAACAAGATGACAGTACTTGATTTGGGCCTCGTACCGATGAAAAACCTACTCAAAATGAAGAGTAAATGATTTCATGCTCGTAAAGTCAACATATCACAAGAACTACAAAAGAAACGGTAAAAAACCCGCGGAACTCGATTTCACACAAAAAAATGTTTAGAAAAGAGGGAATAAATAAGATAAATACAAGTATGCTCAAAGAAGCCACGAATTGAGGTCGGCAGCGAACTCCTCGTCGCTCAGGAACTGCTTATCGATTTGTCTGAGAAGATTGAAGATTGATTGAAAGCCAGAAATGTTCAACTATCACTTACGCAATGGCAATGTTTCCGCACAGTGGACACTCGGCTCCGACGATATGCGAGATATAGGATGCCACTTTCAGACACTTTTCTTGCTTTTCCAGGAATGCGGTTCGATTTCCGGCTAACTGCTCGGCTTTCATTTGACTCAGAATCCTTTCTTCGTCAGCTATCAAGTGTTTCATTTTGGTCACGTTTTCCGGAGACAGAAACGGAATCATCGCTTTCTCGAGACATTCGCGATGGAAGAAGTGACGACAGGAGTGCACGTTGAATGCTCTTCCGGCTATCGGACGCTGACAATGGGAGCAAACGTCAGAAGGCTTCACTACCGTCGTCCGATTCTTGAGTTTCTCCTGTTTGTCTCGGATATCCGATGCTATGTCGGTCGCACTTTTCATCGACTTCTCGAGCGTCTCCAGTCGTTCCTTATTTCTTTTCAGGAAATCCACAATGATCGGCTTCAGCTTTCCGACCTTCGTGAATGGTGGAATGATCGGAAGAAGATCTTGAATGGTGATCAGATGGTTCGACTCGTTGATCATTTCAATGCACTTGTCCACGTTGTTCTCCTGTTTGACATAGTGCCGACAAATCGTCAGCCATATCGTTTTCTTCGCTTTCTCGTCTAGCTTCTGTCGGATGTACGAGGAGGCAGCCGGATCAGAGATCCCCTCGAGCAGCAGGTAGTTGGCATCGATCTCGTCCATCATGCGCGCGCACTTCTTCGCCAGTTCAACATCGAATACGAGCGCCTTCTCAACTGCGTCACCAAACATTCCAGCCACGCAGAAAAGAAAGACGATGCACTCATCCAGCTGATACTCCTCGCAGGTTCGCATCGCAAAGTCGAGATCGTACGGGATGTCAACTCGGCTTGTTCCGTGCTCTTCAAAGTACTGGATGAGCCTGTCCTTCCGGAACTTGGCTATCAAACTGATGTAGATATTGTGCAGGTTCTTCTGACCCTGATTGTTCCGGAAGAGCACTTCGAGATACTTGATGGCCGGAATCGCCATTTCGAGATTTTTCACGCAAAGCGCGATAGACGGAGTCAATTTCTGAACGGCGATCTGATCGAGATTCTGGACGAGGTATCCGATGACCTGCTTCGGAATGTGCTCAATGAGTAGCGGACACATCTCGTACGTCAATTCGCACACCCGCTGATTTTTGAGCACTTCGAGCACTTCGATGTACTGCTCCCGAAGCATCAGAATGTCGATGACTGTCTTCAGATCCTTGACGGCATTCGCGAAAAAGAGTTGCATTTCAAAATCGGCATGTGTGACACACATCTTGTAGACGGCTTCTCGATTCGTCTGAATTGATTCGAACACGTTCTTCCGCATGAAGTATCGTTGCACGTGGTCTACTGTGTCCCGCAGCTTCTCTCCGAACTTCGCGTCTGTCGCGTTTGCCTTTTGGCGACGCATCTCAGCGAGTTCCTCCAATTGCACATTGAGCAGCCACATCACGAGAGCATCCCTTCGAATCTTGTCCTCGTGGCGCGTAAGACGCTCCAGCTTCTTGTCCAGAAGCGTTTTCAGGCCCATTTTACGTTCGTTTGAGTTGGTAAGGAACTTGAGGACTACACTTTCGAATGGTTCGCTCGATTGGGCAAGGATCTCGGCGGCGGCGGTGAAACTGAAAGAATCAGTTTGTTTTCGAGGCTCGAAGGAACCACAAGAATACTCACTTCTTTTCCTGAATATAGAAATCTGCCTGTTTTCTTAGAACCATTTCTAGAGCATCCGGCTCAATGGCGACTCTCGTCCGTGCAATTTGAAGAGCGCGCGCGTAATCGCCTCGATCCAAGTACGTCTTCCAGATGTATCTCGCTTCGTCATTCGTCGCGTACTTCATCGCAGTTGTCGCAGTGTACAGCCACATGAACTCAGTGACTGTATCACTCACGAACCCGACAGCACAACCGAATTCTGAGCTCAGCGGATCCTCGAAAACGACATCGTGAGGTGGGAGCAGCGAGAGAGCGAGAACGCGCGAAGAATAAGCGAGCAGGACATGATAGTCGGTGAGAGCGATTCCGGTTGGCGGTTCGAGGCGGCCCTCGATGAGACGGTGCTCGATGTTGAATTCCTCGACGAGAACATCCTGCATTCTTTCCGCATAAATATCCACTTTGCCGATCGATATCCCATCCGGAGACAACCATGCGTATCGCTTCGGATCCGATATCGTCGGGTGCATTGCTAGGAATCCGTGATTTTTGAACTTCTCGGAGAACTTTGACGAATTTATCACGTGTTGTAGTGTGCTGGTAGAAGAGAAGAACGGATGAAAGTGAGTGGATGGGGCTTGTTCGGCTCCAAGGTTCATGAGACCGGCCTGAAGAGATGCGGAACTTGTGAATCCGGCGGACTTCAGAACGGGTGCTCCATCCATTTCAGTGACGAGAACGACAAGTCGAGCCATTTGTGCAATTATCACCATCCATCTTCTCGCTTTCGAGTCTTCGTCAGAGACCATAAACAGTTGAATGTCGGAAATGGCGCCTCCGGCTGTCGGGGAGATCGAGATCCTCTGCTCGACGGACTGAACTATCTGCTGTGTGAGTTCTTTGCATGTAGTGATCATGCCGTTGCTTCCGACGTTCAGCTCAATAATCGATCCCTGCGCAGTGCCTAGGAGGATCGGACCAGTTGCGTCGGGCTCTTTCGAGTAGTCGGGATTCCAGCCGACGGCCGTCACGATGCACCGCATCTTTTTCAGATGATGCACGGTGTTCGTCTTCAGATGTACGTAGAAGTTGTGTCCCAGTTTCGAGGAGACTATCGCATGGAACCCGGTTCGGGCGAGATGAATGTGTGCGACGTGATCGGGAGCTTGAAGGGGAAGGGACATTTCTGAAATGATTCAGTACTTTGGATCCGACTGGGTCAGGTCGAGTCTCTCACCTTGATGCCGCTCATTCTTCCCGTCGCTCAAGTGAATCAACACTTTTTCGGTAATCGCCGCCAGCATTTCTCCGTTTTGCACACTCAAATTCGAAACTCCTGTTAGTTTCAGCAGTCTGAATTGCAGTTCTTTACGTTTTTGAGACGAGTCGATCGTGAAACTGACTTCAAATCCTTTTTCAAGTCAATTGTTGACCTTGTGAAAATTCCATTTTTGTTTTTCGCTGTGTTTGGGATCATTCTGGAAGAAAAATATAAAAAATTAACGACGGGAATCGGATTCTGAGAAGGCTTGAAAAGAAGAGAAAACTAGGGGGCCGAGAGTCGGAAACGCGGCCGCTGGTCGTTTTCTCGGCCAGTTTCCCCCGATAAACAAACGGTCTCCCAATAGTGAAAAGCGCAAGCAAATTGCTTGACTGTCTGCAGTCTCGCCTCTCGATCGGCGGCGGGCCGGCTGAGGAACAAGAAACAGAACGAAAAACGCTGGAAACTCGAATTTTTCGGAAGTTTCTCGAGCAAAAACGAAAGAAGGAACTGTTTTGGATGATCCTCATGCATTTCTTTCCGTTTTCACCTGGAAAATCATGAGCGAGAGGTTATGCGAGGGAAGCGTCGAGAACGAAGAGATGAAGGATGAAGAGGGAAGCATGGGGAAGAGGTCGAGGAAACTCGAGAGAATCATCTTCTTAGTTCCTTGGAACCGAAAGAACGGGATGCGTGCAGGTGAACGGAGATGTCACGAAACTAAAAGGAAGACGGACGAGATCTCGAGAAAACTTTGTCAAGTTGCCTTCCTCATCTACTTAATCTGGTCAGGGACGATTTCTGCGGGAATCTGACGTTCGGGAGCTACAGGAGCTCTGATCTTCTCAGTTTGACGAGAATCAAAAAGAGAAATCGAGTCGAAACTTTTCGAGAATAGAGATAAAACCTTCTTGCACAAGTTACAATCGATCCTCACCACAGATCTCTTCTCGCCGCCGCCGATACCGTAGCTCGTCTTGCGTCGGAGGGCCGAGTGCGCCTCCTTCAAAATACAACTCCCTCAATTTTGGACGAATTCGATCGTTCGACCACTTAAAACGACCGCCTTATTGTTCTCCACAAAGTTACTGTCGTGGATTTTTGAAAAAAAGTTTCTCCGGCTCAGTAAGTGTCACTGGAAACGGCCGTGTGGACGGTTTTTGCGATCGAGCCCCGGGATTTTCTCGATTTTCTGACAGCTAAAGGAACTTCATTCTACTCAATGACGTCAAGAATCATCTAACTTGACAGAAAATACTTGACAGAAAACGAGCATTTCCGTTTTTCCAGCGAGCAAGTCAATTTCCTGCTTTAACAATCGTTCCTCCTACACTCCAATATACTAAAAATGTTTGAAATGAGGCCGAGCAGCTTTTCAAAAGTGTGTCTAATGGGTTTCGAATAAAAATTGAGTCTTTTATTCTAGAAAACTATAAAAGAACTGTGATATGTACGAAAATGGACTATGTTTTTTTTTTTTTTGGATTTTTCGAATTTCCACGAAAGTATCGGGATGGGATGATACACCACGTGCATGGCTCCTGTGTTCCCTCTCTCATGCGAGCACCAGAACGGGCGGACTCAATCGCCGAACCCTTCCCTCATGCACGGAGACAACTGGAGAAGAGCGGGCTAGGCCCGCTCGGATCGGCCCATCGGAAAATGCTGGCAACATGATCAGTATGGCGATGCTTCTTATGGTCGTTACCCGGGGCTGGATCCTCCCCAAGCATGAATTCCGGCGTTCCGAATGAGTCCGCCAAACGCCCCGATGCCCGTCATGAGAGAGGTGCTGCCTGCCCCCTCCGCGAACCGGGAGGGGGCTATCCCTTTTCGAAATGGGGGAGAGGTTAAAATTTTTGAGAGAAATTAGATGTGGGGTCAAAAGGAGAGAAGGTACTAGACTAGAGGGCCGAATGATGAGTTCAAATGAAGTCGTACCCCCTTTTTATACCGCAATCTTAAGCCTTTTTATACCGCAATCTTAAGCCTTTCTCATGACGGGCATCGGGGCGTTTGGCGGACTCATTCGGAACGCCGGAATTCATGCGTGGGGAGGATCCAGCCCCGGGTAGCGACCATAAGAAGCATCGCCATACTGATCATGTTGCCAGCATGTTCCGATGGGCCGATCCGAGCGGGCCTAGCCCGCTCTTCTCCAGCCTGGAGGAGGTTCGCTTTCCTTTCCTGCGCCCCCATCTCGGCAGAGCGCACTTGCATCCGCACACATTGTCCCACTCGGGAAACGGCTACCGGTTTGCTGTCCGTGCAAGCTCCTGTGTTGGCCGGTAGTCTTTTGCCGAGTGGGCGGTGTGTGGGGCTCTGTAGGTGTGCTCCGTCGAGCTGGGGAGTGGGACTGGCTCGCGGCGGAGGAGGAGCCTATGACGACGGGGAAGCACTTGTTCGGGAGGTCGCCGTTCGTGTCTTTATTGCTGACTGTCTAGTCTCCGTGCATGAGGGAAGGGTTCGGCGAGTGAGTCCGCCCGTTCTGGTGCTCGCATGAGAGAGGGAACACAGGAGCCATGCACGTGGTGTATCATCCCATCCCAATTCTTTCGTGGAAATTCGAAAAATCCAAAAAAAAACATAGTCCATTTTCGTAAATATCAGTTCTTTTATAGTTTTCTAGAATTTAAAATTCAATTTTTATTCGAAACCCATTAGACACACTTTTGAAAAGTCAATTCATTCCAACCTGCTCGGCCTCATTTCAAATGCTTTCGAAGTCGACCTCAAACTATAGGAATTTTCATTTTCTAGTATTTCTCATAGATGAAAACCTGCAATTTTGACTCAATTTTTACATTTTAGAACATAACTATTGATTAGCTAGTAAAAATCACAAAGAAAAAAATTTCTTTTAGAAAAAACCGGTTTTGTCAGTTTCGCCGGCCCGTCGCGTTTATCTTTGTGCACACTTGACCAATTCAAAAACTATAAATTTGAGATTGTAGAGGGCACTGATATCTACAATTTGAGTGGTAGATTGACTGGTAATTCCCATTTTGAACGAAGTTATGCTCCGGCCCGTTTCGGCCCGTTTTTATTAAAGTTTGAAATTTTGATTTTGCGTGTTTTTCAGATTTTCCTTCTTTCTTTTCTTTGTGTTCCTAGGCCACCATTTCGATATTTCGAGTGTTCGTTTCAAAACAAAAGGGGGTGTCGAATCGCTCGCGAATTCAGAGGCGATAAATATTATAAAATCGCGGTCTGTTGTTAGGTGGTGAACAAGAACGGTGTTTGCGGACCTGAGCGACTGTCTACCGTAGTTTTGGTTCTTGAGTGGAAGAGCCGAAATGTTGTCGATTTACGGGCGCCGTTACACAACGTACGGCGACCAAATTCTGACAAAATTTCACCAATTTATCGATTTTTCAGCGAAACTTTAGAAAGTGCCTAAAATTTCATCGAAACACAACACATTTTATCAAAATCTTCCCCTTTTTACAACAACACGCTGCTTTGATCGGTGAAATACGCAATTTATTGAAAAAAAACGAGAAAAAACAAGAAAAATCGGTTTAGTTTTCGAAATTACGGCACCGATGCGCCCGTAAATCGACAACATTTCGGCTCTTCCACTCAAAAACCAAAACTACGGTAGACAGTCGCTCAGGTCCGCAAACACCGTTCTTGTTCACCACCTAACAACAGACCGCGATTTTATAATAATGAACGAGGGAACGAACTTGACCTTTGTGTATTCATTCGCGCCCCGCTGCACCGCCTCATTTTTTCTCTTCCGGAGATCGAATTTCTACGACGAAGGAGGAGGAGAAGACAGCTGATGACGACGTGGCAGGGACCGCGATCTTCTTCGTCTTCTTCTTGTTCATCTGGAGCTCCGGGTCCCGGGGGACGTCTTCAGGACGTCTTCTTTTTATTCTTCTCACTTCTGCCGAGATGATTGCTCTGACACGTGCTCTTTTTTTCGATTCTTCTCTTCACTCGGATCTGGACAGAAATTTATGGATTAAACTTGCTTCGGGGAAATCCCTCGAGCTGCTCTGTGAGCAAGCGATACGCGAGGGCAAATTGGTGTCCAGTTGTGTCCGCCAGACAATGATGATGATGATGATGAGAAGAGAAGAGGATGGGGGGCGGAGCCTGTCATCGAGAGGAGCCGTCATGATTGAATGGGAAGAAGGAGAAGAAGAAGAAAAAGAAAGAGGAGGAGAAGAAGGACGGGGCGGCTGTAATTGCGCGTGAGTGTGCCGTGTGCTCAACATACATACTAACAACTACAACAACTACCACGGGGCCGCCCCGGGGCCCCACCAGCTTTCTAATATAAAAGCGGCAGAGCGCCGCCGACGAGAGACGCTCGACGACGTGCGGCGGCCGGCGAGGCACGCTGGCCGGTTCGGAGGGTCCGTGGCGCCGTACACACACACACAAACTGCTGCTGTTGCTGCGGCTGCTGCTCGCGCGGAGCCCTACTGCTTCTCGTTGGTCCTTGTATGCATTGGCAATAAAACGCTGGCAGCGGCGAGAGAAAGAAAGGGCCCCGAGTTGGGAAGGCAGCCAGGCCCGTCTCGCTCGCTTCCCGCCGGGCCAGACTACACCAAAGAAGCGCTCCTCCGTCAGCTCGACGGAAAAAAGAAGTAGGATGCCCGTTTCTTCCTCCCTCCTGCATGTTTCTACTTTCCTCTCTTAGTAGCTCCCTCTCTCTCTCTATGTATTGTTGTGTTACTGCTTCTTCTTCTTCTTCTTGGTCCCACATCACTCATTGCTGCTTCACTGCCTTCTCTCTCTCTCTCTCTCTCTCTCTCTCTCTCTCTCTCTCTCTCTCTCTCTTTCCTGTTCTGACACTTGTAACGGGGTCCCGTGTACTAACTAGTCAACACGCTAATATGTGCTCAATGAGTCGAGTAGAAAGGCCAACGGGGACACATTTCAATTTTTGTTTCTCTTTCTTTCTCTTTGGTCCCCTCTCCTGCGCGAGAAGAGACTAACTAGTCTACCCCCAGACAATGACGTCTTCTTCGTCTTCCACGTCATGTTTTTCGAATCCATCTGTCATTGATATGACAGTGCCACGTCGTAAAATGATGGTTCTTGGACGTGAAATGTCAATGAAGTTTTCGAAGGACATGGCAGATCTGCTTGCTTCAAGAATCCTACAAAACTTGAAGCTGGAAACGCGTGTACCACGTAGCAAAAGCAACTTTCCACGTCACAAAGCCCTCTATTCTTGAACTGGTTCTGCCACGTCATAAGTAATCTGCTCTGTGTTCAATCCTCCCGCAAGTCGTACCCCTTCGCAGTTCCATCTCTCCGTGCTCGATTTCGAATAACCACGTCACGACCCCCTCTCCGAGCCCATCCCCCTATCCTCTCAACTGAAGCGTTTTTCTCCTCTTCGTTTCGAAAAAAGGGAATCTTCTTTTGCCCAGATTGCTCTTCATTTATCTTCACCCGCCGAGTCCAGCCACCCGGAAAGCTCTTCCCCAAGTGCACCACACCCTTCTCTCTCTCTTTTTCTCTCTCTCTCTCTCTCTCTCTCTCTCTCTCTCTCTCTCTCTTTCTCTCTTTCTCTTTCTCTTCTTCATTCTATTTGTCGTCTAGTCGTTGATTTCGTCCGAAACGAAAGAAGAAGAAGATGAAGCGGGAGTTAGGTTAAGCTGGAACCCGCCGACTTAGTCCGCTTGCAGCCGCTGCCTCCTGATCTTTCGGCCCGTCTCCGATGTTTGATCATCACCCTCGCGTCCTCATCCTCATCATCTTCATCCCCGAGCCTCTCATCCTTGTGTCCTGTATTCTTTCAATTCCCACTAACCCCCACTCATTTTATTCGTGTCTCGCGTCTCTCGCCATCCCACACTCTCTCACCGAGCCCCCCAATGAATTTCTGACGAAGCAGCCGACGACGTCTCTTTCTCAGCTGAAAGAAAGTCTTTCGAAGACGACGGCTCCCTACGGCATCGATGTCAGAATTTTGAATTTGGCGCCATCGTCTGTCGACCGTTGTGAGCGCGCGCGCTCGCTTTTTAATTAAGAAGCGACGGCTTGAGATGTTGCTAGTTTCTTCTTTCTTCTTCTTTTTTCTCGACTGCGACCGCGTCTTCCTTCAGGAATTATAGCTCGAATTTTCAGGAATTAGTGCAACAATTGACTCTCTGCCTTCTCCATTTCCAACGGTATCAAATGACTTGAATGGAGGATTTCAAGGAAATAGAGGCGAGTTCTCGATAGAGCGCGTTTCCGATGTTCGATTTGTTTCTTGCAGGGCTTGCTCGAGAGTGCCCGGCCCGATGACGAGAATGCGACGACTCTGCAGAACATCCGAAAGTACGCGAAGCTCGCCCTACCGCACATCGTACTCGTCGTCTGCGTGTGCATTTACGCGACGATTGGCGCGTGGATCTTCTACACGCTCGAGTCTCCGAACGAAGATCGGCTCAAGGAGACGGGACGGAAGACGATCGCCGAGATGCGCAACAACCTCATCTTCAAGATCAACAACAACGAGGAGGACGACTGGCGGGAAGACATCGAGCACGAGCTGATGCAGTACAGTGAGAAGTTGTACAAGGCGTTCAAAGAGCAATACGTCAGGTGAGGCGGGAGGAAGTGCGCTCTGTTGAGAATGAAAGAGTGTTGTGTTGCAGGTACTCGGATGTAAGGAATCTAGGTTACGATACTCGGGCGAGCAGCGAAGAGAACGACGAGACGGGAGACAGCGAGCGGAAGCGGAGGCACAGACACGGCAAGAATCGCGGCGAGAAAGGCTCGGAGAAGATGTGGACGGCGAGCAGCGCGCTCTTCTTCGCAGCCACCACGATGGCCACCATCGGATACGGGAACATCGTGCCGGTGACTCCGCTCGGACGGCTCGCCTGTGTGCTCTTTGCTCTGTTCGGTGCTCCGATAGCTATCATCACCATCGGAGATTTGGGAAAGTTCCTTTCGGAGTGCACGATCTGGTTGTACAAGCACATGAGGAAGGGAAGCGCGCGGTTCGAGTCGGCGTGGAAACGATTTCGAGGTGACCGTGCCACTTGCCACTGTCATTTCATTAACAAGAGTGTTGCAGGCCTCGAGGATAGCATCAACGAGGATTTGGAGAGTGCGAGCAAGAACCAGGAGTCGTCGATTCTCGACTTGGAAAACGATGACATCGACAAGTCGGAAGTGCCCGTCTTGATGGTTTTCACCATCATCCTTGTGAGTCCTCGTCTCCTCTCTCCTGAAAAACTGAAAGTTTTGAGCTCTACATCGCATTCGGCGGAATCCTCTTTTCGATTCTCGAAGATTGGTCGTACATGGACGCCTTCTACTACTGTTTGTTTTCCTCTTCTTCTCTCTTCCTAATCTCTCTTTTTTCCCCATTTCAGCGTTCATCTCTTTGACAACAATCGGTTTCGGAGATATTGTGCCGGAGAACCACGAGTGAGTCTTCCTGCTCCTCGAGCCCCCGTTTTCGAGCCCTCGCTTTCAGCTACATCGTCATCATGCTCGTTTATTTGGGCGTCGGACTCTCCGTGACAACGATGTGCATCGATTTGGCCGGTATTCAGTACATTCAGAAGATTCATTACTTCGGAAGAAAGGTAATCAGTTCGAGCCTCGAAACTTCATCTTCCAATCGATTGTTTGCAGTTCCAAGGCACCGATCTCCTACAATATCTGAAAAAGAAACGGATGCTGGAGAGGAGGTTGGCGATGGGACAAGGAGAAGAGATTCTGAAGCGGTACGTGCACGCCGTGGAGAAGTTCGAGCGGGAGCAGGAGCAGCTGCAGCAGCGGATGGAGGAAGATCCGCCGTCGATCGAGTCGAAGGCCTTCCACAACAGCATGATGAGGTGACTACTCGAGAAGCCCTCCCTCTCTGAAACATTGAACTGAATCCAGGATCGACGACTCGCTGTCTGCGTTCCAACTCCGCTTCTATGACACATACGACGAAGAGGACCTGTTCAGTCCGACGATTCACTCAGTCCGCAGTTTCCAGCCGAGTCTCTGGAGCAACTCTTCAGCACGATCACAGTGAATTCCCTCCTCCCTTACTCTTCTGAATCCGTCTCATCTTCCAGAAGCTACTCTCGATTCCAACGAAACCGAGGCGCCAGCTGGGACGAGTCCGGTCCGTCCCTCTCCGAACATTGCTCACTGTCCACCGAGCCTTCAGTACATATCAGACAAGTCGGTTCTCTTCCAGTGCTCTCCATTCCCAGTAGAAATGTTTCAGGCTTACTGGGATAACTATCATTCACCGACGCCGTCAGTGATATCATTTTTACACCGTCACTTATACTCACCTTCTGTAGCTTCATCCATATCATTTGATTACGATACTCTAGGTGAGTTTGCAGAAAAGATGCTCCGAAACTAGGCCAGAGGAGTTTTCTAGTCCCTCCGAGACACTTGACTCTCTTTTCCAGCAAAAGACGCCAAATCGGCGCGACGGAGTGCGTCGTGTCCGCCCATCGAGATCCCGTCGCCCCCGCCGAGCAACTCCGTGAGTGCTCCTCCTCGTCCGTCGTCGGCTCGTTGCGCGGGCAGTGTCCGTGCGAAGCATGCTTTCCAGCAGGAGCCCCTCTTTGCTCCGCCCCCTCTTTCTTTCCGCTTGCCCGAACCGTTCATGCTTTCCAATCTCGCCGCTATCTGTGAAGCTTTCGACGACGCCGACGCTGCATGCAACAACCTTGTGTTCGGTGCTTGCCGCGAATCGCGACTCGCTTCCAACGAGCACGACGCGTCGGACGAGCCGAGCTCCTGTTGCTCCGTCCGTCCGCAGCCCGTCGTGCACGCCCCGCCTCCCTATGTTCCGAAGCTTCTGCTTTCCCCCAAACGTTTGTCGGTCATCGACGAGAACAAGATCAGCACGTCTCCGGAGCCGCTTCTGAAGAGGAAGCACAAGGAACGCGTGGCTCGTCAGCAGCACCCCCTCCACTCGTTCGACTGGCTCAACGTGAGCCCTCGTCGGTTCCGTCCCGAGCTGTGCATCAGAGACGACCTCCCCAAACTGTTCAAGTTCGTCAGAAACGCCAAGGTCTCCCTGGAGTCGTCTCCGCCGACGACGTCGTCCGACACCAACGAAACCCCTCTGCCCGATCTTTCCTGCGAGTCTAACCCAGAGTCTGTTGTTCTGATCAGCCCTCGCTCGGTGAGCTTCTTCTTCCTCTGTCGCTTTCTGTGTCGCTTGTCCCTCTGTTTCCCCCCTGCGAACTCTGTCTCGAATCTTCCCGTTCCAGCCGATCGGTCTCGCCTGCATGCAGGACTGGGACTCGTACATTCAGATGCTCGAGGAGGCGTCGCGAGCCTTCCAGTACCCTCCAGAAGACATCGACGAAGAGGAGGAAGAGCCCGAGGATCTCGAAGAAGAGGAGGATCCGTGCGAAATCGAAGACGAAAGGTGAGCCTGCATCAGCAAACCTTTTCGCATCCTTCCTTACCCTACCCTCCACTCAAACTCAACCTTCCCCAGTTTTCGTTCTAATTCTCATTTTTGCATCCGTTCTGCACCCCACCACTAATTGCGTTCAGAGAATGCGTTCCGCATCTTTTGTTGTCGGACTATGAGTGCCCGGAAGTGTTCACCTCTTCTGTTGTGTTCTCGCCGCGACGGCAGCAGCTCCACTCGGCCCCACGCGTCTTCTATCAGCCCCGTCCGGCGCTCTTCTCGCAGTGCTCGGTGAGCAATCACAACTACGAGCCGCCCGAGATAATACCGGAAGAAGTGCACGAGAGCAAGCTGCCCAGGTAACCAGCACGACTTTTTTTGGAACGATCGAATGAAAACCTTTTTTGAATTTTAATTTGAAAAGCATGAAGCATCATCACTGAAAGTTAGCGGACAGTTTCGAAAAATAATTCGTTCAAACTAACGGAGAAATGGTGAATGAAGTGGTGACCTAGAAAAGTCTTCCCACATTGAGCTTTCCGTTAGTTTGAACTCTGTCACTGTTTTCAAATCCCGAGAGATTCAGCCCGGTGTCGTTCGAACCGCAGTCTTCTGAATCAGAAGAGGAGCCGATGGCGGTGTTCGTCGAAGAAGAGAAACGGCTTCCGCCGCAGAACGACATCGATCTGGGCGCATTCGAGCTCGTGGATTCAGGTGAGATCCCCCTTCTGCCTCTTCTCCTCACAACTCGTTCTTCGTTTCGTAGGTCTGACCCCGGAAGCACTCCTCTCAAAGGACGAGCCCGTGATTTTCCACCAGTCGATGCCCGTCCACTCGGTCCACCACGACACCGTTCAGACGGAAGCGGCGCTCGCGAATCTCATGTCGGCCCCGTCGAGCATGCTGACGAACGCGATTCCGCCGATAATGGTGGAGGACAACTACTGTTTCGTGGTGGACGGGGAGCGCGTGCGGATGGGAGACATTCTCGGAGACGATCAGTGGTGGAGACACACCTCCCGCCCCACCAAGTACTTCTACTCGGACGATCTGAAACAGTTCCATCGGGTCAACTGCATCACTGCAAAGGGGAAAGTGATCACGGCGAAGTTGGCGACGCAGGTGGGACTCGAAAGGTGCGGAGAGAGGGAAGAGAGTGTGATTCAGATGCCACATCAGCCGTCCACTTCGATGTCAGCCTCGTTGTCGCATCAACAGTCGCTTTCCGCGTCGACGTACGCTCCAGTCCATCCGCAGCACCACAGCATGTCCAACACGCCGAGGTACATTTTGAACTCGAAAAAAGGACTCCGCCCTGGAGTCGTCTCCTCGTGTTTCTTCTATTTCTGTTGTCCAATGATGCCCTTCCATGAATTCCTAATCCGTTTCTCCACGCAGATCTTCGATCTCCGGCGGAACCCATCAAACAGCCCACACGACGCCATCTCGGACAGCTCATCACGACGCGAACAAGGTGCCGTTGAACAACGTCTACAAAGTGATCCGGTTCTATTCGTTCTGGAAGACGTGCACCTCGTTCCATCGAATCGTCACCATGATCGACAAGGTCGTCGACGAGCCGTCGACGTCTTCCGGAGGCACCACTTTCAAGAAGCGGCTCTTCGTGCAGTATTTGTGGCGCAACGCGAAAGCCGTCGAGAAGGCGCGCGTCCAAAAGGAGTTCGATCCGAGGAGACAGCGGTTGCTCCGATTCGTCACCGATCCGGCGGCGAGGAAAAGGTTCCAGAAGATGTAGTCGTCTTTTTTCTTCTCGTGTCCTCCGTCTCTTCCAAAGTGTGCCCGTGGTCTGCGTGGGAGGGACTAGAAGTCGCAGTGTCGACCTAGTCCCTGCCGAGCAGACTGGTCTGTTCCCCCCTCAAATGTGCCTAATCTCGTTCCATGTCTATGTACTTTTTTCTCTTCTTCTTCTTCTTCTGCCCTCTCTCTCTCTCTCTCTTCTGCTGTTACTCTCTTTCTTTTGTGCGGGTTCCCCACCACGTCGCTCCACTGTCGCTTACCTTTCTCCGAAATGTGTGCTTCTTCTTCTCCTCCTCCTTCTTTTCCTTCATCTGTTTCTAGTCCAACTGCGACTCTCCGTCTTTCCGTTATGCATTCTCTCTCAACTCCGTCCTTCTTCCGCCTATCATTCAAATCCCCCCTCCACTTCCCACACACCCACGATCCTTCTTCTTCTTCTTCATCTTTCCCTTTCTCTTCTAGCCAACGAATTTCTTCTCTGCTCCTATGGCTGAAAATAAAAGTCCTTCTTTCAAAGAGTGTGTGCTCCTCCGTGTGTCTCTCCATTCTTTTCGACAAAAATTCCCAACAGATTCGTCGAGGACGATCTGTTCGCCGTCATCATCGATGAGAACGGAAACGAGAGCGAGTCGGAGGAGGAGCTCTCGGATTCCGAAGAGAACCAGAACAACAAGGATCCGCAGAATCTGCTGAGAAAGTTGAAAATGGAGGTTACGACGCATCCTGGGAAAGGTGGGCATCCGAAGATCCCCGCGATCCTCGAACATCTTCTGTTTCAGGCGGGCAAGAGGTTCCCGTCTACAGCAACGACGACGAACATCCTCTGGACGGTCCGCACACGATCCTTCACGCCGTTCAGTGCCCGAAGAAGTTCATCGCGACAGTAAGTTGGCGACCGGGTCCGAACGAACTCCGATTGTGCAGGTGGCGCCCTCGGAAGTGGCCGACACCGCGTGCTTCGTGTGCGACTCGAACCTCGTGTCGATGCAAATGATAGAAGAGGACGCGGATCACATTCACTGGAAGCAGACGATGTCGACGACGCACTACTACGCGACGGACAACTGGAAGGACGACTTCTACCGAGTGACGCCCCTCATGTGTCGCGGAGTGCTCCGAGGCGCTTACAAAGTGGGCAAGGATCGGAGCGGCAAGATCCAGAGAGTCGACATCATCAGGGTGAGATCTCTGGAAGAGAAGAAGAAGAAGAAGGCGTCGTTCGGTTTGCAGGTGTATCGAGTGACTCGACACTTCAGCTGCTGGAAGACAGTTCCCGTCTTCCATCGAGTCATCTCGCTCGTCGAGGCCGCCCTCCCCTACAAACAGATGACCCAGAAGCACAAACAGCTGCTCAAAGCCAACGGAAACAAGCTCATCAATCGCCTCTTCATCCAGTACTACTGGAGGTTTCAGCAGAGTGTAACTTCGCTCCACCGCCATTCTCCCTCAATTTCAGCTGTTTTCAGTTTCCTAAACGCGAACAAGTTCTCAACGAATACGCCGAATCATCGAAACGAACGCGTGCCAAGAAGTCGTGGATTCGAGTGGTTAAGAATGTGGCACGTCTTCGAGCGGCCACAAGTATTCTTGCCGCAGCTCACAAGAATAACACACTGTGACTCTAGTTATGTTTTTTTATTGTCAAAAACCTGATAAAAGCAGTGAAAAAAAGAAAGAAAACCAACAACAATGTAACGAGGGGTGGGGTAATAAAAACAAAAATAAGGAAAAAGTAAATGATATTAGGCGGAAGATCCGCTCCAGAACGTCTCTCCGAATTTGTGTTGGAGCGCACTGATGACCTTCTGGCATTGGGCCTCCACTTGCTTGTTCTCGTCCTCGATGAGCTCGTTAAGATACGGCAGCAGGATCGAAAGGTGCGGCTGCACGCCATCTCCGATTTTCTCAATGAGCAGCTCAAGCACGATCATGGCTCGGTAGCGGATCTTGGCTCGCGAGTCTCTTGTCTTCAGCATCATCTTGTTTAACATCTCCGGGAAGTTATCCGGGTCGGCGTTTCCGATGCGATAGATGGCTGTCACGAGGCTCTCGGCGCATCGTTTCTCATGTCCTTCCACCTTCGTGTTCACCAACTCATCCACAATCACGTCGGTCACGAGTTGGCAGCGATCACTGAAAAGAAAGAAACAGAAATTATCAGAACAAATTGTTGTGAAGTTACATTGTGAAGAAGTCACGATGTCTAGCAGAATTGGAGATGACTTCGATAGCGAGAGTGAGTGCCAAATCCGTCTCCAGCGCTTCGATGGATCCTCGTTTTCCACTCAGAAGCAGATCGTCAGCTCCAACCAACGTGGCATTACACTTCTTCAGAACCAGCGCAGCAATCTCAAGAATTCGTCCAAAATATGGGAGAGCCAGCGAGTTGAAGGCGTTGTAGAGAGCGTTGGCGAAATGGAGTAGCGAGACAAGACGAAGTCGGACTGACAAATCGGTTTTCGTGTCAAGACCCGGCTCGGCCCACGAGACAAGTTCATTGACTACGCAGCGGAACTCGACTTCGCTGAGAATACTAGCAATCGAGACCAGGAAATTGAACGCGGTGGCCTCGAGCTTCGCGGCGTTCTCGAACTGATCGATCTGTCTCTGTTGACTTCTGAATTCGATCGATGGCGTGACGACATCGTTGACGAACGTTCGTCTAAGCTGAACGATAGCCTTTCGAAGAGCTTCCGGCTTCGACTGGTGTTGAGTTTCAATGTATCCAGTGAGCAGATTGAAAAGGGCGCAGAGAGCTTTCTTGTCTGATTTCAACTCCTTGACGACCTTGGTGACGTGAGTCGGAAGAACCCGGATTTCCACAGTGAGAAGAGCTCGGCGAATGAGTGAGAGACGGTGATGGATGCCCGATTTGCTTCCGAATCCACTGGTCTGAGAGCCTCCTGCGTATTGGAATGCGTTGCTCGATGACGGTTGATTCAGCGACTGCAGCTCGGAAGGATCTCCGAATCGCGAGATCAGGCGGCAGTAACGAACGATGACTTCTCCGGTGGACTCAACAACAAACGAGGCGAACTGATCGTAGATGCGCTGGATGCATGTCAGTGAGCAGATCAGAAGAGTATCGCTTCCGAACTTGTTTCCTCCGAGAGATTGTTGTCTGATCCGTTGCCCTCTGTTTCCTGGAGTTCGGCCACCTTGAGAAGAACCCGGGGAGCTTGGATCGAACTGAGATGCCTTCGAGTGACGGACGATGCTCTCCTGAACAGTTGCGAGGCACGTCTTCAAAAGACTGATAGCGTGGTGAATAGTCGAACCCATGTTGTGCGACCGGATGAGCTCTCCTGCGAGCAGCAACACGTTTCCGATGAGATTCTCATCAAGCTTTTGGTATTGAGACACAATCGCCACACATCGTTGCATGGTATCGGCGAGCACCTGAGATTCAGACTGCGACGGGAGATTCTTGGCGATCAATTTCAGAGTGAATGCGGCGTTCTGGCACATTCTCATCTTCTCTTCGCTCTTCGTTTCGGCGACGATGAACTTATTAAGGGCTTGCGCCAGAGTGATGAGTTCTTTCTCGTTGATTCCGCTGTCGGCAAACAGATACCCGTCGTGACCAAGTTTGATATTGGCAAGTTGGAGAACCTTCTCGCACATCTTGTACGACATCTTCTTGTCGTTCACACACTCTTGAAGCACGTCGGCGATGAGCCGGGCGGCAACTCCTCCTGGAAGAAGGTGACGGAGCTTCTCGCTGACCACTTCAGTTCTTGATGCGAAAGCAACCCAGTATCTTTGCGCTTGCGGATCCGATGAATCCTGATTGTTCGCTTCTTTGTTCGCAAACTCGTCAAGCTCCACCGAGCACTCGATGAGTCTCTTTCCTAGTGGAAGTGCGTTCTTCAGTAGATCGTCGTCCTCATACGCCGCCAGTCGTTCGATAAGAACTCGATTAGAGAAGATTCTCGAAATGAGAGTGACAACGACGTATCGGAAATGACGAGTACGAGGAAGAGTGTGAGCGGTGCGGTCGAAGATCAGAGTGTCCAGATCTTTCTTAGTGACGGGAGTTTTGGCTGGCGTCGCTGGCTTGTCGCCTCCAAGACGACGCACGTATTCACACATTTCAAGGACACTCGAAAGCTGTTCGAACGGATTGAGAGCGCTAAGAAGCTCGATAGCTAGGTCATCATAAGCATCTTGATCGGATCCTCGCTTTACAGCTTCTTGAGCAGCCGCATCAGTTGATCTCTGCCAGCGAGCGCAGAAACTAGAGACGAGAACAAGAACGACAGTCGAGGCGTTTTCAGCTCCGACAGCTCTAGCAATGGCCTGTGCAATTCGAGTTCTTCGATGAGCGGGAATGTCGACGGCACTGGCGGCGAAGAGCCGAGACAGCTCGATGAGTTTTTCAGTCTGCTGTTGTTTCGTCAGCACTGCCTCTCCGGAGCTGTGAATGATGGTGGAGAAAAGCGATTCAACCGTCTTCTCGACGATCGAGAGCGTTAGTTCGTTGTCCTTGCGTAGCATTCCGTTGCCCATGAAGGTGAAGACTGACATGACGTGCTTGACGACCGAGTTCGGCGTGTGCTTCGCAGCGGCGACGATCAGACGGAGACAGTCCCGCAGAAGATGGTGATTGTGCGTGGATCGCATCGTATCGATGACGCAGTCCATGTCGACCTCTGACGCTCCGATCTTCGTCTTTCCAGGGTTCTCCAACACCTTTCGAATAGCATTCACTGCCAAGTGCTGCTGATACGAAGAGCTCTCCGCGTCGGACTTCGCGCTGACTCTGGAAAAAATGATATGAATGTCAGAATAAGCAAGAAAAGTTGGCAACGCACTGTTTGACAAGAGCGAAAAGAGCAGCGAGCACTTTGTCACTCGAAGGTATCACTCGTCTCGCGTTGAGTAGATCCAGAACGAAAACGACACGCTGATTGAAGTCGTCCCAGGATTCGTCGGTTCCAAATGTCTTCTCGACAACATTTTTCTTCTGAGGACCTTTCGCACGCTTTGGAGTTGTTTCCGAAACACCGTCGAACTTGGTTAGAAGGTCAGTGACGAATGCAGGGCTCAGGTTGGCCTGAAAACGAAACGATTCTTGGAAGTTCGACATATTTACTGGAAAATACCACTGATAACGCAGCCTTAACACTTCCTGGCTCGATCTCCTTTACTCGTTTCACTCCCACAGCCATCACAACGTCCGCTACGAACTGCTCTACGTCATCAGCTACTTTGCGACTGAAATACTTGTCTCCACGCTGCGTCATCTCGTTTAGCGCCCATTCCAGCTTGTCCCATTTTTCATTTTTCAGCCACTTCGACGCTTCATTAATCGGATCTCCGGAGAAAACTTCGCGTTTTGCGTACTCCGAACTGTTTGCGAGTCGCTCTGCTTTTTCGAATGCGGTCAATCTCGGGATCTTCGCAGGAGTCGGCTCTTCAGAGAGGGCAGGAACTTCTGCTTCTACGACTGGAGCCTCGGCCGCCATTTCACTTGCAATCTGCACAAGATCTTCGAGCTGGAACTCGGAAATCGCATTCTTCATGCCCTTCTTGTTTTCTTTTTTCAATTCAGTGTGAATTGCATCGAATTGTTTCGCGAATCTCAAGCCTATCGCTCTAATGTTGGTCTTCATCTTTTTCTTCTCAATAATGTTTCCAGCGATCGCCTCTTCGAGAATCAGCTTCAAAAAGTGAGCAGCTAGTTCGGCAGTGAATAAAGTGACGTCATTCGAAGTCTCCAGCAAAGCTTCAACTGCGAGAGAGAATTCTTCGGATTGTGGATCCCGAGTTACAGCGACAAGCTCCGTCCATAGGACTTGCAAAAACTTCGTGGTGTCGGTGCGTTCCGAGAGATCCCTTAAGATCTTCCACACGTCGACATTCTCCTCGCAACGGAGCAACTTCTTCAAAGTGTTCTTGGAGAGCGATCCGACATTCTGCTGTTGGAACAGGACCATCAGAGTGGAGAGCGACGTCGGAGCACTGTCCGCTTTTATTTTTGTGATGAGCAGTTTGCAGATTGTGTTGAGGACTTCTTCTTTCAGCTTCACAGTGAGCACTAGTTGGGAGATCACTACCATCGCAGAATAACGGAACGATTTCATTTGGTTCTTCAGACCGTATTCAATAAACGGCATCAGCTTCGCCAGCATCATTTCGTCCACCTTCTCCGGGTCGTTGAACATGCTGAGAAGCAGTTTGGCGTGAAAATTGAATAGCATGGGATGTTTCGTTTCCAAATAGTTGCTTCCAACGATGTCCACCGCGCTTCTGATCTGATTTGTGACACACGTGATGATCGAATGCTTGCTAGCCAATGTGGCCTTGGAAATAGAGGAGAATGGGATGGGAGTTTCGGATTTTAAGAACTGCTGCATGAATTGCCATTCTTTCGAGCGAGTCCAGTCATAATCAAGAATTCTGAGAAGTCTGGAGTAGACCTTCGTTTCGTGAAACGGCAGGAAAGTGATGAGGAGGAAATCGGCGTTGAACGAGTACACTTGATAGGTGTGGATGAGATATTCGAGCACCTGCTGGCATGCAAAGTGATGTAAATACGGCGAAAGTTGCACGAGAAGCTTTTCGATCTGCTTGTTCAGCTCTTCATTGGCTTCCTTGTCGATCATTGATCTGAACGGCAAGAACTGACTAACTCTCGAAAGATTTTCGCAGGTATTACCTGACGAAATCCACGCGTTCTTCAGAGAATAGTTCATTTGTAGTTTCTGTGTTGAAAACCTGATCGATTCGTTTCATCTGCTCGAGTCCAGCGACTCCTGAAATCGTTTGAATTCATTGAACATTCTGATCGGATTGGGACAACTTACCAATTCTATAGGCAGTTTCGTTAGAAAGTTTACCAGCTTCTTTTTTGTCAAAAAGCAGAGAAACATGACGTTTTTCGACAGTTAAGTGGCGTGCGGCTGATGTTCGCAGATTTTCTAGTTGGCTTGTCAAAGAAGTCGCCATTTCGCTACTACCCGATGTTTGGAGAAATAACAGACAACAATTCTGAAAAACTACAATTCAAAATACAATTTCTCGTACCAAAAACGAGTAGCTTTATAAGAAATAGAAGTTAAAAGTGCGAAAAATTGCAAGAAAATTGTGAAAAGTTTTGGGGTCCGCAATCACCCAGGAGTAATGTTGCGGACTCGGCGCAAGACTTGACGATGGATTCATTATCTCGAGTCTTTTCACTTCTTCTCTTTTTTTTTGATAGAATAAATATCTTCGTTTTGACACAATTTTATAACTTTACAGGTAAAAAAATGAAAATCAAAGTGATTTCAAGGAATCCGAACACTTATCAAAGAGAAACCACCGATCAGAGAAACAAAAGTGAGTTTTTTCTTTCAAATTTCCTCTCGACCTTTATTATTTTTCAGTCGTCCGTAATTTCAATACGCCAGCTGATCCGTTCCGTGCCCAAACTGAATACACACGCGCCCTAAATGCTACCAAACTTGAAAGAGTCTTCGCAAAACCGTTCGTCGCCAGTCTCGACGGACACGTTGACGGCGTACAGGTTCTCGCCAAACATCCCAGTAAGTTGAAAAAAATGTAACACTGAATAAAAATTGAAATTTAGACCGTCCTTCCACAATTCTTTCCGGATCCAGAGACGGACAAGTGAAGATTTGGAATTTGGCCGGAAGAGAGTGTGTGGCCACTTTGGACGCGCACAGAGGTCTTGTGAATGACATTTCGGTGGATAACAACAACGGCGAGAACTTTGTGACAGTCGGACAAGACAGCCAGCTCAAGTACTGGAAGCTAAGCTCAACGATTGAATCCGAGCAGAAAACGCCTGCCCATTCGATCGCTCTCGACGGCATTGCATACGGCGTGTCGCATCTCTCCTTCTCCTCCGACTTCGTGACGTGCGGAGAGGACATCAGTGTGTGGAAACCGTTCAGAGAAACGCCTCTCCGCAGCTATAACCTGGGAACCGACACGATCCACACGTGTCGTGCCAACCCCGTCGAGGAAAACGTGATTGTCGGAGCGCGATCAGATCGATCGATCTTTGTGCTCGATACGAGACAAGACGTTCCTCTGAAGAAGGTGACGATGAAGATGCGACCGAACAAGATCTCCTGGAATCCGATGGAAGCGTACACCTTCACAGTGGCCAGCGAGGACTACAGTCTGTATACATTCGACATGCGCTACATGGAGCATCCAGTGCAGTCGCATCAAGGATTCACGTCCGCCGTCCTCGACGTCGACTACTCGCCCACCGGACAGGAGTTCGTCGCTGCCGGCTACGACAGATCGATCCGACTGTTCAAAGCGAGGGACATGACGAGTCGCGACGTCTACTACACGAAAAGAATGGCATCAGTTCTGTCCGTCCTATGGTCGTCGGACTCGAAGTTCGTGCTGTCCGGCAGTAACGAGATGAACATCCGCGTCTGGAAGGCGAACGCCGCGGAAAAGCTCGGACCGTTGACCAAGCGAGAGAAACAGGCGTTTGCCTATAACGAAAAGCTTAGGGAAACCTACAAAAACCATCCGGAAGTGCGCCGAATCAACAAGCATCGCAACGTGCCGAGACACATTTACGCGTGAGTTTTTGAAATTCCAAAGTGTCCATTCCGAAGATTTTTTGAGACTTCTGGGAATAGAACATAAAAATTTCACGGGACTCGTGGAAACTGATTTGAATTTCAGAGCTGCCAAAGAGCACAAAATCATCAAAGATGCTCGCGGACGACGAGATCTCCGAAGAGCAAAAGCGGCCGGTCTGGACGAAGAGGAGTCTTACTTGCCGCAAACTCAGAAAGTTATGGTCGGAGATGCCGAGATGTGAAGATCCGCGTTGTACTTTGTTTTCTCGTTTATTGTTGATTCTTGGTTTTACTTGTTATCTTTTCTTTTTGAACAAAAACACTCATTTTTCGTTTATTCGATCGTCCCGCCCATCTCCTCGAAAAGCTACAGTAATCCCCTTTGTCTTCCGAGAATGTCCCTCGTCAATCGCTCACTCTTGCCTCCAGCTATACAACTACGGAGACAACCACTGCTCCCCGAAAAACTGGTAACCTGGAGACCAGGGACGCAGTATAAAACGGCAACTCGCGGAGCTTTTCCCATTTCGTGAGCCTTTTCCCCTCAAAACATGAAGGCCCTCGTTCTCCTTCTGCTCCTGTTGAAGGGGTCTTCCCCGACTACGGTAACCCCTGGGTCCACTTCCACCACGGACTCTTCCTCTTCGGATGCGTCGTGCAGTGTGCAGTGTCCTTCCGGCTACCTCATCGGAACGTCTTCTTGTTTCGTGCTCTACCCGTCCTCCCGAGCCCCCTCCTACCAGTCTTCGCTGGCTCTTTGCATGGCCACAGATCGTCAGACGCTCGTCTCCCTGGACAAACTCCGCGATCGCAACGACATCGAGACGATCCAAGCGAGTGCCGCCGAGAACCAAATGGACTGGTTCTTCGCCAACGGAATCGGATCCCGCAACGAGCGCATCGACAAGACCGTCGACGTCTACAGCATTTTCGATCAGTCGCTCGTTGCCTCGCCCGTCGTCACGACTGTGTCCGTTTCGCAGACGTTCTCCAACGTCTCCACCCTCTGCATTCTTCCTCGTGAGTCTGCCGAACTTGAAGACGTCGAGTCCTTCGTTTCGTTCAGAATATTGCTCCCAGCCGGTGTGCGACGTCGAGAAGCTACTGCTCACTTTCGATTACATGCTCGCCTTCAAGTCCTCGGCCAAACTGCTCGAGCCGAAACAAACGGCGAATCTGACGTGCTCTTACTCGCAGCAAGACTTCGAAATCACCTGCGGATCGCTTGGTTCCGTTTATCCGGAGCCGTCGCTTCTCGACTGCAAGACCGGAGTCGCCTCGCAGATCATCGGCGACACGACGGGACAAGCCGTCGAGAACTGCGAACTCTGTCTGCAAAGAGGCACGAAGGAGTGTCTCGAAGTGGACGGAGGCTTCCAATGCGTCTGCAAGGACGGCTTCTCGGTGAGCGACACTCCAAGACTGAGCGAACAGATGCATTTCCAGATGTCGCGTTGCTGGAAGACGCCCGATCTCTGCGCCGGCAATCCGAACTTCTGCGGAGTGAACGGCACGTGTCACAGTCTCATCAACGATCGGTTCTGCGAGTGCGACATCGGGTACAGCGGCGAGCGGTGCGAGATCAACACTCGCGAGCACTTCAAGAACTTTTGGGGCTACTCCGTTGTCACCGGACTCATTCTCGCCATCGGCGGCTTCGTCGTTCGGTTCGTGAAGAGAGCGGCGTCTTTGGCGAGGCTGGACGAGCCGTCCGATGATGACGTGAGTGAGGGGAAAGCGGCTTCAGTAAGACATTCGCTTCAGGACCCACAGGCCACCCATCAGATTCTCCGTTCCTACTGTATTTTCGTCGCCGGAGTCCTCGTGATGTTCTTCTCCAGTCCCACTTTTGTGAACATTTCCCAACCCGCCTGCCGTTTTCATTTCATCGCCATCCACTTTTGTTTCCTCATGGGTGAGCTGCAGCCAGAAGTACCGTACCCCTGTCCCGCCCGTTTTCAGCAATGGTTCAATGGCTTCTGGAAGGGTGGAATGTGAACCAAGTGCTTCGCTGTGTGCATCTCAACGAGTGGGAGCGCGAATGGAACGGAAGCCGCTCGTGGGGCACTCGGATCGCTCCTCGGATGCTCGTCTCGATCCTCGGAGTGGCCGCCGGTCTTCTGATCACCTTCCAGGCCGGATGGAATCAGCTGGCTGCCTCGTGGACGTGCGTCGGCGTCATCTGCCAGTCGACCATCTCCGTCTGGATCCCGATCTTCGCGATCGTTCTGATCGTTTTTCTGAGCGCCGGCGCCATTTTCGAGTCAAGTATGCTCATCAAATTGTGAGTTTTCCAGAGAGAGAAGAAGAAAAAGAGCGATTTCAGCCGAAGACCTCTGCTGGGATATCGGATGGATCTGCGGATCGAGCGGGAGATCGGACACGTGGAAGGGCGGAGGATCGAGAAGTGCCGTCGGAACGAGATCCTGTGCATGGTCGGACTGACGATCCTCGTGATCCTTTGGTTCTTCATCATCCTCTCGGCCGACTACAAACAGGACAGTGTCATCGGATGGTACACGCAGCCAATCCGACCAGCTCAACCGCTCTCTTTTTCAGGATGACGCTCGTGCTCGCCCTCGTTTACTCGGTGTTCTCAATCTATCAAGAAGTGGAGACGTCTCCGGAAGACCGTGCCACGTGGATCGCTTTCCTACAACGTCGTCTGCCAACTCGTTTCGCTCCGAACTACAACGCCGATAGTATGTGGACTGTGCAGGAAGTGCGGGAGCTCTACGCTCTTCCGGAAGCGGAACGGAAGCGGAAGTACGAGGGATGCGTGACTCGCAACCAGTTCTTGCACCTTCATCACCGATGGGATCTTCGATTCAACGAGCTGCTCGCCGAGAATCGTATTTCCGTCAACGAGGCTCTGGGAAAAGTGTTCTGCGAGGAAATGAAGCGCCTCAAGGAGAACAATGGAACGATGGCTCAGAAAGAGTACATTCAGTGAGTGCGCCCCGTCTCAGCTAGAGCGCGTTATCGCTTATTTCAGAGAAGCATACAAAGACTTCCTTCGATCTGTGCCGGACGTCGATCCGCGAACCGAGCAAGGGAAACTGAAAGGCCGATTGGAACTGGTGACTCTGGCTGCGGAGGCTCCGATCGGTGTGAAACTGGCCAAGTTCTTCCTGGTTCCCGGCTTCGACATATTCCAGCCCGAGATTCCCGATCCAAAAGACAATGAGACGGATCGGAACGAACGGCAGCATCAGAGACTTCTGGACGAGCGGATCGAGATGGACTACTACAGAATCATGAGGGAGGAGGCGCGTGCGCAGGCCGTCTTCATCAATTCCAACATTCTGTTCCACTATTTCGGAAACGAAGTCGTTCGATGACTCATCGTTCTTCTTACCATTTCCAAAGTTTTGAATAAACTTTTTGTTGTTGAAAGAACGGAAAGCGATAGGAATGTTTTTCATTTTGACTGGCTATTCGGGATAGTTTTTATTTTTTCGCCGCCACTTCCGGCAGACTGTTCTTGATATCTTGCGGAATCGTGCTGATGTAGTCCTGATGAGCCACCCAGGCAGCCGTCGCGAGAACACCGCCCGTATTGTTCAGCTGCACGTCCGGCTCGTAACGAATGTCTCGTCCGGAGATGTCTGTCAGTCGGCCTCCTGAAATTATTTATCACTTTTGCATTTAGACCCTTTTTATGATTACCTGCTGCAGAGAGAATGGCTTCAACGGCACAAGTGTCCCATTTTTTGCATCCGGCGCTCGCGAACACGTACGCTGCGCATCCTTCGAGCACTTTGAGCACTTTGAAACCGGCTCCG
Organism: Caenorhabditis sulstoni; assembly: GCA_963966605.1. Classification (NCBI taxonomy): domain Eukaryota; kingdom Metazoa; phylum Nematoda; class Chromadorea; order Rhabditida; family Rhabditidae; genus Caenorhabditis; species Caenorhabditis sulstoni. The sequence goes on along the minus strand of OZ016476.1, from coordinate 3,964,536 downwards.
CCCACTTTCTCGACGCTGTCCGCCAAATTGCGATGCTTCAGCGCGTCGAGGGCATTCGACACTGACTCGGTCAGATGACTCCGCGTCGTCACCACGACCTTCTTCTCGTTCTGAGCGGCCGGAACAAGTCCGTGCACGCCGCAGCCTCGGATTGCCCAGACAGTCCGTCCGGTGGCGGAATGGTACGGCTGATGGATGATTCCGGCGACGGGTCGGCCCTTGTAGGCGATTCCGATGAGCACGGTGACTTGCTCAAGCAGGGCCAGATTCTTGTTCTTTACGGCGAGCGCGACTTCGGAAGTGCCGTCCAGCGGGTCCACCCACACGACAACCTCGTTCTCCTTGATTTCTTTCAGCTCGGCGCTCATTAGCCGATCCGAAAGAAGCACATCCTCGTTGAATCCCAATTCGAGTTCTGGGCACGCCGTCGTGTCTTCCTCCTCGCCGATGATCGTGATACCGTTGAATCGCTGCTGGAGTGACTGCACGATGCAGTACTGAGCTCTCCGATCGGCTTCGGTCTGCGGATCGTATCCAGATCCTTGCTCCGATTTGTCGATGATCTTCAGATCTCCACCGGCCATCACATTCTGAAAACGACACACTTTAGGAATTCTTAAAGAATACGATAAGTTACAGGAAAAGCTCAGTGCAAACGCGCTCTAGTGCACAGAAAGTTTAATCAGTTTTTTTACCCACAAAAAAGACAAACCTTGATGATTCCACCGGCTGCCTCGGAAACTCGAACCGAAGAAGCGACCAGACGCGTCAAAAAGCTCGCTTTGTTGAACATCTCAGCTTGCGTCGCACTCATTCCATCCGCCACACACGCCCTGACAATTGTTCTTTTTTTTTCTTTTCAAGCCGACAGAACGTGTGATAATCTTTGCGTCCAATGCATGTAATGTGACGACATTCGATCGCGAAAAGCGACGAAATCATTGGAAAATGTGAGAAACACGTGGAAAACAGACGATAAAGTGGCGAAGACTGAAAGGAAACCGATCGGAAGAGATCGGAATCGACGGCTACGCGAAGGCGCCAATTAGTAGTGGCAATGACGTCCTTTCGGCGTCAAAGAACGCGAAAGGAGCGTATTTTGAGTGGGGATGTTTATGTAAATCATCGCTGGTTTCTGATCGGTTACCACTCGAAGCGTATTTGTTTGTTCGCTTCCGTTCTCAAAAGACGCATGCCGCCTGGCGAAATGAGAAGCGAGCAAAGATAGGAGAACGGCGCGAGATAAACTTTTTGAACTTTCGGAGAAACTCGCGAAATAAATATCAATTAAACTTCGCGAGTTCGCAGAATTAACAGAATTAATTCTGCAAATTCTAGAATTCCAAAAGATGGGCGACGGTCGAGAAATTCAGCTTGGGTTTTTCGTCCACGATGTTATAAATATTGTCGAAGGAGCGAACTGGTGAAAACGAATAAACTGACAGTTTCACGCAAATCATCGAAGAAGGTGCGAGATGATCTGAAAAATTACAGTAGCCAACGTCTGGGGACCCTGAGTCTTCTATGATTATTTCATACAAAGTTGTGTTTTTTGTTTCGTTTTTGCCTGCATCTTTAAGATAATTCCAAACAAGTTTCGAAATCCGAAGAAAGAGTTTTGAAATCAATCCACGACCACCACGAGATCTAAATCTGTGCGCATTTTGGTCGAACAAAAAGCCGATCGGCTGTGTGTGTCTGCCTGTTGTTTGAAGTGCTCCCCAAACACTTTGATTGGCACGGTGAGCCAACGCCTAGCCTCTTCTTCTTCTTCTTCTTCCTCACTTCCTCCGCTCTCTCCCCCTAGAATCCTCCTGTATATGCCAATTCATCAGTTCATTTCACTCCTTCTCCTTTTATTCCCCAGGGTCGCTAACTCTCAAAATCAGAACCAGAACCCGAGTCTGTGCCAGTCGAATGTGTGTCAAAACGGGGGAACGTGTCTGGTGGCCAGTGATGTTCCCGTCACTTCCACGTGTCCGAAAGGCACTATCTTCTACATGGGATCCTGCTACCTTTTCGACGGAACACCAAGAAATTGGAATGACGTGAGCTGTGTGCTACAGTAACCCGATAGCTACAGTAACCCGGCGCTCCTTTCCAGGCGGCTCTCTACTGCAACAAAATGAACGGAGCCAGTTTGCCGCTGGTCGAGTCCACGGAAGATCAGGCGTTTTTCGCTGGCTACTTACAAGCGATGATCTCGGCGCAGCCGCGTGAGTAATCCTTTTGTCAACAGAAACCAACCGCGCGCTGCTTTCCAGCTTCCGGTGTTCGACCTCAGCCGGACGGTGTCTGGACGGCGGTCCGTGGAGTGAACAACGTCACGAGGGCCTCCTGGGTCTACTATCCCGGATCTTTTCTCATCACTGACTTCTTCTGGGCACCCGAAGAGCCCAACATTTACCTGGATTACAATGGTTCGGCGCACACTCCCTTCAAAATGCTCCTCTTCCATTCCAGAAGTGTGCGTGGCTCTCGAATCGAGCTCCTACTACCGCGACTGGACGACGGCTCTTTGCAACGTGCTCCTGTACACAGTGTGCAAACTCGCTCCAACGAATCTCGACTCGAAATATGTGGCACAGTGCTCTTGTCCATCCGGTTACGGAGGGCTCAACTGCGAAACGACCGTAACCGCAGGCGATCAAGAGTCGACCCAGCGAACTTGTGGAAGCGGCGATTTTCAGTTCGCGTGTCAGAATGATCAGACGATCGTCGTCGACTTTGCATCTTTCGGCGCACAGGTGAGAGGCGGGAAAGATCAAGAGGTGAAGAGTAGGGAAAGTTTTGAGGAGAGCTCAATGTGCAGCCAGGCGAGCCAATCCAGAGAGCAAACTTGCTCTAATGTGAACTCTCTGCAGACTGTCATCAATGCGTAAGAGCACGCAAACTATGACGTGGCACTCTCTTCGTAAATTTCAGATGCCAGGGTTTGCAGTCCTGTGAGATCAAGAACTTGACGAGCACTTTTGCGAACACGCCGTGTCCCGTGGCTCAGGAGCAGTATCTGGAAACCCGATTGAGATGTCAGACTGCTCAGCCAGTCTCCTGCTCATCCGGAATGATACAGTATGACGGACGATGCTACAGTATGACGATTGAGACGAACGAGAAGAAGCAAAGGACGCTGGAAGCGGCCGAGACGTACTGCTCACAGGCCGGCGGGGACCTGATCTCCGCCGTTCCCGACGCTCTTCTCCAACAAATCACTGCGAAAGTGTCCGACGAGACCAAAAGATCCGTCTCCTTCTGGGTCCAGAGCTCTTCTTCCAACTGCCAGCTGCTCGTGGTCACCGGCTCCGCGAGCAGCTACTCCGCGTGTCCCGCCGACTCCTCCTCCACAGCCAACGTCATCTGCTCCACCGTCCCCCGAACGTCAGCCTCCATCTCAGCGCGTCCTTCGCAGGCTGCTCCGATCAACAGAGAGTCCCAAACGATGGCTCGTCGCGAAGTGTACACCGGAGTTCAGCCGTAAGTGTTTCCGATTGTTCCGGTTATGAACTCGCGAGGGTCAGTCGAAAACCGAAATAATATTTGTCTGCCCACAATCGAAATGAAAGTGTGTCCCTTTCGATATGAGGTAGTGGGAGGACCGGTTCCTCCTCTCTCCGACTCTGCGTCTCTCCAAATCGCACTCTCTCGACACGCGCGCGAAGCTTGATTTGCCACTGCACGCACGCAATGAATGAGTCACTAATACATCGTCGCGGGGCGCCACACATATTCTCTCTGTTTCCGCTTCACACATGTTTTCGGGACTATGCGGGCTCTTTTCTCGCTTCTCGTTCTAGTATTCGTTGTATCTGAAGTTAGTGCCAATGATGGGTAAGGTCGAAACATCTTCGGTTCGATACTGATCACCACCTGACGATTTGCAGTCCAAATGTACCTGATTCGATCAACAAACCGAGATACTGCAAGAAGGAAAACAAAGACGGTCAGTATTTTAGTTCTTCCGAAATCGCAAGCACGCTCTACGGAACTCTATTTGCAGGCATCACTTACGAGCAGACGCGAGCATGCATGCAGAGCACTCAGCAGTGCCCGGATCCTGCGAACGTCGAGGGAACTGTGACGCGATACTGCAACTGCCAGACTGCAAAGTGGGAGACACCTGACACCACAAACTGCACACATAGGTGGGTGGCTGAGATGGAAACGGCGATCAAGGACAACCAGCCGGTGGAGGACATCAGCTCGAACGTCAACAGACAGCTGAAGTCGACGATCCAGAAGAAGCTGTTCGGCGGGGACATCACAGGGACTGTCCGGCTGAGCAACGATATGCTCAGTCTGGCACGGAACCAGTTCGACATCCTGGACGATCGGAACGTGAGAGAGAACAAGGCTCGCAACTTCACCGAGAACCTCGGCGGATCGGGCGATCAGCTGCTTTCCTCGCAGGCCGCCACCGTCTGGGATCAGCTGTCCTCGTCGGTTCGGATCCAGCACGCGTCCAAGTTGATGAGTGTTCTCGAGCAGTCCGTGTTGCTTCTCGGAGACTACATGATCGATCAAAAGCTGAACTTGGCCTATGTCAACTGGGCTATGGAAGTGGAAAGGTCTGAGCCAGAGCTGCAGACACTCTCGGGAGCCTCGGCGAATGTGCAAGACGACACGGGGCTCGGGATGAGGGTGATGGCGGCTCCGCCGATGGAAACGAACACGACGATCGAGTTCCCGTCGTTGAAGCTCTCGCCGACGATCACTCTTCCTTCCGCTTCCTTGCTCAGCTCGTTCTCTTCTTCTTCTTCCACGTCATCACAAGGACACACAGGGATACTCGCCTCTTTCCAAGACGATTCGTCTCCGATGGTCGGCGCTTCTGTTCCGAACCTCAATCGGAACCCGATCAAACTCGGATACTACGCGTTCGCCGGCTTCGGCCAGCTTCTCAACAACAACAACAACCACACGATGATCAACAGTCAGGTCATCGGAGCATCCATTGAGAACGCGACTCAGAGCGTGAACCTGCCCACCGATCATCCCGTCACCTTCACTTTCCAGCACCTGATGACCAAGGGGGTCTCCAATCCGAGATGTGTCTACTGGGATCTTTCCGAAAAGTGAGTGTCATCTGACTTCTGTTTCATTGCGCAGGCACATTTTCAGCAAATGGTCAACAAACGGCTGCACATTACTGTCCACCTCGCTCAACTCTTCGCAGTGTTCCTGCACCCATCTGACAAGGTCAGTCTCGTCTCCCGGTTCGCCGAATTCGTCTCATGACGTCATCGCTCTCTTTCGCTTCCTTCCGCCTTTCAAAAACTATTCCCCCCATAAACGCCAATGAATTGAAATGACGTGGCATTTCGCTCTTCCAGTTTCGCCATTCTTATGGACGTCTCTGGTCAGGTGGGCCAGTTTTCGGGCGGCCTCGCGTCGGCTCTCGACGTCGTCTCGACCATCGGATGCGCCATTTCGATCGTGTGCCTCGCGCTGAGTGTCTGCGTCTTCACCTTCTTCCGAAACCTTCAGAATGTTCGGAATTCCATTCATCGCAATCTCTGTCTGTGTCTTCTGATTGCTGAATTGGTGTTCGTCATCGGTAACGACGTCTTCTGAATCGACTCGAAAAGGGTTATCTGATTCCAGGGATGGATCGAACTGGGAATCGGACCGGATGCGGAGTCGTGGCAATCTTGCTCCACTACTTCTTCCTGGCTTCGTTCTGCTGGATGCTCCTCGAAGGATACCAGCTGTACATGATGCTCATCCAGGTCTTCGAGCCGAATCGCACCCGCATCTTCCTCTACTACCTCTTCTGCTACGGAGCTCCGGCTGTAGTGGTGGCCATCTCGGCTGGAATCAAGTGGGAGGACTATGGCACCGACAAATAGTTAGTTCGAACTGAAAAGGGAAGATAGATTGAGCAAGATGTTCCAGTTGCTGGATCAACACGTCCACTCCCACCATCTGGGCGTTCGTCGCTCCGATCATCGCCGTCGTCGCGGCCAACATCATCTTCCTCCTGATCGCTCTCAAAGTGGTTCTTTCGGTTCAGAGCAGAGACCGAACCAAGTGGGGCAGGATCATCGGGTGGCTCAAGGGCTCTGCCACTCTGCTCTGTCTTCTCGGAATCACATGGATCTTCGGATTCCTGACGGCAGTCAAGGGAGGCACTGGTACTGCGTTCGCGTGGATCTTCACTCTTCTCAACTGCACCCAGGGCATCTTCATCTTTGTGCTCCACGTGGTTCTCAACGAGAAAGTGCGCGCGTCGATCGTCAGATGGCTGCGAACCGGAATCTGCTGTCTGCCAGAGTCGAGCAGTGCCGCTTACAACAGCAGAAGCTTCTTGAGCAGTCGGCAGCGGATTCTGAACATGATCAAAGTGAACGGGCACAGTTATCCGAGTACGGCGAGTACCGACGACAAGGAGAAACAGCTAACGCCGATCACGAAGACGTCCGACTGGCTGAGTCGACTTCCGAACCCGGATTCTGCTTCGGTTCCAGAAGACAACCTGAACTCGCACTCCGAAGATCCAGTGGACCTCCCGCAGCTTCCTGATTTATCGGAGCTTCGTCGCAGAGTCACCGTCGACCTGAATCCCACTCCGATCATCGACAATAACTCGAACAACGAGATCGAACGGATAAGCCACGCCTCCTCGGATCCACGTGGATCTCAGATCATCGAAGTGACGCCAGTCGAGAAGAAGGCGCCGGTGAAGAGGATCAAGTTCCCTCTGGGAGCCAAACAGAGCGAACGCGGCTCCCAGCACCGCACCAAGTCTCCGCCCCCTCCGCCCGACTCGCCCGCCTCGTCCGACACAAAAGACTACCGTTTCTAGAGTGTTTCTTCGGTCTTTTGATGACTTCTCACTTACTTTTTGATTGCCTCTCCCGAATGATCTATAAAATAGCCTCGTAAACCCCCTCTTCCAAGAAGGAAAGTGCTCTCTTTATCGATACAGGTCCCCCCCCCGCCCCCTTCGTTGTTACTGTAAATTATTACTCTCACTTCGTTCCACTGTGTTTCTCTTCGCGAAATGAAGTGTCTCCCCCGTCTTTTTCTTTTATTCCTGCTGTTTAGAGAATCTTTTTCACATCATCTGACCCCTCGCGAGAACAAGATCCTCCACGCCAACTGCGGAAGATTCGTCGAGGGCTTTCGCTCTCTGGACGGGCATCAGGACACTAAAGAAGAGTACAAAGTGCTCTACGGAGAGGAAATCGAGCTGGGAACGGCTCCGTGGGCAGTCTCGTTGGCGATGAAGAAGCGGAAGATCGGAGGGAACCGAGAGGGCGTCGAGGAGTACGCGCAGCACGGAACGGGCACCCTCATCTCCCCGTGGCACGTCGTGACGGCCGCCCATCTCATCGGAATCTCCGAGGATCCTCTTCCGAACTGCAAGACCGGAGACATGATGAACGCGACGTTCCTCCGAGACTTCAAGGACTTTGTCGCGTTCCTCAACGTCACATGTGCCACGAAAGAGACCTGCGAGGAGCGCGGAAAGAAGGAAGTCTTCGAGCCAGTGAACATCAAAGCGGTTCGACCGTCAGAAGACGTCTTCCAACCTCACTGTCTTCTTTTCAGTTGTACATCCGAAAAGGATACGTTGGAGACGGGTGCCAAGATCGTGAATCTTTCAACGATTTGGCCGTATTCGAGTTGGAGAAGCCCGTCGTTTTCTCGAAAAACGTGTTTCCGGTGTGTCTCCCGACAGCTGCTGCTCCGCCGAAACTGGGAGATTCCGGCTACAAACTGTACGGATTCGGAAGAGATCGTGAGTGGAGGGACTAGAAATCGCATGCTCCGGAAAGCCGTTTCAGCTTCCCACCCCGAACTGGAGACTGGAATTCTGAAATCGTTGCATTCGGAGGTCTCGGAGTGCTCGGACGAACTCCTCTACGACGGACTCTTCTGCACTTCTGCCGACAATCGAGGACTCTCTTGTGATGTCAGACTCTTCTATTTCTCTTAAAAAAAGTGAGAACTCTTCAGGGAGACAGTGGATCGGGAGTCATCCGAACGTCTTCAACTCGTGACGTGGAGGAGCTCGTCGGGGTGCTCTCGGCTGGAGTTCCGTGTCCGGATCTTTACCAATCACATCAGTTCGAGCGTCAGAGGAAGAAGAAGCTGACGAGAGAGACGGATCTGCTCGTCGACGTCTCGCAACACCTCGAGTTCTTCTGCAGATGCTGTGGAATATGTCAGCGTTCTTGAGCTTTGAATAAACAACTTCATTGAAGCTATCAAACACTCAAAACAAACGAAACCGTCTCTATTCCAACTTGCGGTTCGCGTTCTGAAACGAACCATTTCTCGGGTCACACTGTCTTTGCGACTCACGTAGATGTTGATCTGATTCTTCAGCTGCGTCGTGAGCACCTTCCCGAACACGATATGATTGTGCGAGGCGAGCATTTTAGCGGCAGCAAGCGCCGCTTCCGCAGGATCAAGGACAGTGGTGCAGCCGATTCCGGCCGGCATTCTCAGCGACGACCAGATGTCGAGGCTCAGAGATTCGCTGGGCGGAGGGCAGTTGATGACTGGCAGAGAAGAGTTCCCGGCGATCACCGGACCCAGTCCATTCGATCTTCCGGCCACTGCCACCACCACGGTCGGAACTCCAGAGTCTTCGAACTCGGCGACCACTTCCAGAGTATCCGAGGTAGTCTTGTGGGCGGAGCTGACTTTGAGTGTCGTCTCGAGACCCAGTTTCTTCGCCTCATCGGAAATTTTCCGAGCGAATACCCCGTCAGAGCCGGATCCCATGAGGATGAGAACGTGGCAGCGTTGGCGGGGCTTCGAGAACGTCGAAGTGATCTCCATGACCTGAACAATTTGTGTTGAGGGAAACGCGCCCCACTGCACACCTGAGTGTAGTTCTTGAGAACGAGAGCAAGTCCCTCGGCGGTGACCTCTTTCATGTCCCTGTAAACCTGCTTGTCCAACTGCAGTCTCCGATCGTTCTCCGGCCACACTCTCCACGAATCGTTGTCGATGACGTCGGCGAGAAGGATCTCACCCTCGACTGTCACTCCGAACTCGATCTGAACCGACAATCTCAAAACGGAAGAAGGAAAGCGGAATGCCTTCATGTCGATGAGGGCGCTGTTCGAGAGAGCCCACGCCTTCTCCAGGGCACGGAACACGAGCTTCGTCATCTTCTTCATAACGCCGATCTCCTCGCGACCGATTCTCAAATGATCGACCATCAACGCATTCGAGACGATCTGCTCGTCCGTCCATTGGGGATCATCGTTCGCGTCGTCTTTGAAGAACGTCTCCAGTTTCAGATCGTCGAAACGGAATCCCTCTTTGACTCCCGGATTCCGTTTCAGAAACGAGCCGGTGGCGATACGACGAGCCACCCACTCGATCGGAATCATTGTGCATTTCCGAGCGATGAACTCGGTCTCCGAGACTTTCGCCTCGAAATGCGTGGGAAGACCGATGAGTTGGAGGTACTCGAAGACGTTCGAAGTGGTCTGCGAGGCGATTCGCGACTTGCCGACGAGCTCGTTCTTGCGTTCCGCGTTGAAAGCGGTCAGACTGTCCTTCGAACGGATCAGCACGTACTCCTGAACAGAAAAGAACCGACATTTCGGACTGATAGGCGGCTCTAGAAGACTTTCCACAAAGTTCTCAGTTTTCTGTATAGCCGAAGCAATCTGAAATCCTTTTTGCGCTGAAAACTCACCGGCTCTCCTTTGATTTCGAAGATTTGCTTCGTTTTTCCCTCTGCCAGCAGTTCGAGATTCGCCGGCTGCGAGGCGATCTCGACGAGAGAAACCATCTTTTAGAATACAAACACACAAGAGAATGATATTCGGGCCGTTATCGTAATGGAACAATATCAAAAGTGTCCTTCTCTGTCGAGTTTGTCTTCGACAAACATCTTGTTTTCAGCAGTTTTGCGGCGCTCTTATCAGTCGATGCCGCCGATCAATTCGAAAAAGTTGAAAAAAAAGACAGAGATCTGAACTGTCCGACTGTTTCCTTGAAAACGTCGCGAGTTGCAAAGAAGGGGCTCCGAAATGGGCAACAACAACGATTTTTATGAGGTATACAGGGGGAAGGGAGGTGGGGGCAACTTGTTTCAGAAATCGTTTATATGAAAAGAGAAAACAGATGGAAAAAAGAGAGATGGGGAGAAAGTGGGGGAGAGAGAGATGAAGAGCAATCGAGAACAAGTACAACGACACGACGAAGCACACGGTTCGAAAAGAGATCAATCGCTGCTTAGTTTGGCGTAGCTCGTGCCGACGACGCGGCGACTCCCGGCTGCTGAACTCCTCCCGCTCCGCCCATCACTACTCCGTTGAGACCCGATGTCGGTGAAGTGATCCGTCCTCCGCCCGATCCGAAGCTCAGATTGTGCATCTGCAGCATCAGACCCGTCTCAGGACCACTTGGGAATTGTGGTCCTTGGAAGAAGTATTTGTAAGGCGTCGACTGACCGGGTGCTGCCTGTGGCAGCTTCGGTTGTGCCTCCAACTCCTTGTACTCGAGCTTCAACTCTTTCGGAATTTTTCGCCATTGCATCTGATCGAACACGTTGTAATGACCCTTCTCGTAAGTGCTCGTCTGTTCTTTCACTCCACCGTACTGGGAACGCGTCAACCACACCTGCTCGCCTTTGTGAAATCGCCATTCGCGAGCGTACCTGAGGTGGGAGAGTGGTTCGTTCTAGATCATAAAACTAAGATATTTGACTCACAATTCGCCTGCCGCTGCAACCTGGTAAATTTCATTGGGACAGTTGTAGAAAAGATAGAATAACACATCTTCCGATACTTTTGTCAATCGCAAAGGGGGCAATTTGTCCCTGATGTGATTGTGCGTAATGTACTCGTCGGGCACTTTTACATCCAGCTCGTGCGCTCGTATTGGCGAGTCTGCCCAAGGCCCTCCGAAGTTCATGTACAATTTCCTTCTGAAAATAAGAGCGGTTGTTGACGAGCCGGACAACAGGGCTCACTCTGACAGATTTAGATTCAGTCCCAACGTCGTTAGATCGTAGCCCAACGCTAAGGAAACGATCGATGGATTGTCCACCGTTCGTAGATACGTGACCAAACCTGCCATCCCGAACTGATCGTCGAGCATCGACGCTGGAATGTTAGACACCTCGCCTGCAAACAAATATCAATTTTCGAGGTTGTCACGCTGGTTTTCACCATCTGGATGCGTGATTATTCCATGTACGGGGCCTTCCTGGCTGTTTCTCGAAAGACCGCCCAACTGTGATGGATCACACTCTCCCAGCGGCCCGGCGTAGTCTACCTGGTGATCGTCGGGCAGAATCTGCAAGAAAAACCTATAAATCTCTCTACTCTTTTGTTTTTAAATTAATGAAGTACGTTAGTCAGTTGATCTCCAAGCATTGGCCGTGATGTTGGACCAGAACCGACACCGGGAAGCGCAGGAAAATCCTCGTTCTGTATTTGGAACTCGGAATTTGTTAGAGTGGGGTCCGCTCTCATCAGGTTAGCTGAAAATTCGTTCGTTCTTTTCGGTTTTCGAGAGACAGGATTCAAGAAATACACGCACACACACACAGAAGAAGAGGAAGAATATGAAGAAAACTGCGAGACACACACTGTTTTTCTTTTCGGAGAGCGCGCGCGCGCGAAATCGCACTTTTCCTCAGGACTACGGTCGTAGAGAATGTCTGTGAGCACCGTCGCCGAAAAGGGAACGGTGTCGATTTACGAGCAACAGACTAATGTACTTCCGACTTCGCGCGTGATATTTTTGGTTTTCTGAAGAAAACGACATGCTCCACGTATTGAAAACTGACCATAGTTCGCGCGGTGTGCACCATAGTTGTCTCTCGAAGGCGAAGACTGGGCAACGTTCAAAACACCTCCGCTCGTTGTTGGAATCGGAGAGAATCCGCCACCGAGAGAAGACGTCCCTGTAAAAATCGATAATTCCGGTTTTTTCCATGAGTTTTTGAATATTCACCTTTCGCGCCCAGTGATGGAAACTGAGACTCGTCAATAATTGTTGCGTTGGGGAGGACGGAATGAGATGAGAAATGATGCGCTTGCTGAGGCAATCGTCGTTCGGTAGCTACTCCACCGACTGCAAAAATCGATATTCGCGGGCGTGCGTTTTTGTGTGTTTTCTGTTTCTCTGCGTTTCTATCGCTCTGCTAAACTCACCAGAATTCATAAGCACTGCACTTATGCAAAATCCTATGCGGCGAAGAGCTACGTTCTAGTCATAAATCTGAAATTAGAAAACTGTTTCTTCAGAGTCACGTAATTCTTCTAAGCAGTGAGAAGAGGTCGTTGAGACGAATCAGACGAAGAAGAAGCTGTTTAAGAAAAGTGTTTCGGTGGGATAGAAACGGGTATCTCAGTCCGTGTCACATGACTTTGGCGATCAGAATCCATTTGGGTGTTCGCACACGAATCGCGTAGAAAGCCAGTGTGTGTGTGTGTGTGTGTATGTGTGTGTGTGTGTGTGTGTGTATATGTGTGTGTGTGTGTGTGAGCGGCCCGACGACGAAAATCGAACAATGCTGGTGTGTCCGTTTCGTCTGCTCGTCTCGCCACCCTCTCGATGTGTCCCCCTAGGCAGTCTGACGACGCCCTCTCTCACGTCTCTCCACTCGGACGTGATCTATCGCCACGAGGCGCTGCGTCGATATGCAGCAGTTCTTACCGTATCTTAACTAGCCTGCACGTCAAACGTTGAGAGAATATGAGAAACGAAGAGTGCTCAGAACACGCGACAAGCCAGACGACAGGGAGGCTAGAGGCGCGTGCGAGTGCGATCGAGCGCATTTGCTGCACTCTCGAGACAAGCTGGCCACCCTGCTGTCACTCAGCCTCCGTCTCACACTCTCTCGTTCGGAATCGACAACGAGCGAGAAGTAAAAGAAGATGCAGCGAGGAGGACAGGCTAATCAAACCGAATTTAGAGGGTGGTTGGGTGAGGAAAGGAAGTACCCCAGCACAGAGGCACCAATTGGAGAAGGAGCGAGAAGGGGCCCGCCGTGTGTGCTCTCCGCTAGGCACTGACTCTTCCATCTCCGCTTCTTCTTTCCGCGGCACTCTCACCTTTTTATATATCATCGACTGAAAAGAGCAACGAATGGATGTTTTTTTCCGGCTGGCTTCGGAGGGCTCTTTTCTGTTTAGCTTCATCCCCACTTTTGCTCGTGAATGATGCATGCTCGAGCTCGCCGAGCTCGGTTTCCCCTCGTTTATTCATACAGCCTGGGAGGGCTTCTTGCTCCGGTGTTCGGTTTTTCTGGTTTTATCCACTTTAATAGTGAACACGCCGAAATTGGTAGTCGCGTGACTCTCGTCACGAAAACCGTGCGATTTTTCAAGAGCTAAATAAGTACACGTGACTTGTGACGTGACAACGGCGTTTTGCTTCGGTGTTCGGTTTTCCTGGTACATGTGGCAAATTGTGGATTTCAGGTTTTCAGGATGTTTATGAAAACCATTTCTATTCTTCTTGCAGATGTCCACTCATTCAAGGTTTGGCTTCCAAAGTTTCGTCTTCAAAGAGTGTCTCTTTTTGTCTCACTGAAACATCAACAGTAGAATCGAAAACAACTTGATCAGAATTTCCAAAAGTACAACCTAGTTTTGAATGGATCGTTTTTGAAATTCGTCCGAACTTTGCCCCAGTTCTTAGCTCAAACTTCGCTCAGAGCACTCAAAACTTTCCAAATCGGGCCAGAAGTGATAAGGTCACAAACTACAAAGTTCACAAAATCTTTGAAAGGTTCCACAGAGAACAACAGTTGTGTGAAACTCGACGAATTTCCCGAAACTTGCCAACCGTAATCCCCGTTTTCCTATTCGAAAAACACTCGTAATCCGGTCCGAAGCGTTTTCTGTCAAACCCTCCCACGACTTCCTCTTACTCCCCCCCCCCCCAAATGATTCGTCGATTCCGCGTCGCTCTCAAGTACGGGCTCTTCGTGCTCTTTTCCCTTCCGGCTCCGCGAGCACCACCTCTTCTCTTTTGCAGACAGCGTCGTCCGCCCGTCATCTCCTATGCTGAAGACTCGACGCCGAGTCTGATGCTGCTCGGCTCGACGCCATCCGCCAATCGATACCGGCTCTTTTTGCTCCTCCTCAGTGTGCTCTTTCTGTACACGTGGCATCGTCAGCAAGTGACGCACTTGGAGGAGCTCGCGAGGAAAGATGAACAGATTTCGTTGGGTCGCAAGGAGTTGGAGAGCACATCCGAGAAGTTGAGAAGTGAGGTTTCTGTTGAAAAGGGGCGGGGCTTACGAGGAGCTTCATTACAGTAATCTGGATGCACAAAAAGAAGCTGGAGAGCAGTTTGAACACGCAAAAGTCAGAGACGGAGAAGTTGATGAGCAGAATAAAGCTGAGGGAGTCGGAAACGAACGGGTGCCGAGCCAAAAGTGAGCAGTGTCGTAGGGAGTTGACCGTCTGTGAGGTGGGTTTGAGCACAGGGGACGCAGTGCGAACGGAGCAGTTTCAGGGCTCAAAAGAGCAACGGAAAACGAGAGAAACAGACGGGGAAAAAGAGAAGGAATTGACGAAGAGAGTGATTGAATTGGAGGAGAAGCTGAAGGAAAACGAGAAGAAAAACAATGTGATGGAGAGTATTCTGAAGGTGAGCGACGCAGAGAAACGAAACGAAATGAAGCAAGTTTCAGAACGAAATGGAACAGTGCGAGACGAAACTGAAGCAGTTGACGGGGGTGAGTGTTTCACGAAGAGGCGGGGAACGGCGGCGGGTAGTAGAGCGACTGATCGTCGAAAGAGAGTCCCGGGAAGGCCGTCGAAGTGGACGGACACGGCCACGCCGAGTACGGAGACATGAAGGCGTTCGGGTACATCGTGGTGGCGTTCGACAGGAGCTGCTGAAAACGAATCGATGTTTCTCGGATGGGGGCGGGGGATCAAAGTGGAACGTTTTCATTGAAAACTTCAGTTTACAGTTTGGCTTGTTTTGATTCGATGTTCTAGGTTCGAGAAAAGTCCTAGCACGCCCGTTCTGAGCAACCTCTAAACAGATCCATCTACTACGACTAGTTTGGGTCTCCATCACATCTTCTAGTTACCTGGTGATCTGCGTTCATTGGATCCGTCGTCATTTGTCCGATAGTCGAAAAGAAGCTCGAGCCGGCGACTCCTTGGAACAACGGCTTCACGTTGTCGGTGACCTCGTGTTTCACAGATGGCAGAGCTCTCGGCACTCCCTCGCTGCTCGTCGGAGTCGTCGTGGTCACGTCCACTGACCCGACGGGCTGAGGAGGAGCGACAAGAGAGCTATCGAATGGGGAAGAGAAAGAGAAGGCGCTCGTGTAGAGAGAAGTGTCGAAGGAGGAGGACGAGTTCGAGGTGTTCAGATGGGAAGACGAAGCCGTCGGGCTCGTCGTGTCGGTCGGGATTGGCTGCGGATAGGTGTACTGCAACGGAGAAGAGATGACGTGGAAGGAGGAGGAGAGAAGCCAGACGGTTTTGATTCTAGTGCGGTTTCAAGGCAAACTCGAAATCTCCACACGGTCGCACTCTTCGGGACTCACTCTGAGAAACTGTAACGGATCGACGGTCTGCGGCCAGCGGATTCCCTGGAAGAAGAGGTTCTGCTGCTGCTGTTGCTGCGAGACGGGAGTCCCCGTCGTGTCGGCGGCCGCCTCCGTCATCTTGCCGATGCCCAACCGCTTGACCCTTCTGAAACGAGTCCCATCATTTCTCTCTCTCTCGCTCATCATAAGCCGCTTGTTCTCTGGTACCTTCGCTTGAAGTTGCCGTTGTCAAACACGGGCGCATTGTCCGGAACCATCTGCCAGTAGTTGCCCTTCCTGTCATTCGCACAGCTTTGTCCGTCTCTCGCCTTCTTCACAAAGCAGTCGTTGAGCGACAGATTGTGACGAATGCTGTTCTGCCATCCCTGTTTGCGTTTCGCGTCCGAGTCACGGTAGTACGGGAATTTCGCCTCGATGTACTGCAAAAGTCGCATTGTTTGCGATGTCACAATGATGAAGATGCGGATGACAATGGGTGAAACACGTGGCATTTTGGAGGAGCCTCCCAAATGAGTAACGGATGTGCTCACTAAGCAAATGTTATGAGAAGGCCGTGAGAATGGGAAAGGTGTGCTCAAATTGGTCAGCACACTATTAGGGTTTGATGAGTCAATTGGAACAAAACATAGGTGGAAACTAAAGGATTACGGTATCACTGAGGTCTGCAACCGATGCGACGGTTTCTGAAAACTACAGTAAGCTGTGAACTTTGTGAACTGAGAATTCTGCGGAAGATGCATTATCAATTCCGAATCTCACTTCTGAGATACGGATCGTGAACTGAAACGGAATGAACAACTCAAAGAAGCAATCACCAAAGATCACGACACAAACAAGAAAACGCGGCTCGCCACTTACTCGCTTCGTTCCCTTCCGCAGGCCATTTACAGTAATCTGAACACCTCGCATTCATTTTCTTCGTCCCCTGTCTCGCAAGTCTCTAATTGATTCGCAAGGTCCCCCCTCCCTCCCTTTTCTTCTTTCCCGCTCACCTTGTATATCTGATTGAGCGTCATTCGCTGGTCGGGACTCGCTTCGATCGCCATCGCAATCAGAGCCACGTAGCTGTACGGCGGCTTGTCCACCGAATTGCCTTCCGGTCTTCAAAAACAAGCGAAAAGCTCTTAGAGAAGCGAGCGAGAAAAGTTTAATATTTTCAAAACAATGCCGATGGACACGATTTGTGTTGATCTATTTAGAAAATATTCGAGCTTTGTGTTGTGGAAACTTACACAATTGCGAACGGAAGATGTGTTTGATGGCGAGTCATTTGAAGCGATCGGAGTAACTTCTCGAATGAGTACCTCTCGAGTGGAGGCCAACTAAGTGAAATGGAGAGGGGGGAGAAACGGAGAAGAAGAAAAGGGGGAGTGGCCCGCGCGTCCTTCTACTTTGTCTCGTCAGACGCCGGCGAAGGTAGTCGATCGGCCGGAGAAGAAAAGGGGAGGGACTGTGTGCATCCACCGCTGCTGCTGCTGCTTCTGCTTCTTCTTCTGCTTCTTCTGCTTCTTCTTCTGCTTCTTGTTCGTTTCCCTCCTCCTGACATTTCGCTTGCTCCAGATGAATCATCCGACGGAGAGCAAGGGAAGCGCGGAGAGAGACCGCCGGATCGTTTTGTTTTGTAAATATAAAGTGTGTCGATACAGGCGGTGGGGGGAGAATCCGACGGAAAATGGGAAAATGTGTAAAGTTGTCGAGCGAATCGAGCGTCGAAAGTTTTGTTTTCAGGGAGGAGCCGTCGAGCACTACAGTCAGAATGAGACGGCTCACTTCAACAGGAACCACAAGGTGAGCGACGGTTCGACAGTCCCTCGCTTCTTCTCGGAGAACTTGTGCTTTCGCTTTCTTTCTCCCCATCTGAAAGTAGCCTTTTCAGCCTCCCTTCCAAAAGGGTCAGTCTCATTTTAAACTCTCCACTTCCAGGCTGACGAACCATTGTCTTTCGACCGCGGCGCCATTCAGCACCACATTCCGAACAAACTGTTGTCGGGTCGGCAGTTGGCGAAGACGCTCGAAGAGGCGAGAGTGCGCAAGTTGGAGGAGCGCGAACAAATGGACAAGCATCCAGAAGAGCGCGACGTCAAAGGTTGGTGAAGGAAAGAGGACGAGGGGCAGAGAGGCGGAGGCTGATTTAGTGCCGCGAACCGACATAAATCTCCCAGTAGATTCTGTTCTCAAAGCGGTTTCGAGATCTTTTTATCACCCGTGACGTCGTTTTTACAGATCAAGAAGTCAACGAGCAGCCAGACAAAAAGGAGCAGGACTACAAGGAGCACTGACATATTCTCTGAAACCTATCGTATACTTTGTTCACATTTTCCTTCCATGCATTTCAAATCGCCAAGCAAAAAGTTTCGTTTTTTTTGTTTTGATTTGGGTCTCCACTCATCGAGGTCGTTGTGGCAAGAGAGTGTGCGAGAAGGAGAGACGCCGAGACCCCAGGGCGAGGGGCCAGACACTCTCGGTCGCCTCTTTAATTGAGAAAAGGAGAGGGGGGATAGTTGCGAGCGAGCCTCATGACTGTTCAATGTTCTGCTAGATTTTTGAACAACCTCCGTTTACCGAACAATGGAAACGGGAGGTCAGCTTCTTCTTCTCGATTCTCGCTTCTTCTACTGTCGACATAGTTGGACGTTACACTGTCTTCTGGCTATGATTACTGGTCACGGCCGCTATTATCAGTGTCACTTCTGAAGGAGCCTGCGCGCCCGCCCAGCGGCTGTAATGTCCATTGTTCTTGAGAAGCAGAAGTCGCCCGCAGACAATGCCCGAAAACGGAGACGAAGAAAGAAAAGAGAAAGAAGGAGAGAGAGAGAGAGAGAGGGGCTGAAACTTGTAAGCCGTTCTTCTTAGTCGATTCAGTTTTATCATGAAGAACACAACACACACGACACGCTTGTCTTCGTGACCTTTCGCGCATTCTTTCTTTGTCGGTCTTTTCGAGAAGCTTCTTTCGGGGGGGTCATCGGGCGCCGAAAGAGGAATTTCAGATTTCCATGAGTCACGACGAAGAAGACAATCGTCCTTCCTGCCACCACCTCTCGTTCTCTTGATAGCATTACCAAAGTGACTGGCCGAATGGGCGAATCGAGTTTTGGCGGCTGGAATGCCGCCAAATGCTTCTTGACCCCCCTGTGAAAGAGAGCGACTTTCGCGACAAAATGTGTGAAATGTTTAGGGAAAACAAGGAGGAAGATAAGTTGGAAAAAGGGTCAGAGACCACCACTGACTTTGCTTTTCACTGGAAATTGATAGGAAGACCGGAAGAAGTGTAAAAATGGAGAACGGTGGGGAAAACAAATAAAAACGAGCAGGCAGGCTGCTTCTGTGAAGAAAAACAGAAAGGGAGTGGCAGTCTGGGAAGAGCTAACAACAGAAAAAAGAAAGTGAGAAAAAGGTTATAAAAGGGATTCCTGGAAGAGCTTCTTCTCTATTGGTTACGAAATAGTGACGTGGTCGCAGTAACCAGAAACAGACCCATAAATTGTTTCGCAATTGTTACAGTTCCTCGAAAACTGGAACGGACTCTCATTGAACTACAGTATCAATGACGATTTACTGTCATTTCCAGAGCTGCACTGGTACTGTAGTCCTGATCCAGCGATTCTGTCCCTGACGTGGTACTGCCACTCCATACCGTAACCCGTGTCCAACACGGACACGCAGTCATTTTCCGCTTCTTCTCGACCATCCTGTTGACCATCCCTCTCCTCCGACTTTCCATTACTTTCATTCTCTCCCCCTTTAAGTAGCTCGACGAATCCGTCATCGCAAGTCGACGACTTCTTGTCTCCTCCGATGATGTTTGGTTCGTCACCATCGAGCAATACGGTTGAAACCTAATTGAATCTGCGATGACAGCCGTCAGAAACTGGCAAATTCCTTTCGCTCTTCGATTTTCGCCCCCCGACAAGTGGCCCCCGGCTTATCACGGAAGACATGTGACCAGCCTAAAACGGATCGGCTGCTACTGAAATTCCTCGTCGCTCGCTGTCAATTTGATCTCTCACGATGTAGTAGGTAACCCGTGAGAAAGTCATCATCAGAGATGGAGAGAGAGAGAGACTCTGAAAACACGCACCATCACACGAGAGAAGCCGCCCCCCGTGGGGTCCCGCCCCTTCCCGCGCGCCTCTTTCTCTCTCTCTCTCTCTCTCTCTCTCTCTCTCTCTCTCTCTCTCTCTCTCTTTCTCTCTCTTCCTCTAAGTCTCTCTTCATGTTGCCTTTTTTGGGAAAAGCGCCCCCGCAACTAACTGACTGTGTCGATCTGCGTGTGTTTCGATTGCGTTGAGAAAAGAAGAGAGACCCTTTGGGCCCCCAAGGTTATAACCTAGCGCCCCGTGTCTCTTTCTCTCGTGTCGGTTACTTCGAAGTATTGTGTACCCTCGCTCCCCGGCCCCGCCCCCCTTACCTTCTTCTTCTTCTACTACTTCTTGGAAGACAGACCCCACCCCCTTTACCTCTGTGTTATCTTTTCGAAACTTCTTCTTCTCCTCTATTCTCGTTTCCCCCCACCCACCCACCGGTCAGTTTCATCTTCACTTCGACTCGAGACGACACTGTCGGCACACGAACACCGAGAACATGAGAAGACTTCATCGAAGCTTGCCTCTACTCTTCCTACTCTTGATCATAAATGGTAAGCAATCTTCTGTCCTCCTTCGGCTTGTAAAATTGTTACAACCTCCCCCGCTCTCTTCTCTTTTTTATTCAAGTCTTTCTTTATCCCTCCGCTTCTTTTGCCTTCATCTTTGTGATAACTTGAGATGAGGGATAACATGTTCAGAAGAGAGAAGAGGACAGATTTCTGAAACTTCTGAAGTCTGCTTCTTCGCTGCAATGTGTTCTGAACGCGTTGCAAGAAGTCTGAAACCATCTGAAAGTGTCTCAAGTCTTCTCCAAGAGGTTTCCTGAAGTCAGCTGCGAACGAAAGTTTCTAGTTTCCTTCCCCCCCCCCCCCCCCCCCCCTAGGCTTTCCGGCTCATTTGGCACCCAATCACTTTCCCCATCTCATCCTTCCGTCCGTGGCTATTCCGCCGACGTCTTCCTCCCCACTTTTTCTGCATCTTCCCTAATGTTTACACGCGCTAATCCACATTGAACCCCTCCGTCCTTCTGATGCTTCTGCTGCTTTTGCCGCATTCGGGTCTGTCTGCCTCTACCAGTTTTTCTGCCCCGCCGCTCTTTGTTCGGTTCGGTACTGCCGTCCGTCAGTTCCCTCCCCTCTTCACCTTCATCGACGTCGTCGTCATCATCGTCAAAACGCGAAGAATCCCGATCGATTCGATTGCGGAAAGAGAGGCAAAAGCAGCAGAAGCATGATGATGGATTTGGCATATAAAGGCTGGGAATCGGTGTTGCGCAATAATATCGGTCGGCGCCATTTTTTGCCTGCGGGCGGTAGTGACGCCTTCAGAAGAGAAGCAGAGAGGCAAAGATTGGGAAGAGAGAGTGGAAGATAAGCTTGAATCGGTGCGAAGAAACAGCCCTCTTCATCCGACGCCTTCCGAGGAAGAAGGAGAAGAAGAAGAAGAAACGTTTTGATAACGGTCAAGTCTTCTTCTTCTTCTCCTTCTGCTTCCTCTCCAGCTTCATGCGCGACAGTCGGTCGTTCGCATAGTTAAATGGCCAATCATCGTTCTCGCTTCTTCTTCCCCTCTCCCTCCCCGGGAGACCCACCAAAAGACGTTGCGTAATCTTCTCGAAGCGCTTCAGAATTCACGCCGTGGTGGCGTCGGACGAAGAAAAAAAAAGAACAGAAGCCGTCGCTGCTTTTGTTTTTGTTCTCGAACGGACGGGACCAGTCTGCTATCTGAATCTGCCGATCTCAGCGAACTTCTGCCAAAAATCGAAAAAGAAACGGTTGTTTTGGTCACTTTTCTCACTGTCTCTCGAAAACTGGGGGCGAAATTCGAGTCGAACAATCGGTCACTAGTTCGGTGCCCTTTCTCTTAATTCGATCAACTCGTTAGATAAGTATTGTTTTTCCATTGGTCACTTCTTCTCCCCTCCCCACTTCCTCCACGGCGGCCGCGGGCGAATTCGAAACAGACGCTTCTCTCTTCCAGAAGGGGGGTCATTTCACACTCGGAAGCCCGTCGCAGACTGACTTGAGACGACACACAAACATACTAACATAATAATGGCCTTCTTCTCCTCGCTCTCTTCTTTCTTCGTGGCATTCGAAAAGAAAATTATTCGCGCCTGCCACAGGTGTCGGTGCGGTCGCAGGTGCTATTTTATGCGGAAAGAGAGAAAGTCGAAATTATTATGGAAGCGGAGAAAAGTCTTTTGGCGGCGTCGACAGTATTGTTATGGTCTTCTCCTACTCCTCATCTCTCATTCTTTGCTTCGTTTTTTCAAGAAGGTTACGGAAATGAAAACGAGAAGGAGAAGAAGGAGATGTATGTACTTGTCGGAACACGACGACCTGACAATAGAGAGAAGAGTAGTGTAATGAAATGAACCGATACAGAAATACACAAGAAGTAGAAGAGAAGACGAGGCGGAAGTTTTTGTTTCTTGAGGGGGGAAATTGCAGAGTGAGTCTGTCTGACCGACAATTATCTTCGCTTTTCTTGCAGACCTCAGAATATCGGCACAGACGTTAAGCCCTCCGATTACGGACCGCTTCAAGTGCTTGACGAATGGATGTTGCGATCATCACGAGTGGTGTCGGTTTTGGGCTTCGATTGCGGAATGCAGTGTACGTTTGGCGGACGGGCTCTTGAACTGGAAATGATGTCAGGAGAGCCGCCACTGAGAGTTTGAGGCCTCTTCTTCTACTTTTGAAACCTGAACGGAGAATCTTGAAGATGCTTGTTGGGGTACTGTAACCCGAAAACGATCAAATTGATCCTTCTTAGTGGACGCTTCAAAGTTTCAATAGACCATGCTAACAGAGTCTTTTGAAATCTTATCTCGAAAGTTTCCGTCAGTGGTATCAAATTAGAGAAACTGAATGTCCCGCGCGAAGAGTCGCGATTCCGTCGCCCATCTTTTGGACTCACCCCCCGGGCCTACCGTATCCCAAAAATCAAACATCTTTCGGGGGTTCAATTGTGTTCGAGACTGACTTTTGATTGATCCGTTGCAGGCGAACAAAGATTGGATGTCGGAGAACTGTCAACTCGCTTGCGGAACGTGTACCGCTCCACCGGCGCCGCTTCTTCCCGTCACAACAACTGGTAAGTCGGGCGGCTTATCAGGTGACCCTCACCTCTTTGTTATCATTGTCTTCCCCCTCTCTCGCTTATCATCCCCCCCTCCAGATGGCCGTGAAATACCGATGATGCCTGTGTGCCTCGGCACGCTCCGCCGACGCTTCTGACCTACTAATTTCCGCTAACGGGAAGAGGAAGAATGAGAAAAAGAAGGGAGAGATGAAATGAAAATTGTTGGTATAAGGTGTACGAAGCCGTGGGTGTAATCAAACTGGCCTCCTCCCCCTCACTCCAATCTTATTAGAATCTTTTCACGTGTCAGAGGGAGTATAATCATACGCAAGAATGACTTCATGGAACACAAAGTTTACAACTTTAAACTGGAAAGAAACAGCGGCGGCCCTGCACGGGAACGTGAAAGAATTTCAATCCCTCTCCAGCTTAATAAACCCGGTCCTGCTGAGAGTTTACAACTACTCGCACCGTTTTTTACAGCCTCGACAGCCGGATTCAATGGCGGCTTCGTGCAGACGACTACCGTATCCTCGGGTCCCACCACGACTGTCGCCATCCCACCGTCGGATCTGACGGCGGTCGACTCTTGCGAGAAAGTCAAGGACAGCATAGCTCAGGCTTCCGAGGTTAGAAAAAGGGATTCTGATGAGACCGAGAGGACTTCTGAGCTCGATGTGAACTCTGCACTTTCAGCTGATGTCGATCTCCCGCCTGATCAATCCAGTGGAAGACAACTTCGGAAGGAACATGCTCTCCATCGACGACGTGACGAGAAGTGTCCCGACGGGATGCGTTCCGCAGCTCTCCGACGTCGGAGTCGATTGTCGCAAGAGCCTCTGCTACCATCTCATGTACCGTACCCTCGACGGAACCTGCAACAACCTCGAGAAGCCGATGCACGGAGCCGCGTTCCGGCCGTTCAACCGTCACTTCCCGGCTCAATACGACGACGGAAAGGGCGAGCCGATCTCCTCGCTCAACGCATCCCGTCCGACGGCGCGCGAAGCCAACCGAGTGATGCTTTCCTCTGCGCAGTCGGTGGTCCATGATAAGGTCAGTCGAATCGTCTCTCTCATGCGGAAACGCTTACACTTTACACTGTTTTTTCAGTTCAACAACATGATGATGCAGTGGGGTCAATTCATGTCTCATGACATGTCGAAGACCACTCTCCAGCCCTCCGCCAACTGCAAGACTTGCGATCCGGTGCCGTCGAAGTGCATGCCGATCGCGATCGGAGACAAGGATCCGAACCTCGGATTCAGATCGAAACAGTGTCTGAAGGTCTCGAGATCGGCGCCAATCTGCAGAGTCGAACCGAGAGAGCAGCTGAACGAGAACACCGCCTACATCGACGGATCCATGATCTACGGATCCTCTCTGAAGGACCTTCATAAGTTCAGAGACGGAAGAACCGGCTTCTTGCGCGTGACACGGTTCAACAATCAGAACGTGCTTCCGTTCGACCAGTCAAAGTGTGCCAACAAGGACAAGTGCACCGCCTCGTTCACAGCCGGAGACATCCGAGCCAACCTCTTCATCGGACTCTCCTCCCTTCACATCCTCTTCGCCAGAGAACACAACCGCATCGCACAGAAGCTCACCGAGCTCAACCCGACTTGGAGCGGGGACCGCGTCTTCCAAGAAGCGCGAAAGATCGTCGGAGCTCAGATCCAGAACGTGCTCTACAAAGAGTACTTGCCGAAACTGCTCGGAGTGTCGCTCGACAAGGTCGTCGGTCCGTACAAGGGATACGATCCGAACGTCGACGCGACGATCGCAAACGAGTTCACCACTTCGGCGTTCCGATTCGGACACGGAATGATTGAGGAGTTCTACAAGCGCGTCGATCTGTCGGGCAATAACATTACGCACGGCGGATTCTTCTTCGGCGACGGCGTCTTCAAGTCCGGAAAGATTCTTTTCGAGGGAGGTGTCGATCCAATCATTCGCGGATTTATGACGACCGCCGTGAAAAAACCGCATCGTATGACGCCTGCGATTACTGAAAAGATGTTTGGAAGGTAAGCGGGAAAAAAAAAGAAAACAGGGAGAGAGAGAGAATGGGACAACCAGGAATGGATCCTTCTTGAGACGAAGACTCTTTTCCAGCACCGATCTCGGATCGCTGAACATCCAGCGAGGACGCGACCACGGAATCCCGTCCTACAACAAGATGCGCACGTTCTGCGGTCTCAAACTCGCCAACACTTTCGAAGAGTTCGGAGACATGATCCTCGACAGAAATCTGAGAGCCGGCCTCGCCAGGAACTACAATACCACAAGTACGTCTTCGTCGTCGACGGGATTCAGATGAGCGTGGTTTCAGATGACGTCGACTTCTACGTCGGCTCGATGCTGGAAGATCCAGTCGTCGGAGGACTCGTGGGAACCACTTTGAGCTGCGTGATTGGAGAGCAGTTCAAGAGGGCCAGAGACGGCGACAGGTACCTTCGGCGAAGATTCACGTTCGACGTCTTCTGAATTCCAGATTCTACTTCGAAAACCCGGGAATCTTCACGCGACCCCAAGTCGAAGAGCTCAAAAAGTCCTCGTTGTCCCGAATCATTTGCGACAACGCGGACAGTTTCGAGCTCATCTCGCAGGACGCCTTCTTGCTCCCGGGCTCGCAGCTCACTCCGTGCACCCAGATCCCAGAGATGGATCTGAGCAAGTGGCGAGCTCTCTAGACGAGCCGCACTGGTTAGCCGCCCCTCCCATTCCCACCTCATTTCGATTCTAGTCAGTCCATTTCCGTCCCCCCAAGTGTATGTAAGTTCAGATTGCCATAGAACACATTGTTTCTTCTTAGCCTCTTCTTGTGAATTGTTGAATGTGTTGAAGCTCATCGCCTGCTATCTTCCCGAACACGAATACCGGTCCCGCCTCCTTCCCAATTCTCCTCCTTTTTCCCGCGTATGACACTTTCTTTTGTGATGATGATTCTGGTGCATTTTTGTGTTATTGTGATGAAAGAAATTCTCCTAATAAACAGAATTTATATAAGAAACTAGAAGAAAGAGACGAGACGCTACTCGACTTTTTTCTTATTCCTCATCATCGCCGCTGCCAATCGCTCTTTTTTCATTTCGTCCGCCAACTGTCTCATCAGCTCTTCGGGATCCTCGGAATCCAGTGGCGTCGCTGATTTGCGGGCCGAAACGATCTGATACTCGCCCATCTGGGCGTCTGTGTGATAGTTGATCTGAAGACGGGAAAATTTGCGATACGAGTTTGCGCTGCGGTCACTGACCTGCACGTCACTGAACCGAGCCGCCTCCAAAGAGGCGAGCAGTCTCATTGGATCCCACTGACTCTCCTCGAGAATTCGATGTTCTGTCAGTTTCTTGAGTCTAGAGAATTGCATTCCGCACGTGAACTGTCCGCCCGGCTTCAGAACTCGCAGCAGCTCACGATGGATGTCGATCAGAGTCTCTTGTCCCAGAAAATAGAAGACGTCGACGTGGAAGACGTGCTGGAAGAGGTCCGTCGGATACGGTAGATTCCGAGGGTCGACTGCCGAATCGATGCGGATCTTCTCCGTCTCGGCGATCTCGAGCACGAACCGCTTCCGGGCCCGTTCGTTCATGTAGCCGGATCGTTCCACTCCGAACACCATCCCCCGTCCTCGGCTGACTTTCTCGAAGCACATCTGCATAGCGTCGCCCGTTCCGAACCCGATCTCGAGAACAAAATCATCGGGCTCCAGCCGCATGTGCTCCACGACTTGCTCGTTGAGCCGTTTCGATTGTGCTGCTCCGTATCGGCTCACAACGTGACCGGTCATTGACTTCACGGGGAGAGCGTACTGATTGGCGATGTCGGCGGTGGCCAGTTTGAACGAGTTGGTGAACAGCCTTGTCAACCGACTCGCCATCTGATGTACGAGATAGAAGTTCGTAGGAAGATTCTCGATGTATTAAAAACAGTGCCAGTCTTCACACTAACTACGTAAGAAGGAAATTCAGATCAAAGGATAACATCAGTTCATGTCAGGAAATCAAAGATACTGGGATTATAAAGAAACAGCGGGTGGATAAGTAGCATTAGAAGCGAGAAAAAGGGAAGTGGAGGTGTCAAAATTTAAAACTAAAATCAAGAGGGTTGAGATGCGAATGAGTCTGAGATATGAACGAGTTCAAAGAGAGGTAGATGTTAAATCAAAAAATTATACAGAAAAAAACAACGAAATAGTGAATGAGGAGTTATTGATTGATGATTCCGTCGAGACGAGAGGCGGCGAACGCCTCGAGCTCTTCAGACAGCTTGTAGATTTCACTGTCCGTCTCGTTATAGGTCTGGCAGTTGGACAGAATCAGACGGAAGTCTTGGAGAACCTGAAATGCACACCAGTTAGATTACAAACCGCACGAAAGTTGGAATTCTGTTGTACCTCAGCAGGGTAATTGTAGATTCTCTGTTTTATCTTGTTTATCATGGTTCGCAGATCCATGGGTCTTTTGATGACATCATAATAGTCGGGCACTTCTTTCGGGTCGACCGGCTGAAGGAACGGCCACGAGCACTCCTGCCTCATCGTCTCCTTCAGAAGCGACTCGATCGCCGACATCTTCTCCTTCGCGTTTCTTACGGGAGTGACGACCGGAACATCGCTTGTCGTATTCAACCTTTTCTTTTTTCTTCTCTTGGAGGCGTTTTCGCCGTCCGACTCTTCATCGGAAAGATATTCGTCTTCTCCGAAGACTTTTGTGGAAGATGTCGATCTAACAGGTTTTTCTGATGGTGTGGTCGCAACTGCTCCATTCGATTTTCGGCTTCTCGGACTCTGGATCCCCTCGTGCACATCCGAATAATGAACTCTCTTCACGGCTCTTCCACTGGACGTTCTGATGGTTTGCGGTGTAGCTGGAATATTCTGACTGTTAGAGCCGCTGCTGCTCCCTTCAGATTCGTGATCTTGGCTCTCGTCCGGATTGTATCCGTTGTCAGTGTCCAGCCGATTCCTCCTTCTCTCCTCGTTCTCGGCCTTCCTTTGCTGTGCTCGGCATGCAGTGCACAACCATTCGTCGACTTGTTCGGACAGCTTGGCACACTTCAGATGGAAGCAACTATCGCAACCGGTGCACAAGATGAGCTCGTGAGCAGTGGCTTTTCGACGGCAGCTCCGGCATTTTCCTTGCAGACGACTCTTGTCCCATTTTATGGAACCTTCGAAAGTGGAGATGAAGAGCGAAAGAGCCGAGAGCGATTCGCACATCACGAGAGCCTTCTGCCAGCGGGTGAACAGCTCCGACGCCTTGAGGTTTCCGTCTGTAAAAAGAGAGAATGGATTTGGTTTAATGGCATTTTCGGTTCTTTTCTAACTTTCAAAAAAAAAAAACTTACGCTCGTCTCTGTTCGGACTCAAGAACGGCGCTTTGATGAATTTATAGTTGATAGTTCGGACCGTCAAGAAGAAGGCAGTCGCAAGATTTCTGACATCGGAATAATGTGGAGCTTCTTCGAGATTCACGACAATTTCACTCCCAACTTTCAAGTTCTCCTTGAGCAATCCGGTAACGTTGCCGTGATCCTTCAGAGTCTGTCTCCACACCGCCCTTTCGACTCCAAACGTTTTCTCGAGAGAGCCCATTTGCCCCTGCTCGATCTTCTCTTCAAAATCTAGCAGAAGATCGCGCATCTCATCGTCCCAGTCAATATTATAGCTATCGGCCGGATCGGACTCGTCTGTCATGAACTGCTTTTTCCAGCCGTCCTCCTCCGTTTCCGTGAGCATATCGAAAAGACTCGGACGGAGCTCGTTTATGTGTTCGATCAGCTCAGACTCTCGAATTCCGCGGGAGTTCAGCGAATGCAACAGCTGTTCGAGCTTCTCCTGGCTGTCCACGTAGCACCATCGAGGACGCTCCAAGCGCTTCGTTCCATGAACCGAACACGAGTCCATGTCTCCCGAGCACATGAAAACTTCGTGCGTCTCCGTCTCTTGAGTGTACTCTGGATTGCTGATGTTGGAAGGCTCTGTGCACGGTATCAGCTGTTCCGAAAGCGGCGGATTCTCGATGAGGATCACAGAAAGACTCTCGACCACAATGAAACGTCTCTGTGCCCGATCCGATCCGAGTCGAACGTCGCAGACTTTGCTGTGGATGGCAAAGATCTTTTCGATGATGACATCCATAATCTTCTTGTACTCTACTCGCTGTAGCTGCCTAGCAGTCACGATTTCATCGATATCCAGCGAAAAGAAGGGAACCGCCTCTAGAAAAATCTGAAATGAAAAAGGAACAATAAGTTGAAAGAAACACCATTATATTAAAATTCGGATTGAAATCACTCACACTCTCCATGTCGTCCTTGTCATATCGTCGTCCTTCTTTGATCGCTTTCAGATGCGACTTGAACCTTTTCGCACTTTCCGTCGGAGTTTTCACCACTCTTGATTCATTCGGTTCGTTCACCTCTAGCAGAAGACGTGCCGCATTCGCGTCAGCTTCCTGACCTATATCCCACGCCTTCAGTTTCTTTTGTTCTTTCTTCAACTCGTTCATTTCCAGAATGTGAGCGTCGATGTGAGCACGAAACTTGGAGTATGACAGCAGCTGGTAGATGAGCACTTTGGTTATCAGCATTCTTTCGTCGGGCTCCAGATCGAAGACAGTCTGAGTGCGAAGCTTTTCGAGGATCTCAGGCCGAGTTGATCTGAGCTCAAACGCCGGATCCTCGTATCCGCGGAAGTTTCCTCTAGCATAGAGACGATGTCGGTGAGTGGCGATTCCAGTGTAGTATCCAGAAGTCTCGAATACCAGTCGGAGCACCTCAGAGAGTGTCATCCAGTCGACTGGAAGGTGACGAACCGACTTTCCGTGAATCTTTCTGATCTTATGATGAAGCTCTCCTCTCTGTCGTATAGAATCTCCGTGCATTGCGTTAATCGGATCACAGCTCTGCGCGTTTATGAGAGCGATCTCGTCTCTATTCGAGATGTCAGCCTCGTCGCCGTCCTCTTCGTCGGCTATATCCGTTCGGGCTGACAGGAGTACACGGATGAGATCGGCAAATGGGCTTTTCTGTGGGTCGTTGCATTTGATCGCCAGCACGATCTCTGAGAACGGAGGGACTTCTTCGTTCCCTCGTATTTCTTTCAGAGGGAGAAGTTCTCCGAAGGAAGAGAAGAATTGCGTGAGGAAGATAAAATCGGAGAACTCTTCCTCCGACATCCATTCGGGCAGCTCCAGCTGCGGGAATCTCGGCATCGGTTTCAAATCGTCGCAGATAATGTCTTCTCGC
This sequence comes from Caenorhabditis sulstoni, assembly GCA_963966605.1. Taxonomy (NCBI): domain Eukaryota; kingdom Metazoa; phylum Nematoda; class Chromadorea; order Rhabditida; family Rhabditidae; genus Caenorhabditis; species Caenorhabditis sulstoni. Next base: position 3,934,611 of record OZ016476.1, on the reverse strand, counting down.
TTCTTTGCATAGGCCTGCTTCTCCTTCTGCTTCTTCTTCTTCTCTTCCTTCTGCTTCTCTCTTTCCGCTTCCTTTGCGTCTTTCACGATCTGTTTGAAGTCGGCGATCGCCTTTCCACTGAGCACCTTTTCCTTCTGCTCCAAAGCCGACACGTCGATTCCAAGACGGTGTGCCTCGCTGAAAAAGAAGTCGAGATCCTGTTGCTGCTCCTGAATCTTCGCCTTTTTCTTCGCCTCGTTCTTCGCAGCACTCGTCCGGGGCTTCTTCTTTGGGGGACTTTTCGTAGGAGCTGGGATTGGCTCCTCAAGAGTCATTGCTCCACTGCTCGTCAGACAGAAGTCGCTCATTCGAGAAACGATGCTCGATGTCTCTTGTCCACCGCCTTCTCTCGTCCTGTCTGTCTTTCTTCTCTTCTTCTCTTCCACAGCGAGGGCCTTCTGCTCTGGAGTCTTCGGAGGTCTGCCACGGGGTTTCGAAGGGGTGTTCGGATCTTTCTCCTCCTTCTTCGCTCGTCGTTCTTTTTTCACTTCTACGTATCCGGGCTTCATCATGTTCGGAATGCGTCCTCTCTGCTGAACGGGCGTCTGCGGGCAGATCGCTTCTGGTCCCGCGATGAAGTCGATCCACTGCATGTTCTCGACCTTCTCGAGGAAAGCATCTTTGATGGAGTAACGATCCCCTGATGCCGGCAAGTGACACGCGTTTTTCAAAAACAGACGAACTTTTTGTCGTGCTCCCACACTTTTCGGGCGGCTGAAAAGAGAACTTTAAAATTAAAAGAACCATGAAGACTAAAAAACACTGATGGTCGGAAGATAAACTACGAAATCTCGACTGTCAGTATTTTTACTTCTGATCTCACTCACAATAGCTTGTCGCACGTGACTCCTTCTCTCAGTCTCTCTCCGTCCGGAACAAGCGGATCGGTGATTCTCACACTGTACAGATACGCTCTGGCGGGCGGCAGCACTGGTTCTCTGATCTCGTCTCTGTATATCATCGTGTCATCCTCGCCCTCTAGTCTCGATGAAATGATCTTCGCGTTGAACTTTCGACTTCTTTCAGTGAAAACGACTTCTTCCTGGTTGAAGTATCTGTCCTTCATGATGTGATAAACGTCATTGACCAGTTCTTCGAACCGTCCTCTGTTTGTCATTTTGTTAACGATGAACAGAATCGGGACTTCCAGATGGGATGGGAAGTCGCAAAGTTCCCGTTCTGCACCGGCCTCCGACGCAACTGCCTCGAAGTAGGTCAAGTTGGTTTTACGAGTCAGAGTGCACGTCCACACGGTGGAGTTGAGAAGGACCATGCGATTGAAGTACTCTCTGAAGGAAACAGTAATCTTTCTGGGGGGTGGGTATCATTCTAGAGATCCTACTCATGACTGAAAAAGATCTCGTTCGTGGGATTGCAATACCAGACTTGAACATTCGGATCCAGATCATCTGGCGCTGGGTTCGGCTCGAAGAGCCTCTTGTTGAGGAGTGGCATGCTCCGGGACCCTGTAAAGGGGTTCGGAATGAATAGGAAGAGGGAGGAGCTCCAAGTACTGAACTGGTTGAGAACCCCTCGGAAAACGAGATCGCGAGGAAAAGAAATGAAGAAAGCGAGCAGGGGCAAGAAATTAGAAAGCATTCATTGAATGTTCGAAAGATTATTTGAAATGAAAAAGATAGAACAAAAAAAGTTTTGAATCAGAAATATAATAAATTTGTACAGAAGTAAGTACCTGTTGTAATGCGAGGATCAATTGAGAGGTAAAGAAAAGTTGAAAATAAGATCACAAGTAGTTCGGTCCGGGAGTCGATCCGCCTATTTTTCCGGTCTCAAGGAGAATCAGAATCTGCTGTTTGGCGATGGCTCTCAAATCGTGGCTCAGAGTTCGAAGATCGGAGACGATGGAGGCGGAGAAGGCGGAGTCGCCGTCGAGAAGCACGTCCTGATTGACTGGCCTTTTCTCGGGCATCATGACGTAGTTCAATCTGGAAAGAGGAAACACACGTAGAGAACCAGGTGCATTGTGAAATGAAACTCACTCTTCGTCGTAATCTCCATAGTCGGAAATGTCATCGGGTGCCGTTCCTTCAGCTCCGGTTCCTCGCTTTACACTGCGAGCACATCTCGATATCTGTTCTGGAATTAAATTACTCAAATGAGAGAAAGTACCTAGGTTGAAGACCACTTCTCAATCCCACTGATGCTTCTGAGAGTTTTGAGAGGTTAGTTACTCACGTTCATCGAGGAATTGATCCATCCAGAGCATGTCGTCGTAGAGTTCCCAAGTGGATAGATCGTTCATTCCGTCTCCCTGAAAGCATTACGACGTTAGTTATCTTGGTGATAAAGAGTTGTTCCTTGATGTTTTTAAGAAGGTGTGGCAAATGAAAACACACCAGAGATGAGTAAACTTTTCTAGCCAAAAGCTTATATTTCTATTCCCCTTTCACATACCATTGTCCGCAATCGTCGCTTCTCACGAACATAACGATCCCGATGCTTTTTCCATTGTTTGTAGATGGATGGCACGGATCCTGGGAAGGCTAGCTTGTCGATGACGACTTGCCACGCGGCAGTCCGGCAGTCGGCATGACGGTATTTGGCATCGCGAACATCATAAAGACACGGATGTTGCTTGACTTCCATTATGAGATTCTTTGCAAAGTTCGGATCAGAAACACAGATGTGCACACTGACAGGCTCTTTCCGAGACGGTGAGACGTCCGCCCGATCGACCATGTGCGGGTCGAGGAAGTGCAGATGTTTGAAGTATTGCCAGGAAGACTTCTCATGTCCATACTTCTGTTTCCGTTTCTCTTTGCCGTACTTATCTCGCAGTTGCTTCCAGCGCGCCGAGAGGGACCGTGCATCGTGATCGAATCCGAGCACACCGACGAGCCGCTGCCAGACCCGCATCTTGTATTCCGTGTTCCGATACTGCCGGTCTGTGGAATCGAAGAGGCATCGAGACTGACGGACGGCCTCGATCAAACGTAGGTTGAATGTGGGCTCGATCACTTCGTCCCCGAAGCGACCTGTTGCAACGTAACTCCTGAAAAATAGATGACGACTACAGAGACGAAAACGAGAAGGATCGTCTTGCTTAACGGGTGCTATTGAGCTATTGATGGGAAACGAAAAACTCCACTTACATGTCGTTGTTCTCAAAATGATGGTCCGGAGGACTGAATGACATCGAATCTGGAAGCATGACAAAAAATAGGATTTAAGACTAAGCAGAGATAATATAAATGGGCCAAAGCACCCGGAGCGGAGAAGAACACAGTTAGAATAGAAGATAAAAAAACGGAAAGATTCATAACAACTGTAGTAACAACAACAATGAGAAAAATCAATAACGTCCTCCTCTCGGTCACACCTCTTCGGCCTTCACTCTCTTTTTCTGTCTCCGCTCGAGCTGTCCGCTCAGTCTGTCGAGTTTCCTCTTCGAGCTGGCCACCCTCCTCGTCTTCAGACTCTCCAGATGTCGATCTACGTCTTCTTCACTCATTCCGCTCATCAGCAACTCTTTTCGACGATTGATTTCTTTTCGTTCTCCGAACTTTTGGTTCTCCAACTTCAGTTCTGCCTCCTTTTTCGCGACGAGCACCTGGGTGACATATTTGGTGACGTGTTTCGCGTTTACCTGGAAAGAGTAATGTTATTTGAGAGAAAAAAGCGAGAATCGATTTTGTTTGGGAAGTGAGGCGGTTGCAAATTTGTTTTCCGAATCGACTGCCAGAAAGAAACGCAGTTGGCGAGAGGAGAGAAAATAGAGGGAAAAAGGAGCGGGAAGCGAGAAATATGCGGAATTTTTGAGGGTTAAAATGCAAAGAAGAGAGGAGATAAAGTTACTAGAACACAAACGCAGAACTGGGGATTTTCACGAGGAATGGCAGTGTGAGACACTGCTCCGGATAGATTGTGGAAATGCTCACTTTCAGTTCGTCGAGCTTCTTTCCGATTGTCTTCTCGACTGCTTGAAGAAGCTCCACATCGTACTGCGTCACGAAGCTCAAAGCGGATCCGAATCTCCCGGCTCTTGCCGATCGTCCGACTCGATGAATGTACGTCTTCGGGCACTGCGGAACGTTGTGATTCACCACGAGATCCACGTGCGGAATGTCCAATCCACGCGAAGCCACGTCAGTGCAGATGATCACTTGGAGCGTTTTGGATCGGAAAGCCGAGAGAGCGGCGAGTCTCTGCTTCTGGGCAATTTGAGAGTGGAGCGATCCGACGCGGAATCCGAGGCCTTCAAACATGTAGGCCAAAGCCTGGCACTCACGGCATGTCTGGGCGAAGATGATCACGGAGGACTTGGGGTTCTTTTCGCTATAGTTTTTGACGACGTACACCAGATAAGCGTCTTTCACCGCTACTGGACACACCACAAACTTCTGCTCAAGCCTGTCCACTGTTGATTCAGCGTCTTTCTCTTTATCTTCAAAGAAGTAGGGCTTCCGAACCGACACTTTGTGCAGTTGGTTGATGTTGTTTGTGATGGTCGCTGAGAGAAGAAGGGTCTGCCGTTTCTGCGGAAGGCTTTTGAAAATCGGTTTGAGCTGATCGTTGTACTGCCCTTCCAGCATCCGATCCGCCTCGTCCAGAACGAAAAACTGTACTTTTTTGAAGACTCTGGCAATCACATCCGGATCACTCTCAATCAAATCGGCTAGCCGTCCTGGGGTGGCGACTACGATATGTGGCCGTTCAGTAAGCTCTCTCGCCTGATGGATTAGACTCCGACCACCGACAATCACAGAACATTTGAGAGTAATCGGCTTGCCGACGGCGATGAACTGATCGGCAATTTGGAAGGCAAGTTCGCGAGTCGGAGTCAGAATGAGAGCAAAGATGCCATACGGATCGACGGAGAGCTTTTGAAGAATCGGGACAGCGAAGGCTAGCGTCTTTCCGGTTCCGGTTCGGGCGCATCCAAGAATATCGGACCCTTCGAGGATCCGTGGAATACAGGCGGCTTGAACAGGTGTTGCCGTCTTGATTTGCATTGTTTTCAGCTGCTGGACGATCCAGGAACACACTCCGAGTTCAGAAAACTTCTTCGTTGTCAAATTCTCTTCGGAGATCTGGGAATCATTGACTATTTTGTACAGCTTTTCTAAGGATCTTACCTGAACAGGTTTTGGGTCTTCCGATTTGAACTCGTCGCCTTCTTCGCCCTCATCTTCTGAATCTTCTGATTCGTCTTCGTCGTCGACACCTTCATCTTCTTCATCAGAATCCTCTCCTTCTTTTTTCACTTCCGAACTTCCTGCTTCTTCATCCTCCTTCCCCTCCTCATCACACACCAGTTCATCTTCATCGTCCGATAAAATAGCATCGCATACTTTTGACATCTGAAATTTGAAATTGATCTTCAAGACATTCAAGCCTGAGAGAGTCAGATAATTTAGGGAAAAACCCCAAATAGATTTTCAAAATCAGAAGAGAAGTAGAAAACTTGCTCAATTTATGCGATAGAAAGTAAAAAAAACAAGGAACATTGGATTTTAAAGTTGAAATTTGAAATCAAAGGTTTTAAGAATAATGAGGGCAACAAAAAAAAGAGAGTATGGGAACATGAAAAGCGGAAGAGAGCGAGAGAAGCGCAGGATAAAGCATTCAGGGCTTGGGCAACTGTCCGAGGGCTTCGGCCTTTCGCAACTCGGCCGATTCTTTCTCGGTGAGCAGACGGATGTTGTGCGCCGTTTTGTGCGTGTTCAGCTCTTTTCCCTTTTCGACGAGCTGATCGTTCAGCTGCTTTGAGAGGATCGCCAACTGAAAACAATCAGACATTCCCTTACGCTTTACGATTCGAATTACATTAGCAATGTTGTTCTCCAGATCAGGAATCACATCCTTGACGGTGTACTCTACGAGCGTATCACTGATCAGACGGAAGCACTTCTGATCCGGCTCCAAATCCTTGATCACCTCGAGAACGCGTCCGAATTCGCGTCGTTCTTCCTCGATGCGTGTTACCTCGGCGGCGATGTCCTGCTGCTGATCGCGCAGCAACTTGAACTTTTCGACGATTTTTCGTTGATCTTCCTCGGTTTGAGTTGGTTGAGACATCTGAAGTTTGAGATTTGAAGCGGAATATCAAATTAAGCAGAACAAAGACGCTTAAAAAAGGTAATTTATGGTTTAGATACGATTACAAAATTTCTTAGTGATTTTCAGCAATTGTAGAAACAAATTCAAAAGAGAAAACAGTGAAATCTCTGTGGAAAAGCGAGAAATTCGAGAAAAAGAATAAATCGAAAATGCGCAGTCCGCAAACACCCTCAAGTCGATGCGCCAGATCTTACGAGCAATGTTCGAAAGAGCGCGATTGCGAAATCGCCTTTTAGGCCCACTCTCCTATCCAATGCAGCAATGTGAGGAATGGAGACTCTTTATCAGTTGCGAGAAAAATATATGCGGAACATGAGAAAACGAAAACCAACAAAATATTAGAGATTGAGTATCATTCCGAACTTCAATAAATAAGGTATTCAGGAAAATGTTTCAAGTCTCCATCGGCTCTTCCGCAGCAGCAGACGGATCCATCTGACGATTCCACCCTTTCTCCGGAATTTTTCCGGAAGCGAGAATCGATTGGAGGTAGTTGACTTCGCTCAGAGAGTCGGCGTTCTTGATCGCCTCCTTGATCTTGTTGCGATCTTCGTCGGTCAGCCTCTGTCCGGCTGCTCCGTTGCTCTGAGCCTCCGGCTCCGACGGATCCTCCGCATGCGCACTCTTTTGGATCGCCTCGCGCGCCTTCCTACCGCTCTTTCCTTTGAACATCTTCCTCGCCGCCTCGCGTTCGGTTAACCGCACTCGATTGAAGTCGATTACCCGGACCGACGGCAGTTTGTAGATGATGTACAACCGATAGTTGTCCTTATGGGTTATCGGATTTCCAATGAACGAGACGTATTCAAGCTTCTTGCACTCGGCGAGCGGCTCAATGTCACCGAGCTCACAGAGATTGTTGTTTGTCAACGCTAGCGTCTTCAGATTCGGTAGCTTCATTCCAATATCAGCTGCGATAAAGCTGAAATACGGAAAACTTTAATAAAACTGTGAAAATGTTTTACTTGATCCGATTGTTATGCAGGTAGAGAGTATTCAGACGAGTGAACGTCGGGAAGTTGTCGAGTTTTCGGATATCGTTGTCGGCCAGATCGATGACGTCGAACTGGTCCCTCGTGATGCCCATGTTCTCGATAACCGGGATCTTTTGACCACGGAGATTGATTTCGCGCAAGTTTATCGTATTGACGAATTGCGGACGCTCTTCGAACAAATCGGCTGTCAAACGTACCATCTTCAAATCTGAAACAAATCATCAAAATCGAAAAACTGTAAGATAACAAGATGAAGGTAAAAAATTGGCAATATTACCGAATGAGAGAGGTAATTTAATAAAACCAAAATTCAATACAGATTTATATCACAGGGAGAGTAGTTACATGAGATCGAATTCGGGTTAATTAGTGAAAGTAAATTATAAAAAAGTGATGAGAGCGATAAAAATGAAGAGGATGATGGCGAACGGAAGCCATTGGGACAGGATGTCAGTGGAACGGACGAAGCTGCCCTTCGTCAAGGAGAAAACGGCCAGTTTCACCATATTCCAGTCCTCACGGTCCTCGTAGCGCATTTTGTTGAGAGCCAGAGCCACGTGGGAGTGACAGTTATCACAGATCAGATTGTGCTGAAACGTTGGATTTTATAGAGAAACTGAATGGCAGAGTCGCGTACAGCTCTGGTTTTGTACTCTTCGGAAGCTTCCAGAATAGCTCTGTCGAATGCTTCGATGCCTCCTTCGGCGTGCTCCGGTGCCAGTTGCCAATACCTCGTCGGCCATCCGAATCCCATGTCGTCTTCCTATAGTCCATTCAATATTACTCTTTTTTTTTCTAATCTTACAGCGACATAATAACTTCCAGCGAAATCGCGGATTATTCCACGACTGTTCGCGATTCCCATGTGACCTATGAACGGGAAGAACCACGTAATGCACGGAATCGGAGTCCAGACGATGCAATAAGGAAATCGATTACTTTCCGGCGAGATTTCTCGATCGGTGATGGGCATCATTAACCTGAAAGCGGAAGAGTAGAGAGAAGAACATTAGAATCGAATGAAGTTGCGAGTTTCGTCAGCAAACTGAAAGAGATCGCAGGTTTAGAACAAAAGACCGAGTTTTTAAACACTCTTCGCCAAAAATTTAATTCTCCAATTGAACTAATCAAAAAACCATCGGAACATTAGTGGGAATTCAAAAACAAAACCTTTCGAAAAAGGAGAATCGGCCTCGTCGGAGAGTCCGCAAACACCATCCGAGAAACAGCAAACCGCACGCGCAAATCTGATCACGAGCAACTTTCATCAGCATGTTGTTGTCGGTTTTTGATTTGTTTTTTTTTCCTGGGAGTACCATTGTCGATTTTTTAAAATTCAAAAACTTCGTTGATTGTCAATCCACTTTCAGTTTTCAATGTCGCTTCAAATCAGTTCAGCCGCCAAATCACTTCTTCAGAAGTTGGCTCTTCCAGCCACCGCTTCCGTCGCACAGTACCACGAGAAAGTAAAAAATTTCGACATTCTTTTTAAGAAATATTATCAGTTTCCAGGTGATTGATCATTATGAAAACCCAAGAAATGTTGGCTCGTTGGATAAGAACGATCCAAACGTCGGAACCGGAATCGTTGGAGCCCCGGCTTGCGGAGACGTCATGAAGCTCCAGATTAAGGTAACGAAACGATAGATGCAAAGGCTATTAGTGGAATCAACTTATTTCATGTAGGTTGACGATAACGGCAAGATCGTAGAGGCCAAGTTCAAGACTTTCGGGTGCGGTAGTGCGATCGCCTCGTCGTCGCTGGCAACCGAGTGGATCCACGGAAAGACTATCGACTACGCGTCGAAAATCAAAAACGACCAAATCGCGAAGGAGTTGTGCCTTCCGCCAGTAAAACTGCACTGTTCAAGTAAAATAACCGAGCGTGCGCGAATGGAATTCAAAATCCGAATTTTTTCAGTGCTCGCCCAAGACGCCATCCAAGCAGCACTCAAGGACTATCAGAAAAAACAAAAGAAGGCCTAAATTAATTTCTCTATCCATTTCGTGTTTTCAGTCGTTACAAGCGTAGAAATCTCTTTCATAAAGACGTTGCTAGATTAAATAAACTTTGCCACGTGGTGACCCGGGTCATAAAAGATGGGCGGTCGAGAGCTTCCGGAGGACTCTCCCGTTAGTTCAGTTGTCGTGTTCTTCAACGAATCGTCTCGAAGAAATGCCGCGTACTAAGGTCTTCTTCGATATCACGATCGGCGGTAAAAAGGCCGGAAGGATCACAATGGAGGTGAGGAAACGGGAAATCGTGCTGAAAACTGGCGAAGCGAGTATGTTTTACCCAAAGTTCTCGTTCAGCTGTACAACGACATCGTCCCGAAAACGGCGGAGAACTTCCGTGCGCTGTGCACCGGCGAGAAAGGAAAAGGGAAATCCGGCAAGAAGTTGCACTTCAAAGGATCCAAATTCCACCGCGTCATCCCTGAGTTCATGATCCAGGGAGGCGACTTCACGGCCGGAAACGGAACGGGCGGCGAGTCGATTTACGGCGAGAAGTTCGACGACGAGAACTTCAAAGAGAAGCACACCGGACCGGGCGTCCTGTCGATGGTCAACTCACTCGGGCTGAACACGCATGAGTCGAGCTCTTTTTTTTGCAGGCGAACTGCGGACAGAACACCAACGGATCGCAGTTCTTCTTGTGCACCGTGAAGACGGCGTGGCTCGACGGAAAGCACGTCGTCTTCGGGAAAGTGATCGATGGAATGGAGGTGGTGAAGGCGGTCGAGGGGAAAGGATCCGAGGACGGAACGCCGACGGCGCCGTGCGTCATCGCTGATTGCGGCGAACTGAAGTGAACACAAGCACTTTGCCATTCCCAATGAAGCTGTTTCTCTCTCTCTGAAGTTTCCAAAAACGTCGAATAGTTCTCCAGTGTCTTCTCGAAACTCTCCGTCATTACATTTTAGCCTTTCCCTTTTCCCTCCATTGTTTGTTTATTCGCCTTTCCGAATTGTCATCTTCCTGATGACTTCGAGCGTCTCTATAAAAACGATTGCCAGTCATCATCAGATTATTTTCCGCCACACTATACGCTCTCTCCTTCTGATTTTCACTCATTTTCCCTCTGAAGATGGCCAATTTTTTCGCTGGAGCCTCATTGAAGAATCGTGAAGGCGTCGAATTGAATGCGTCGGAATATCTCGAGGGAAAAGTGAGTTCGAATGCCGATGACCTGGAAATTCCTGCTGTTTTCAGGTAGTGGGTGTGTATTTCTCGGCCAGCTGGTGCCCTCCGTGCCGTGCCTTCACTCCGAAACTGAAGACGTTCTTCGAGGAGATTCAGAAGTCGCATCCGGAATTCCAGATAGTCTTCGTTTCAAGGGATCGGAATTCAGAAGACCTCGTCGAGTATTTCATGGAGCATCATGGAGATTGGACTTATCTGCCGTACGGAAGCGATAAAATCACAGAGCTGTTTCAAAAGTTCGAGGTCAAAACGATTCCGACGATGCGAATCGTGAACCAAAAAGGCGAGATTGTGGTGAAAGAGTCTCGGACTGAAATTCAAGACAAAGGGGAGAATGCGGAAGATTTGTGGAAGCAGTGGTTTCCAGCCGATGCCCATTTATAAAAGTAAGGAGTACATGTGTATGAATGAAGAAATTGATGATTAACGAATAAATAGAACGTTTAAAAGTTATTCAAGCGACAGTGTTGGTGAGCGAGAAGAAAAGAACTTCCTTCTTTCCCTTCAGTTGCTTCGATTGGTGGGGCTCGATGGCCTTCAGAATGGCGGCTAGTCGGGTGACCATCTCGGATTTGCTCATTTCTCCGCATTTTCCGTTCATCTTGTGAAGCAGTTCCTGCAAAAACCGACGTTTACAATTATTAGTAATCAGTGAAAACCAGGAATCACCTTGGTAGTATGTGGCTTCCGACGAAGATATCTGCGAACGGTCTCCTCGTTGAGGCCTTCTTCGAACTTGGCTCCAGTCTTGACCTTCTTCGGATCGCTCGGTCCTAGATCATCGTTCTTGAGGGCGCCGTCTTCAACGGCGGCTCGCTTCTTTCCGCTGGACGATCCCTCGCCTTCCTTTGCTTCTTTTTTCGGCAGAAAAACGACCGAATCGAGCTTCTCGGTGTCTGGATCGTCAGAGTCCGATCCAGAAGAGTCGCGCTCCTCGATGTCATTGTTATTCTTCTTGTCGTTATCCGGTTTCAAAAGCTTCTTCGCCAAATCGTCGTCTGATTCGTCGCTGTCCGAGTCGAACATCTTGCGAGCGCCCTCTTCATCAGTGACGCCGACGAGCTGCTTCTCGACTTTCTCATCTGAGGGAACCTGCTCGCGGCTGAAAAACAAAGCGTTCAGAAAATATTCTGGATTTTCATTCTTACTCAGAGTCAGTTCCACTGTCCGAGATGTAGTCGTACTCTCTTCCCTCGTCCTCTCCGTCGGACGACTCGTACTTCGCCACCTCGTCACTGTTCTCCACACGCTGTCTCTTGTCTTTGGTCGGTTTTCCGGTCTTCTTCTTTTTCTTGTTCTTCTTCTTCCCGTCTTCTCCTTCTCCGTCCTCGTCCGCGTCGTCCGAATCATCCGAACTTCCGTCATCCTTGATCTTCAGGAGACGTTTCTGCTGCTCTGTCATCTCCGAATCGTCCGTTGCGTTCAGCTGATTTTGGATCGCCGCCTTCAAAGCGAATTGGTTCATAACCTTGTTCCGTTGGGAAAACTGCTCTTCGGCCTGATCGATATCGAGTGTTTTGTGCGTGATAGCCGGCAAGAATTTGTGCCATTCATCTACTTTGTACGCCTTGAACTCGTTCGAACCGGACGGCTTCAGAAAAACCCAGTAGTCGGCGTGCTCGTTGGCTCCGCTTCCTCGAGTGCCGCGCATCTGACGATGACGTCCTTCCGGCTCTTTAAATCCGAGCCGCCAAGGTTGGTTATCCAGCTGATAGCTTTTGGACTGGCGGCCGAACTTCTTCCGCCGGGCCTCCTCACGAGCCGCCTTTCCGTACTCGGAGCCTTCTCCGTACTCTTGCACTGTCTGCGACGCTAGGACGACGCCCCGATTGTCCTCTCGCTCCATCGTCACATTGCTCTCAACAGTCCATTTCGATGTGTCGACCTTGTCCATTCCGTTGAACATCATCACCGAGTAGCGAACGTCATCGTTTCGCTTCGCGACGCGAACACTGAACTCGCTGCGCACCTCCTCAGGTTTTCCGGACATGCCCCTGAAAAATTGATTGCTTCATAGTAGAATAGTTTCATTCAGAATGAAAAGTATATCAGATATCAATGCGAAAGGAAACGCAAAAATTGGAAAAAAAATGAAGTGTCAGGTCGCCAAATCTCAACAAATTTATAATGTCCTAACCGACAAAAAACCGAGATAAAAAGAGAAAAACTTTTGAAAAAAAGCAAGAGGACCTAAAAGAATACACGCACAGTTTGTTCATGAATGGCTGTGTGCAGTCACCAAATTCATGAGCAGACAACAGGTTTAGCTAGAATATGTTCAGAAGAGATTTCCGATTTTGCGCCTGGTATTTGAGAACTTTCATCTGAATGACGTTCGCGATTTCTTCCGCCTTTCGATTCTGGCCATAATAATCGTGGAATTGACCGTCCGGATCTGAACGTAAGCCGATGTTTTTAAAGGAATGAGATCTTTGTGTTACCAATGAGGTACATGATGACAGTGTGATCTACGATGTAGTCGTCCTCTTGCTTGTTGGTGCGAGGCCCTTGACTATGATAGACTCGGAACGTCTTCGCCACTTTGTTCACTTGCTCCGTGCTACCAGTAAATCCTCGGAGCTTCTCGGAGAACTCGGAGCAGTACTCTTTGACTCTAGCAACTGAATCTCTTTCTGGGTCTACTGAAATGAAGACGGGAACGATCGGAGTCGCGTCCTTTTTCGATTCGATAATCTCGACAACTTTGACCATTTTCTCGATCTCGTCAGGACAGATATCCGGGCAGTTGGTGAATCCGAAGTACATCAACAACCAGTTTCCCCGCAGTTCTTGGGATCCTTCTGTCTTCCCTTCCGTATTCACCAACTCCCATTCTCCGCCGATTCTTGCCTTGCCGGCAGTCTGTTTTCGGTGCTTTTCTCGCTCGTCGAGGCGCTGAAACAACAAAATGACGCCACTTTCCCCTATTTTGCAATCGATGAAACTCACGATTTTCTTGACGTACATCAGAGCGGCCAAACAACTTCCTCCGACGGCCAGAGTCGCCAGAGCTACCTTCCAATTGAAAATCGAGCTGCTTCTTTGAAAGGACTCCTTCTCGGCCTGCTTTCTGAAGTTCATGAAGTTTTTGTCAATCGGTTTCTCTTCTGCTGGTTTTGTCGGCGTCGATTCTGCTTCTTGAATACCAGTTTTCAAAATGTCGTTTAACTTCTTCAAATCTTTTTGCAAGTCCGTCTCCAGTTCATCTCTGAAACTTTTCATTGAATTTCAGCGAAAAACCGAGCTCATACCCTTTCTTTTTGTCCGAGAACTGTGCTGCTGATACTAAAGCCCATGCGGGCTTCGATTTTTTACACAAGTTGGCTGAAACTGCCGTTGAGCATGCTAGCGATACACTTCGGAGCATCTGCAAGAAAAATTAGAAAGTCTTGAGAAATAGACAAACTAGACATTTTAGAGGTTTTTCGCTGCATTTTGAAAAATAAATTACTGGAAGTTTATGAGAAATATTGAGTTCGTTTCGATCCGTTTCCCGACGAAAAAGGATGAAACAAAATGCGCCGTAAATCTACACTGACACCTTTTCCATGCGAGACCTTGTCCGAGAGGAGTACACAGTAGAAAAGCTCGGTCACGGCCTCGGCAAAAAATTTGAACTCTTTTTTTGAGCCATTTTTTCTTCGGAAGCAGGCCAGAACAAACACTTCTCTTCTTTTCATGCTCGTGTTTTCATCCCAAAATAAGCACACCGGCTCTCAACTTATTTTCCTTCCCTCCCCATCTCGTGAACCCTTTTTATGCAACATCTCCCGAATTAGCTTTATTAAACACAATATTGAAGTAAAAAACGAATTAGTTACTTGGCGGCGGCCATGTCGCCGAAATGCTTCACGAGGCTTTCTTTCGCTGACAGAATTGGCGCCAATTTCCGCAGCTTTTCGGTATCCAAAGCACAATTTCCCTTGGTGGCCAAGAGCTGTTGCGCGCGCTCCGTCTCCACTCCGATCGAAGTTGGATTGACCGAATCGTCGACGATCTGAGAGAAATCTTCGAAATCTTCGATTCGGATCAGATGAGAACCTTCTTGTAGATGCTGACGACTTCATAGAGACTGATCGGCTCAGGGTTGACGAGGTTGAGTGTCCCTCCGTTTCTCTGCTCCATCAGGTTGAGCATGGCATTCATGCAGTCCGGCAGAATAGTCAAAGAGACCGGAATGTCGAAAAGCTCCCTGCAAGTATCAGTTCCACCATCTAAACTCGGAATTTGTCAGCCCGGTCGAGCTTAGATAGAATCCTTAAGAATCAAGACTCACTTGTATTTTATGATCTTCGAGAGCAAGTTCCTCGGCTGCTCTAAATCCAAACTCAATGGAAGGGTAATCCGAACATTCAGGTTCTCCCAACCCTGCAAATCTCTTCGCTAATCCCTCTTTTATTTCTTTTCTTCCCTACATTCTGGTTAAAGTAGTTCATCTGTCGATCGGTGAAGCCTTTGACGACCGAATAGGCGGAGCCAAAGAACGTCGGCTCATCTGAAAGGTTTTGCAGTCAGTTGAGCAAGTTTTATGATAGGGAGAGCACCTGCTTCTTTGAATTCCGCGCCGCCGATCGGGTGTTCCTTATCATAAGCAAACATGTAACCAGTGCCAATGTACGTGTAGTGCAATCCGATTTTGCGACACATGTGCGCCAGAATCGTCGCACTGAAAATTTTCGACTAGAAACTTTTTTCTTAAACAGCCATATTTGTAGAATTATCCGATGGCTCTAAATCCTTTTCTCGAATTCCTCACCTGTACATGTTATCGCGTACGTTGATGAACACCTTATCAGCCCCTCCCTCGAGGTACTCGATCGTGTTGCATCCGGGGCCGTGAGTTCTCCCGGTCACACAGATAACATGAGTCACTCCCAAAAGTGCCAGCTCCTTCTCCACTTCCTCGTCGCTGTCGAATCCGACCTTCTTCGTCGCCAACACGTACGGAATGCCTCTTGCGTTCAGCACGTGCTGCAACTCCTGACCCACATATCCCTTGCCCCCGTAGACCGCCACGTGCATCTTCACGTGCTTGTGCTCTTTGAGCGCCTCGGCTACAGTGTGACGCATTCCCTCGTCGAAAGAGGTCGTCGGCTCCCATCCGAGATCATTTTTGGCCTTCTCAATGCTGATCAGGTAACGAAGATCGTTGTACGGTCGGTCCGGGATCGATTTGTATCTCGGCGGCTCGTGTGCTCTTCCGAGCTGCGAGTCGACTTCCTCTTGAATGGTCTTTGCTAAATCCGCCACATTCTTCTCGTAATAAGTGCCGAGATTGTAGATCTCGTGAAGCTCGCCCTTTTCGCAGACCGCCTTCAAGCCGGCACTCGCGTCGTCGACGAATAGCCACGAGCGGAGTTGCTTTCCGCTGCCCTGGATGGTGTACTCCCCACGGACCTTGGCAATCTCTATGAATCTCGGAACCACCTTCACATCCCACTGGTTCGGCCCATAGATGTTGTTCATCCGAGCGGTAACGATCGGAAGGTTGTACTGGGCTTGATAGGCTCTGACGAATGCCTCTCCGGCGATCTTGGTGGCAGCGTATGGGTTTCCGGGAACGAGTCGCGAATGCTCGACCTTCCCTTGTTCGTTCTCCGAAAGATCCGAATCTCCATAGACCTCGTCAGTGCTAATGTGCACAAATCTCTGGATCTTTCCATAGGTTCTGACAGTCTCCAAAAACTGGATAAAAGATAGAACATTGTTTTGAACCGCCTCCGCTGTCTCATTGTAGCAACGAGTCGAAGTGCAGTCAGCAGCGAAATGAATGACAGTGTCGATCTGTAAACTCAAGATCAGAAGAGATTCTCATTTGAACCCGGAGCTAACCTCGTTCTCCTCGAATACGTTCAAAATGGCTGCTTCATTCTTTATGTCAGTGAGCACCAACTTGTAACGTGGCGAGTTGCGGACTGACTCGCTCACATTTTGAGTGTCCGAGTTCAGAATCAACTTGTCCACATTGACAAAGTTGCAGTTAGGCCACGCGTCATGGATGTAGTTCACAAAGTTGGATCCGATGAAACCGCATCCGCCAGTGATGACGACGTTTTTTGGTTTGTAGACCATCCTAAAAGAATTGCAAAATAGAGAAACCGAAAACGGAATGCAGTTGTGATCTTGTTGTAGATGTATCTGCGGTGAAAACGGAATGCGGTGACCGCAGAAAGAAGGGAAGATTGAGGATATTGATAGGAAAAGAGACTAGGTGAAGGTCGTCCGCGCGTCCACCCAAATAAATCGATACTTGCGCCGAGAAAGCCGGTCAAAGTACGTGGCATCCGAAGGGAAATGTAAACACAGTTATCTGAATCGAAGGGGTTTCACAACTTTCCGATCTTTGAGATGTTAGATCCATCCTGTCGAACTGAATTGATGAATCATCTCGACAAGGGGAATTACGGCAGTTTTTATTCGTTAGTTTCTTGAACTTTGGTGAAATTCGTTTGAAAGTTGCCCAGAGTGTGCGCCAATTTCACTCGAATTGCAATCATCAACAGAAGGACAAAGTTCGAGCTACTTCCCAGAAACTTCAGCTCCTCGGTCTGCTAATTGGCATCGTTCCGATCATGTGAGCACCAAGTTTTTTGCAGAGAAACTTCAAACTCCGGGGCTCAGGTTTCCTCTCTGTTTGCCTCGTCAACCCACACACACACACACATTTCGATTTCATTTCGATATTGGGTTCAGCCGGGAGAAGAAGAGAAGAAAGTGAAAGCGAACTTTACTCTCTTAGCAGCTTGTTTTCCATTTTTTAATAAGATTTCCAAGGAATCGGGATTAGTGAGAGCGAGAACGTTCTTCTCTCTTCCGGCTTCTTGTTTGACTTCTCGCGGAGCCATCAGCTGTTCATATCTTGATGCTCTCGGAGCTCAGAAGTACGAGAATTATGACGAATTGCGTTCTGTGGCAGAGCTCTCCCTATCCCTCTTTCGCTCAAGCCGATCTTACACTGTCTAAGCAGCTGTCAAGTTGGTCAAAATCTTCTCACTTCTGTTCTTTTCTCGCTGCCGTCATTATGACCAGTTTACCGATTTTCCGTCTCTTCTTACTCATGGGGGCTGGCCCCAAAACATTCCATTCCAAAAAATGGGCAGTAACGATGCGCCTCTTCTTTTCTATGCCATCCGTCACATCGCGTGAGAAAGAGAGAAAGAGAAAAAGAGTGTGTGCGGTCTCTCTCTCTCGTTTTTACGAAGCGGTGCTTCGAATTGTGTTAGGCCGCCTCCTCGCTTTCCGGTCAATTTCGGTTCGTTTGCATGTCACTCCTCGTGTATGCTCGAAGCTCGGAGCTCTCGTTGTTTTTGCTCTTTCCTTGTGCGAAGAGTCTTCCAAGATTAATGGGTGGTCGGTTCAATACACAATTGTGCTCTACTGAAAAGTTGTGCTCGTGCCAATTTGAATACGTGTTACCAATCCATGAACTAACACAAAATGACTGAAATTTTGAGTTGAAGAGTAAACTGAAAGTTCACAAGTCTCTCGGTGCTCAAATTCTGATCTGGTTTCTGATGTTTGCATTACCAAAAAAGTGAAAGTACAACCCCACCAGGCAATTTTCTCTTTTTTTTTTCGCCGCCCCGGCTGCGGATCCGATTATCGAGAGACTCGAGAACAACAAATAAATACTTGATTCTATTCGAATCTCGTCGAATTCATGCGAACACGCGCAGACAAATATTTGCTTCGTTTTTCCGTTTTCACCACCCATCACTTTCTATAATACTATAATTTGAATAATTGATGGTTTTCGCCCGTGTTCCTGCATGACGTCATGTTTGTGCCGACGTCTACGGCGGGCTTCTCGAGAATGCACGTGTCATATCTGTTCGCGTCGGGAGAAAAAAAAGGGGAAAAGCTACTTCTGAATGCATTGCCAGAACCTTGTTTTGTTATGCAATCTTTCTCTCTCGCCGTCTCCGTCTCCTCGTTGCGTCCGCAATTTGTTGCAAATTTCTCGTTTTGCCCCGTGGAGGCCAAAATGAGAAACGAGAAGAGAAAAACCATATCCCTTTCACACTTCTTCAACGATTACGCCACAAATTTTATTATTTGCCAATTGTTTTATTGGCTGTTTTGTCCAACCTTCCCTTTCAAAATGGCTAGTGACACTTTCCTGAAGCGAAACAGCGATGTTTCTGAAAAACTGATTCTTCTCCAATGGAACATGACGTTTTTATGACTTCGAGATGATTCTTCGCTTACAACCGCACCTTTATCCCTCCTTCTCCGATCTCTCTTCCCACCTTCATCTAGTTTCTAGGACCTCGGCTCCTCGTCATGATGTCCAAATTCCGGACAGAAGACGCTTGGATCATCGGGCAACGAATGGCGGCTCGCCTGGACCACGAGGCGTTTCCGCTCCACAAAGCGGCTTTCTTCAACGACACGCACTCGATCGTCCAGCTTCTGCGTGCCGGAAGGAGTCTCTCCGAGAAGGACACGCACGGAAACACTGCTCTGCACATCGCGACGATGCTCGGACATCGGGAGGCGATCGCGATTCTTCTCGCAAACAACGCTCCAGTTCGAATTAAGAATATCGATGGATGGAATCCATTGATGGAGGCTGTGAGCTATGGAGACAGACAGATCAGTGAGTAGAAGGGACCGGTTACGCCGCGAAATCGGTTTTTTCAGTCACTGAAATGCTGCGAAAGCTCAAAAGTCAGACGAACGAAAAGTTGGCACGTGGCAAGCCGCATCTGATGAAGATGTTCAAGGATCTCGGCGATTTCTACATGGAGTTCAAATGGGACTTCCAGTCGTGGATCCCGCTCCTCTCGCGTATCCTCCCCTCTGACGTCTGCCTCATTTACAAAAAAGGAAATTTGCTCCGGATGGACACTACGCTTGCCGATTTCAGCGAGCGGAACTGGGAGCGCGGCGACATCACTTTTCTATTCAATGTGGACGCTCCGCCTGGCGAACAGCTCGTCGTGATGGACAACAAAACGAAAGTGTTCCAGAGAGGACGGCGCGAAGAGTCGGAAGCGGAAATTGACGAGGAAGTGGACGTGCTCATGTCGACCGACATTGTCAACGCACACATGTCGACGAAGACGGTCGGATTCAAGCAGGCCTACTCGGGATGGGTCTTCAAGCACGCGAGAGAGGAACAGATGGGCGACTTTCCCGTCAACTTCTACAGTGTCGAGGGTCTCAAACTGACGAGCAGGAAGCGAAGAGAGCACCTGACGAGTGACGACGTCAAGAAGAACAAGTCCATTCTGCACAGTCTCACCAGTGGGCACACCGTCAATGATGACGAGTTCGCCGTGAGTTTCAATTTATACGTCCTTCTTTCTCTCCGAATTCTCGAAAGTTCGACAATAACCAGTCACGTTCAGAGCCTCCAACACCGGAAATCCCTGCCTCCTCCTGGTCGTCTGCCCACCACATGGGAAGAATATTCGGGAGCCGCTCCAGGAGCGCCGCCCCAAATGGGCCGACCTCAAGTCGTGAAGACCAACGAGAAGCAGTTCAAGGCGCTTGTGGGAATGAGCGAGGAGTTCCCGTTGTCGGTCGATGTGCTCGTCGATCTTCTCGAAGTGGTGGCTCCATTCAAGCATCTCGACAAACTTCGACGCTTCTGCTCGGCACGTCTTCCGCCCGGGTTCCCAGTTTGTGTCGGTAAGAAGCGTCAGAATCATTTTATGCATTTCCTATTAATCTCAATTCCAGAGATCCCTCTGCTAGCTACAATTGCTGCCAAAGTGACTTTCCAAAAATTCCAATTCACAAACGACATCCACGACAAACTTTTCACGATTCCGACGTCCTACCGGGAAGATCCGACCCGCTTCCCTGACCTTTAACCTATCTTTGTAACTATCATTGTGTGAATTCGACCATTTTTATCCCTATCTGTGCGATAAGTAATCTGAGCATTTTCATGTACCAAAAATCCCCCACCAATCGCCTTTTGTAAACGACCTTCTTTTGTCTTTACGGGTTTATTTCGTCTCGATCGAACGACCGTAACTTCCCCGTTTTCATTCAGTTCAACTGAAATTAACCTTCACTCGGCACCGCCAAACCCCCCGTAGAAATCTCGGATTGTGTATTCGCCCCCGTCTTCCCCACGCTCCCACTTTCCAGTGTGAAAACTGTGCTACTACATAAATTATAAGCGTTTCTATTATTCCAGCCACCAGAAGCATCATATGAATGCGGTGTGGTGCGCGGAATTTAATTGAATGGTGTTTCTTTCTGAATGTACTCGCCTATAATTATGCCGCCTGGCGCCGCCCCTCTTCCGAAACGAAGAATCCCTCCGCCCAAGCGAGAAGCTTCATCACTCGCCGGGGCGGCTTGCATATAAAAAGACAAGCGAACTGATTAGACACCCGCAATCCCCCCCCATCTCCATTTTCCATTTCGTTTGACCCCATTAGCCATATCGGTCTCTCGTTGCCTTTCTGTGTTCACAATCCGACCAGGCTATGCGGTTTCTACTACTCACTTTCTTCCTTTTTCTATCTGTCGATTCGACGGCGATCGGCGTGAAGAAGGAGTGCAAACAGAAGGCAAAGGTACGAAATAGTCGAGAGAGTTTTGATAGAAATCTTGATTGAGTTTGTTCGGATTCCGATGGAAATTGATCCCGAGACCTATTTGCACACTCCAATCTCTTGTTCAGGCTTTCGCAGTCGGAACCCATTCTGCCAACGGAATCGATGCAGTCGACTTCGAGGATCGGACACTTCGAAAGCCCGTCCAGAAGGTCTACTTCTGGCCGAGTCTCACCGCCTTTGAGAAGAAAGTTCTTCGCGACGCCTTCTCCCAAATCGGCCGTCGCACGTGTGTGAAGTTCGAAGAGCAGGAGTACAAGCCGTGGTACCACGCGGATCGTTGGGACGCCAGCTCTCCGCACGTGCTCATTCGCAAGTCCGGAAAGTTCGCCGCTTACTCGGACGCCGTCGTCGAGGGACTCGTGGATCGGACGATTCTCTACGTGGCGCAGTCGTCGTTCGAAACGAGCAACTTCAATCACTCGCGAGGCATGGTCATGGATCAGTTGGTCCGGTTCATGGGCCTGCAGAGGGAGCTGTACCGTCCAGATGCGGTGTCCTACGTGCAGGCAATCGGGTAAACGCGCCCCTCCGAGAGTCCTTCGATCCCCTTTTTTGCAGTGGCGGCATTCCGAACCTCGGCACTCCTGACTACAACCCCATCCAACTGACGTGGCCGTTCGACCCGGAGAGCATCACAGTGCCCCTGTGGGCTCGCGAGAAGTTCCGTCTCACTCCCTACTGTCCGGCCCGAAACGACGCCGACATCGGAGCCGGGCAACGCGTCGGTCTGCTCACGAAATGGGACACGGTCAAGCTGAACAGCATGTACTGTCCCGATAAGATCGCGGACGCCGACCCGACGCGTGGTCCGTGCGTCGTTCCGAGGTCCAAGGATCTGGACAGTTTCAAGCGAAGACTGTGGGCCTACAAGCGTCTGCTGGCAAAAAACAACAAGAAGAAGGCGGTGAAGGCGTCGAAGAAGCACAAATCGGTGTGAGCATCGGCGCGGAGCAAGCAGCAGATCTCGTGTGAAATTCCCCCCGGAAGTGCCTGTACATAAGAGAGTATCTTTATTGAATGTTTCGTATCTGTATGTTCAACCAAATAAATGTATAAGTTATCACATTTTGCGCCTTTTCGAAGAAGTGCATAAAAGTGCGGGAGAGACCGGTTCAGAGCATCACAGAGTGCGTGTTCGCCTGCGAGCAGCGCGTTCTCAACGGCTCCAGCTCGCTTTGTCGCCGTTCGACGTCGCCCGGCACAACTCGCCACAGAAGTTTCTGGGTCACGTACTGACGGATTTCCGGGATTCTGAAGAGATAAACGGGTTGAAGAGGAGAAAGGAGCCGGAAGGAAGCGGGGGAAGAGGAAATTGGAATGGAGGATCACCTCGTGGCGTAGATGATCGGGTTGGTCAACGTCTTCGCCATGATGTTGACGAGCACGACGATCGAGAGAACGGTGATCACGATGCTCTGCTTCTTGTACAGAGGCATGTCCTCGGCGGTCAGGATGTACAGGATGCTCGCCGGCATCCATCCGAACAGGAACGTGCCGAAGATGAGGACCGCAGTCACAACGGTTCGTCGGCCACGCGCCGAGGCGCCCGGCGTCGCTGACACTGTTTTATTGCGCACCTGAACTCGTTTCGTGTCTCTTTGTGACGTGGCACCGCTGATTCATTCTACTAACCTCGCTGATCTTTTGTAACATTCCGATGTAGAAGATGGTGGTTGTGATGATGAGAATGATGATGATCAGTGAGATGATGGCGCGGAAGAAGAAGTTCTCGTAGAAGCTGATGCCCATGCACTTGTCGTTGCTAGAACAAAGGAAGTTAGGAAGGGAAGAGAATAGTGATTGCGTACCGGTAGCCCTGTCCTTCCCACGAAGCAAAGTAGATCATAAGGGCGACTGGAGGGGTGGCCCACATGAAGAAGATCATGAGGTGGATGGTTCGCAGGGGCAGCACTTTGTGGTGGTCGAACGGACGCTTGATGGTCATGTAGTGGGTGAAGGCGAGTGCCACGAGGTGGAAGATGCCGGTGAGGAGGCCGCCGGTCCGGAAGGCCTGCAAACCGACTTGTTGACCCGTAAACAGAGCGCATCAAGTCAGAAAAGCAACTCATTCATCAAGTTCTCGTCCTATTGTTCTCTCCCCCTACCCCCTTTCCAGAACTTTGTCAGTAATTGGATGCACGTCAGTAATTGGATGCGGATGCGCACTGTTGCGCTTGATTAGATGAACATTGTGAGCTCGCGGAGCTCACGGCTCACTGAACAACAACTCACTTCGAGTGTCAACGGGAAACAGTACGTGCTGTGCGGCAACTGAAGCACCACCGGCTTGTAGCTGTTCCAGAACAGCGAGATGGCGATGACGAACGAGGTCCACGTGTCGGAGAGGGCGAGCGAGTAGGTGAGTTCGAGAGAAGACGTGCGCGATTTGACGTGGAAGCGAGAGGAGAAGACGAGGATGTTGAGAAGAGCGGCGAGAAGGCAGAGCACGACGATCGTCGGGATGCAGATCTCGTAGAGGATGTACTTGACGGTCTCCATGCTGGAAGAAGAAAATGAATGTGGAGTTTGAGACGTCGAAACATCGAGATGAGATGATGAAAGGCGAGAGTAAACACGGATTGACGTCGTTTCTGATGAATGGGGTCTAGTTAAGATAGTTCTCTGAACCCTTGCCGAGAAGAGTTCAGACGGTTTTCGCCCGAAGGCCTGCAGCTCTGGATGAACACTTTTGACCCGAGGGGAAAACGGAGAGGCCCCAATTAGGATGGAGCAGCAAACCGAGAAGATGAAAAAAGGAGAAAAGTTATGAGCGCTCTGTTTCTGTGTCTTTGGGAATTGACTCTTCAGCCGCCGAATAATTAATGTATCTGCAGCACTCTCCGACAAGATCCCGTCATCAATTCGACTGCATTCGGAAGACGTTGAACCTCTCTTCTCCCCCACTCCATTTGAGAAAAAGAGAAAAACCGAACAGGAACAGGAGAAACGAGACGGAGGAGAAGGAGAACAAAAACAAAGGAATTAGTATTATTCGTGTGTTCCCGCTCGTCTCCTTCTCCTTCTCCAGAAAAAATGGGAGAAATTGAACCTTCGGGCCTCTTTTTCGAGCGAGATAAGTGGCTGTTATGAACCTTATTGGAAGCGGGAGAGGAGCAGCGGGAAGTTGTCAAAAGGGGCGGAGCTTGAGGAGCTCGCGAGCAAGAGTTCAGAGCAGCCAGGTCAGATCCACGATCCCGCGAGGCTTGCAAGAGAAGCTGAAAGCGATGAGCTCCGCAAGAGCTCGCGGAGCTTCTGGAGGCTGTCACCCCTTTTCTCTAAAACTTTTCTCGAAAAAGGAGTTTACATCGGCTCGCAACTCGTTAGGCTGCTCGTGGACTTTGGCTTTCAGCGGCGAAAGAGTAGCGAGAAAAGTAGGTCATTTAGAGGTGAGCCATCTATCTCGTTTTCTGCAGAACTCGACGAAATTAGTCGCCGCAAAGGGATTGAGCCTAGCGAAGATGGACTTCAATCAGAGAGATGATAACACGAGACGTCAATCAGAGTGATGACGAGATCACTCTGCGAACAGTTGTTCGCGGACAGACAGAAACACAGCTGACAGAACGAGAGGAGTGCTTCTGTCGCGATGATTTATTCGACCCCCCTTCTATTCTCGATAAATAAGGCAGCACCTCCCATCGAAAACAGGGTCCGGCTCGTTGATATTCATGGCGCCGGTGTTGTGCAGAAGAGGGGGGAACAGCGTGCACTATCGGAGGATCGCGTGAGCCAGAATGAGGGCTCCCGGCGAGCTGCGATTGCTCTGACTCGCTGAGCCCGAAAAGGGGGAGGTACAAAAAGTGTAATAATGATGGGGCGGGGAGAGCACGAGCGAGAAGGGGGGAGCATATGAAAAAAGGGGCGGAGCGTTGGAGAGTCGGATTGCAGGAGGCTCTCGAAACATGTGATGTTCTCTGCCCATACTTGACTGGATGAGTGGAGAGGAAGTGAAAATGCGAAAGTTGGGAAGAAAAGACGAGTAAACGAAGGAAAGGAGGGGAAGGGGATAATGAAGAAAGTTCATCTGGAGCGTGCACGAGGCTCCGCCCACTTAATTCGCCAACGCATCCACTCATTAGAGTTCATCCAGAAGGAAAACGAGAAGAAAAAAGAAGAGATCTTTGGCGACGATGAGCTGGAGTAATTTGTTATCGAGTCCACGTCTTTCTCTCTATCTACTCGAGTTCAAAGCGGATTAAACCGTCGCGGATGAACTCGCGGAAGTCGTCGACGTCGACGGATTTGAGAAGAGTCACGTTGTCACAAACCACTCATCTCGGGATTTGAGAACGGTCGAGCTCTCGGCACGCAAACATTTGAGTAACCACAAACTACAGAACGAGCAGGAGAAGGAGGCGAAAACATGTCAACGACGGGGCCGATGTGCTGCCGAAAGAAAGTTTTAATTTTGCAGTCAACGGGCAGAGCTTAAGCCGGAACCCGCAGGCTGTGTACTTTGGGAGATGAGTGGGAAACACAAAGAAGGCGAGTTGTCATCTTCTGAAAGTGTCTGGCAATCAGAACAGAGAGTCGCAGACACCTGAGCAACGTCGCAAGTGTTCTGGGGGTCCCCCTCAATCTCGGACCAAATGAAGTCTGGGAACCCCCCGAAACTCGATTCGACTGTCTTAGGACCTCGAGAGCGCCGGGAGTCTCATGGGGGCTATTTCCAGCAATTTCCGATTGATTGGGTGGGAATGCTGAAAGGAAATGAGAAGAATTGGCTCTCGTGTCAGGTTTCAAGAAAAGAGAACGGCGGTTCGCGTTTCTTCCCGGCATGAGCAACTAAAAAAAGAAACCAAAAACAACAACAACATTTTTCATCACTTTCTCTCTCTTTCTCTCTCTCTCTCTCTCTCTCTCTCTCTCTCTCTCTCTCTCTCTCGCAAAAACTGACAAGGCGCCAAAAGAAGCACGAACCGGCCGTGTCCCCAAACCGAATTTCGGAAGCGCCGAGGAAGAGAAAAGGGGGAATATTGAATTTGGAGACGAGTCGTCCGAAAAGGTTCGCCACGAAACAACAGAAGATGAAGATGACAAGAAGAAGAAGAAGAAGGAACGAGAAGCAGAAGGGATTAACGGCGGGATGATGGAGCGGAATGCCGGACAAAGAACCAGGAAGATCACTGGCAGCTCGCGAACATGTTGAAAGTGCTCGAAGGACCTTGACACGTCATTCTGAGCCGGATGAGCCGGCTTCCCTTTCTATCTTCGGTCTGGCCATCTTGATCTAGAAACTTCGAAATAGTTGCAAGATGGCCTCGAAGAATACCACTTCATTCTACAGTATCCCCAGAGGAGTTTGTTCACGTGGTCAACTTTTCAGTCAGTTTCAGCTTTTCAGCACCCTTTTCTCCCCATCTTCCATGCCAGATTTCAGAGTGTGCTTTGGTTTTGATCTGAAATCCAATTCGAAAAAGAATCCAGGATTTGAAAATACATTTCGCTTTCCGTACATCTTTCGTATTTTTGCTCGTTAAAATTTGAAATTTCCCCGAAATCTCTCGAATACAAACGATTCCCATCTCTGCAGCAATACATTTCGATTTCCGGATATCGCGAGAAAACGCAGGTGGAGGGCGAGCCCCCCTTCCTGATTCGCCTCTCAAAGACCGTCGATCGGAAGGAGCTGTCGAGAAAGTGTGTGGGAGGAGTGACAGGTGCAACTGAGCAGCTGAAATCGAAACAAACGGTCACTCGAAACACTCGACCCGTCCATTATTCATGACCAATCGGATTCTCGAACGCATCGATGAGCTTCAGAAGCTCAAAAGTGATGCGATCGGCGGGGAGATTAATTGGAGACCGGGCCGCTGAAACGGCGGAAACGACCCGGAATGAATATGAAAACGCGAACGCAACAAACAGCCACTTGTTTTCGACTGAAACATGTCTGAAACTGGAACGGATGCGTTTGTCGAAACGAGCCGAGGGGGGGGTTCTTTCTCCCCAAACTACCGTAACCCACCAGTTTGTTACGTTGCTCAAAATAAACTTCCGAGAACGGATGAAATCGAATCGTGCGCACTATTAAAGTTGTTTTGGAGTCGCTCGCTGCTCGAGAAACGCGAACTTTTGTGTTTTGGTGTTGACTGAAAGTGACAGAAGACGTGAAGGCACAACACTCGGATGGCCGAGACTCTGCGCATTTCGAAGAACCTCTTCCAGAGTTCAGAAGAGTTCCCCCCGACTACTTTCTTATGAATCAGAAAAAGAGAAGAAGACTATGAGGTCAGTCTGAAAATGTGGCTGTAAATAAAAAAGTTGCCCTGATGCCACGTCACAGTGTTTTTAAAACGTTAAGCTGAGGTAAGTTACTGACACGTGAGAAAAAAGGAGAAAAATTGGGCGAGATTCGATTAGAAAACCAATTGCTTTCCACGAAAAAACCCACAAGGAACAGGAACTGCTATCAAATCGAACCGATTGCCAAACTGACCAAAAAGTGACAGATGATGAGTTCTCTATCATTCTTTTCATCTTTTCACTCTAATGCCACAACTGCCACGTCATCTGGATCTACAGGACTCTTCTTGAGTTTCTGACTTTGAACAGCTTCTCTCTTGCGAGGCGAAAATATGTAAAGGCCCGGTTTCCCGCTCTTCTGGGAACGTTTTCGCGAGTGCTGGAATCAATTTCCGGGGGGTTAAGAGGAGACTTTGTTTTCTTTCGAAAACGAGTAGTCATACGGGTTTTATGAATTTCCGGGCGCCGACTCATGACAGCCCAATGGCCTTCGAAAACATTTGCCATTTCACGCAGCTCGATTGTTTGTTTGATCTACTGGTTCGGGACGGGAACGGGACGGGGGGGATTTACTCTTTTCATTAGCCCTCCTCGGAAAATGCCAACAATACAGAGTGATTTCGAGGGACACGGCGAAGAAAACGGGAAAAGGGGGGGGGGGGGGCGAAGGGAGTCGAAAGTGAGAAAACAGCCGCTCCGTTCTGGCAGATCTAATGATACCAATGAGAGAGAGAGAGAAGACAACGACGGTTCTTCGGTTGGGGGGAGAAGAAGAGCGAGAGGAGAAGAAGATGGGCGCTTTGGCTCCGGCACTCATTTGAATTAACAACGCATCCCGAGAAAAGTCGAACGCGCATCCTGGGAAGGCGCGTCTTTGTTTTTGAAATGACTCCTGAGAACAACGGGCGAGTGAGAAGAGTGTGAAAACCGGGACTGTTGTGTCGGATTGAGGTGCACTGATCATTGACGTTCGCGAGCTCAACGCTGGGGAGCCGGAACTAATCTCGAGTTCATGCGAGAGCTGAGAAGTTCGTCTCTCCGATGATTGGAGTCGAATCGGATACAAACGCTGAGCATTCAGAATCTCGGATAGCCGAGACGACGTCTTCTCCCGTGTTGGGACGCCGGGATGCACTTCCTCGTTTCGCAACTTGTGCCAAGTCTAGCCAGACCATCAATTTATTCATTTCCCACCACCTCGAGTGTTTTCTTCAACGTTTCTTCCCGGAACGCGTGCATAAGTCTCTGTCTGGCGGGCTCCACTTCTCGCCACACGCTGCTGCACTCACCACAACTAATTGCAAACGAAAGGTCAGGATAAAGAGGATTCCGGGAAAACAGAAGGCTCCACGACGGCGAGTAAACGGGCAGCAAAACAGATGAGAAGAGTGTTCTTTCAACCTTTCGGAGACTCTCGTATAACAGGAGCATAAGTCTAATCCCTCTCTCCGTTGCACACATCCCCCACGCCTACGAGCAGAAAAGAGAGGACGAAACTCGATTTTCAGACGAAAAGAGGCAGAAGAAAAGAAGAGTTGAAAAAGGAAGAAGACAGCGAACACACCAACAAAAAAAGAAATTGCTCCATTAAAAACTACTCGAGTCTCGCTCGAGAGGCGCTCATGAAAAGCTCCGCATGTTTTGGTCTTTGAGCTCGCGAAGTTGAGGGTCCCGCCACAGTCTACACATAAGCGGAGCCAATAACGAGTGGGACTGCCGCGAGGTCTACAAATCAGGGATCTTCACCTCGCCGCACAAACATGTTCCTTCTCGTGCGATGTTTCAGCACCTCATCCCTCACTCATTGGCTTAATGGGTCTCACCACGAACACCGTACTCTCTCCTTTCGTGTTCTCTGCTTTGAGGCGTTTCAGTTACACGTAGGTGGGCGATAAAACTTTCGGCTGTTACGATCGGAAGCATAAAATCAGCGTTATAAAACGCTCTCTTTGAACTTTTCCAAGCCCATTTCGCCTCTCCGAAAATGAAACGGTGGCTTGTATTTTCGTCGGTCTTAATCCTTTTCGCCGTTTCAGTTACTGGGTTCGTCATTGACAACGAAAGTGGTATGAGGTTTTCGAGTATTCTCAGACTTTCCTGATGCCTTTTTCAGAGGATTGTTCTTCGGAAGAAAAGGAGAATGTGAAAGTGAAGTGTCCGAAGCACTACAAGGGCTTCTACCGTACTCCCACGGCAGCCAACAATCAGACGAAGATGTGGTGTATCCGAGTCGTGATGGTCAACGTCTCCGTGTCCGAACCGGCCGCCCTCGCCGCCTGTAACGCGGAAGGAGCCGTGCTCACGACGTTCGCGAGCTACGACGAACAGAAGCATATTGTCAGTGAGTGCACTCTCGAGATGATTCACCGGTGGGCGAACTGTTGCAGGACGCGCTTCCCGCTACTTCCGCAACAACAATATCACCAACGGATCCATTTGGCTCGACGGAGTGCGAATCGAAGAGTGCCGAACTCTGAACGTCACCAAACAGCAATCGGCGCCGTGCAACGACAAGTCCAAGGTGTTCGACATCACTGATCCGAGAACAGATCCAAAGTACGCGTGGACTCAGTGGTACCGAACCGCGCCGTCCTGGGCCTACTATCCGTATCGCGTCGAGGAATACGTGACCTAGTGAGTGAGTCTCGAGCCCTCCCGAGCCGTCTGAAACTGTTGCAGTCCGACTGTCGACTCTATCACCGCCGACTGTGTCCAGATGTGGATTGCTCCCAGCAACGGCGACCGAAACGGACAACTTCACGCTATCCAGTACACCTGCCTTTCAGGCGTTTTCCAATTAATTTCGCTCGTTTTCAGCTGCGACATGGCCATTCCGCCCTACGATTTCGAGAAGGCGCTCTTCACAAACTACGGATACGTGTGCGGACGGCCGCCCGTTTTGAGTTTCTATTAATCTCATGACGTGATACTTTCTGATTGAATAAACGCGTGTTTTGGCATCGGAAAGAGCCGCGGAGGGGACGAAGAAGTGTTTTCAGTTCGAACTTTGTGCTGACTAAAACAGCGTTGGCAGCCGAAAGAGGGAATCAAATGAGACCGAGTGGACGTTTCGAGTGCAGAAAACAAAGTGCGATGGGAGGAGGAGAAGGGCCGTTGGATAATCGGTTTGTGTCAATGAAACCTGGAGAGAGTCTGGGATCCCAGGTGGCAGACCGGGAGGAGACGAACCTTGGGGGCTGATTGACACCTCGTTCTGTTCTTCAGCACTGGCCTCCATGGCCGAATGACCCCGCAAGTTTTCTCGTCGAACGACACCACCTCGTGGAGTGTCGCCTCTTCGGATCCGTGCCGACTCGTCTCTTCTTCGGACTCTCGCTGCAGCGACAGTCACCTGTTCACTCTCGGATCCGACACTCGCGGCATCTCGAGCAGCCAGAACATCGCCGCCGCGATGATTGTTGAGCCGAATCTCGAGGAGCACTACAAAGGCGTCCTGAACAAGAAGGAGGCGGCGAACGTGACGCGTCCGGGAGACTTCATTCTGTACTACCGCATCGCGAAGGACGTGAAGAACACGGAAGTAAACACGTCGGTGCCTCTATTCATCTGCTACCGCAACAGCGAGAACCAGGCGAGAAGCGTCTACGTCTTCTGAATCAGAAGGCGTTTTGCAGGTGACCAACTTCCGCGTCCTGCAAGTGCTGCACGAGAACAACAGTCTGTGGTGGACGGTGCTCATCAACAAGCAGCCGAGCCAGATGTTCCGTCGTCTCTCGGACCTCGTCCGCTGCTACCACTCGTACCGCTACATCAACCCGGACAACGGTCGTTCGGAGATCTTCCCGCTCTGGCGTCGTCCCACTGGAGCCGCGGCGAGCACCACCACTGTGAACCCATAGACAACAGCAAATATTTATTCGGAAATGAAAAAAAAGAGTAATTGGTAGAGTAGAGTATGCAAAATAACACAGTTTGCAAAATGAGAATGTTCTTGTAAGGGTTCCCTTAGTACAATCGATGCGAACTCGAGAAGTCATAGTAATTGTAGGATAAGTTGAAACTGCTCATCTGAAGAGCAGTCTCGGTTAGAAGGAGCACACCCGAGCACATTCGAAGCGCGCGAGGTAGGACTCACATGAATCCGACTTTCTCCATAGAAATCTTGAACACGACATCCATGCAGCTGTCGAACACCCGGTTCACGTTGCGAGTGTCGGTCGCGTTCGTGCGGTGCACGTAGACGACCTTCTCGTGCGCGATCTCGGCCCGAACGAGTCGTGTGAACCGATCCGCGACGTAGGTGGCGGCCGCTTCCTCCGAACCGGCGGGCCCTTTGTAGTTTTTGAAGCACAGGCTCAGCGGATATTTCGCGATCTTCTCTTTGAAAATGTCGATCTTGTTGAGAAAGAGAATCATGGCGGTCTTTTTCTGGAAGCACGGATGGTTGGCGATGCGTTTGAAGAGCTCCATCGAGTAGCGCAGTCGGTTCTTTCTGCCCAACGTGCCGTCTTCTCGCCGCTTCTCTTCGTCGTCCATGAACAAGTTGTAGCCGCTGATAGCTGCGATGAACAGGACTCCGTTCACATTGTCAAAGCAGTGAATCTGAAAACGGAACTGGTTCGGAAGAGGGGTCGGAAGAGCCGATGACTCACCCATTTCCGTTGCTCCGACCTTTGACCGCCAACATCGACCATTCTGGAATGTGCAAGTTTTGTGTCTTCGAGCAGCTGGAAACACTCACCTGAGATTGGCTTCCCGGAAGGCGAACTCGATTTCAGTGATGCCAGTCGTCGGAACTCTCGATCTGAGCACGTCCATCTCGGTCGGCTTGTAGCCTGGCTCCGAGATTCGGTCCAGATCGTTGAGAAAGCTGAAATGAAATTATAACACGAGAAGACGGGACGGGAGTGTCACTATGTGGTGGAATCCAAGAGATTCAGTTCGTTCTTGCGGCTCAGAACTTCTTTGATGAACTCCGCCCCGTAGAGTGTCCTGATCGAAGTGACCAGACTGCTGTCCATTTCCGGTTCCGTGAACCCGTATCTGCAGGTTTTGAAGTGATGAAGAGAAGATCTGACGTTCTCGCTGTCGTCCATCGGCAAGTTGAGCATCTGGGCCACTTCCAGCAGCTGGTCCATCGCTTGAATGATGTTGCTGTAGATCAGAAAACGGAAGTTGACGTAGTCGAGTTCGGAGAATCCGTTCATGTGCAGAATCTTCATCTGCTTGAAGATGGTGCTCTTCCCGCACTCGGGCCCTCCCAACAGCAGGATCTTCAGCGTTCTCTTCATGTCAAGTCTGTCCTTCTCGAGCTGCCGATTGATGAGACTATTCTTTCTCTGCATCTCGGATGTCGTCATCTCGGTGCCGCCGCATACGTTCACACTGAAAGAAGCACACGATTGCTCGCCCTCTCTTTCGCGTCTCCCGTGCCTATTGTTCACTTGTGTCGTGAACGACAGCCGGCCACACAGCAAGAACCCGAAGCGAATGTCCGAGGAGGCGGTCGCCTGCGAATGAATATTTTGCGTTTGATTTGGATGAGCCAGCTTCTGAAGGGAAACGGGAAGTTTCAGGTTTTCACACACGGGTTTTCTGATTTTCGTTTCAGACGTTCAGACAGACGGACACACAACAGCGCGAGAGTGGGAGTAATGAGTTCGGTGGTGGTCAGAGTCTAGTGCCTCTCTGCCTAACCTCTTGCTGATTAACACCACGATTCGGGGTGGAAGTGTTGACGGAACGCGAGACGTTGACGCTAGTGTTGTTCGTCGATGAGCTCGTCGCCACGCTATTCAGCGGAGCAACAATCTTCTGAAAACCGACGAGTGCAGGATGAGAATGGAAAGAGGAGGAGGAGGAGGAGGCAAGATGGCAGACAGACGGGGATGTGGAAGAGTGTGATTAAAATGTGTGACAAGCTCGGAAAACGAAGGAGAAGAAGCGGGCGGGCAGGTGGAAATTCGCGAGGAGTGAGCCCCCCCTTGGCACTCTATAATGCGGTTTCAGAACTCAAATCCAATGATTTATCACCTTTTCTTTTCATGATTTGTGAGAACAAACTGAAATTTGCTTAGAAGAGCTGACCGCATCCAATTTTTCGCGGTGCACCGCGTTCGCGATGAACCGGAAATTGACTTTTTCGGACTTTGCTCAGACTTTGGTTAACGAAAAGGCGGCGGATCAAACGAATGCTCAAAGTGATAAACAAGGTGAAAAGTGAACTTTTGAATGGTTGTTTCGATGAGTCAGGAAACGTGCTCGACTGGAGTTTGTGGTCGGGCTCGTTCGGCGGCGATTCGAACACGTCATCGATCAGTTCTGAAGCTCGGATGGCTCAAGGAACGGGAGGGTGCACAGAACAGCGCAAAAGCGCGACGAGTCGGCTCGAAAATGAATAAGATGTACACAAATGTCAACAATATCAGTGAAGCGTAGACAGTAATTAGCAGAAGGAGGAGAAGAAGAAGAAGGAGAAAAGAGGAAAGCGGGAATTCTCATTATCTTCCTCTCTTTCCTATTCTCTCCCTCTCTCTCTCGCTTTTCTTTTGTTTCTTTAGTCGAAGAGAGCAATGTAGTGAGAGTGAGGGAAAGACCACACACGTTGAAAAAACACTCGTGGATACGCTTCTAGAAAGAAAAAGGGAGAGGGAGAAAGAGAAAGAGAGAGTTATCAGGTTAGAGCTCCCATGCACACAAGATTGCTCAACAGGTGTGTGGGCCACGGCGACACACTCACGTTTCGGAGGCTGCAGCAGTCGTAGCACGACGACATTCCCAAGGATCGACGACGTGACGCCGGGGCGGCTCGCGGCTGTTGACGGATTGGCGGCAGCACCGGGTAGGGATGTCCTCGGGGAGCGGTCTGAACCGGGTTACTGTAGGGGAGTGATGAGGGGACATGCTCATGCGGGTTAGTATGTCTCGTTCTCGATAATCACAGTGCCTTTGACGTGTTCAGAGTACTTTAGGGTTCCCGGAATCCGGACGGAGGTGGTCCCACGCACTAGCGTCGAATCGAATCGCCCTTCTCCCACTCCGAACCAACCGAAATAGCTTTCACACCAATTTGATTATTTTCGCCCTCTTCCCCCCGACGCCAATTCAAAAGTAGAGCAGGTGGAATTGTTGTCGAATCGAATACGTCAACTCGATTCTCGCACGTCTTCACGATTCTTCTCACCGCTGGAACATTCGAAGAGGGCGGCGTCGAGGTCGACGGACCATCCAACGAAGTCTCGACACGCGAAGAACGGATCGTGTCGCCGCTGGAGCGATCCGAATCGATCGCCATCGTCTGAAGATGAGGGAGCGATGAGAGAAGTCGGAGGAAATGAATGAAAAGGACGGTGCCTTCTGAGAACGACGCCAGGATCTTGGACAGGATTGGGCAGAGAAATAAAGGGAAGTGTATCGAAGGGAGAAAAAGAAAGAGGCCTCCACCAACACAGAAACCAACAGAGCACATCGGAGTGATATCTTCAGAGTGAGAAAAAAGAACTTTAAAGCATCGGAATAAGAACGGCTTTCGGAGTTGACACCAGAAATGTTCGGCAGAATCAGTTCAGGATTGGAAACTCTCGAAGTATGCAGTCGACGCCGTGTCTCGCGAGGTTTCCGGACGGAGAGAGCGAGCCAGAACTTCAATCAAATCAGACACTCTCTGACGTCGTCGAGTTATAATAAGAGAATCGAGAAATCATTATTTTGAGCTCGAGTTTTGAAAAATGACGAAAGTAGTTTGCTAGGTAGACCTGCAAGCCGGGAGGAATGAAAAAAGAAAACGCGAAATAGTCAGGTGATAGGGAGGTGGCAACGGGCAGATGGAGGCTGCGATCAAAAGTCGTCCGGTGGGAATTCCAATTAGGCACTCTGGAGAAGAGATGATCCATTTGCAGATCTTGTTGTTGACAATGACTTTCGAAGAGCCCCTTCTCTCTCTCTCTCTCTCTCTCTCTCTCTCTCTCTCTCTCTCTCTCTCTCTCTCTCTCTCTCTCTCTCTCTCTCTCTTTCTCTCTCTCTCTCTCTTTCTCTCTCTCTCTTTCTCTCAAAAGTGAGAAATATCATGCGCGGGAGGGAATTACGAGAAACGAGCCCAATTCCTTGTGATTTTCGAAACTGAGAATGGCGGGTGAGAAGAAAGAGAGGGCGGTGATTGTCGGGTGAGAGCTCCGGCTCGAACCTGCTAATTTTCTCTCTGTCGCTCTAAATGAGCAGCTTCAAGAGCGATAGGAAAGGGGCGGGGTCATGGCGAAAACTCATATTTATAGATTACAAAAGAAGAAAAAAGGAAACACGAGAGTGAGCAGATGTTTTCTGGACCACATTCAGTGACTCTTGACGTCAACTGGAGGGTATTCATGAGTATAGTGTAATTGTGAACAATGGAAAGAGGTTCATGATGGGAAAGGGATTGAACATCGAAGGGAGGCACTGTTCTAGGACGACACAAACTTCATCGCTAACGAGTGAGCGAATTTGGTGATCTCCTCCTCGCGTCTCGCGGATCGATCGGCTCGTTTCGCCAATTCCTTCCTCTCCGCCTCCTCGAAATCCTGGTCCATCTTCTTCTGTCTCGACGCGTGGATCGTGAACGACGGCGATCCCATCTCGATCAGAGTCAGCTCGTCTTCCACTTCAGCCAGTGCCAGATTCAAGTCCAGCAGCTGCAAGTTTACGCATAAGATATGTATTCAACACGTGTCTCTCTGGGCTTACTTTCTTCATTTCCTTCGCTCTGTAGGTGACGTCGCGTTTCTCGAGACGGATTGAGTTCCGAATGTACGAGAGTTCGTCCTTCTGCTCCATACACTTCTCTTGCGCGATTTTGGCCTTGTGGTGGTACTCGCTGAGTTGCGTGCGGACGTCGTTCATGTAGGAGACGAACGCGTCACGGTACTCTTGAGAGGCCGGTCTGAAAACAGAATCAATCAGGGGAGGGCGCTTGCGGAGGCAGCTTACTGGGCCAGAAGGGTCTTCTCGACTTCATTCATGAATCCGGTGATCTTCGCGGAGAACGTGAGAATGTCCACGGTCACGTTGTAGTCGATGACCGACATCTTCATCTCTTCCGTCACCGCCACCGACTGCATCATTCTCTCGATGTCCCGTTTCCGGTACTCTTTGTTGAAAGTCTCATTGATCTTACGCTCGAGACGGTACTGAAGAGCCAGCACGTCGCGGGTGCTCGCGATGAACTTCTTCGTGATTCTCCCGAACCCGTCGGCGACCTCGCGACTCTTCGCGCAGTACTTCTGCACGTTGCCGAACGCGTCCATGTTTTTGCGGTGACGGATCTCCTCTCGGCTCGCCTCGCCGTAGTCTTCCAAAGACATACGGTGCATGTATCGAGCACGTCGGTGAGTACGCTGGTAATGAAGGATGATGTCGGTCAGCTGGGCGAAATCAGGCTGGTCCATGTAATCGAGTTCGCTAGAAACTTGTTGGTAGAGCTTGGTGAGCTCAATCCTCTTGTTTCTGAGCGCCAAAAACGAAGCGGCCTCGTCGGTGAGACGATCTTCGATCGCCGCGAGTCTCTCCGGGATCTCCATCGCGTCAATCAGACCGCAGACGGCTTCGCGAACAGCCGACACTTCCGGAGTCTCGTCCTTGAGCACTTCCACCTTGGCCGCCTCCATCATTTCTCGCACGGCGCCAGACGAGACATTCTTCTTAGCAGACGACTCTTCGAGGTTAGAAGAGAGCTCCTGGGCACTCTCGTCATCCGAGTCATCCTGGCACGCACTCTCTCCTGTTCTCGCGTAGTTGATGTACTCTGCCAGAGTGCACTGCGCATCGGTGTTCAGACTGAAGAGGACCGAGCTCGCGAACCTCTTCATGTGGCGGGTCGTCGCGTGCCGGTTATCATTCGGTGTTCTCAGTCGCTTTCTGAACTCCAGCAGAGTCTCCTCCTCGTTTTCATCGTACAGTGAGAACCAATCGGCAAAGTTATCGTTTGAGCTCTTCAATTCGTCTTGGGCAAGAACCCGAATGAGCAGCCACTGGACGACGTTGCGAAGAGCCGGATAGTCGAGTCCGAGCAGTTGGTGAGCCGATATCTTGTGAGGGCACTCGATTGCCTCGAGCGCCTCGATGATCTTCTCACTCTGCTCGGTTCGCACTTTGATCAACTTGTCGTCCGTCTCATCGTAGAGCAGGTCGGCAGCGACTGGCACGTTCTGGAAGCGAGTGATCGCCCAGGCGATTCCACCAACAACCCGGTCGTAGTCATTGAGTGTGGTGACTCGAACTCGATGGTAGCCGCACGCGTTGAACATCGCCAAGATGTCGCTTTGGCACGAACTGCTCGTTTCGCTCTCTTCATTCTGCAAACGGACTCTTTCGAAACACACTTATGGTAGGACCACGTCACAGTATGGTCGCTGGCGGTATAAGCATAACTAACCGATTCTTTCTGGGATCCCGCCATAGTTTTTCACAGAAAGGTGAATATTGATTGGTGGGGAAATAGAGAAGTTAAGAAATAATTTTTATGGGAAACGAGTAAATTTGACGACTCTAGAAGTCAAAAGTACACCGGAGGAATAGGAAAATGTCTTGAAATCAAAGCGGCGGTGGTCTTTTGTTGCACATAATGCGCGTCAAATGTAGCGCACAACAGGGAGACACATTGCGGACCGACGGGAGGTCAAACGAGCGAGAGAAGGAGGAAGACATGTCTGGTTTCCCTTTGAACGATTTATTGATGGTACGAATGAATGAATGAGTTTTAATGTTAATGGAACTGAGTAAGTTTAGTGTGAAGTGACGCTTTTGTGGAAGATGGGAACGGCGATTGTCGAGGCTTGTTGTTGGTTGGTGGAAGCCTTTTTCAGGTAGTGGAAGACGATGACGGCGCCAGAGGCGAAGAGGGCGCTGACTCCGAGGAGGATGAGGTGGTGGGTGAGCAAGAAGAAGCGGGCCGCGAAGAACATGCCGGTCGTCGCGATTCCACTGAAGAAGCGGAAGATCGCGAACGCCGCACTGCTCTGTTTCGGGTAGTCCTGGGCGATGTAGGCGTAGACCTGCGTCTGGAGGATGGCGTCTCCGAAGCCGAGAAGACCGCACGTGACCATGGCGACGGGCATGTTGGCATGGAGAACGGGGCCGTCTTTGAAGGTCTGCTCTCTAGGAGCCTCGTCCGGGAAAGACAGGCCGATGAGGACGAAGAGAGCGCAGTGGAGAAGGACCGAGAAGAAGACGAGGAAGTGCTGGCCGAACTTGCGAATGCGTTTTCCGATGAGGGTGACGAGGAAGGATCCGAGAACTTGGCCGACGCCGGTGACGAGCATTCCGATGGACATGGCGGTGGTGGTGTTGGTGGCGAGGACAGTGGTGAACTTGATGCACGACGGGAAGATCGCTGAAAAGTTTGGAGATCATTGTCTCGATGATCGGATTGTTCTCGCTTTCTCATCACGTCATCTCATTCATTTCTTGTTACTCAAACCTCTACTCACTTTTCGAAACGAAAAACTTTGTAAACTTGATTTAAAACATAAAACAGGCGTGCTGCTTTCCACCCCTTCCCACTCACAAATCCAGAAAGATCTGATGAATCCGGTGTAGATGAAGAAGATGGAGAGGAAGAACATTTTCAGAGTCATCAGAAGCTGTAACGTCTCCCGGGTAGCTTCCTTGAACGATTTCACCGTCGCATTCGAGTTTGTGGCGGTTTTCGTTTGCGGCAGGAAGATGGTGTTGAGAAGGGCGACGATCGAGCATCCAATGAAGACGTACATGAACGAGCTCATCTGAAGACGTGGAGAGATTCGGAAGAGGATGGAACAGAGAAAGTAGATCTTACCATTCCGTTCTTAACGATGTCATGAAGCTCCTTGTTCTGGAAGAAGACCAAAAAGAACGTTCCGCCGATGATGAGACTGATTTTGAACATGGCCCATTGGACGGCAGTGTTCTTCTCGATGTTATTCTTCGAAACGTTCTGAGTGATGTACTGACCCTGACCGACCCACAGAACTGAAAAGAGAATGAGTGAAAGGTTCAGAACTGACGAGGCTCACGAGTGGTCCCGATTCCGGTGAGAACGGCCGCCAAGTAGAGAAGGATCCGGTGAGGGTAGAGGAAAGAGATCTAGAGAGGAACGAGAATAGGTGGAAGAGCACGGAGAAGAGGGGCTGTTACCTGCAGGAACATGTCGAGGCACATTGCGATCACCATCGCCCACTTCCCGGAGATGCGATTCACGATGGCCGGGGCGAAGGGACAGCTGATCGTGTTGAAGAAGTAGATCACGCACAGGGACATGTATCCGTCGGTTTTCTCGATTCCTCCGATGCGCGCGTCCGAGAGCCCGACGATGACCACTTCCTGGATGAACTCCTGGCTGAGGATAGCCGTGAAGAGGACCATCATCGACAGCGACACGCGGATCACGTTCACAGTACCCTCGTCTGGGATCTTGAACTCGATCATCTGAAAGTGAGGACCAGTTCGAGAAGGTCTCTGAGAAGAAGAAGAAGACATTCGGAGGAATCAAGATCGTGTACAAGCATTCGAAAAACTGGAAGAGAAATGCGGAAGAAAGCAGAGAAAGGGGGGAGGGAGAAGGCGCTTTGTGCTGGAAGAGGAGAGCGACAATATTGCCGAATGCGAGAATATTTCTCCCTTTTTCTCCCAAAACTGACAACTGCCCCCGCCCCTTTTCTTGTCACGAAACCGAACAACGAGATAGTAGTGAAAAGTGAGAGAGCGCGAGAGAATTTATGTGACCCGAAATAGAGAAGAAACGATATGTCTTATTTCAAACGTCATTAGTGAACGTGGGCTGCGAGCTCTTTTTCTCATTCGACGAATAAGAGAAAGAGGAAGGAGTGATCGTTGAGCCGCTGTCACTGATCTCGATTTTTATGGGCGCAGAGCCGGTCACAGGTTGTTTCGTTTTCGTGTTTCCTGGAATGAAGGGTAGCATGAATTATGGCTGTGCGTGACTTTGCTGAGAGTACCTTGGAAGAAGTGCTGAGTCTTGTGGAAGTAGATTCTCTGGGCGAGAACTGCGGTGATGGCGGAGAGGATCGCAAACGTGCCGTAGAGGGAGAGATGGCCGGCGAGCGTGAAATATTTGGAGATGTAGAAGGCGACTGTCGAGGACATCGCCTGAAATCGAATCGGAACTGTCACTTCGAGACCACATTCCGAGAATCTCCGTTGTCATTTGGAAGAAGTTCCTGATTGGTCAAACTATTCTCGATAGTGAACATTCTCAGTAACTACTTTCTTGCTATTTCCGGAAACCCTCCAATTGTCTTCATTTCCCGGATCATGATCCAACACAACTTTTCAGTTTTCGAAACCCCAAGCTCTGAGAATCATGATATCATTTCCAGAGAAGCTATAAATATCTTTTCAGAATCACTCGAGTTCTCGAAACCCATAAATTCTGTTCCCGTTGCGTGACAGTTTTAATTGAGCTCGCGCAGATTCGATCAGAATGCTCACGAGCCTCAAACGCTCGAAGTTGGTAGAAACGAGTTTGGGGGACGAAAGGAGCCGACTTTTCCCTTATGATATGCAAATGAAGACTCACACTGTAGAACTTGAAAAGAGCGAACGCGTGCGAAGAGTTTTCCGAATAGCCGTCGCAGAGGTACGAGTAGATTTGAGTCTGGATGACGGCGTCGCCGAATCCGAGAAGACCGGAACAGATGATTGCCACGTAGACACTGAAAGGAGCAGGATGTGAAATGCTGATGCTCGGGGGGAATGTGCTCACTTTGGCTGGAAGTATCCGACGTTTTCAGTCGGATGAAGAGGCGCGTCTGCTGGGAAGAACGCGTAGATGGCGGCGAAGACGAAGAGGTGAACGAGGCACGCCATGACGACGATCGTGTCCTTCCCGATGATTCTCGCCTTCTTTCCGACTATCGAGAAGATGAGACCGGCGCCGATTTGGCCTATTCCCGTGGCGATGCAGCTCTCCGCGAGCAGCTTCGTCGTGTTTTCGCCAAGCCGAGAGGTGAACTTGATGCAAGTGGGGTAGATGGCGATCCAGAAGGAGCGCGAGAATCCGGCGTAGACGAAGATGACCGCGAGGAGACACATCTTCATTTGGGACATGATTGTGAACGTGGCTTCTGGAAACGGAGAGTCGAAGTTTTTGAAACAGAGTCAGTTGAGCTTACTAAGAGTCTGAACAAGAGTTTCTTTTTCGACTTTCTCAGGTTTGTAAGCAGGCTGCGGAAGGCAAATCGCATTGATGACGGCTGCGCACGAGATGGAAATGAAGATGAAACAGAGCGTCCGAGGCTGAAACATCTTCAGATTCTCTCAGCAATGCTCGGCGGGCTCACCCCTCCTTCAGCTACGAATTGGGTGAGAGTGGTGTTTTGGAACATGAAGAAAAGGAAGATTCCGCCGCCGAGCAATCTGAACTTTCATTCGAAGAAGATCGATTCCAGGGAGAACTCACGAGGCCTTGAAGATGACCCACATGATCGCCGTGTTTCTTTCGATCGTCTTTCCCGTGCAGTTCTCGGTCATGTACTTGCCCTGTGCAATCCAGAGAACTGAAACTCTCTCCGTTTTTCAGGTTCAGTAGGGTGTCTCACAAGCTCCGCCGACTCCTAGCCCAGCAGAAGTCACATACAAATACAGCTCATTGAGCCAGAGGAATCCGGCTTGAAACGCAATGTAGGCAAGAAAACCGAACACCATCGACCATTTGGCGGTGACTTTCTCGACGATAGGAGTGACCAAAAGGCATGAGAATGTGAAGAAAAAGTAGAGAATCGCGAAACTGAAATTCGATTTCTTCTATATTGCTTCTTAAGTATACTGTTGGAAGCTAGGATCAATTTCCTAGTTGTGTAACTTCGAACCTGTGATATCCGGCATGCGGATCGATCTGTCCGGTTCTTTTTGATTCGGCCTCGATGAGTGGTTCCTGAATGAACTCCTGGCTCATGTACGCGAAGAACTGAAGCATGAAAGAGACGGACAGCTGGACGACATTCCGAGTTCCCTTGTCCAGAGCCATGATCTGAAACGAGTAGGAAGAACGGAATGGATGGACGGGGAATGACGAGGGAGGTCATAAAAAGGGAGGCCGATCACATAAACAGTGAGCGGTTTTGTGAGAGGGCGGGGACTCTTTGGGAGGGCGGCAAAGTTCATTTTCTATCGATTCGGATTAGAACAGAAGATAACAATGGAGAGAAGCAGCCCGAAACGTGATTCTAGTCACAGTGATAAGAAGGCGTTGCGGAAGGAGGCAAGAGAAGGAAGCGGGCGCATTTTCAAAGATACACACCTCCCGCCTCGCATCAAGCAGATGTTCGGCGAAAGGAAAGTTCATCTAAACAGATTGTGTTCGACGCTTGTATCAGATCGTTTTCTTTCTCTCTTTTTCCTTCAAAGACAACGGACGCGCGCTCGCAAAAAAATAATAACGGTGCGAACCGAGGAGTCTTCTTCTCTTTCTCTCTCGACGCTCTCCGTTCTTTGCCCGCCGCCGACCCGTCCACTTTTCGCCGTTCGCTCGGAATTTGCATATGGCTCCATTCCCATGGGCGAGGCGGAAGTGGAAAAACGAAACGAAACGGGAGAAGATTTGTGGTCTACTGTTTCTTGTTTCTGTTCGAAACAATGAAGAGTGAGAACAGGGTGCATTCAAATATTATTCTCAGAGTGGAGAAAAGGAAGCACGTGGAGGGAAGGAACTTGATGTCGAAGAAGCAAATATGACTGTTTTCGAGTTATTCAGCTTACACTTTGACTTGTAGAACATGAAGCGCACTAGAAGCCACCACTTTCAGCTCCTAGGAAGAGCCTCTCTCTCTCTCTCTCTCTCTCTCTCTCTCTCTCTCTCTCTCTCTCTCTCTCTACAGTAACCTTCTCACGATGAAATCGACCTTACCGACAAAAAACTACAAACTAAAAACAAGGACTTTCAAAAAGGTGCGTACTAATTGCCTCAAGTTCAGTTCCACACACTCTCCCCCGTTCGAACCATCAAACCTCGCCCGCCACCATCCCCAAAAAAACACTCGAAACTTGTCGTTTCCATCGAAAACCAGTAGCCATTTCCCGTTTTCTGTTCGCAGACAACTCACCTCGTTTCATCGGAAACACAAAAAACAGCACTCGAAAAATGACGGTCTCGAACTGTTCGCGATCCGATTTATACGCTTTTTTTTCGGCTAGACTCCCTCCTAGACTTTGAGCTCGTTTCGTGACGAAAACGAAAAAAAAGGAGACAGTGATTCACAATGTCTGGAACAGTCTTGAAGAAACAAAAGAACGCGACGAATTGTTTTCGAAAACAAAAGATTATACGAGAAACTACAGTCTGTTCAGCCAATATTTGTGTAGATTTGATGACATTTCTAACCGTTTATCGAGTTGTTTCAGACAGAGGCAAACAACGAAATTAGTTGAAGGGAGGAGAGAGAGAAAAAGGATTGAAATGGGTACCGGATTGGTGTGCAATCGCGCTCCATTGTCACGAGTCCAGTGGAGCGCGGTTGCAGTAACAGAAGAAAAGAGGGAAAGAAAAAGGAGTAGAAGCTAAGGGATGTCTTTCGTTCGACGAAATCAAGGGGCAAGAAGAAGAAGAGAAGAAAAGTATATAAACTGAAGCTTGTCAGTCGGAAATCAGGCAGGTTGGACTAGGAAACACAGTTCGGCCACGATCGTTTTCTAGGCCAACCTTTCCAAGCCCGGCAGACGAACTTC
The DNA here is from genome assembly GCA_963966605.1 of Caenorhabditis sulstoni. Classification (NCBI taxonomy): domain Eukaryota; kingdom Metazoa; phylum Nematoda; class Chromadorea; order Rhabditida; family Rhabditidae; genus Caenorhabditis; species Caenorhabditis sulstoni. The sequence continues at coordinate 3,890,813 of OZ016476.1, read as the reverse complement.
ACAGAAAGTTTAGTGCAAGATATTCAAAGTTTACATGGGATTATGCATCATTTCGCGTCGAATTTCGCTGCCACGTGGCGGAATCGATCTGTCGAGCAGGCCGAGCTCGCAGATGCATCTGAAACTGTTTTCAGACCCGATTCCAGACGAACGCTCTCACCTGTATTGGTCAGGAATCTCGAGAAGCGACTGGACGGCCAGTTTGACGTCTCCGTCCTCGAGACACGTGGCCTTCTTCATGATCTCGTGGAACTCGACGAAGTGGAAGTTGTCCCATGGTCGCTTCGGAAGCGATTCATCGAATATCTGAGAGAGTTTCATTCTTAGGCAGTCTTGAGCCCCCTTCTTTCTCACCCTCATCATGTCCCACGGTCCGTCTCCGACACCGACCACAATGATCGAAAGAGGATGCTGACAGGCCTGCACGATGGCTCGTCGAGTCGCCCGTTCGTTTGTCACCTGTCCGTCGGCAATGATCACCAGGATGTGGTACTGAAAACAGTCAACTGTCGCTGTGCACCTCCATGGAGCGCACTTACATCTCTCGACTTCTGGCAGATCTCCATCGCTTGGTAGATCAACGGGGCAAAGTTGGTGGGTCCGGAAAGAGCGACCGTCGGGGTTACTGTATTGTAAACGTACAGCACCTCATCGAGGTTTCTGCAGTCCCCTCCGGTGTTCAGATTGAAAGTGCTCCAGTCTCCGGTCTTCGCGTCTCCGAATCCGTACACTCCGATGTGTCCGTGGCCGGCGAACGGCGCCAGAGTCCTTCCGAGGATCGTGATCACCTGCTGGTAGGGGTTCTTGACGTGCGGATGGATGGTGTGAAGACTGCGTCCTCCGAACGACTCCTCTCCCTGATACTTGTTGCTTGCAGTGTAATCGATTCCGAAGATGAGGTTGGTCGTTTCGAGGCCCGCCTTCCGCATCGCTTCCGACAGAGAGTCGAGACTGGTGATGGTCAGCAGCATCTCTTGCATGGAAGTCACGCCGAGCACCGACAAAAGAGAGCTCTGTTTGCGGAGATGACGGTACGGATAGACGTCACTGCTGCTCACTCCGCTTCCCGAACGACCGGCGGAGCCCAGGGAAGAGTTGCTTGGAGCTCGGTTTCCGAAAGCGGGCAAAATCTGCGGCGCCTGGAAAGGGGCGTTTCGTGCGAGAAAACAGAAGAATGCGGGGGGACAGAGACGAGTCACATACACCGGATACAGTACGGACGAGTGTGAACGGGGTGAGATGAAAAGGCTTACCCGACCGACGGGCTTCAACAGCGACGAATCGGGGATCGATTCTATCTAAAAAATGACACAAATTGATTAGCAAATTAAGAAATGGACTAGAGACACATAGGAAAGAAAGGGAAAATAGGAGTAGACATAGAGAATGGAACCAAAAAGAGAACGGGCGGCTGGGAATACCTGTTGTTGCTTTTTCAGCGTGTTCTGCTGTTGTTGCTGGAGGTCTGCAAACAATCTAATGAGTACTCGAAGGCTCGCGGAGCACCGCTCACTCTGAATCTGTTGCTCCGACTCGGCGGCGACCTTGTCGAAGTAGTCGATCATGTTCTCGCTCGTCTCGCTCATCTGGTCCGGTGGGATCTCGACGGACTGGATCTCCGGAGCGTACGTCATGTCGTCGTGCTCATCCGGGTTGTCGACTCTCTCGAAGACGTCGTTCGTTCTCACTTGCCGACTCGTCGCTTCGATCGACGGATGCTTCGCGACCGCCTTCTTCCCGAAGTCTTGATGAGCCGGCTCGTGACTGCTCAACATCTCCTCCTCCATCACGAAGGCTCCAGCATTGTTGCTCTTGTCCTGGTTTCCAATGTACTCGAGGGCGTCCTGGACGAACAAATCAGCTGTCGCCAGGTTGCGAGGATCATCCCTCACGATCGGCACGTTGTATGAGAATGCCTGTCCCGGCTGTGGCTGGCCTTGAATCGGCACCTCGGTCTTCCGGCTGATTGGAACATTGATGACAGTTCTCGGGGATTGCGGCACCGAATCCTGACGGATCATCACATTCGGCTGGTTCGTGATGACCTGTTGCTGCTGGATTTGAATCGGGCGAATCTGATTAGGAACATTCTGAAGTGGCGGCTTCGCGGCAATCGGAGCCACTCCCGGAATGTCGAGTCCTAGATCGTACTCCTGATACAGCTCCTGCAGCTGAGCCGCTTCAGTCGGGCTTATTCGTTTTTGTTGTTGCTCTGCTGGCTTCTGAGCCGGCGGCGGATAGTCGTAGATGGGCTCCGACACCTTCACATAGTCATCCGAATCGGCCGTCGTGCGACGTCGCTCCTCCACAATCGCAGAAGGTTTCTGCTGTTGGAGCTGATGCTGCTGCTGATGAAGTTGTTGGCTCGTGAGCACAGTGTGATAGTGCGGCTCATCGTGAGCATTGAAGTCACTGATATCGTAATCGGTGAGTTGAGAATCTCGGACACTGAAAAAAGTAAACACTGTGAAATGTCAGATTAGCAGGCGGACCAGTCCAAAACACTTTTCACTCTCTCTCTGGTCTGATCGCGCTTTTATGTTGTTGGTTCTCAGATGCCCGAATGATGTCAACATAATGCACTGATCCGCTGACTCATCGCTCGCCCTCCCTCCGTCCCGATTCGCTCAGTTCTCCTTCGTATCGTCGTCATTCTTTTGGACCTTTTCCGAACCTTATCGCTCTCTTGTTGCATCCCTTATCATCATCACTCCTCCCCCCACCCCCTTTCACACCTGCATTCTTCTCTGCTCGTCTTTTTCTCGCCGCTTCTCTATTCGGATTAGAGCGCGCTACGCCTCATAATCGACACACAAGACGGGAATCAAAAGGCTATGTTTTTTCAGGCGTCATTCTTGAATGCGTCTTCTCGCCGCCCTAGTTCTTCTCCTCTTCATCGGTTTCTCGAGAAGCGACGACGATGGCGCGGGAGGCCTTCCGTTTTCTGTTTCCCTGACCGAACAGAAGTCGAAAGAAGACACCACTGGCTCCCGATACCTGACAGTAACCGGATTCATGAGCTGTCATGACCCCGAAGACGAGCAAGATCCCAGCCAGAACACGTGCGACTACAACATAACTGTCGTCAATGATGCCGTTGATAATGGTTTTCCGGAGGTTCTAGTGAATGGCCAAGCGTGAGTTTCAAGTCTCTAAACTCCTCCCAAACCCTCGCTTTTCAGCTGTCCTGGGAACGTCTGCCGCGGCTCGTTGACGGATCCCGAAGCAGTTTTCGTGACTGTTCACAAAGCGGGAGGCTTGCATTTGGATCTCATCCGACTGCACTACACGCCGAGCCGAGTCATCGTCTTGGGGTGTGAGACTGATGGTCTCATCCTCAAAGACACTTGCAGCACTATAAGAAAAACCTACGATGACCAAGATTACGGTTACGATGAAGTCTGTGCGTGTACAACTCAATTCAACTGCGCCGAAATCGTGAAGTCGGGGCCGTGGTGAGTTGTATCGTTCGAGTGTATTGCCATTCGTTTCCCTCTTAAGTATAAACGACGAACCCACGTGGTGGGTAGCAGACGCCGACTCGACGTCTTCGAGTGTCTCCACTCCTCACTCGACTACTACCCAAGGATCTTCCACTCCAACATCGGCGACGTCTACAATTGCTTCCACTACAACTGACTCCACAGTCAACTTCAATTTCGGAGTCAGTCTGACGGAAACCAACAACAGCGACCCTTCTGAATCTGCGGGAAAGATAACGGTTACTGTAACAATGGTTTGTACCGAAACCGAGTGCCGTTACACTGCAACAACCAATCCGACAGATTATTTCGGCGCTGAAGTGAATGGGGAAACGTGAGTTTTCCGGGAAGTTCGAGTCGAAATAACAACTGAAACGTGTCAGATGTCCCCATCCTTGTCACGGATCGTTCGACAAAGGCGATTCTAATCACGTGATCCTCAGAAGGCTTGGACAGCATTTGGATTTGGTTCAACTGAGCTACTTCGACACGCCTGAAGTTGTGATTCTCGGATGCCATTCGGGACTTCTGAAGCCGAACACTTGTTTGCGGATCGAGGAGAGTCCGTACGTCGGCACGGCTTCTTACCACGACGTCTTGTGTAGTTGTCAGGACAAAACAGTCAACTGCGATGGCGAAATCGCGAGATGGTAAGCAGTCCGGAAGAGCGCACTTCCACCAAACCGTTTTGAGTGACCGAGGAGACATCAACTGGTGGGAGAATGATGCGGAGTCGACGTCAACTTCCGTCAGCACATCCACCAGCACTTCCCCTCCGAACCCCAACACATTCGATCTCTCTTTTTTGCTCGAGGAGGGACAAATGGGAGCGAATCCGAGTGCGAGTGTCAGAATCAATGCATTCATGAATTGCTCGGAAACTGATTGCCAGTACACTGTGCAGATAGCAGATTACCAGCAGACCTACTTCACAATAAAGGTAGCAGACGAAGAGTGAGAACTATTCCCTTCTCTCTTCAGATTATTCCGTTCTCATTTTAGGTGCCCCGAATCTCGTTGCACAGGTTCATTCCCATTCGGGAAAACAGTTCGTGTGACTGCTTCCCGATTGTCGGAAACTCTGGATGTTTTCGACTTGGCCTACGTCTCCGAGCCGACCGTCCTCGTGATCGGGTGTTCGGAGGGCTTTGTGAACAAAGGCCTTTGTGTTATGACATCGGGATTCGATTCCAACGTTCAGTTGGACACCTCTCTCTGCATTTGCTCTGACACTATAATGAATTGTGACAGTAATACAGCTCTCGGACAATGGTGAGCCTAACGAAGACTTCGGGACGACAGGCCAATTTCTCTTTCAGTTCGAGCGGAGCTCCCATTTGGTGGGCACCAGATTCTGAACTTCACTCCACTTCGACCACAGAAGTGACGACTACAACCAGGGATTATGATATGACGTTCATGATCACTCTCTCCGAAAACAATGTGAACGGGGATCAGGACAGTTTCAAGAGTCTGAAGGCTGAGGTCGTTTTGGTTTGCGAGCCGGAGCATTGTAGATACCAAATCACACTGACGACCGACAGCCCGCAGTATTTCACTGTACTCGTGGGAGGACTGAAGTATGTCACTTCCTACGTGCCGCGAGAAGTTCTGTCGTTTCCAGATGCGGTGACTACTGCGACTCTTCTTTCACATCCGTCGAGACAAGAAGTGTTCAAGTGTTCCGAAAGGGCGAAGTCTTGGATTGGTTCGATCTCAAGTTCAGGAGCATCGAGGTTTTAGGCTGCTCAGATGGATACTTTGATGAGACGGATTGCATGAAGATGGAGAACCAGGAGAAAAATCTGGCTGAAACAGTGTGCACTTGCAACGGGAATGACGATCGGTGTTCGGAGGCGGACGTCGGAAAGTGTTCGACTGGCGACCCGGTCTGGTGGAAACCTGATCCCAACGCCGTCGTCACCACCACGCTTTCGCCTGTAATCTACTCGAAGCGAACGGTGCTCAGTTTGAGTGAGCAGGACGCAAGTCTTGATACAAAGCCTATTCACACTCTTTTGGTGACCGTCTCGATGAACTGCACACAGTACATCTGCACTTTCAAAGCCGTCATTCCCGACGTGGACGACTATTTCAACGTGAGACTCGACGGTGTAGAGTAAGAAAAAGGAATGTGGATGAACTTGAAATGTACGCATTCAGATGCTTCACTACCTGCTTGGATTACCTGAATCCGGGAGAAGTCAAAGTTTTGACAGCTAATCGACAAAATGAACACTTGAATCTCGTGGAGTTCCACTTCGATGATCCCGGAATGGTAGTCGTTGGGTGTTCCGATGTGGAAAGCAGTACTAACGGAGAGCTAGGCGAGTACGATCTCAACGAATGCTTCATGCTCGCGAACTCGGGCATCGTGGATGCGCTGCATTATGACGATCAACTATGTGTCTGCGAGGGAACCGGAACGAACACTTGCGATGTGAACACTCCGCGAGGAGAGTGCAAGGCTGGAACGTTCACGTGGTGGGAGAGCGACACGACCTCCACGTCTTCGGCGGCAACAACTACGACTGCGGATATGAACTACTTCGCCATGGAGATCACACTGACCGAGAAGACGAAGAACACTGGAGACGTGCTTCAGGAGATTACGATTTCATCCTCAATGAAGTGCACATTGGAGGTGTGCAGTTACGAAATAGGACATGGACCTTTCGATGAGAACTACTTTGAAGTGTTCATTGGAAACGAACCGTTCGTCCTCTACCTCTTTCCCTTCTGATGTTCAATTTCAGATACTCCAAGGCTTCCCATCAAGGATCGTTCATGAAGGGACAAAGTGTGAATGTGACACTCCGTCGAGCAAGTCAGTTTCTGAGTTTGTTCGACTACGAGTTCGTTGACATCGCAAGAGTAGTCATTTTGACGTGCGAAGATGGCTTGTCGGAGAACGGACACTGCATAAAGTCAACGCAAGACGTCCAGATAGATGGAATCGAATACTTCGATGAAGTGTGCAGCTGTCGGAGTGCCGGCGTTCAAGTCTGCGATGACGACTCGGAAGGAGTTTGTAGAATGGGACACCCGAAATGGTGGAGAGATGTTGACGAATCGACGTCGACGTCGACTTCCACTCAGATGACATCGGAGCGCAGCTCATCAGTCAGCACATCCACCGTCATCTCAACGACTCCAGAAGCGATTCCAGCACTGAAGGACCTGTCCGATGTGAGTTGCTCCGCGAGCCCACCCTGTGTGTCAAGTGTCTGCTCCAGATCCCTCCCACTCCGTATCGCACTAATGGTTCCCTCCTCATCGTCCTCGCTATCCTCCTTGTTATCGCTGCCAAATACTTTCTCATGTGTTATTTGTGTCCTTCTCTTGCTCGAAGACGTTAATAAACTCATCGAAACCATCGATTGTTTTGCAGAATGGTGTCGATCTGTCGAACGTGACGCAAGTCCTGAATGACACTCTCCATTACTCATCCCAAGGGGCCTCTCTCAACGGAACGCAGGTCTTCGAGATCACTAAGGTCCTTCACAAATCGGCTAATTTGGCTGATATCACTGCTGAAGTGAGAACTGAAAGCATCAGATTCAGAAGAAGTCATCGTTGTTTCAGAATGCGGTTCAGATTCTGCGGAACATGGACGAGTGTCTGAATGCTCACGAAGACGAGATCAGAAGAGGTCAAACGGAAGAAATGAGACTTCTGGATGTTCTGAAGCCAATGGTTCGGAATTCGGTCGCCAACGTGATTCACTTTCTTGATGGGCAGAATATGGGATTCGGAGCAAAGAGAGTTGACTGTTCAGTGAGTTCCCGCTTCAGGCACGTCTTCACAATCTGAATCTGTCATCAGAATATAGACTCCGACGACGGTCTCATTGACTATGGTCCCGAAATCGGATTTCGTTCTCTGAACGACACGAATCGTCTGTCGGCAACGCAACAGAACTCGATAATTGTGCCACTGAGACAAGTTTGCGGGAATCAAGAAGTGACGCACGTCTTCTTCACCATCTACCGACATCAAAAACTGTTCACTGGCAATCAAACGTATCGAGTCTACGGATCAGATTCTTCTGACACTCAGGATGATGGAGACTTGGATGGGAAGGGACGGAGGAGATTCAGAAGAGACGCCGATATCAACGACACAAGTGAGGGTTTCTGGGTTTCAGATGCAGGTTCAGATGAGTTCTCTTTCAGGTCTACCGCTTCCGGCTCCCGGGCGGTGTGAATCACAGATCTCGATTCCACAACAAGCTTCGGTTCTAAGTGCAGTTCTCTTGGACAAAGAAGGCGGCATGATACAAAGACTGAAAGTGGACGGCGATGCCACGCCAGCCATCATGGCAACGGTGCAGTTCAACGTCGGAAAAGTGAGCTGCCCTCTGACGTCTTCTCAACTATCGATTCTCCATTCAGATGCCGATCCCGCTGCATGCCAAAACTATCGTTTCTTGGTTCGACACTGCGTTGAACATCTGGTCGGAACAAAATCAGTGTGCCGTCCGAAGTGTCAAAGACGGAATAGTGCAGGCCGATTGCGAGCACCTGACTGACTTCTCGGCCCTGATCCAAGGACAGATCAATTCGGAGTGTGTTTGCAGCGAGCCTCTCATCATTCTTGGCTTCATCGTCAACGGAGTCTCACTGAGTTGTCTTCTGTTTCTGATCGCCGTCGGCTCTTTTTACTAGTCAGTTCTCTTGTTTCATTGTTCAATGCTCACTTCATTTTTCAGTGTCCAAGGTGCGAACACTTCGAAGCTCCTCATATGGATCCGCGGACACGTTCCTCCCAAAGGGGACATTGTCAATTTGACCTACTACTCCATATTCTTTCTTTTCTTCATACTATCCATGTTCTTCATGGATCAAACGAAACACGAGGAAAGTTACGGAGAATCGTCGAACTACTGTGTTGCTATCGCCGCGGTTTCTTACTTCTGTTTGATTAGGTGAGGCGAGCTAGCTCAGCACCCCCATCAAGATCTTTGTTCAGTGCAATCTTGATGAGCATGCTGATCGGAATCCGAATGGTGTGCCACTTCTTCCCGCCGAAACTGCGAGTCTTCTTCCGTGTCATGACCTCCCCGCCGGCCGCTCTCAGCATCGGACTCGTCACTCCCATGTGTCTAACTCTGGCTCTCGTCTTCTTCGACACCTCCTTCTTCAAGCGAAACGACGCCTTCTGCTGGATCCGTCCCGACTACACCACCTACGCCGTCGTGATTCCCGTAGTGCTGCCGATCGTCAACGGACTCGTTTGCTCGACTTTCGCCATTTACAAGATGTTCTTCCAAGCGAAACGCGGGTTGGCCAGCAAGGAAACAAAGCATCACGATGCCGAGTTCTGGTCAAAAGTGCTCGGGCTCATTATAATGCAAGTGGCTATGGGGTTGCCCTGGGTGAGACCGAAAAGAGCGCGAGCTCATCGAGTTGTCGACTATTTCAGGGAATCGAGTTCATCATAATCGGCCTATCGGGGCCGTCTCCCTGGAACTACGTGTTCGTCGTCATGTTCGGCACACAGGGAATCGATCTCTTCCTGATCTTCCTCTATCGCCGCCATCGACTCGTGTCCGAATCGAAAAAGTGGAGTGCGAGAGAGCAACGACTCGACGCGTCGCGAGAAAGTGATTTGACACAACGGAAAGAGACGAGGGCGGCCACTTTTATGGAACAATCGTAATAATGTCTTTCGCTGCCTTCTGACGGCAATGTTTGTAGCCGAATGCAATATGTCTGGGTCTTGAAACGGGTGAATCATGCCGAGAAATAAAGAAGAAGAAGTGCTTTTTTGCGATCATGTTTCGTGTTTTGTGAGTGTGAGCGTGAGCGTGTGCGATAGAAGGTAAACACGGGCGGAAAGTTCTGGAAACGGAGACGACGACGACGACGGCGGGGGTGTGAAGCGCCCTTTCGTCGACTACGCAATTCGTTTTTATTGTCGTTGTTATCAGTGGGCGAGGGCGAGAAGCGCAGAGAAGCAGAGAGAGAGACGACGACGAGTCCGAGTCATCTTCCTCCCCCCACTTATCAGCTCTTCTTTCCCGCTCGCACCGTTTCTCCAGCTTCTTCCCGCCACGACTCCGTAATTCGTTTATGCATTCCGATGTCCGCAAAACGGCTCGTCGGCCTTTGCGTGTGTCTGATTGTTCTCGTCGGCGCTTCGGAAGCAGTCACCTACACGTTCTCGTTTCGAGAGACCAACCTGAACAATTTCCTCCAAGCCTACTACCTGAACGTTCAAGTCGATGTCTCGTTTCTCGACGACGGATCGGCGACGTTCACGACGACAGTGCTCAACGTGACTCCGCTCCACTTCTCGATGTTTGTTAACGGAAGAAAGTGGGTCTATTCTTTGCTCGGACAAATCTTTTTACGCACTTTCCCTTATCAGTTCCACACCTGACCACCTCAAATTTTCAGCTGCGGGATTCTAAGCTTCTTGTGCCGGTTCAATGTCGAACCAAACGGACTTCTCAATGTTGTCTTGTACAAAATGGATATGGTGAGTGTTTGTTCTCTCACTAACCACCTCAAAATCAGTATAGATGACCCGGATAGAACGAGTCTTCGAACTTCATTCCGATCATTCCATTCGCAAACTCATAATTTGTTTGTGTTACTCACTCGATTACCAATCCAAAAGTTGAAAGTAAGCAACAACGCTTCCTGTTTGTTCTTCAGCAGTCGAATCTTATCACTTTCGTCTACCGCGGAGGAACACAGCCCCCCGATTTGTACATAAACGGGTGCTCCGAATCACTGGAGAGTGGCGACTGTGTGACTGGAAGTCAGTACTCGACGGACACGCGAGGCGTCTCCTATAAGGATTCGGTGTGCATGTGCAGGAGCATCTTCACCTACTGTCCCGGATGGACTGGCAACGATACTTGGTTGGGGAGGAGGTTTATTGCGGAACGTCCACGAAGATGGTTTCAGCATAAGCAACCGACCGTTCTGGAACTACCACCCGTCGACACTGGACACCACAACGGCTCCGGAGAGTACTTCCAGGTTAACAACGATTCGCACGATCACTACTACCACCACGCCGAGCACCACCACCACCACTCGGACCACTGCGATTCCCACGACAAAGACAACAGTCGAGCCTTCTTCAACCAAACTTCCCATTACCACTACTACTACACTGCTACCCAACACTACCACAACTTTCTTCACGACTTCTACGCCTACATCTACTACCACGTCTTCTCTCAGTTCGAGCACATCAGAGAGCACTAGCACTGCCACAACGTGAATGCATGCAATAGAACGAAGTGAAGTTAATCGGCGGTCTGTTACAGGACGGACACGAATTCCACGAACTCGACGACGACGTCATCGCCGCCCACGACGACTTCGTCATCCGATTTGTTTACGCCGACGCTGAAAAATTTGAGCGATGTTAGTGATTTCAGGAAACGAAAACACAACAAGGAGAGTTAAATCGGATTAGAAAGTTAGTGTTTCAGAGCGGAGTGGGTATCAATAACGTTTCGACTGTGTTGAACGAGACGCTGGGCTACTCGAAACAAGGGAGCGATCTGAATGCGACGCAAGTGATGGAGATCTCGCGGATTCTGTGCAACGCGGCCGCCGTTCCCGGACTGAAAGCCGAGGTGAGAAGAGGTACGCACACTAACGGAAGGGACACAAAAAGGGGAGAAAGAAGACGTGGGAGAAGGTTAGTGTGTTTCCGTTTCAGCACTCGTACTCGATTCTGCAAAACCTGGATAACATGTTGTACGTGGATCCGATGACGATGTACCAGAGTGGCAATTCCCCGCAAGAGTCAGTCCAGCAGCCGCGACGCAACCGCATCGCAACACTTTACTTCCAGAGTTCTTCAATCTCTCGGCACTATGGTTCACAATACAGTGGATCAGAGGATCGAGTACTTGGAAGGGACCAACTTGGGATTCAGCTCGAAAAAGATCGACTGTACGAGTATCTCGAAGGACGACGGACTGTTGGACTTGGGCTCTCGATTCGAGCTCGTCAACACTACGGACTCTCTGGGAAAGTGGCACTCGGTAGTGGTGCCGTTGTCCGAGCTTTGCAGCTCTCAGGACTGTAAGTTCCATGAGAAACACTCCAAAAGAGGAACAAGTATTCAGTGACTCACGTGTACTTCACAATCTATCGAGATACTTCTCTGTTCGTCGGACAACAAAAATACCGAGCATATACGGGAACGAACATCCCGATTTCTTCGGGAAGAGCCGAGACTTACACACCGCCGCCGAGGATCTCGAAAAGATCAGTGAGAGATAACGGAGAGGATGGAGAGGATGAGCCGACTACCACTAACCGTGAGTTTCATTCCGAGGTGCTCACTCCTACATAAACCTCACAGAAACGGCTCCAACGTCTCCGTGTGCCCGCCAGACGTCGCTGCCTTCCACTCCAGTCATGAGTGCCACCATTCTCAACAACGGAGTCGCCGTCACAGCGAGTCTCACGGGCGCCACAATGGCAGTGCTTCGGTTCAATGTGTCCACGATAAGCAGACCGTTGCACGGATCATTCAAAGTGACGTGGTGGGATGTGGGAAGGAGGCAGTGGGCGGGCGAGAGGCAGTGCAAGATAGTGTCCGACCGGGATGGAATCATCGAGGCCCAATGCCAGCACTTGACCGATTTCGCTATCATTGTGGTGAGTGAGAATGTGAGGACCCAGATTGTCCATGAAACAATTCAGGACGCCGCTCTGAACGACCCGAACGTCTGTGACAACGCGCTCATCACTCTCGGCTACATCGTCAACGGTGTCTCGATCGTCTCGCTCTCCTTCCTCACTTTCTTCAGCATCTCCGCCTAGTAACACTCTTCTCACTTTTTGTTTCCCCTCATTCTCTCCTCATTCCAGCATCAAAACTCTCTCGCAAAGTCGCTTCTACACCTACGTTCGCGGCCACAACCTGGCGCGTCGAGACTTCCTCGCACTCGCCTACCACTTCGATCTTCTCCTTTTCTACGTGTTCTTCACTGTGTTCTCGAATCAGTACATCTCAGGAAACATGTGCACCGCCATGGCTGCCATCATGTACGCTTTACTTCTGTGGTGAGCTCCGGAAAAGTGTAATCAAGGCTACCGTAACCCTGGTTGCAGTTCCTTACTCCTCACAATCTTCCAAGCCTGCCGCAACATTCTCGTGTTCATTTCGCCGAAGATTCGTCGAATCCTCGACATCTTCCTCAGCACGCCTTCAGTCCTTTTCATCTCAGTCGGTAAGGCTTCGAAGTGAAGCTCTCGATGTGTCTCTGATTCAAGCCTGCCCCTTCACAATGTCGATGTTCCTTCTCGTGTTCACCAAGTTCTTCGACCGTCAGGACTGTTTCTGTTGGGTCCGTCCGGACTACGTGGTGGCCGCCATCGTCATTCCGGTTACTGTACTTCTGATCAGCACCGTCTTCTGCACCAGTTTCATGATCTACAAAGTGTTCTGCGGCATGAAGCGGAAGTTCAGCCAAGGGGTAAGACGGCGCGTCGCGTTCGCGTCGCAGTCTTTGCTTTCTTCCAGGGCCACCACTACGATCCGAACGTGGTCACGAAGATCGTGTCGATCGTCGTCATGCAGATCTCTCTGGGCCTCCCGTGGGTCCTCCAGTTCGGCACCCTCTACTCGCCGTACACCACCGCCTGGCACTATCTGTTCACGATTGTTCTCGGCTCTCAGGGCACCATCCTCCTGCTCATTTTCATCTACAAACGATACAGAGCGTGGCAATCGGACAGCATCAACAAGTCGTCGCGAGAGCCGAGTGTGATGAGATCGAAACGAGACGCGGCGAAGAAGCGACGGAAAATTGCGACGAGAGAAGAGAGCCTCGGCTCGAGCACCGACAGTTTTTACGAATATTAGGCATCCCCTTTCCCAATAGTTTGATAATTTTTTGTATATAGGGAACACTGAAAGTAAACGATAAACGTACTTTGTGATCGAAGTGATGGGCGCGGCTTGCTGGTCGGCTCTTTTCGGAGCAATTGGCGTCAACACTCTGAACTTAGAGTATTCGAAAGTGGAGCTCTGATGTCAACGAGCTCACTGGGCTTCAATTGGTGCTCCTGGAGCACTATGGCTCTCGTAGGAGATGTGAGAAGCGGGCGCGAAGAGGTCGTACGCCTTCTGTGAGGTCGAGAGATCCGTGTTCGAGTCGCCGCCGGCTTCGTGGTCGAGCAGCTTTTTGATGCGATCCGCCTCGAGCAGAGCCTTCTCTTTTTCCCAGTCTTGGAGTGCTCTTTCGTCTCTGAAATGGCTCGTAAGTCGGCCGTTTCGACGGAATGTCAACTCACTGCTCACTGAGTCTCTTCTCGCGAGTCAGCTTTCTCGGAACTGCTTGGAATGCTCCGCCCTGTTGCTCGGCAATAAGAGCACGTGCTCCTGGAGATAACTGCGAGATGTCGACGAATTGCTGTTGTTCCAGACGAGCACGGGCTCCCGGCGAGAGTTGCGACAGATCCGAGAGCTGTTGCGACGGCTGGATGTGGAGTGGCTGCTGGTTTGGAGCGTGGAAAGCTCCTTGGGAGTTCTGCTGGAGCTGCTGATAAGCTCTTTCGGACATCTGACTGAGTCTCTGATCAGCCGGAGCATCGTAGATGTCGAACTCCTGGAGCAGTTTCTGCTCGGTCGGAGAGATCGGCACCGGCTGCTGAAGAGTCTGCTGAAGAGTCTGCTGAAACTGCTGATGTTGCGGGACCGGGGGCCGTGGCGGCTCTTGCTGAGCATAATACTGCTCGGCGGCCTTCTTGAGGTGCGGAGGGACGTGCTCAAAGTCGTGAGAATATCCGACAGCCTCCTCCTGAGCCACAGACGGGATCTGCTCGAACTGTGTTGAGTCTCTGGACGTCGGGGAGAGATCCATGTTCTTCGTCTCGAACAGATGATTGTCAACGGCAGTCAGCACCGAGTCGAACTTTTCTTTTGTCGCGTGAATGGGCTGTCTGAAAAGAGACTTCAAGGATCAGAACTTCGTCGAATCGAGACTCACCCGAGATCCACCTCGAGGTCGGGGAACTTGTTGTTCTCGAACACCTGATGGACACTGTTCTGAACCGGCTGGACGACGGTTTCTTGCAGATATTGATCCGCTTCACGCAGCAGTTCTTCAGCGTTTTGCGGTACGTTTTGCTGAAAGAAAGCGAAAGTTGGAAACGCGCTCCATCGCAAAGTGCCGTACCACTTGTTGTTTCACATCATGCAGCTTGTTGCTGGCTGCCGCCAGAACTTGTTCTACCGAAGTTTGCGGCTGCTTCTCCTCCACTTCCGCGGTCTTCTGCTCTTCCGGCTGCTTGGGGTTCTTGTGCTCGTCGAGCAACTTGAAGAAGTAGTAGACGAAGGCGATGGCTCCAGCGGTCAGAAGGTAGCGCGTGAAGGCCGAGAAGACGAGGAAGTGCTCCGGCTCCGGGCACTCCTCCCACTCGTCCGGGTCGTACCCGAGACGTGCGTCGAAGACCATACCGGAAGACGCCTGAAACGGTGAGCAAAGTGAGCAAAGTGAGCATCAAAACAGCACAAAGAACTCCAGCGTCTCTGACGAAACGCTCGAATTTCCCCGCGAACCACAATGTAATAGAAAAGAAGTTTTGTGCTCAAGTTGTCGGGAGGCACAAGAAGACATACACACACGAAAAAAAAACGGCTCGTTGCCGAAAAGATGAAAAGATGCACAATGTGCAACGGCGGGATGATGGCAAAAGAGAAAGAGTGAGAGGCGTCGGCGAAAGCGACGAAAACAAGGAGCCATGAACTCTTTGGGGCGCGAGAGAGTGCGATTGCGATCGAGACGCAGACACGTCTATCACGGAGACACTCGAAAAAACAACATTTGTTGGTTGAGATATCGAATGGATGTGTGGCGGGGATCTGATGGATTCAGACCTCGCCGAGACGATCCAACTGTTTGAGTTTCAAAACTCGGAACGGACAGAAACGTTTTGATTTGCAAACAACAGCGGGGGAGGGGAGGTTTGGGTGATATCGTGTAGATAGAAAGAGGAAGAGGAGTGGCAACACAGAGCAGACACGAATAAATAAACAGGCGAGAATCGGATCGAATCGAAACGACGAGCGAGAGAAGCAGAAAGACAGATTTGAGAGGTGAAATCAATCCCTCGGGCGCAGGAAGAAGAGGAAGATGAAAAGTTGTAGTACAGCCCCCTCGGGCGGGACGTAGGAGCCCCCACGGGAAAGAGAAAGGGGGAGAGAGAAAGAGAAAGAGAGAGAGAGAGAGAGAGAGAGAGAGAGAGAGAGAGAGAGAGAGAGAGAAGAGAGAGAGAGAGAGAGAGAGAGAGAGAGAGAGAGAGAGAGAGAGAGAGACAGAGAGAGGAGGCAGTTGTTTCGGGTTCGAGGGAACGACGGAAGCGATCGATTGGTATCAGATGAGGCTCCGGGCGGAGGCGCCAGAGAGATGATCTATGAGTGTGCTGATGCGTTGGCGATGATGGACAGGGAGTATCGCGTAAGAGGTCACCGAGGTGTCACCCATTCTGACGGTTGCACAGTGATTCAGGGATCGGAGATCCGTGAATCTGTCAACGAGTCAACAGCGCTGCCTATTCTCTTGGAAGCGAGACTCGAAAGTTTTATGGGTCAGAATTGCACGGTGTTCCGAAACCTCCAAAAACAATAATTTCCATCAGAAAATTGAGAATTTTCGAACTGACTTTCAATACCATAAAGTTTTGCGTTTCGGTTGATTTCAGCTTTGTAACGACACCAAATATCGTTTCAAACTTGCGAGACCCGCAAGTCAAAGATACCGTCCAACTCTGGTATCCACTCAACTGCCAACCACGAGAGACTGCTAGAAATGAACGAGTCTGGATTTTTACGCTTGCAAGCGTCGCGAGGTAATCGGAACCTTGTGATTCCGACTGAAAACTGTGTGTGTTTCTCCTATTATTCAAAACGACCCCAGTTCTAAATTAGCTGCTCCGAGGTGTTTCCCAGATTCGTTTTCTCCATTCTTTTCGCTAGAATAAGGTTCACTGCATTCGTTTGGGGAGGCGTTGACCCAATTGGAGACGTGCCACTTCTGGAGATGTTCTCTCATCGACAGATGGCCTCACTCGCCGATCAATACCGTCCCATTCGCACTCTGCTCTCATTCATTCGTTGCGTAACGTCCTCTTTCTTTCTTCATTCATTCGCTCATTCTTCTCGCAAAAATGTCTGCTTGTGGCATCGATGCAGTTCAACTTTTGATGGAAAAGATTTCGAATGGAGAAGATGTGAGTTTTCCTTGTTTGTCATTTTTCATGTCCATTTTATTTGTTTCAGATGGTCGCCTCCATGAACTCGCTGGCAGTCCTCGATATTCCGTTGAGCACTGCGATCGAATTGAAGATTGTCGAAACGTTGAGACCGCTCTCCAGCTCTCCTCTCCTCAGCGGAACGATCCACGAGATTCTGAAGAAGTTGGAGGGGAAGAAGCACGAGTCCAAGGTGTCGAAAGTTCTGAAGAGGATCACGTCGTCAAAGAAGATTCTGAAGAACAAAAGACCCAGTGGCGGCGTGAAGAAGAACCCGGAGGCCGAAGGAAAAGAGAACGAGAAGAAGCGCCTGTTCAAGAAGAACGAGTCGAAGAAGAAGGATTCGGCGATGTGGAAGAAGATCAGGAATACGAAGAAAGATTGTCAAGTCTAATAAAGATTCATATTGCTTCGATTCGAACTTGATTTCCGTTTTGTTTCTCTTTTTGAAAAGTCGATAAAATGAACCAGAAGCAAGAAGATCTTGTACGAAGTTTTCTTGGGATCCAGTCTGAATTTTATTGGAAACAAAGTAGCATAAAAGAGTGGGAGAAGGAACGGCAAGTAAACGAAAGTCAGTGAGAGTGACTTGATCGAGAACAGGCCGAAATATTGAACAGAGAAATGCTCGAAGCAGACAGTGAGAGAAAAAAAAGAATGGATATGTAAATAGAAACAGACAGAGGCAATACAGAATATTATTAGAGTGAGTCTACCATGAGTTGAAATCTCTCTGGGACAAATCCCTGAATTGAGCTCTCTTCACTTTTTTCACAACTCTCGCTCCACGAACGATCACCGCTGTAGCCACGCTCGTCTCGGCATCGTTCATGATAGTGCTGAAAATCGTTTCACCCTCGCCATTCTCGCTCTTATTATTCAAATATTCTCTTGGAAGGCGAATTTATCGAAAGCGCGTTTCGCGCGCTTTCTCTGATAATTTTATCAATTTTAAATGTTCAAAATGAACCGATAGACTTCCAACTGGAGGTAGCACGTATCGGAGTAGACATTCTGTTGTCCAATAATCGAAAGGTTTGCCATGAGGTTGAGGTTGAAAATGTTACTTTTTCAATAAGAACCACTGTTGATAGCAACTCGAAAAGTAACTCACTTCACTTTATTCCTATTATTATCCGGTCGGTGAGGGACCCAGTAGTACTCTGCCGTCCTTTCGTCACCGAGAACTTCGCGGTCTTTCACGCACACTACTATCGTGACCAGCAGATTTCGGGAGGCTGGATTCAGTGACTGCAGAAAGTTATTCCACCACATGAGTGTGTTTCCGTAAAAGTCCTGGAGGTCAGCTACGACAAGGAACGCCGCCACCTGGAAAACAAGTTTCTAGAAAAAGCGTTCGATTGAAATCTCACTTTGTCCTCTGTCAGAACTGTTGATGCATCGATGTCAGGAAACTCTTCGATGGGCACTGACATAGTCGGCCGTGGCGCGACAGCGGGAGCCTCATTTGAGACTTCAGCGGGAGCCGCATTCGAGGCTTCAGCGGGAGCTTCATTCGAAGCTTCAGCGGGAGCCGCATTCGAGGCTTCAGCGGGAGCCGCATTCGAGACTTCTTGAACGGGCCCCGGCTCCTCGCGGGATTCCTCAGGTTCCACTACTCTGGGAGGGACCATCATAACATTGTTGAGGATCTTGACACCGGCGGAAATAAAGGGCGTTTCAGAGGGAGCATTGGTTACGATATTTGGGTCTCTGAGTCGTCGCAGCTTGAGTCCGGTGATAATGTCTTCTGGAATGGAATAACAGTGAAAGAAGTGATGGCCAAGCGAAACAAAATATGGGTTTGACTGGTCTTCTTTCTACAGAATTCCGGAAAACATTACAGCTACAGCCACTGCACTGCACTCTCCAGTGAACTTTTAATTCCTAAACAGTTTGTCAAGAAATGAAACTTACTGTATGGACCGTAGTACCAGACCCTCAACCTGGAGTAATAGTGACCCATTCCTGAAAGAAACTTGTCAGCTTGGTGAGAATCAAGAAGAAAGCAGAAAGATAGGAAGATGAACAGTTTTGACTGGAAAAGAGCATTGTTCAGACGAAACAGTCGAACAATCGATGAGAGTTTAAAACACAAATTCTAGAAAACGAAGACAAGTGTTTACAAACTCCCGCCCGCGCTTTAATTTGTGAAACCGAATCGGGCCTGTAGATCAAAAGAAGTTGAAAGTAAAAACGAACGTTTGCATTATTTTTGAAACTATTCTGTACACTGAACATTTCCGAAGTCGGTGGACGCCGCTGATTTCGGTAAACTGAATGTGACGTCGAGTTCGAAGTGATGCCTGAGCGATGTTGAAGCTGCGAACGCGAATGACGATAAACGAAGGCGTAGTTTTTCAGTTCTGAAAAACATGACATCATTTTTGAAACACAGTAAAAGTGAACGAGAAAATAGTGATACTGCGTGAGTTCTCTCCTTTCAAAAAAAAAAAAAAGATTCCGGCGAAAAAGTTCGACAGTGTTCGGTGGGGCGTAATTGCATCATTCGATTTAATTTGCACTGAAAATTGCGATCGCGACAGGAAACGGCAGGACGAAGAAATAGAACTGCGCGAACCGGTGTTAGAAGTCGAAAATCAACTTGCAGGTAACTTAGATGAATCGATTAAAAAAAAGAGCGTCAAAAAAGGTCGAGTTTTCGCGGAGGAGATACGATTTGAATGAGCGCGGCCGAACTGATTTTTCTCTTCCATTTGCTGTTTTTGAAATTCGTTTGGGATTTTCCCAGCTCACAGGTGGAAAAAATCGGTATTTCTCTTGTTTTCCCGTAAAAAATCTGGATAGTTTTGGTGGATATGAACTTATTCATGTTCTTTCTGCTTTTGGATTATAATCGAATGCGATTCTCTGTAATATTACAATTATAATTATTGCTCTTCCTGGTCGTCTTAATCGACATATTAACCGCGTGCTAGCCACGCCCCCCACCACGCGCGCGGCCTATTATCCATATAATAGTGGCTAGGGTTGGCAATGGGGCGCCCCGCTTTGGGGGCGATGGGGCGGCCCCCGCCCCACATGCGGGGCGCCGGGGCCGCCCCCGCCCCGACTGCCTGCAGCATTTTTCGAAAATTTGCCCAAAATAGTCCGTTCGAGCTCATTCAAGCATTCTGTAGACAATTTTGTCATTCACGCAGTTATTTTGCAAGTTTTCGAGATTTCGCATTCATAAAAAAGACAATTACGAGAAACCCGATCATTTTAACCGAAGATATGACAAAATTGTCTACAGAATGCTTTAAGAATGGGCTCAAACGGACTATTTTGGGCAAATTTTCGAAAAATGCCGCGGCCCGCCGGGGCGGGGGCGGCCCTTTTGCCAACCCTAATAGTGGCCTATAATCCATATAATTCATCCAATTCGTCAGGGCTGGGCAAACGGCCGGCCGTTTTGAAACACCGCCCCCCGGCCGTCTTCAAAAAGATGAAAACATTATTTTTCCGAGATTTTCCAGCGTGTTTCTTTTTCAATTTCACGCTTGCGATAGATGAAGCTGCCCCCAGTTCTATTTCGTACCAGTTCTATTTCGTACCAGTTCTATTTCGAGCAGTTCTATTTTGTCGTCCTGCCTGCCCAGGAAACACTTGGTTATTTCAAAAAAAATTTCCGTATTTTCTTTTTTTCTTTATCTTTATTATTTTCTTTTTTTCTTCATTCTTTATTCTTTCCGGATATGAAAATCCGATTGGAATCGAAGGGAACGTCTAATGGCCGTAGAAACTTTCAAAATTGTTGAATGGATAGGAAAAAGCGCAAAAGCCCTCTTCCTATGCTAGCCCGGCGAACCGCCCGAGGGGAAAGAAAGAGGGCGGAACGCCGAACTAGCCCCTGACCCCGCTCTCACCGTGCGGGAACGGCGCGGCGACAGGACAGTCCCGAGGGGGACCGTCCGTCGACGCTTGGCTCAAGGCAGTCCGAGGGACCGTCTATCATCGCCCGCCGCTCAGGAGCCTTTCTCCGTCCTCACGGCTACCGCTCAAGGGCCGGAACCCTATCATCGCAGGCAACGGTACCGCTCAAGACACAGAGTGCCAATCATTGCAGCGTGTGCACCCACCGGGTTTCGATCCCGGGACTCTCGGCCTGACGGTCGAGCGCTCTACCACTAAGCTATGGGTGCACGTCGAAAACAGTGCGTGCTGAGAGAAAAGAGGAAGAGAAAACACGTGACAGCAAGAAAGGGGTTCAAAACAACACAGAAAAACGAGAAAGAAAAGTAGTATTAAAAAAAAAAAATCAAGAAAAAAGTTTGAAAAATCAAGAAAAAAGTTTAAAAAATTAAGAAAAAAGTTTTAAAAATTAAGAAAAAAGTTTAAGAAATCAAGAAAAAAGTTTAAAAAATTAAGAAAAAAGTTTAGAAAATCAAGAAAAAAGTTTGAAAAATCAAGAAAAAAGTTTAAAAAATTAAGAAAAAAGTTTTAAAAATTAAGAAAAAAGTTTAAGAAATCAAGAAAAAAGTTTAAAAAATTAAGAAAAAAGTTTAGAAAATCAAGAAAAAAGTTTAAAAAATCAAGAAAAAAGTTTAAAAAATTAAGAAAAAAGTTTAAAAAATTAAGAAAAAAGTTTAAAAAATTAAGAAAAAAGTTTAGAAAATCAAGAAAAAAGTTTAAAAAATCAAGAAAAAAGTTTAAAAAATTAAGAAAAAAGTTTTAAAAATTAAGAAAAAAGTTTAAGAAATCAAGAAAAAAGTTTAAAAAATTAAGAAAAAAGTTTAGAAAATCAAGAAAAAAGTTTGAAAAATCAAGAAAAAAGTTTAAAAAATTAAGAAAAAAGTTTTAAAAATTAAGAAAAAAGTTTAAGAAATCAAGAAAAAAGTTTAAAAAATTAAGAAAAAAGTTTAGAAAATCAAGAAAAAAGTTTAAAAAATCAAGAAAAAAGTTTAAAAAATTAAGAAAAAAGTTTAAAAAATTAAGAAAAAAGTTTAAAAAATTAAGAAAAAAGTTTAGAAAATCAAGAAAAAAGTTTAAAAAATCAAGAAAAAAGTTTAGAAAATCAAGAAAAAAGTTTAAAAAATTAAGAAAAAAGTTTAAAAAATTAAGAAAAAAGTTTAAGAAATCAAGAAAAAAGTTTAAAAAATCAAGAAAAAAGTTTACGAAACCAAGAAAAAAGTTTAAAAAATTAAGAAAAAAGTTTAAGAAATCAAGAAAAAAGTTTAGAAAATCAAGAAAAAAGTTTAGAAAATCAAGAAAAAAGTTTGAAAAATCAAGAAAAAAGTTTAAAAAATTAAGAAAAAAGTTTTAAAAATTAAGAAAAAAGTTTAAGAAATCAAGAAAAAAGTTTAAAAAATTAAGAAAAAAGTTTAGAAAATCAAGAAAAAAGTTTAAAAAATTAAGAAAAAAGTTTAGAAAATCAAGAAAAAAGTTTAAAAAATCAAGAAAAAAGTTTAGAAAATCAAGAAAAAAGTTTAAAAAATTAAGAAAAAAGTTTAAAAAATTAAGAAAAAAGTTTAAGAAATCAAGAAAAAAGTTTTAAAAATTAAGAAAAAAGTTTAAAAAATCAAGAAAAAAGTTTAAAAAATCAAGAAAAAAGTTTTAAAAATTAAGAAAAAAGTTTAAAAAATTAAGAAAAAAGTTTAAAAAATCAAGAAAAAAGTTTAAAAAATTAAGAAAAAAGTTTTAAAAATTAAGAAAAAAGTTTAAAAAATCAAGAAAAAAGTTTAAAAAATCAAGAAAAAAGTTTTAAAAATTAAGAAAAAAGTTTAAGAAATCAAGAAAAAAGTTTAAAAAATTAAGAAAAAAGTTTAGAAAATCAAGAAAAAAGTTTAAAAAATTAAGAAAAAAGTTTAAGAAATCAAGAAAAAAGTTTAAAAAATTAAGAAAAAAGTTTAGAAAATCAAGAAAAAAGTTTAAAAAATTAAGAAAAAAGTTTTAAAAATTAAGAAAAAAGTTTACGAAACCAAGAAAAAAGTTTAAAAAATTAAGAAAAAAGTTTAAGAAATCAAGAAAAAAGTTTAAAAAATCAAGAAAAAAGTTTAGAAAATTAAGAAAAAAGTTTAAGAAATCAAGAAAAAAGTTTAAAAAATTAAGAAAAAAGTTTAGAAAATCAAGAAAAAAGTTTAAAAAATCAAGAAAAAAGTTTAAAAAATTAAGAAAAAAGTTTAAGAAATCAAGAAAAAAGTTTAAAAAATTAAGAAAAAAGTTTAAGAAATCAAGAAAAAAGTTTAAAAAATTAAGAAAAAAGTTTAGAAAATCAAGAAAAAAGTTTAAAAAATTAAGAAAAAAGTTTAGAAAATCAAGAAAAAAGTTTAGAAAATCAAGAAAAAAGTTTTAAAAATCAAGAAAAAAGTTTAGAAAATTAAGAAAAAAGTTTAAGAAATCAAGAAAAAAGTTTAAAAAATTAAGAAAAAAGTTTAGAAAATTAAGAAAAAAGTTTAAAAAATCAAGAAAAAAGTTTAAAAAATTAAGAAAAAAGTTTAAGAAATCAAGAAAAAAGTTTTAAAAATTAAGAAAAAAGTTTACGAAACCAAGAAAAAAGTTTTAAAAATCAAGAAAAAAGTTTTAAAAATCAAGAAAAAAGTTTAAAAAATTAAGAAAAAAGTTTAGAAAATCAAGAAAAAAGTTTAGAAAATCAAGAAAAAAGTTTTAAAAATCAAGAAAAAAGTTTAGAAAATCAAGAAAAAAGTTTAAGAAACCAAGAAAAAAGTTTTAAAAATTAAGAAAAAAAGTTTAAGAAACCAAGAAAAAAGTTTTAAAAATTAAGAAAAAAAGTTTAAGAAACCAAGAAAAAAGTTTAAAAATTAAGAAAAAAGTTTAAGAAACCAAGAAAAAAGTTTAGAAAATCAAGAAAAAAGTTTAAGAAACCAAGAAAAAAGTTTTAAAAATTAAGAAAAAAGTTTAAGAAACCAAGAAAAAAGTTTAAAAATTAAGAAAAAAGTTTAAGAAACCAAGAAAAAAGTTTAGAAAATCAAGAAAAAAGTTTTAAAAATCAAGAAAAAAGTTTAGAAAATCAAGAAAAAAGTTTTAAAAATCAAGAAAAAAGTTTAGAAAATCAAGAAAAAAGTTTAAGAAACCAAGAAAAAAGTTTTAAAAATTAAGAAAAAAAGTTTAAGAAACCAAGAAAAAAGTTTTAAAAATTAAGAAAAAAAGTTTAAGAAACCAAGAAAAAAGTTTAAAAATTAAGAAAAAAGTTTAAGAAACCAAGAAAAAAGTTTAGAAAATCAAGAAAAAAGTTTAAGAAACCAAGAAAAAAGTTTTAAAAATTAAGAAAAAAGTTTAAGAAACCAAGAAAAAAGTTTAAAAATTAAGAAAAAAGTTTAGAAAATCAAGAAAAAAGTTTAGAAAATCAAGAAAAAAGTTTAGAAAATCAAGAAAAAAGTTTTAAAAATCAAGAAAAAAGTTTAAGAAACCAAGAAAAAAGTTTAGAAAATCAAGAAAAAAGTTTAGAAAATCAAGAAAAAAGTTTTAAAAATTAAGAAAAAAGTTTAAGAAACCAAGAAAAAAGTTTAGAAAATCAAGAAAAAAGTTTTAAAAATCAAGAAAAAAGTTTAGAAAATCAAGAAAAAAGTTTTAAAAATCAAGAAAAAAGTTTAGAAAATCAAGAAAAAAGTTTAAGAAACCAAGAAAAAAGTTTTAAAAATTAAGAAAAAAGTTTGAGAAACCAAGAAAACCAAGAAAAAAGTTTTAAAAAATCAAGAAAAAAGTTTTAAAAAATCAAGAAAAAAAATTTAAAAAATTAAGAAAAACCAAGAAAAAAGTTTAGAAAATCAAGAAAAAAGTTTAGAAAATCAAGAAAAAAGGTTTAAAAAATTAAGAAAAACCAAGAAAAAAGTTTAGAAAATCAAGAAAAAAGTTTTAAAAATCAAGAAAAAAAGTTTTAAAAATCAAGAAAAAAGTTTAAAAAATCAAGAAAAAAAATTTAAAAAATTAAGAAAAACCAAGAAAAAAGTTTTAAAAATCAAGAAAAAAGTTTAAAAAATTAAGAAAACCCAAGAAAAATTATTAAAAAACAAAGAAAAAATTATAAAAAACCAAGAAAAAAATTATTAAAAAACAAAGAAAAAATTATAAAAAACCAAGAAAAAAATTAAAAAATCAAGAAAAAAGTTTAAAAAATTAAGAAAAACCAAGAAAAAAGTTCAGAAAATCAAGAAAAAATCTTGAAAAAAATTTTAAAAATCAAGAAAAACCAAGAAAAAAGTTTAAAATATCAAGAAAAAAGTTTTAAAAATCAAGAAAAACCAAGAAAAATTATTAAAAAACAAAGAAAAAAATTATTAAAAAACAAAGAAAAAATTATTAAAAAACAAGAAAAAAATTAAAAAATCAAGAGACACGAGAAAATTGAAATTGAAAAAAAATACCAAGAAAAAAAGAAAGTTACCAAAAAAAAAACCAAAATCAAAAATTAAATTTAAAAAAAACCAAAATTTAAAAATTAAAAAAAAAACCAAAATTTAAAAAAAAAGAAAGAAACCAAGAAAAACCCAAAAAAAAACAGAAACAGAAGAAAAAACAGAAACAAAAGACTTTTTTTCTTGAAAACTTTTTTTTTGAGGCTTCCTGAACGGCACGATTGAGATTGAGAAGACCCCAAAAGAAGGGTGTTTTCACGGAAGTTTTTCGAAATAACGAAGGCTTCCTGTATCGCAACTTTCAGTGCAGCATTCTCTGTTGAAAGCTGACAACTGAGTTCGACATGAGTCCTACGACCCGATATTCATATTATCAGAAAAAGGAAATAACGCGCGAGGTGTTTTCCCTTTTCTGCCCATCATCTTCCGAACCCTCCGACGCTGGTGCAGTTCGGACCAGACAGACAGCTGCTGCTGCCGTTTCTGTTTCCTGCTCGCCCGTTCGACTTCCGTTCCCCCCGCTCACTTTCCCTCTTCACTTCCCCTTCCCCCCAAATTTGCCAATCATATACTCTTCTCACCGAGCAGCAGCAGCGGCAGCTCACAATATTTATCGGCTACTCTCAAACAGTGGCTCTCTCTTTCGGCCGAAATGTGTTGGAGACTCGCGAGCAGCCAGTAGTGGGGCAGCACTTTTTCAATACGCGCCGGGCACACACAAAAGACACAAAAGCTCATAATCGTCGGTAAACAGGTGACGAGAAGAAGAAGAAGAAGAAGAACTGTGATGCGAAAGAGTATTACGCGTCGTTCCGGAAGGCGGCGCGGCGCCGCGCGGAAATGCAAAAAAAGTGTAGGAGAGAGAAGGGGGTTGGGCGAATAATAAGGCGAAAGTGGACACAAAAAATGGAGGTGGCATGTGCGCGCGCACGCACGTAGCTCCCGATAGAAAGTGACCACGTGGCGGGCGACGGGAAGTGACAGTTCCAGTCAGCTCGCCGTGCCGGCTGCCACCTTTCACTTTCGAGAACTGAACGGAACGCTTTTTTCGAAACTCTTCGAAACGAGTGAGCCGGCTTCACTTTGAATTTCTAATCTGTATAGCTAACTGATCCGTCGTCTCCGGGTTTCAAAGTTCAATTCGAGTTTGACTCGTTCGCGCTTTGTTTTCCATTCTTCACCGTACTCAGTCGACGTTCTTCTTCTTCTTTTTCTCACACCCTCGAAGATACATCGCTTGGTTTTCTCGGTCACAAGAGTTTCCTAGTCCCTCTACTTTTGCCAATCTCCTTCTGTTACTAGCTGATTGAATGCTCGCAAGCACATTCGGTGCCATATTCGCTTTCATGCGCGATTAATCGAATGATACCGAATGATACACGGCTCATCGTTTCGTTTTTCCAATTAACCCGCCGGCCGCCGCCGAATCCTTCATTATCCCATCGCCGTTTCCCCCCCCGATTCTCCCACCTTCATCACACATTTCTTCTCGGGAACAGAGCACTTTCTCTCTCTCTCCGTGTTCATTCAATTACACTCTTTCTTGCTCACGCGGCTCTCTCTCTCTCTCTCTCTCTCTCTCGACGGACCGCGCAGTTCAGGCCGCTTCCGTACCCCCCTCTCCTTCATTAATAGTGCCCCCCCTCAGTGCCGGGTTGCCTCGGACTTGTACTAGCCCAGTGGACCCCCTTTCCTCTCGCTCTCCCTCTAAAAGCCTCATGCTCTTTCGTCATAAAACGAACGACTACGGGACAAGGAAGAGAGAGAGAGAGAGAAAGAGAGAGAGAGAGAGAGAGAGAGAGAGAGAGAGAGAGAGAGAGATGCATAGAAGGAAGGGGGGCCATTTCAATTCCGAGCCGCGTCCATTCGCATTCGACGGAGCCGTGTGCCTTCTCCTTCTTCTGTTTTTGGCTCTCTGGTCACTTTTACGACTTCTCCGTTTCCTTCTTTTCCACTAGTCTCATTTCAATTTCCTTCAACTACATACATACGGACTGAGAGGGGGTCAATAATTGAGGGGTTTGATACAGAAAATGGAAAACACCTTCTAATCAGCAGGTGACGGGCACGCAAACTGGTTCTGTTTGGTTCGACGTCTTCTCTCGATTCGCCGCCACGTTTGGTAGCATTTCGTAATTCCGCCCAATCTCTCTCGTGATGATTACTTTTTGAAACTCTAAAAAATTGATCGAACGCTCTTGCGTTTTTCTGTTCGAAATGGTCACTTCACCTTTCTCGAGTGAACTTTTGCTCGAAAGCCAAAAAATGATTTCAAAAGAGCGATTGATCTGCGATAACGAGAGAAACTTGAACGCGCGGCGATTCGAAAGCCTCGCCACCCACTTCATTGTTTTTTTTCTCGCTCGTTTTTGTGTGCCAAGTGACCGGAGGGGGCATCCGTGCGGCTCTCTTTCTCTGTTTTGCTCGCCGAGCCGCGAGACCAATTGATATTTAATAGTGCGCCAAATTGCCATCTTTACACTCTTCTTTTCTGCTGTCAGATAGATAGGAGGCAAGGAACGATGGGAAGATGGCATTGTTTTTGGGTAACTAGGGGGCGGGGGCAGTACTACTTCGCGCGATTTTCCGTGCGAATGAGCAGACACCGTATAACCGATTAGAATGAACTTGTAACACTTGGGGGCCAGCGTCTCTGTCTCTCTCTCTCTCTCTCTCTCTCTCTCTCTCTCTCTCTCTCTCTCTCTCTCTCTCTCTCTCTCTCTCTCTCTCTCTCTCTCTCTCTCTCTCTCTCTCTCTCTCTCTCTCTCTCTCTCTCTCTCTCTCTCTCTCTTTCTCTCTCTCTCTCTCTCTCTCTCTCTCTCTCTCTCTCTCTCTCTCTCTCTCTCTCTCTCTCTCTCTTTCTCTCTCTCTCTCTCTCTCTCTCTCTCTCTCTCTCTCTCTTTCTCTCTCTCTCTCTCTCTCTCTCTCTCTCTCTCTCTCTCTCTCTTTCTCTCTCTCTCTCTCTCTCTCTCTCTCTCTCTCTCTCTCTCTCTCTCTCTCTCTCTCTCTCTTTCTCTCTCTCTCTCTCTCTCTCTTTCTCTCTCTCTCTCTCTCTTTTCAAACTGCCAGAATGACATAAATCCCCCGAGGGGGGCGTGTGTGTGATGCAAAGAGGGACTGGTCTCTCCGTGTTTCTATTGTTTTGTTTACTTTTCATTAGAGTATCAACACTCGCTCGGTTTTCGGTACATTTCTTTTGATTTCGAATGCAAGAGAAGCAGTTGTTCGCGGAATGAAAGTGATTTAGGGACTCCGCGGGTGTGACAGATTCCAATCAGACTCGCAAGAAGAAAGAAGAACTCCCGGGGGGAGACTTTGAAATGTTCGGAATCTGTTGAGAATCATCTCTGCGGGTAAACACACTCTCTCGAAAGTTCAAATATTGAGAGTTGGGTAGGTGTGAGGCGGATTACTTTGCATTGTCGCGCCCCGAAAGCATGAGGATGGTTTCCACGAAACTGCCGCCCGAGTCCCCCCATTATCTCTGTTTTTTTTGTCTTTGTCCTCCACAGACATCGACCCATAGCTACCGCCAAGCTGCTAATAACATCAATCAAAAGTTATGAGTTACGAGCGTAGACTCTCTCTCCCTCTCCTCCTCTCCGCCTCCGCTTCACTGTTCCTGTGACGTGGTACTGTCACGCGACGAGACTTGTGCCACGTGTCACATGTGTACCTGTCTCAGTTGGAAGAGGCTCCGCGCAGAGAGCTCTCCAGATGCAAATTGCTTCTCGAGACATGCCCTTCGCGTCCTCATCGATCACATTCTCCTCCTGTTTTTCACACATTTCCCCTTCGCTCGCTCGCGCGCACGCATTGTCCAGTCTCTGACTGCTGCTGCTGCTGCTTCTTTCCGCGCATGCTGACCATGCGCAATTGACCCTCCGCTCTCGCGAGAAACACAGAAACGCTTGCTCTTCCTTCCTGTCTAAACATGATGCTTGTCCATTGTGTTCTGGTCTTGACCTTCTCAATGTTTCAAGGTTCTCATCCTTTCTTTTTTTTCGAAGAGTCTCGAGTGGTTTCTACTTTTTCCCTTTCCGCCTTCCTCCTTCTTCAAAACTCGAGTACTTCCTTCCCCCATTTCGTCCGAATCTGGCAGAGTAACTCGATCTCTCTCTCTCTGGATATTCTGGATCCTGAGAGGGGGGGATCCTCCTTCGAAAAGGTGTTTTTTCTTTCTGAATGGGCGCGTGCGACCACGATAAACAGTCCAATCATCTATTTTTCCCGCGCCGCGCCGATCATTCGCTTCCTCCTCACACATTTGAATGTTGAATCAAGCGATTAACCCATCGAGTTGTTGCATGCATCTATTTGAATTCGTCTCGCCGCCTCTATT
Source organism: Caenorhabditis sulstoni (assembly GCA_963966605.1). Taxonomy (NCBI): domain Eukaryota; kingdom Metazoa; phylum Nematoda; class Chromadorea; order Rhabditida; family Rhabditidae; genus Caenorhabditis; species Caenorhabditis sulstoni. The sequence continues at coordinate 3,861,439 of OZ016476.1, read as the reverse complement.
TTTAGTCCACATCTCGTGCTTCTCTTTTTTTCCAGAGCCTGGGGTGAGTGAGCCGACTAATGTCCGATGCAATACCTACGCAGACATCAGAAGCCCACGTCTTCCCCACGACTTCCACGACGACGACGACGACGACGAAAATGCGACTGCCGAACGTGAAGGAGCTTGCCAAAAGGTTCGGCAGTTGACCAGTTTGCTTCGGATAAAGTGTACAATAGGCACATTACCCTCCGGTTGATTGACATGATACTCTTCACAGTGTTCATGATACAACGGAGAACCGGACTGCAAGAAGAAGAAGAAGCATCAACGGAAGAAGAAGAAGAAGAAGAAGAGCGTCGTCTTTTCGTTTCCCTTCCATTCTTCCTCCTCTCCTTCCAGTGTATGCACATGTGTATTTTGCCTTTCTTTCCTCTGCTTATCACTGATTGTGACCAGCCCCCCTTCTTCACTGTTTGTTGTTAGACAATCTACACTTTTTGTACTACCCACTGAAACAGCCGCTTTCCAGGTTCGAGACTGGAGCCCGAATCGAGCACAAACCGGTGACCGCAAAACGGATCGGCAAGTTCCGGGTCGTCGAAAACATCCAACAGTAAGCGGGGCGCGAATGCTCAATGAGCACATTCATTAGCGTGCTCTTTCAGGCCGTGCTCGTCGCGAGTGGTCCGCGGCAGTGCCATCCCGCGCCGACGAAGTTCGTTGAAACGACGAACGCGGAGCAACAGCGAGCTCGCCGTCATCGTCACATCTTCCGAGTTTCGGAAGAGCAAGTCGATCGGCGACTTCTCACCCGGAGCAGAAGCGGCGAGAGGAGCCGACGGAGCCAAAGAGCCGAGTGCCGTTGTTGCTCAGCCTCCACCGCTGCTGCTCGTTGCGCCACTGCCAGCGCCTCGACTACGGTGAGTCACGAAGAAGTCAACAGAGACTCGGCCCAGATGAGACATTTTCTATTTTCAGTCTCCAAACAACAAGCATGATTGTTGAGACTTCGAAGAAGGACGAAGTTCCCGTCTACGAGGAGCGGTGTCGCGTTTCGCTGACGATCCCAGTGTCGGAGGATCCTTCTTCCTCCTCGGTCAGTGCTGTCTCTCCGCCACCTCCTCTTCCCTCGGCACCCCCATCGAAAGAACGGATCAAGAGGATACCGTCGTATCTGAAACCCACTCCTGCACCCAGATCCATGTCAGCCACGTGTTCCACTCTCCCCCGAGCCCGTCTCAAAACGCCTCCGCCGCCGCCTCCAACTCAGTCGTTCGACACTCTTCCGGTGACTTTCCGCAACTCTGCCACCTCCACCTCGTCCGCAAGGATCCCCCGAATCCCGAGTATTCCCGTTCCGACCATTCCCGTTTCCTCTGCTCCTCCAATCGACGACGGCGACGACGAGTGCTACGAAGAGATCATGTTGGTCACACAAGTCACCGATCCGGAGACGTCGGCCACAACCAACTGCTTCATCCCGACACATCACGCAGTGAATTCTGAATCCTCTGAATACTCGTACGAGTCTACCGACTTCACGAGGCCTTCGCACTCATCAGCGGCCCAACATCGACCCCGTGACGAAGAAGTGTTCGATGAGGCCGAAGAGGAAGAGGATCCTTCCGAGCATCACCATCAACCGCCGCCGGCTCCCCGAGTCAAAGAGAGATTCCTCTCGTCGACGCTTCAACGGAATCTCAAGTCGACGAAACGGATGAGCTCGATGGAGCTGGAGAAGTTGTTCCGGTTCAAGTCAGAGCTGCAGCTCAATCTCTCAAAAAAGGTTCGTGGTCTGTAAGAGGCTGAAAACAAAAGCCCGAAAACAGACTGGGGGCTAATTGACGGGCGGACTAACGAGTCTTGATTGAAGGTGGGACAATTACGGCAGAAGGTTGGAGACAAACAATCGAAGCGTCGTTCCAAGTGCCACGTCAGTGTCGATCTTCTCGACACCGATTTCAGCGGCTCCACGGTGAGTTTCCAAGTTCGGGCTCTCGGAGTCGACGTCTTCGTTCCAGATGTCGAAGTCAATGTGTCCGAGTCACTTCCAAGACGACGATCACATCTACGGAGACGACTGGAGCAGCGACGACGACGACATCTATCACGGTGAGACCGCGCAGAGAAACATAAAAAGAACACTGAACAAAACGTTCTCTTCTTTTCTCGCACTTTTCGTCATCCAATTTGGGACAATGCGAAATAATACGCAACAATAAGCCTCCTCTTGTCCCGCCCACGCCCCCTTCTCGCCCTGCTTTTCCGCTGACATGTACATGTGGGGGGGGGGGTATTAGTCGTTTCTTCCTCTTCCCACTTTGTTCCGTCGGTGTGATTTCATCCGCTTCTCTTCGCTAACTCCCATTGTCCGTCTCCAGATGTCGTGAAGATAAGCCTACTGTATGGATGGAGTGACGGTAGTACAACGAGAAACAAGCGACGCATCTCTCTCTTTTTTTTTTAATATCCCGTCTTCAGGACGCCGTTCCTTCCGTTCACTCACCAAAACAATTCTGGATGACGAATTGCTCGTTCTCTTTCTCTTTCTCTCACTCTTCTTTCCTTTCCTCCTCTGTATATACATTACGGCACAAATATTGCAAAAAGAGAGAGAGAAAGAGAAAAGAACGACTGCAGCCTAGCCGATGGTATGCATTCCGCAACTTTCCGTATTGCAGATGACCGTCGCTCCTCGATGTACCGACAATTAGAAGAGCAACTGAACCAAGCGTTCCCCGAATACGTCAGCCGATCTCGTGAGTTCACTTCCCAACTTTCTCTCATCCCTACAGTAGGACGGGTAGTCTGGGAACTTCCAGTAAGGTAGAGGTACTTTACCACTTTCAGTTGCATGTTACTATAAGTTTTGAAAACAAAAGTATTCATGTTTTCTAAATTGCCACGTCATAGAGGCTCGACTTGTTGACTAGGAATCGTTTTGTGTGACGCAGCTGCTTCCAAACTGCGCGAATCATTCCAAAACGTGATGACCCTTGCCGTGTTTGCTCAGAAGGGAGCATCTGGCCGGCACCGGGTGCTCTCTTCAGCTGCCAGAACACCCCGTCCGGCTCGTTCCTCATTCGCATATTGGTTCCAGAACTCTCGTCCGACTACGAAAGCGCTGACATTCTTCTCGATCCGCCAGCCCAGCCCGTTCCATCTCGGCCTGAAATCATGAGCAGCGACTGCTCGGAGAAGTTCCTGGCTCGTCCGGCGGTCGGGCATCTTCCGTTGGATGAGTCATGGAGCCCGTCGGCGGCACACGAAGAGCCGTCGCCGGACGAGGAGGAGTACAAACGACAGTACACTTGTCGGATGGTGCCCAACGAGCAGCCGCTCTATCAGCACTACATGCTCGAAGCAGCCGCCGCCGTGGTGCCCGGCGAGGAGGACACGAAGAGTGTGATGGAAGAGATCAAGGAGGAGCCGTCCGTCGAGCTGCCCGTCATTCCCGAAGTCGTCGCGGCGTTGAAACCAGCGGTTGGTGCTCTCGGAACGTCTTCTAACGGAATACAATCGAATATCTTTCAGACACGTCGCGAGTCTTCGATCTCTTCGGATTCGGGAAGAGGTGCGGATTGCTCAACGACTTCTGCATCGGCGCTCACTTCGAACACCTCGATGCGAAGAGACCGTCTCGTCGGGACGTCGAACTTCGGCTCGCAGAGATCTCTTTGGTGCGAGCTCCCGGAAGTCAGAGCGGCAGGTCTTCTTGAAAAGCTCGATGACGAGTGCAAGCTGCGGCAAGAGGCCTACTTCGAGGTGATCACTTCGGAAGCCAGCTACTTGCGATCGCTGAACGTTCTCATCACTCACTTCATGGCGAGCCCTCAAATGCTCGGGAGCAAGTCGGCTCTCTCGGTACTCTCGGATTCCGACCGCAAGCATCTATTCAGTAACATCTTCGCAGTGCGAGACTGTTCGGAGAGACTGCTGTGTGACCTGGAGACTCGTCTCGAAGAGAACCTAATTCTTGACGACATCTGTGACATTCTCGGCGAACACTTTGACAAACACTTTGAAGTGTACATCAAGTACTGCTCCAACCAAGTCTACCAGGATCGAACTCTTCGTCGCTTGAAGTCGGACAACCCCGGCTTCCTGGCGGCCGTGCAACGTCTCGAAGAGAACAAGCAGTGCCAAGGACTCGACATGCGCAGCTTCCTGATGCTCCCGATGCAGAGAATCACCAGGTATCCACTGCTCCTCTACGCCATTCTCGACCGTCTCTCCACTTCCGACGACCGCTACAAAACGGCGACCGATGCGCTGACCTCTTCCAACCGAGTCGTCCGCGAGTGCAACGAAGGAGCTCGTCGCATGGAGCGCACCGAGCAGCTGCTCGAAATCGACCGTCGCCTCGTCTACAAAGATGTCGACCTGAAGCGGATTCCGCTCGTCTCTAACAGTCGCTATCTCGTGAAAAAGGGTGTGCTGACCCAGCTCGTCGAGCGTCGTTCCTCTAACATCCTTCAAAGTCGGCAGAAAGCTCGGACCCTCCACGTTTTCCTCTTCTCCGACATGATAATGATCACGAAGAAGAAGCTGAACGGCACGTTCGTGTGCAAGGATTACGCGGCGAGACGGTTCGTGGACATGCAGCCGATCGAGCCGGACAATCCGAAGATTCCGCTCGGAGCAGTGAGTAACCTGGTCGGGAGGCCGCATCTCTTCTTGTGCACACTGATGCGAAACGCCAGGGACAAGCAGACGGAGCTCCTTCTCTCGGCTGACAGCGAAACGGACCGAGAGAGATGGCTGAGTGCCGTCCGTCCTCCGACAGTGAGTCCCTCTCCCCCCCAGAGTGTACCGCCCCTCTCTCATTCCTCTCTAACTTCAAGAATCTTCTTCTCCTACCACCCTCACTCATCTCCTTTCTTTAATTGTTTTCAGTCTACTAACCCGGAAGAGAAGATCTACGCCGAGTGGGACTGCCCGCAAGCGGTCGTCGTGCATGCCTATCAGCCGTCGCAGGCCGACGAGCTCCTTCTCAACATCGGAGACAACCTCAACATTCTTCGAAAGATGCCTGATGGTTCGCTTCTCGTTTGCTCTCTCTAGATAGTTTCTTTTTGGGGGAAACTAATGGAACCTTCTAACCGCTCGTTCTCTCGAAAACTCAAGCGTTGGCTTCAGGTTGGTTGTACGGCGAACGGGTTGGCGACGGGCTGGGAGGATGGTTTCCGTCTTCGTACGTGCAGGCCATCATCAACGACCACACACGAGCAAATAACTATCGACAACGGCTACGTATCATACAGGTCAGTGACCTCGGCTCCTCCACGTCTTCCATCGAATCCATTTCCAGGCAGCGGCGGGTTGGCACGGAAACGTTTCTCCTTCGTCAACTGGGCGTGGGGGGATGCCCCTGATGGACCGTCTGCGACGGATGTCGAATCCCAGAACGTACTTCCACTCGGGCGCCGTTGGCCTCTGAAACAATTACCCCCGTCTCCTATGAGAAACGAGTGATCCTTCATCTTCTTCCCTGAAAGTATTGTGATTCTTCCCCCCCAGAGTTCCCTAGTATTTTGTTCATTTCTTCTTCCCGATCATCTCCCCTCTTAACAGTATGGTCTTTCTCTAACCATGTCAAAGAACAGTAATAATCACATCACACTAGGTGAGTTAGAGACTTTTATACCCGATACCTCCTTATTTATGCTCAAACAACAAACAATAAATTTATTCTTTTTAAAGCAACACACGATAACAGATGAAAGAAACGAGAAAGAAAGACCTGGATGAGGGCGATTGGAATAAGAATGCGGTGCGAGACACGCTCAATCGTGCCGATGGTTGAATATTCTCTTGAGCAAATCGGTCAACCTGTCCGGATCCGCCACGAACATCGACGCCACCTGGTGCGGTCTCGACGGAATCACCGGCACCGTGTTGTTGGCTTTCTCGATTTCGAACGAGAGCCGCGGCTCCTCGGTGGTCGTCGTCGGCGGATGCGTCAGTTTGATCCAGAGGAAGTCGTCTTCAGATGTGGTAGTCGTCGGGGGAGCAGTAGTCGTGGTAGTCGTGGTTGTAGTAGTGGTGGTGGTCGGAGGTGTCGTTGTAGTGGTGGTACTCGTCGTTGTCGATGGTGTAGTCGTTGTGGTAGTCGTCGAAGGCGTCGTTGTCGTCGTCGAAGTCGTGGTAGTTGACTCGGACGTCGTCTCCTCTGTTATACGGGTCTGTGGCTCGGTTTTCGATGCTTCTGTTGTAGTCGTCGTTGTCCGGAACAATGGGAGGCGGTCATCTGAATCTTCACGACTTCAGGAGAAGTACTTTATGCTTTCCAGCAGAAGTTCGCTTTTACCAGGGGCTCTCGGTCAGGTGCTCATGAACTTTTTTTCAGTTTCTTTTTGGACACGCAATGTTTTCCCGCAAGTTTTCAAGACACTAATGCATGCCGAATTCCCTATTCCAACTCGAAACCGATTCAAAGAACTCACCGACGGAACACGCCAGCTGGATCTCCTCGGCATCCAGGTCACTCGCCTCGTAGATACTTCCCCGCGGACACTTGGCTCTGTACAGACTGGCCAACTCTTTCTTCCCGGCTTCAGACAGATTACTGTACACGTCCTGCTTCAGAAGACGTAGTGACTCGAGCCGATCGTGAGCTATTCTGGCTTCCGAAGACAGCTTCTCGACCTGAGAAAGGAGAAGGTCGAGTCACTTTGAGGAGGGGTACCTTCTGTTTGAAGCTCTTATTCTTCCTTTCCTGGAACGTGATGAACTGTTCGACCTGGTTGATCGCGTCCAAATCCAAATACTCGGACGCCCAATTTCTGAGAAGATCGTAGCGGATCTCGTGAGTTATCGATCGGTTCGACATGATTCCCGAGAAGAGTTTCGTCTGCTCCTCCGAGAGTCCCGCCAGAAAGTTCGTCCCCTTTCTCTCCGAATTCGAGTTGCTCGATGGGCGGTCCCAGTCAAGAATCTTCAACTTCATCTCTTCCGGCAGGCCCGCGATGAGCTCTTTCGTTTGAGCTAGTTGCCTGGAGACATCGTTTATGTCGTATGAATATGAAGCATCGCGATTCATCTCAATGCGCACGTTTACAAACCTCTCGCACTTTTTGGCTGACGTCGTCGAGTGAAAGCCTGCCCATATTTTGCGAAGTTCTCGTCTCTGGCTCAACGGCAGCAGGTTTGTGAAAGGAGGCAGCTGGCACGGAGGGGGTCTTCCGTCCGACGGACCCAGGAACCCCTCCGACTCCAGTGCCAGAAGGGTCAGTAGCACGGTTACGGTAGTGAACGTCAGGTGTCTCATGATAGGAGTGGAAAAAGAAGATGATAAATATACAAAAGGGGTGGAAAAAGAAGATGATAAATATACAAAATAAAAATAATAATAACACTCGACGGATAGTCCTCCTCGCTTTTTCGTGATCCTCCCTTAGGGCCGCCACTTGACACCCGCCCTCCTCTCTCGTTCTCTGCGTCTCTGCTCTCTCGCGGCGCGCGCGCAATCCGCCGGTCATACTCCTTGGTATTTGGAAAAGAGAAGGCTTATCGTGCCCCGACTTAAAGCTTTGATTACCGCACGAGAGAGTGTGTGATTGGCGGAGACGCAGTCACATCTCATGGAAACATGTTGCGGCCGGAAAGAGGGAAGAAGAATAATTACGAGACGCTTGACTCCTCGCTCGTTTCTCTCCTTTTTCTGTTCGCATGTTCGCAGGACTGGGTGGGGGTCATTGACACAAACAAACTCTCTCCTTTTTGCACTCTTCCGCGCCGCCGATGACACTTTTACTTTTTTGCGGTGCGAAGGTTTTATTTCACGATTTGACATCACAAGACAAACATTTATTAGTAAGGAACCCAAACGGGAAGATCCGGAATGTTCATCGCGTCGAGACTGTCGATGGCGTACGAGTCGAGAGGCGGATAGATCCACTGCCACTCGCGGAAGCGACGCGACGACTCGTCCTCCAGGTAGAGACCGTCGTTTCGGATGTACCTGAAGACAGCGAACCGTGATGCGAAAGGATCGAGAAGGAGAAAGAGAGATCCTCTGCAGTAATTCTTCTCGCAGTTTCTGATGGTTCGATTCCACTCGAGTGCTCAATGGATCGACGTCAACTTCAATAAGAAATACTTCTATTTGAGGAAGTGGTCCCCCCCCCCCCCCCTGAAATAGCTCCTTCCTCTTTCGAACTCGGACATCCGGCCTCCGATTACGCAGTGTCGCCGGAAGCGGAAAACATGTTTTGGTGCCTTTCGCCTATTCTTTCTTATGAGCCCTCTTCTTCTTCTCTGTTTCCGAATTTCTAGACCTACCAAGTCTGATTCCGTTTGCTGGGCGCACTTCTGCCGAAGACGTCGAACGTCTCCGAGAAACCGAACAGACCGTAGACATCGCACCAGAAGTGTTGGTCTCCTGAAGATTCGGAAGATGAACGAATGACGTCATCCGGTGTTCTTCGGCTCTTCTGGAGCACCGCGAGCCGGCGGGAGGGGCCAGCCAATTTCTAATCAAGATTTCTCGAGAGTCTCGTGATTCGCCATCCTCACAAGAGTCTTTTTCAAAGTATCCACGGTCTTCTTCTTTTCTAGTTCACTTCTTTCGAAATTACTTCCGTTCACAGAGACAGCTTACGGTTCAGTGGGTTTGAAAGGTGAAGGACGAAACGCTTCCATTTGCAGGAGAAGAAAAAACCCGGGCCGGTGACGTGTTCTCTTCTGTTGCATTTTTGAGAGCCCACGCATCCGGAAACACTCCGAAATCAAACTGACATTTGGCTAGTGCTCTTTCCTCTTCTGCTCCTGCTCCTACTCCTTTCTCTTCTTCTTCTTCTTCTTCTGTATTCTGATCTATCCAGAAGACGTGCACACACACACATCATTTCTCTTTTTCATTCTAATTAACTTCTTTTCGCCTCCTCGTTTCTTTTTTTTGCTTAATCCTCCTCCTTATTCGCCTTCCTTCTCGGTTTTCTTTCCGCGTTTCTTCAGTCTTCTCAAGTACACACAACTCTCCGGAAACCAACTATTATTATTACTGCTTCTCCGATACACTTCCCCGCCCCGTTTCCCGCCGTTTCTTACCTCTGTCAATGTCGTAGAATTGGAATGACATCTCGTCCATTGGTCCCAGAAACGTGTCTTTGAAGTCCGATTTGATTGACTGACATCTGATCCGAACGTTGGCTTCGGCGTTGTTTTGCACAATGATCTGAAGGCATAAAAGTCAGCTGGCTAGTTTCAGATGGCCTAGGATTGGACTTCTAGGCCCTATCGAGGACTGATGGTACAGTATCCCGTCCGGTAGAGCGCGTTTGCATTCTGTCTTGGTTATTTCTGTCTCTCACTTTTCCGAAACTCATTCCCCTTCCAGAAAGACAGAGAAACGACGACCATTTTCAATTTCGCTCGCCCAGCTTGCCCCCACCCTGCTGCTAATTGTCCACCACCGCCTGACTCCATTCTCAAGTCTCCCCCACCCAACTCTCCCTGCACAACGTCTTCTTTCGTTTCTTCCCGTTTGGCTCCGAACAATGTGTGACTAACACACTGTGTTGTTTTGTCTTTCTCGGTTACCTTCGCACGTGTCACACAACGTGCCCTAATGAGAATCTGAGAATCGGGCCGTCTCATCAGCGCTTCCTGAAATTGGCGTTTTTCTCGACGCCGTCAACACGAGGGGGGCATCTTGATTTAGACGAAACTGGAACGTGTTTTCTCTCCCGCACACTTCTGTTTTTTCGTCGTCCGTTCCCCCCGGCAAAAGAAGCTTTATTGTTTCTCGAATTAGTTCTCTCTCTCTCTCTCTCTCTTCAAACTTTCTTTTGTCTTCTTCTTCTTCTTCTTCTTCTTCTTCTTTCTCTTTCGTCGTCCCACTCTTTCCTCGTTCAAATCGAATTCGTCTTCCCTTCTTCCTTTTGCCCACGCAGAAGAGCAGAAGGACATCAAACCTCATTCATCCGACGATACTTCCGCGCATCGACGACGTCGACGCTCCAGAAGAGCACGGTGAGAAGCAGCAGTGGAGTAGTCAGAAGACGTCGTCGCATCTTCTTCTGAAAATCTTTGCTCGTTTGAATTTCAATCAGCTCTATCCCTCTCTCTCTCTCTCTTTCTCTCTTCGGGAGAAAAAGCAACGTCGCGATTAGAATCCCCGGGGAGCCCTCGTGGGAGCAGCAGGTTTCGATTCGATTTAAATAATGTTAGAAGAACTCGTCGAGGAGAAAGAGAGAAAGAATAAAAAGAAAAAAGAGAGAGAGGGGCTCATTTGTTCTTTGCGTTTCGCCGTAAGTTGACCGGTTAGGATCGAAAACTTCTTTTCGTCTTCAGTTGAAGGAAAGTTGGCCGAAAGTATCTAGAGAGCACTGTTCTTACACTTTGAGGAGATGTCTCGTGACTTTAGAGTCCTGTACAGTCTATTTCAAAGGTTCATGACCAAAACTTTCGATCTACCCAGATGCTCTCAATTTCATCATCTCGAACTTTCTCAGCGCAAGGCTTCCGAGTGCCGAACGAACTATATTCAATTTGATTCGAAGATTCTAGATCATTTCGAATGGATCTGTTTGCGATCAGAGGGTGATTGTCTCGATCGGATCAACATACTGAAAGGATCCATCGATGATCCGCAAGGGGCATTCGGACCCTCCTACCCCGGATCTTCAGTTATTATGACGGTCATCCGTCTCTCTCTCGCTCTCTCTCTCTCTCTCTCTCTCTCTCTCTCTCTCTATCTATCTATCTTTCTCTCTCTCTCCCCTTCTGGATTGCCACTTCTCATAATAGGCGGTCTCTCCCCCACCCACCCACTTCCCCCTTTTCAATTGCTTCCAGATTTTCTCCTTTTCTGGAATGAATAAGTCAGAATAAGCGGCCCAAATTGACTGGCCCTTTGGGGACTTTCACGACGACGATAAATATTTTCCATGATGCGCCATCCCGAAATTCCATTTCTCGCCCCCCAGAGTTTTCTCGTTTCTTCATTCTCGAAAACTTTCCAACTGTTTTCTAGCAGACTCACCCGTTTTCCGTTGAACGTCGAGACGAAAAAAGCCGGTGAGAAAGTGGAAGAATCTTTGAAAATCTGGAGAAGTGAACAAAAAGTAAACGACTCGCAGTCGGTTATGATTCGGATCTTTTGTTTATTTTTTCTCGGGTCCCCGACGCTTCTTCCGTTTTCTTCCGTTTTCTTCGCTTGCAGCTCATCAAATTTAATAAATATACATACGCAGCATAAACGAGCTGCTCCCAGGCAGTGGGCTCCGCGAGCCGGACGAGATTGGGGGAAGTGAGCAAGGGGCTGAAGAAGGCGTCGAGCAGCGATCCAGGGATTCGTATTCAGACTTTGTTAGGTATTCTGAAGTCGTCAGGTTCACTGTAGAAGGTTTTGGCACAGTGCTGCCAGTTGTCGATCTACGAGCAGAAGCCCCTGCAAATTGGCCCAATCGGGCTGTTCCACGAATGCGACGGATCTTTGAAACTCAAAGTGGAACTGACGTCACGGGGCGGATTCTGCACGAATCTTCTTTTCTGTGCCTGTTTGTGCCAAAGTTTGGTACCCCCCTGGCCGCTAATCGAATTACACAAACACACACCCGTCCTTCTCCTCCTCGAATCTGTCCTTTCGGATCTTCCCTCCCCCGGGTACCTTCTTCTTCTTCCTTTTCTTCTTCTTTTCCTTCTTCTCCTTCTCGTGCTCCTTTTCAAACTTCTCCATTTCCAGAGTATGGGTAACAACACAAACGTGCTCCTCACGGCGCTTCTCTCACTTTTGCTCTCGACAGTGCTCGCACAGTTCGAGCCGCCCGTCGGCGGCGGCCCGCCCGTCGGCAAGCCGTGCTCCTCGTCGTTCCACTGCTGGAGGACCGAGCCGATTAATGTGTTCGGCGAGCCGGCTGCGCTGCAAGGTGAGCACGTCTGATACGCTTGATTGGATAGACAACTGAAATAGAAGCGGGCAGAAGCATGACATGCGAGCGAGTAGTAGGTCAAACATGTCTCAAAGTTCGAGCCCGTTTTGCGACACGAATGAGAGGATTTCGCGCGGATTATGTCTCTCTCTCTTTGTATTCTCAAGTCTGAAAGTTGGCTGGAAACTCCCGCGTGACGTCGCGTGACTACAAGTGTTTGCAGGCAACCGTCGGAAACGACTCGAAATCGGAGGCCAGCTGTCGAAGGGCGGCCGATGTCGATGCATCGAGGGCACGTGCGCGCAGTTCCAGCAGCGATCGCAGACGTTCCTGGCGTGCGAGGAGTTCTGAAACTGTGTCCCATCTCTCTCTCCCCCCCACAATCTGCTTCTCCCTCCCTATATGAATTGTGTGTTCCCGTGTTGTTCAGCGACTCGAAATCGTGTTCAGCACCCGAAAATTATCATTATCCGACACGCGGAAAACTAGAATTTGTTGGTGTGTTTTTGGAAAAACAAAAGTGAGATCTGATCTTCAAGATGGTGTGTTGTCTCGGAAACTCGATTACTGTATGTAATTTCATTCCACAAACTGCCGCGATTTGAACCAGAAAAGCAAAAAAGAGAAGAAGAAGAAGAAGAAAAGAGAAAACAGACAGAGATCATCACGGACGCCTTCTCTACGGTTAGCCAAACACAAATATAATATGCAAGAATGAGTAAAACGGGTGGTGGGGGGCGGGAAAGAACTTGAGCAAGGAGGGGGGTGAACAGAGCAAATGGTGTTCTTGTGTGTTCGCAACGCATTCAGATGCGATAACGGCCAAAGTTGAGGAGAAGACGTCGCGCGCGCAGGTTCGGCAGCTTCGTGGCGGGCGCCTCCTCGACGGCGTCGCGCGGTCGACGCTTCTCGGTCGTCCGCGTGTCGAACATCGTCTTCAGCACGTTCACCATCTTCCAGAACGTGTAATCCGGTCGCAGGGCGACGATGTGCGAGGAGAATCTGAAGGTGAAGGAGGTATTGGGGAAGAGCGAGCGAGCGAGCGAGCACTTACCCTCCTTGCTGCTCATCTGGAGACTGCTCCAACACGAACATCTCCTCTTGACACTGGACCACGTGGAGCACTTGAGCAAAAAGAGCCAAGGCGAGAAGGATGTGAGAGCACGGGCGGAACATTCTGGAAGGAGGAATGAATTGGGAGCGGGAGAGGGGGAGGAAAATGAGGGAGGAGGGATTAAAAGAATCTACAACTTTCTAAAAGGATTAGGAATGGAAGAGAAAACGATTCTGGAAGGAATCGAAGATCGACGGAATTCAGATGAATTCGCCGATTTGAAGTGGGTGCCATTTGGAAGAGGGAATGTACTTGGCGAGGGTGTGCACTTGCTCCGAGAGAGAGAGCCTACAAAACTACACGACTACAATTGCCACTTCTTCTTCTTTTTTCTCGTCTTCGTTTGCTCCTGCTTCTGATTCATACTATTTGCTATTAGTTTACTGCGCGCGAAACACTAATTGAATCGGCGCCCCCCGGAAGTTTGATCCACCGCCATACGGGTACTTCTTGTTTGCGGTGGACACGAGCCAGTGTGATGAAGAAGCTCGCCGCGAGCCGGCGGCTCCGAGTGGGAGGAGCCTCGCCGATCGGAAGAGCACGCCGAGCAAGAGGCGGGCAGCTCCGGGAGTGAGCCGCTGGTATATAGGAGGCGTGTAATTAATTGCGATATTCAGAGATGAAAGTGCACGTTTGGCGATGAGGAATGCGGGAAAACTTGCGGATTCTTGCGTAATCGCTCGAAAACGAGAGGCGGGAGGGTGGTCGGTGGGGGAAACGAAGAAGAAAGAAGAAGCTGCTACAAAAGGTGAGCTTTGGTTTTCCGAAAAAAGAAAGGTCACAAGGAGCCGGACTGGTCAACAACATGTTTCGACACTTTCTGCTTTGTTTCTGCTGCAAGTGTTTGGGAAGGTTTTGAACTTCGAATCAGATGAAATCGGTCCAAACCTCACTCCTACCGTAATCTCGTTTCTTTAAAGGTACAGACTAGAGTTTAGCCTCGCTACTTGAGTCTTGAATTCAAATGTAGCTCTGAGAAAAGGAAAGATATTCTGAGAGAGCGAGAGAGAGAGTGTGTCATTTTGAACCCTATTCAGAACATGGATTAGTAGGAAGACCCCCGCTCCCTTTCATCCTCTTTGACGTCGATATTCCAAACGAGTGGCCGCCACTTCCGAGAACTTTGACCGCGATAAGGAAGCGGGAGGGGGGCGCGAAGCTCCTCTTGCAAATCATTCCGTCACCGTTTCGAAATCATCGGCGAGTTGCGTCACCGAAAGAGAAAGACCAATATGTGTGCTGTGCACTGCGGTGGCTGTCTATTTATATCGTGATCTTGACCTAGACTTTCTCTTCTTGACGTCTTCCGAAATCTCATGTTGATTGTGATTGCACGTCTCCTTTTAAATGGTAGGTACTCTGCAGTTCGGCTCAGAAGACGTTGATCTTCTGAAGAGGTGCTCACTCGACCATATTGCAAAAGGTGAAACTATGATATCACACGCTGCTCCCACCCTCGCCGGATATGAACTTTCTGTGGCCGGGGAGAAGAAGAGGGGGAATTCCGAGAAGGCGAATAAACAGGATGAACTTCTGAATCTCTATTTTCACTCTGAAAATGATGTCACCCCCATCTCCAGATTGCCTCGAAACGCGCGCCTTTCTTCCGGAACAAGCAACCTTCTCCGCTTCGAATAATTCATGCAAATGTCAAGGCACGGCGTGGCACCCACTGAGAGAATAATGGAATTTCAGAAGAGGGAATGGGATCAAAGACGCTGTATGTTTGGATTGGAACGGGCCCAAACACGGGAGTATTAATGAAACGGGACGAGAGTAGGCGGCGGCGGCGACGCGAATTTGCATGTCTGGAAGCGACGACAAGATTTCCGCAAAGAACCTCAATTAGGGATTCCAGACTGGAAGAGGGAAACGAAAATAGAGAGACGTGTGTCTGGAAATCTGATCTGCTCAAGTGATCAGTTTGCAACGGACTGCATATGGTTTGACAGCGAGATGTCATGCGCCTTTGAGGCCGGGTTACGGTACCAAACTCAAACGGCACAAGAAAACGCCGAGAGATGGTGAAATCTAGAAGAATTCGGGCTGATGAGCCAATTCGAGCCTCTGCAGGAGTACAATGAAAAAGCGCATTCTCCCACCCACTCGAGGAGCTCGCTTGTCCCCTGATGGGCAATAAACGGGCGGGTAGACATGATGTGAGTAGTACTTTCGGAGAAAGAACAAGTGCCCATGAGGGGAGGCATTCGTACTAAAGCGTATGCTTACAAGGGGATCGCTATGTTTAGAACTCTTCTCACGATTCCTGATATCAAAGTAGTCTCGTGGTAAAAGTTTTGTGTGTCATTCAACCATCGCAAGTTCGACTCCACTCCAGTGATGACTGTGCCTTTTTTCTAGTCACAGGGGCTCAGGACCGACCAACGCACAAGGTTCACGTGGGATCACACTTGAAAGAGACGATTTCAAACGAAAACGTGGAACGACTACAGATGGCACCGAATCATAATAAGATGGGACCCAGTGAAAACAAAAATACGTGGCTCGTGCATATTATTATTGTAATTGAATCCCTGACCGACCGCCAAGGGAATATTTTTTGGGCGGTGTGAACGCGAGAGTAAAGAGCACGATGCGACGCGCCGAGCAAAATAATGAGGAGCTGTGATGGGAGAGAGAGAGAGAGGTGCGTTCGTTTAGTGTTTACTCGAAGTGGACGAGAATCCAATGTCAATCTATCAGTCTAGAAGACGTGGAGGCGAAGAAGAAGAAGTCGTCAGTGACTCAGAATATTTGATCTCTTGACCACGTCATTTTTCGGGTTGTTTTGTGAATGCGGCGAGTACAACAGCTCGGCCGGACAGGAACAATAAATCGACGACGTCAGCGAGGACTCTTTTTGACTTGGATGACCTGCTTTCCAGAGACGCAGCACTGAAATTCAATGAGAGGGGTTCGAACCCGTGACCCTCTGTTCGGCAGTCAATGTCACTACCGACTGAACTAGTCGTCCTGGGAGAGAAAAGCGAGAGTCAATGAGCTGCACCAACGCTGTGGCTCGAAAGTCATTGAATGGAGAGTAGCTACCAAAATTTGGAAGTGACCCCTTAACGGAAGATGTCTTGGTCGCTCTCGTCGCTTTTAGAAGAGTGAAATAACATGAGAAAGTGGGTGAGGATGGACTACAAACCGAAAAGTATGAGTAGTACTCGTGAGTGGCGGAGAGATCTTCGTGACCGCTGGTCAAGATGCACATGAGCATCTTCTCAAGTTCCCTCCTCTCTTGCCTATTCATCACCATCGCTCCGATTTCCAGATCATTTCCCGCTTGCTCTCCGCCGCATCTCATCTCCTCTCTCTTCCTTCGAGCAGCACAATGAAAAAGAAACGACACGGGATGAGATGGGATGAGCACCCGGCACTCTCTTTCACATAGACATATATTCAATATCAACACACACACACGGGCTCCCGGAGCACGAAGAGGAAGGAGAGATGGGAGAGAAGCAGAGGGGAGTGACCCCGGCGGGAGCCACGGGGAGGAGCCGCCCTTTCCTTCCTCCCCCCCACCCGACGCGAGAAGGGTCCGTCTCTC
This sequence comes from Caenorhabditis sulstoni, assembly GCA_963966605.1. NCBI lineage: Eukaryota > Metazoa > Nematoda > Chromadorea > Rhabditida > Rhabditidae > Caenorhabditis > Caenorhabditis sulstoni. The sequence goes on along the minus strand of OZ016476.1, from coordinate 3,844,911 downwards.
TATTCTTGCCCCCACGGGTCCCCGTGGCTACCTCCCGTTTCATCGCACGATGAAGCAGATGAGCATGTCGTCGCTCCAATGGACGACTCTTTTCCTTCTCGCAGCCGTCGTTCAGGTCAGTCGCTTTTCCGTTTCCTGAATCTCTGTCAGTGTGTGGTCCCCATCAGTTTTTATGATGTGAGAGCGGAGCAGAAAATCACGGATCTTTGACGGACAAAAGGTCCAGGCGATCAAACATTGGAAAGATATAAAGTGGGGGAGGGGGGCGTTTGGTAGAGCAATTCTTAGCACTGTCTGATTGTTCTAGTGGTGTATCAGTATAACCTTTGCGCGTCATTCGATCGATCAGGGTTCAATCCTCCCAGGAGCCCAAAGCACTTTTCCCTCTTATTACACACCCCCCCCCCCCCCCCCACACATTCGAAAGTACCATTGTCCTTGTGAGTCAGCACTCCCGGGGGGTCCATCCGCCCAGCTGTGAAGTACACTTCGCGTTTCTTGCAGCACTCCGAATCTCAGTATCCACGTCAGCACCAGCCCTCGTATCCACAGCAACACCAGCAGAACTACCACAACTATCAGACGCACCATCAGCACTATCACCAGGCGCAGCAGCAGCAGAAGGCACCGCAACACGCCTATCCGTACAACACCAACAACAACAACTATCAGAGCCCGAGTCAGTTCGCGATCCGTCGGCAGATTGTCAAAGCGGCCCGATTTCAGACTCGATAAAGGCCTACCAGACGGCGTATCCGTCGGTGCCGCACGCTTCGGTCCTCCATCAGCCGACCCATCAGATTTGTGACATCCCGCCAGATCTCTGGTAAGACTCGACAGGGGCCCGGCCCAGTTTGACCCAGATCTCGTCCTCAGGTGCGACTCGCCGCAATCGGCCCAGCAGTGCGGAGTTCAACGCCAGTGCGACGCCCTCCGCCACCGTCGCCAGCCCATCAAAATCACGTTGATCTACGAGGCACTCTGTCCTTACTGCCAAAAGTTCGTCTCTTCTTCCTTTTCCCCTGTCGATTCCCCTCGTTTCCAGATTCATCGCCAATCAACTGGGCAGTGTGTTCAATCAGTTCCAAGGCCAGCTGGTCCTCGAGCTCGTTCCGTGGGGAAACTCGCGCATTTTGCGGGTAGGCCCACCCCAGCCAGCGCATTTTTAATCGCCTCGCTCTCCCACCTTTTCTATTAGCCGCCGCTTTTTTCTCGATCATCGCCGCGTCAGTTGCTCCGCACAGCGTTTTGCTCCGCGAGCAGCAAAAATGCTCTCGGGTCGCCACATCAAACACTAATCTTGCAGGATGGTTCGTTTTCGTGCAATCACGGACAGAAGGAGTGCGATGCGAATCGGCTTCAGTCCTGTGTCATCGACATTCTGAAGGTTCCGTCATGATCCTGGAGTGGGATCCTCAAGATCGGTTTGCAGGTGAAGGGAGCCCTTCCGTTCATCGTGTGCTTCGAACGGAACATTCAACACTACGGCGTTGAGCACGCGATGCAAACGTGCTCCGCCTTCATTCGCAGCCAGTACCGCCAGATCCGGCAGTGCTACGACGGTCCACGCGGCATCCAGTTGCAGCGAGAGGCCGCCCAGAAGACGATGAGCACGCGACCGAATCCGATCGTCGAGGTCCCGTATCTGCTGATCAATGACTACACACCATCGGTTGACATGAACAATCTGAATGTGATGCTACTGCCGCAGCTATTGAGCAAATGGACGAAATTAACGCAACGGCAGTGAGCGAATAAATGATTCGGCGGTTTATTTTCGTTTCAGGGATAGTTTTGTTGAGAAAGGGGTTGAAAACCGGAGAATTCACAATAAATTAGAAGGGGGCGAGGGAGGGTGTCAAAATGAAGAGAAAATACACAGACACGAGAAACGATGAATAATGGGAAAAGAAGAAAAGTTAAAACTTATTGGAATGAGGTGGTGGCCATCATACCGGCCAAATTCTGCACAATGTTGTCGTTGAGCATCTTGCTCACTTCCTCGCCAATGTGCCGCTTTGGATCGATCTTTCCGACGTTCTTGATAGCCAGCTCCTGATCCGTCATCTTCTCCTCCTCTTCAAGCGCCTTTTTGTAGTTCTTCGCCAACTTCAGCATCGCCTTCAGATGCTCCTTGTTGTGCTCGCCACACTTAGAATAGTTCTCTACATTGACGGCGTCCATCCACGACAGTTTGTTCAGATTCAGCAACATCTTCTGTTCCAAATCGTGAGTTCGGTAGGCAATTGGAATCGAATAGTAGTGGCGGTTGAGACCGTGAATGAGTGCCTGAATGCTCGGCTTCTGCAGATGTCCCAGATTACTGGTAGTCTGACGCGGTTCCTGGTTGAGAGCCATGGATTGCGGGTTGATTGTTCGGAATGCGTCGATGACGACTTTTCCCTTCACCGATTGAATCGGATCGACGACGACGGCAACAGCACGCTCGGAAAGAGCCTCGAACGACTGTTGCGTGTTTATATCGACTCCGGAGAGCCAGCAACCGAATCCCGGATGAGAATGGTACCATCCGACGACCATCTCGGGTCTTCCCGTCTGCTTCAGCATGTCGAGCATCTTCGCTTGGAAAACTGGATCCACAGCTTCGACGGAAACTCCCTAAACTCAAAACTTCGATAAAACTCTGCAATAAAACTTGGTAAACATACGGTTCCGGATTGTGGCATGGCGAAGACGTCGATGACGTTAACTGTGTAGTCGTCGACAAACTCTCCGAGCATAAGCCCCATCACCTCCATCGGCACACCGGCTCTTCCGTGTTTCAACATCTTGAGCAAGGCCAGCGAGGAGATGTAGACTGTCTCCGAGGTATCGACCTGGTTCGAGTCTTGCGGTGTCGCTCCGAACTGAAAACAACTCAGTTTCATAGTCAGTCAATTATAGATAAATGTTATACCTGTCCCAAACCTCCACCAAGGCCTCCGAGACGCAAGAATCGCTCCATTCCTCTCTGAATCCGACAATTTGAAAAAAAAACAAGAGAAAAACGGAGAAATCAAGCAGTAGACATGAACAACACTATAATTTACCATTTTCAATCAAAAATTTGGAAGAACTTTCGCAATAGAAGGGCGAAAAGAGACAGAAAACGAGGACGCTCGTTCGAAATTTGTGATGACAAATGCAGGTCTGCAAACACCACACGGTGTGCCGTTACGGACGGGGCATCGAAGTTGACGCGCAGCTTGAATTTCGCTGGCAAAAACGCTCGCTCGAGCGCGCTCAAGGAGGGAAACTTCAAGAAAATGGAAAAAATGTTCATTGAGCTCAAAATAATTGCTAGAAAATGTATCAAAACTGTAAACGAAAGCATTTTTCACGAATCAGAGCGTTCAAATGGCTTGCAGTTACTCCTTCAGATCGGCGTTCCTCGAGATCATCATCCGTCTGAATTCGAAGTATCGCTGGTTTGGAATGGGTTCTCGCCCCCGATCTGATTGATGTGCCTGGTTATTCCGTGAAAAGACAGAAAAGTCTCGATCCCTTCAGTCGCTTCAAAAACGTCAGTCAGTCGCGGGGGACATGTTCAAAAACCTGTCACATCGGATCCTACCAGTTCCTCCTCCTCCGGGAGGCGCCTAATCCCGCGCGCATGACTATTTCAGAATGCCCGCTGGTCAAGTGTGACTGTTCGGATTATCTCTTAATATGACCCCTTCTTGCCTCCGAACAGAGATGCCAAAAAAGAAAAAGCGAAGGAGTTGAAGGAGTAAAAGCTTCTGCGAATAATTGGACGAATGTTTTTGGCCGCGTAATTATCCGGTAATTATGCAACAGATGAACAGAGAAGGGAAAAGTTTTCTAGAAAAATGAAGAATGGAGGGGAAAGTTTTCGATCCATTTGGCACCCGAGACGACGCTTTTTCTTCCGCGTTATGTCTGGACTGGCAAGTTTTTGAGGGAAGAAGAATGGCTTGGAAACATTTCAAAGGGGGGAAAAGAAGAAAGAAGAAGAAGAAGGAGTTCTTCAGAATTCGGAAATGATTCGGACAAGGGCGTTGCGTCAGAATTCGGAAAGAAATGTCTCGAAGAAAAACTGAATGAGACGGGGCGTCCGAGAAATCGGAGTTTGAGCTCAAGTCCCGGATCCTCCTCTTCTGCTTACTTCTGAGATTCTTCCCAAACTTCTTCTTTTCCTTCTTCTGAAGTTTAGTGTTCTTGTGACGGCACTTCAGGTCACACGCCACTTGAACCACACCTGCCTTCCTCTTCTTCTCCAAACTTCCAAACCCCCTGTTGTAACAGTTCGCATGATTCATTCTCACATCATCAGTTCGTTTCACCTGATTTCATTTCTCTTTTCACTTCATTCCCATCACTTTTTGCGAACCACAAAACGGAAATCAAAACGAAGAATCTGACAATTAGATAAGTGCCAACAATTGGGAGATTCAGATGACACAGTTCCCTCCATTCGCAGTTATTTATAATCTCTTTTTCCTCCTCTCCCCCCTCTCCTCCCGATTCGAAAACACACACACACAGTTCCCGACTCCGCCCACTTTCCGTCCCTTCTTTCCATCGCCTGCTTCCCCTACCTCCATTTCCCTCTCTCCGTTCGTCGATCCGTCCGGCACGCAGCCGTCGAAGCCTGTTTCGGCTTCATAAGCATCTCTCTTCCCCTCTCTCTCTCTCTCTATCCAAACTGACCAGTAGAGGTGACCAACCAGAATGACATCGACTACTCGACGATTAACGACTCCCTCTCATCACTTTGCCTTTCCTTTTTTTCCCCCCGATGTTGAACTGTTCTGAAGTTGCAGAAGTGAAAAGTGCAAAGTTATCAAGAAGACGTCAGAAGGATTCAGTGGAAGAGCACCCGCCATGTCATCCTTGACTCCTCTTCTTTTGCTGTCGTCGCTGGCAGGAGGTGAGGCACTCTTTCAGAATGCAAATGCTGAAAACGCTTCTGAATCCGAACCGAGGGCTCTTCAGAAGAGTCACAGATTCTGATTCAGAAGTTCATTCCTAGTGTTTCCAGTTCGTTTTACGAGGAGATTAGTGTCGGTTCGGCTTCGAAATTCAATTTATTATGTACTGGCGACGAAACCAGCTTGACGAGTAAACTCTCGCTCGCCGACTCTTTTGTATTCATCTCCTTATTGTCCACTTTTTCTGCCGCCGCCGTCGCCGATTCGTTCGTATAATTTGGCGACGTCTTCACATTCCAATTACAGTGTTCTCCCTTTCGTGCTACATCTGCGGCGACGAGGGACTCGACGAGTTCGGCGAATGCGGCTCTCATTTCCAGTACGACTGCAACGAGTACGCGAGACGGTTCGCGGCGAGCGAGAAGATCTACTGCAGGAGTACGCGCACGAAGAACTCCACCACCAGTGAGTCCTCTTATCCGGAAGAGTCAAGCATGCGGAACGCCCATGCGCACTTATGAATCCATGTTTGTTATCATGCAACCGTGACGACATCCATTTCGAGGCCAAGGCCCGTCGAAGAAACAGCGGGGAAAAAAAACGTTTCGACTCGTGCTGCCCCCTTTTGAAATGCAAATTTCCGAACGGTCAGGGGTGAAACAAGCCCTAAACCTTCTCCCGATTTGGTAGATCTATCTAGCCAGCTAATTCGGTGTCAGCAAACAATAGGCCACAGGGAGAGGGCCTGTCGTCGTCGTCGTCGATGACGCCGCCGCGGCGCGCGCATACACACCGCCACAAAATATTATACTTTCGTGAAACTTTCGCCCGAAGCAGATGCAGCCTGACCTATTTGTGTCCTCTTCGCCCGCTTCTTCTTCTTCTTCTAAAGGAGCTTAGCGTCGTTTTGCAGACAAGTACACGATAATGAAGGAGTGCATCTCGGAACAGGATCACTACAAAGTGTATCCGGACAAGGGGTACAGCATCGACGAGGAGTGCGATCTGGTGAACGTGCAGGGCGTCGAGATGGCCTACTGTCTGTGCAGGACTGACCACTGCAACCGCAATCCCATCGCCGAGCAGTTCATGGACTTTGAGAAGAGGCACCCCGAGCTCTTCGGGGACATCGACGACGGTCCGGCCGCTGTCGGGCCTCCGAGCCCGCCGAAAGCCCCGCCCACTTTCCGAGCAGGACCCGATGAGAAGTTGAAGCTGAACGTGCAGCCGATCCCACTCGGATTCGCCCAGCACCTGCCTCAGGGACCTTCTTCCTTCGCTGCTCCCATTCTGAACCCGCCCGCGATAGTTCCCATCAACGACTTGAGAACCCAATCTCAGTCGAAGAGCTCCGAGATCATCGAGATCCGTCGGTCTCAGCTGCCTGCTCGCGCGTCCGGAATCGAAACAGAGATCAGCTCGCAGCCGCAGCGACCGATCAGCAACTCGAAAGAGTTCGAAATTCCGCTGATGAACCTGCCGCGGAACACAATCAGCGAGGGCACTTTCGTCGGAAGTGGCCCGATCATTCCGAATGCTCCGCAGCTCCCGACCAAAGAAGTCGTCTCTTCCTCGACAATGAGATGCATCCAGTGCGGCGACGGCTCGCTCTCGAACGTTCAAGAGGAATGCAAGAGACAGGTGCAAGTGGAGTGCGCCTCCGAGAAGTCGCTCTGCTTCACGCGTCAAATTGAACTCGGAAACGGTGAGTGCCCGAGCTGCCACGTCACGAAACAACAGTCTATGCTTCCAGGAATGTACGGAATGGAAAAGATGTGTGTGCTCCCGGAGCAGCTTGTCAACGAGTTCGGAGAAGCGGCGCGACACGAGGGATGCGGCAGTTCGAACGGCGGCCGAGTCCAGTACTGCGCGTGCTCGTCGCCGGTCTGCAATCAGCTTCCGCTGGCACAACAGGTACACTCCTTCTCTTCCTCCTTCAAAAACTGATTACTGTATGACCCACTTCCGCACTTCATTACAATTCGTTCGTTCTGATTCGCTTCCTCGATCGAATCGAACGCTTGTAAAAAGTGACAATTATTCGTGCGATATACGACCCCCTCACTAGTTATGCGTCTTTTCTCTCGCCGAGACGCGTCGAAACGAATGAACTGCCGAATCACACTTGACCCGAATTGCACAGTCAAGAAGACGAACATTTACAAGTTACACAGACCGACGGAGGGACTATTCCGACCGCTTCTGATCACTCTCTGGTTCTTTTCAGAGACAGCTCCTCACTGCGATCGCTCCTTCGAGATCTCACAACGTGCCCGATCTTGCTGCTCCGGAGCTCCCGATGCCTCCCCGATTCGTTCCCACGACTACTACCACGACTACAACTCCCACGACGACGACGACGACGACTACAGAAGCGCCTCGTCCGATCATCCCGTCGATCATCAACCGACCTTCGGCGCCTTCTTCTCTGAGCTGCGTCTACTGCAGTGAAGCCGATATGACGGATCCGACGGCCGATTGTTCGACGATGAGAGAGGAGGCTTGTGATGCGACGACGAGGTTCTGTGTCACTAAACAAACACAAATCTCGACGAGTGAGTGGTTTCAACTTGAATCCGATACAGCACGCTTCGCTTTCAGGTTCGTTTGCCATGGAGAAGAGGTGTTTGTCGGAGAAGGACGTGGCGATCTTCTTGCCGGGAGAGAAGCTGGCCGAGGGGTGTGCGACGAGCGAAGGAGGCCTCGTGAACTACTGCATCTGCCGCGGAGCCACGTGCAACCGCCCGTCGCTGCTCCAGCAAGCGCAGTCGGGCGGAGTTCGTGACTCGCTCGAAGAGCAACGTCTCCTCGAGGAGGAGATTCAGAAGTCGCAGCGACTGGCGAACGCGATTCAGATTCCCACGAACCGAGTTCCGAACCAAGCCAACGTGGGAGTGCTCGCACCGAGCCACGGAGCGCCTCGAGAAGATTCGATGAAACCGAAGCTGCCCCCAGTGATTCTGGACACTGACGAGTCGGCGGAAGTGGCGCAGGACGTGCGAACAGAAGAGGACATCATAAGAGATCGGCAGAGGGAGTGGGCGCGCGCCTCCGAAACGCGATCTGCCACTTCCATCCTCACCTCGCTCGCCTCCTCGCTCTCTTTCGTCGCGCTCCTCCGTCTCGTTTGATGTATCCAGATCTTCGCCCCAAACATTCTCCTCTCCGTACCAAATTGGCTCACACTATGGGTTCCCTTATTTATTCAACTACTCTTTCTCTCTCCCTCTCTCTCTCTCTTTTTGTCTCTTGTTTCGATGTTCCTCTTAATAAATAATCAAGTGTAGAAGCCGGCGACTCGCTCGCTTCCGTTGTTTTCTGGTCCGACCAAGTACAGAGAAGGCGCTCGCCCCGGGAGCAGCTGCTTGTGCTCACGGAGCCGCCCCACCATTAACATATGTATGATGATGAAGAGTTTGAATAATTTAGAGCCTTCGAGTCAGCTCTCGGCGCATCCAATCCATTTTTATTATTAGCAGAGAGGAGCAGAAGAAGAAGAAGAAGGAGCGGAAAGAAAAGCAGAACTTGTCATTTCATTGTGTCGCGTCACTTCGCTTCCTCGTTTTCGAGTCAATCGTCGTCGACCCCAATTATTCTGGACCAAGTCTGGAAATCTCTGAAAATCCAATCGAATTCCAGCCGCGCACCAGCGACGAAAACAAATTATTACCGGAGGATAAATCCTGTTGAAGCGGATATTAAAAATCGAGCAAAAACGGGCGGTCCGCCCCGCAATTTCGTTTCTTTTCTCGCCCCCGCCGTCTGTTTGTTTGGTGCCTTCGAGAAGATTCTCCTCGTGCCACGTCATCAACGACCACGTCTTCTTCATCCTCATCCACTTTCAATTTCCTTCTTATCACGTACCGCCCATCCCCTTCTTCTTCTTCTTCTTCTTCCGCCACCTCATCAACCCCTCGTTCCGAATCTTCTGAATCGTCTTCTCCTTCTTCTCCTTCTTCTCGTTCTTCTTCTTCTTCTTCTGAAGAAGAAGCTCATCCTCTCATCATAATTGTGTTTTTCCTTCCCACCACCAATTCGTTCTTCTTCACAATAGTTCGTCGATGAAATGAATGAAAGGAAGAAGAAGAAGAAGAAGAAGAGAAGCGTGGTGGGCCCCGGTTGTGTTCGGTACGCGGAGCTGTAAATACATGTTTTCGCTCACTGTTCTCGCCTTTTTTCTCCCCCCGTTCATCCGATTATTGTGCACCGAGAACGAGGCCTTTCTGTGCTTTTTTCCGACTAACGCACCTTTCTCCGAACACTAGACCACTATCGAATGCCTTTCTCTCGATAATTCCTGACGAGTTCATCGATGTGTTCTCCCCCGTGACATTGTGAAATGGCACTGCCACGTCACATCCTCTCACACTCTTCTCTGAAGTTTTTCTTCGTCAAGACCCCCGCAATGCGGAATCTGAACCGAGCAAACCGGAAACAACAGGTGAGAAGGACCTCTTCTTCCTCCTTCTTCTCCCTTCTTCCCGAGTCCTCTCCAATCTCCCGTCTTTCCCTTCTGAAAAGTTCTCTCGATCCCGGATCCATCTTCAGGCCCGTTTCCCTGAGAATCGTGTCCATCTTCGACGAGACAATGACAAAGTGTGCGTGCATGCATCCCCCCACAGGTTCCCCCGATGTCTCTCCATCATTCCTCCTCTCATAATCTGTCCCCGTGTCTCTTTTCCGCCCAAAAGTTGGTTCCCTCCGGCCAATCCATCATCCGCGTCCATTGCTTTCCTCAATGAAATATCACTAGTTTCCCGCCTCCCTCTTCTATCATTCAGCTCTTTTTTTCGGTCGGGACTCTACGCAGAGTCTGCAAAAAGTTCAGAGCAGCCCCATAAATTTCCGTGTGTTGCACACTTCCCCCCTTCTTTTTGTCTCCGATGAACTTTGTTCTGTTTCCCTCTTCCTCTCGGAAGGAAAAGTGTAGACAGGATGAGAAGGTGCAGGAACTTGCGCTCCACTGAGCACACTTCTTGATGATAGGGCAGGGGCCGAATCGAAGGTGTTCGCCCCCTTTTCTTGATTCTCGAGAGAAACTAGAAACCAAACGAGCACGAGCCAATCTAATAACTGGCGGAGAAAAAAGAGCAAATTGTTTTCCGAGAATAATAATTCCTTATCGGAGAGCACGCGGCGGCTCATAGCACACACTTAGTTTGTGAGTTGCGAGTAGAAGGCGTCAGGTTTCCGCAGAATCGGATTCCGGCTGCACTCTTACAACACCTTCTTTCTCCTCTTTCCCCAATCTTTTGAGACGCTGCGACGGATTCTGCAGAACTTGAGCCCCCTCCTCCTCTGGTAACCTCATTTCGATGGCGGGCTCCGCGGAGCCGCCCATTCATCGGGAGGCCACCGCAGAGTGTGTTTTCGAGTGTGTGTGTGTGGCGGGGCGGGACGACGTTTTGACAAAAACCACTTTCATTTTTACACCTCCCGCAGATTTCAATCTGGTTTTAGTTTTAGTTTTGATTGATCCGTGTCTCATTGATCCCCCGTGGATGCACATGCGCTCCATCGCAACGACCCAGCATTCCACTCTCTCAAACCATTCGAGGAAACGCGCTCTATCGCACTGCTCTCTTGTTGCAAACCAGGTTGACTTCTTGACTCCTTCGCGCGAGTCGACTCGATTCCAGACGATTCTGACCAATCACCGTCGCGATCCCTTGCCGGCTTTTCACCTGTTCTTCGGGGTATTCACGCCTTCTCCACCCAGAAATCCTTGCTTCCTGGAATCGCCGGATCTTTCCAGATTTCCAGACGTCTGTCGTTTCGGCTCCCAATTATTGCTCCTCTCTCCCCCACGAGGAGCCCAATTACTCGAAGATTCCAGAATCCTCTTTCTATTCTACACACTCCACCCACTTTCATTCCAACTTCCCTCTAACAAAAGAAGCGAGAATTCTGAATGAATTCTGAATTCTGAAGAAGAGGAAGAAGGTCAAAAGTAGGTCCATTACTCTAATTGGACTCGTCGTCGCCTGAATCAGAGATTCGTTTCCAGCAATGTCGCTCATTCTCGATTCAAAATATTCATATATTCATAGTGCCGTCCCTCTCATCATTTTTTGGGCGCCGTGGCGGGAAAAGAGAGAAAGAGAGGAGGCTCTCTCGATTCGTAGAATAATAAAATTGAAATAAATTGGCGTCATGTAGAACCCGGAGACAGACTCTTCTCCTCTCCTCCTCCTCCTCTTCGTTCCCTCCCCACCAGAATGTGCTCCTTCTGTCAGTTATCGAGCTCATTTCTGTGTCACCAGGGGGGTAATATGAAACCTGTCACCACACACCTTTTCCGGCTTCTCTCCTTGATAATAATTAGAAAGTTGTTTGTTGGCCGCGACGGGCCGAGGCGCCGCGCTGCGTCGATCTTCGCCTTCCTTCAGTAATTCGATACTTGTCGTAAGTTCGGGTGTTTTGTACGCAGAGTGCAGAGCTACAGTAGGTCTGAAAGAGTCTAGTTTTACTGGTTTCTCACAGGAAAACGGAAAACGTTTGCGTGGTGCAAGAAGCAGCTAATCGAGTTGTTACGTATTCTCGAAGCGTGTGTTCTCGGAGAATGATCAGAGATTCGAGAATGATCGAATGATTCCTGTAGTCATTCCGGATTGTTTTCTCGTTTCACACGACGACGCCACGTGGGGCGGGGAGAGAGTCCATTGTCGAGATTCGGAATTCGAATCCAATTGGCTCCGAATTAACCCTCTTTGGCATTTCCAGCCGCTTGTCTTCTTTCTCTTCCGCACCACATGCTCACGCACTAAATGCTCACGGAGCAGCTAGCAAAGCGCTTGTGACACCACTACCACCAGCACTAAAATTGCCAAGTTTACATTTCGTCGCCGTGTCACAATAGCCATCAATCAAGGGACCACTTATCGAAACGCGGCGCCAGGAAGCAGCGTCTCATCCTCACTTACAAGAGTCCTCGTTTTTTTTTCGAATTCTCGACGAAAGAACCTTCTGGTGTCGACTGAGAACGTTTTTTCTCGGTGAAAATAAGAAGTTCGACGGGAGGGGGACGGAAAGAATAACACGAAAGGGCGCCCCCTTCCAGGGACTCGCTCTTTTTGTTTTGCAAACTGCTTACGGTTGCTCGGTTACTGAGGCAGCAGTTTCTCACTGCGATTTTCTATTCGTCATCTCTCGTGAGAAACTCTTTTCTTTTTTCCGTTCTTCCCGAGCCTCTTGCTCTACTTTTGGTCTTTCGGTCGCCATTCAAAACATTCTCCATTCATGACGTGGCACTTCGATTACATCTTGATCGTAATGACATCAAGTGCTCGCGGAGCCATCTCAGTATTCAGAAATGCAAATCGCTGGCACGTCAAGGGTCTTCCTGGTCACTTGTCACGCCTCATGAACTTTGTCTCTTTCCACTTGCCTTTTTTCCGGAAAGCAAGGTGTCTATCCGAATGGCCGCTTTGTTTTTTGTTGTTTGATGGCTCGATGAATGGAGAAAGCACCTGGAGGAAACCTTTCAGAAGGCTGCCACGTCATCGAGACGAGCCACCGTGCTCTTCCTTCCTGCTCCACTCTGATTCAATTTCTGCCCTCCCGGCAGACTCCGCCCCCTCTTCTTCTGCGTCTCCTTCTGCTTCTGACCCAACATGATGCACTCCGCACAAATATATGAAACATTTCATCTCATTCCCCATTCTACTGGCTCTCCAGTGTCTCCGGCCTTCTGTTGTTACTTGTTACTTCGCCGCAATTCCAGTCAAACTCGCCTAATTGGTTCGTCTGAAAACCCATTTCCACCTTCCTATTCACCTATTCATTTCCTGCTCACCTCAACATGTTTTCGTGCCAATTTTCGAGAGTTCCGTCGTCTGAAATTGAAAATCGCCTTGCCGCCTTCCAGTTCCTCCCACATTTTCACACACTCGCCAGTCCTACCTCTTTTCTTTCCTCTCAGCCATTCGTCCGCCAATAACAAGTTTCCGAGAAGACTTTTTGCCATGACCTCCTTCCCATTCTATCCGTCTTCCAATCGTGGTAATACTCAATGAGTCATCTCCGGCGGCTCTTTGAGCCCTTCCTCCATTCTCTTCTCGAGTGGGTTCCCCGCCTTCTCTCACGCCATCGCCCCCCGTTTTTGCAACTTTCCATTGATTTCTCCCCCCGAAATGCTCTTCCTCCCTCTTTTAACTACCGGAAAAAGCGGAAACCTAATGATGTTTGATGCGAGTGCGGGTCGTCTCGGACGCGGCTCGATCTGCATATCTTCTCATTCCACTAACGCGCTTTCCAACCCGAAGACGTCGTCTCGTTTTGCAGTATGAATGTGTCGGACGATGTGTCGGAAGCGTGTGCAGTCGAGAGTCTCGATCGACGGTGGTACCTGGTCGCCGTCTGCGGCACCGCTCTCTCCGTCCTGTCCATCGTGTCCAACATGCTCATCTCGAAGGTATTCCTAGCATTCCCACAGGATTACGGTATCGTTCCCAGGTGCTTCTGGCGTCGAAACACACTCACTTCTACTTTCTGGCCCTGCTCGCCCTCTCAGACTGCTTTCTCTCGCTCAACTACGGCCCCGTCATCGCGATGGACATCATCAAAGACCGTGTGAAACTCATCTGGCTCACCAACCTCTATCTCCAATACGTCGGGCCGCTTCTCGCGCTCTGTCAGACTTCGATGACCTTCTCCTGCTACCTCATCATTCTCGCGACCATCGAGAGATACCTGATCACGTTGCGAGCCAAGTGTCTCGGGACGTTCCGTCAGTGTCGCGGACTGTCCGCATTCTGCATGTTCGTCCTGGCTCTGCTGCTCCGGGCTCCGATCATCTTCGAGATGCAAATCGAGCAGAACGACCAGTGCATCGGCGAGCTCAGCGAGTTCTATCTGAATCTGTCGCCGATCGTCAACGACTTCTGGTACGGAACCGTCTACAGATTCTACATCAGGTGAGCAGCAGAAGGAATCCTCCCGTGACTTCCGATTCACTTCCAGAAACATCATGACTGTGCTCGTTCCATTCGTTCTTCTCGCCATTCTCAACTACAAAATCGTGAAAATTCTGCGAATGCAGCAGAGATCCGCCCAAATGTTTCGATTTCTCTCGAGCGATCACAAGGTTCACAATCCCATCTCCCACTTTTCCCTCGATTCCCCACGTCTTCAGACCAAAATCCGTTCGGCCACAATTCTGATGGTGTGTGTCGTGTTTTCCTACCTGCTCGCCAATATTCTCAACGTCGCCGTCACACTGTGGGAATACGTGGCATTCCAATCAACTCAAATCGGAGAGGCTTATGCTGTAAGTGGCCGAGTTTCAGCCGGCTCGCGCGAAAAGAGGGATTTCAGTTCTACGAGACGTGCACCGATGTCACTTCTGTGCTCTACATTCTCGTGTGCGCCACACGGCTCATCGTGTATTACCTGTTCAATCAGGTGAGAGAACCAGCACAAGGAGAAAGCGGAAGGCGTCGTTTTCAGGAAATCCGAGAGGCGATCAAACCGCTCGTGTGCCACAGTACCAGTGCTCCACGCAAGGACTACGTGACTGTCACCCGGAGCTTGTAAGTCCTCTCTTCCAACTCTCCCACACTTGTTTTGATACCGCCAAACTCATGGCCATGAAATGGTAGTGCCACTTCATCCACACGGTAGTCTGGGAGCTCTCTTTGACTGGAATTTCAGACAATCCATGCCGCTGGCGGTAGTGGGCGCCCTTTCGTTGCTCGGTCCCAACCAGACCGACCTCGTAGCTGCGAGACAGCAAAAGTGAACTCTCTTCGTCTGCTCTCTGCATGACTTTCTCTCTCTCTCTCTCTCTCTGAAAACTCACTTCCCTGTCTCCCTTCTAACTATTCTTCCTCTAGATCGTCTTCTTCTTCTTCTTCTTCTTCTTCCTCTTCACTCCTAGAGCCCAGAATGCCCATCTCATTCCACAATCCTATCCGATTTTCAGTGACTCGTCCCGCCAGATCGGCACCGAAATCGACGCCGTGGCCATCGCGATCGCGCGTCGACTGCTCTCAAACGAGCTCGTGTTCGGCGGCGCCGGCGGCTCGAAAGAGACGAGCGACTCGTTCGTCATCTCGAACCATCACGCGACGAGTGCGGACGACGAGGAAGACGACGACGACGACGACGACGAGATACCGCACATGGTCTAGAAGGAGCCGCGCCTCATTTCCCTTCTCTTGCTCAAAACTTCCTCTTATTTTCGATTCACACCACCAGAATACATATGACCAATATCACGGGGAATAAGAATAAATTGTTGTGCTTATTATTATTATGAATCTCGTTGCAAGACTCTCATTATAGACCGGATATTCGGCCCGATTCTCGAATGCTCGCAGCCCACACGAAGATGAGGTTGGAAGGGAGCCAAGAGACTGAGTCATGCGCCTTCAAAGAGTGCAGACTACGGTAGTTCCAGTCTCTCGTCTGCGTCTCTCGTTCACATGAAGTCTCGTCGACCGCCGAGTTCACGTGGAGCGTCGTTCCGTTCACGTGAACCCTACCGTAGACTCTTCTCGTCTCTAATCAGTGGAATCGAATAGACCTGTCCTTCTTCTTCTTCTTCTTCTTTCTACTTTTCATTCTTATCACCAAAGATTATATAGAATAAGAAGAAAACCCCCTCAATAATAAATGAGAGGAGAAGAAGAGATCGAGTGTCAAGTTGAAGTCGCTGAAACGAAGAAGGGAACGAGAATTCTGAACTTTTGAGTTTTTTTTTTCGCCGAAAAGCGAAGAAGAAACGTCAGAGTCACCTTCAAAAAACAGACAGGTTCCAGCGAAATCGCTGTAAAAAACTTACCGTAACCCAACTTCGACGCTAAGTTATACGTGTCTGCTTTTAAAGTACCGTAACCTTGGGGCATTAGAAAAATGATGATTTCGTTGTGAGACCCGTCTGACTAACACTTGAGCCGATCCCTGATCCTTCTTCATGTGTTAAGGTGTCACTCTACGGCCACGTCACGCCACATCACCCCATCGTATTGTTAAGAGAAGCTTTGTGAAGGTTCACATGTGACGTCGGTTCCAAAGTTCGGCCCACCTTCTTCTTCTTCTTCTTCTTCTTTTCCCGTTGCCGCGTGTGTTGTCGTCGGTCCCAGTCGGGACAGCTGTCTCTCTTATCATCACACTCCCCCTCTTTTCTTCTTCTCTTTCCGCCGCCAAAAAGTGAATCGCTTTGGGGAGGAAGAGGGAGAGAGAGAGAGACTATTGAACACTTTCAGAAGATGTTTTGACCTCTTGCCTACTGTACCCCTTATTCTTAAAACCAAGGCTCACAAGTGGGTTGTTTTGAAATGAACACTTCGTTTTCCTCTCGTTCTTATCGATGTCAAATAGAAGCATTGAACACTTTCCGATATCCACTCTTTCCGATCTATTTTCAGGTTCAGGATGAAACGGGAAAACATTGGGGAAAGCGAAGAGAGTTGCAGATTTCGAAAACGGATCGTGATTGATTGGAATTCCGATGTCTCTGCCTGGAGGGGGGAATCTGCCCAAAAACACATGTTGTAGCATGCGTCAAAGGACTATTGATAACGGGAAACAAGGAACATTGAACACTTCGTTTGTGGTGGCGGGTGGTTGGAAGAATTGGAGATCCACAGTTCTTTCCTTCCGATCGTTTGAATGGTTTCGAAGAATCGAAGAAGAAACTAAAGAAGGAAGAAGAGAGAGAAGAATGAAAAGATTAGATTGATCTGTATTGACAGTTTGATAAGAGTGATGACGTGGCAGAACAGAGATCGGTGGAACAAACCACGCTCCACGGACACCTGAACGTTTTATGAGGAGGGCACGAGATTGGATAAATAGAAACAGGAACTGTGCACTCGTCGAATTAGGAACACACGTGGTGGACCACAGAACGTGCGCACTTTGTAGGCTACAGTAACCCGTGACCGTCCTCCTTTCAGCGCTCACGTGATGGTTTGATCTGAAAATGCGACACTTCGTGTTATTCTTCTTTTTCTTCGAGAAGCGCATTCCAAACCGCTCGTCTGATTCGCGCCCACGTGGTGGCCTGTTCGTGTCCATCCTTCTCGTTTCTTCTTCGCAAACGTTTTCTTCTTCTTCTCCCTCTTTTTCTTCGACGACATTACACTGCGTCTCACTTTTTCTTATCATCCATCACGTATCACTGCGGGTACACACGCACCGAATCATTCGTTTTTCGATGGAAACAAAAACGACGTTTTTCCGTGGGCTCTTTCTTGTCTTATCGTTCGCGGCTCGCGGAGCACCATAAATACGTGGAGAAAGATGCGGAGAACGTGCATTGTTGCGATTCGTTGTCGTGTTTGGGCACATTGTTGCGATTCGTTGTCGTCGCGGGTACAAAGAATATGGTTCTCGCGAACGATCCGACTGTGATCATCGACGAATCCGGCCCAAACTCGTGGGACTCGACCTCGTTTCGGGCTGACTGCCTGCGAGCCGTACCACTTTGTATTCTCTACTTCTTCAAAGATTCCTGATTCTTTCTCAAACAGGCCCCATAGATTTCCGATTTGTTCCAACAAGTCGACCGAGACAGTCCTGTCCACACGTATCCTTCGCCGTTCCCGAGTGGGCAAGGATGTTTGCGTTCTGAACTCTGATCAGTGTTATCAAAGGGACCATCTACCAGGAATGTTTATGAGTCCTTCTATCTCCTGTTCCTTTACTTTCTCCATTCTATTTCCGTCCAGACATCCCTGCCAAGTCTGCCAGTTTTTGACCGTAACCCTCCCTCATCATTTCGATCTCTGTCCACTTATCTTTCCTGTTTTTCAAAAATCGGCCCCTGCCCATATGACCTCACCGATTCATGCATGTCCAATAATATTTACTGTTGTCGATTCCGCCGGCAGTTCGACAAAGAAGTGATCAGAAGAAGCTCTCGTTCGAGAACATTCTCCCTCGAATCGCTGTATTTTGTACCCTCCTCCCACTGTGACAAGTGTTCAGAGTGAAAAGTACACCTTCTCCTTCCGATCACCATCATTCTCATCAGCTGCTTCTTCTTCTTCTCCTCCACTCCCTCCTCGTTTCTCTTATCTTTGTGTTTCTTCGAAGAACATTTGTCGTCACACAATCAATAACTTTCTTTGTCGACGGGAGAAGAAGAAGGGGGGGCGGAGCCAAGTGTCCGGAAGACGATCACATGTGTGTGGACGATGAGGCCACGCCCATCGGCCGATTTTTATAGGTGCTGTGTGTGGCTGGCGGTATCAGTCAGGCAGGCAGTCGGGCGGAGAAACGACGACGACGACGACTTCCCTTCTCCCTTCCCCCCCACACACACAGCCACTCGACACAACATTATTTCTTTTGCATATTGTACATTTCCCCATGCAGTAAGTTACCTTCTAGATCTTCTGAAGGTCTGAAGACGTTCCGACGGGTTTCTCGGAGGCCCCATCTCAGAACCATGCGTTCCCTTCTCATAGGACTTCCGAGTATGCCTTCTGAAAACGTGGATCCTCTCCTCTAGATCTTCCGAGACGCTCTCTAGAATCATGGAGATGAACATGACCCTCATTCTTCTCTATCATGTGTTATCACTTTCCACGTGACATTCTCCGAGAGCCACGTCATTCCGATCATTCATAACAACAAAACCTGATCTGGTCCTCTCTCTCACTCATCTGATTCATCCTTTTTCTGATTTCCATCTCGATTTGTTCTCTCAACCCTTCCGATAATATGTAAATTTCCGACGTCACTTTGATCTTCTAATTTCCGATCTTTGCAGAAACATCCACACCACCTGATAACATCTGAAACCACTTTGAAACAACACTCAACTCAACTCAACTCTTCCATTTCACCATGGTTCTCTTGGCAGCTATCGATCAAGGTACCTCGTCGAGCCGGTTCCTGGTCTTTGAGGCCGACACCGGAGAGTTGGTGACCAGCCATCAGGTACCGTAACCCTACTTCTCCTCCTTTACCCCTGAATCCACTTTCAGATCGAGGTCCGTCAACTGTTCCCCGAAGCGGGATGGGTTGAAATGGACCCGATGGAGCTGTACGACACCGTCGTCTCGTGCATCAACAAGGCGATCGAGAAGCTCGAAAACTTGGGAATCACCGCCGACGAGATCAAATCGGTCGGTGTGGCTAACCAGAGAGGTAGGTCTCTCCTTCGCGGGTTACTGTAGACAAGATCATCGCTTCAGAGACAAGCATCGTTTGGGACAAGACCACGGGCAAGCCGCTGTACAACGCCATCGTGTGGCTTGACACAAGAACTACGGCCTTGGCCGAGGAGGCCGTCTCGAGAACTGCGTCCGGGTCGAAGGACGAGTTCAAAGTGAAGACGGGCCTGCCGATTCATCCGTACTTCAGTGCGCTCAAACTGAAATGGCTCTTCGAGAACGTTCCGGAAGTGAGAAAAGTCTACGAGGCGGGCAACCTGATGTTCGGAACCGTCGACACGTGGCTCATCTGGAAACTGACGGGAGCGTACGTCACGGACGTCTCCAACGCGTCGAGAACCCTTCTTCTGGACCTGCACAAGAGAAAGTGGTCGACTCAGCTGTGCGACTTCTTCTCGCTTCCGATCGAGATTCTTCCGGAGATCAGATCCAGTGCCGAAGTGTACGGATACTTCGAAAAGGGCCCGCTGGAGGGCGTCCCGCTCTCCGGTTGCCTCGGAGATCAGCAGTCTGCAATGGTCGGACACCAGTGCTTGAACGCCGGACAGACCAAGAACACCTACGGAACCGGCACCTTCATGCTCTGCAACATCGGAACTCGGCCGATCATCTCGAAGAACGGACTTCTCACCACAGTCGGATTCCAGTTCGGGGCCGATTCTCCAGTGGTGTACGCACTTGAAGGATCAGGATCCATCGGAGGAAACGTCGTCCGCTTCCTTCGTGACAACTTCAAGTTCATCACGGACGCCAAGGAAATGGAGGGTCTGTGCCGCAAAGTCGAGGACACTTCTGGCGTCTTCTTCGTGCCCTCGTTCACCGGTCTCTACACCCCGTACTGGGACTCGACCGCCCGTGGAACCATCCTCGGACTGACGCAAGTCAGTCAAAGAGAGCACATCTGTCTGGCTGCTCTCCGAGCTGTGGCATTCCAAAGTGCCGAGATGGTGGCCGCTGTGGAGCAAGATCTGGAGGGAACGACCAAGATCACGACGCTGAAAGTGGACGGAGGAATGATCGCGAACGCCCTGTTCAACGAGATCCAGGCAGACATCATGGGACGGGACATTGTGACTCCGAAGATCACCGAGATCTCCGGATGGGGAGCCGCCGTCGCCGGTGGCATCGGAGCCCAGCAGATCAGTCTGGACGAGTTCCTCTCGCAGTCCAGCGAGGTAAGACCATCGAGAGATTCGACGCGAAAACAAAGACAACATTCTTTCCAGGCAGTCCGATACACCCCTCAGAAGAGCGACGAGTGGCGGTCCGCCGAGCTGGCTCGCTGGAAAGAAGCCGTCAAGCGCTCGTGCGGCTGGGCTCATTGATTCTCGCGGAGTCGATCCATCATCATTATAACCACTTTCGTTCCTAGTTGTCGCATTCATAGACTGCCTTGTTCTTGTTGTGTGTGCCATCCTCCTCTCAAAACCTCCCACGACTGGTCACAAGAGCTCACCCCTCTCGCCTGATTTTTCCAGGTGTCCTGTAAATACCAATACGGTTCTTCTCCATCCTTTTTTTTCTCGTTTTCTCTCTCTGTCTCTCAGTTTGTTTGTGAATAAATGTGAATACAAATGTTGGTCTCGTTCCCATGACACATTAATATAATTAGAACGGACGGACGGGTGATAAGACACACCGGCAGGGCTCGCCGAGCACCTTCCCGACCTCCGCGTCTGCGTCTCGGCGGTGCTCTCCGTTCCGTCTTCATTTCACCTCCCACACCACACCATTCAGGGTAAACAAGACACCCAGCGAGCGAGCCGCCCGCACTATTCACCTTTGTTTTATGTATAAGCCAGGAAAGGTATGAATGTGTCTTTCGCTCGCACACTTTATGCTGTGACTTTTGTGTGAAGCCACCACAAACCCTCTTACTTTTGGGCATTTGTACAGTCAGACCTGATCAGTCCTTCTCGAATGGCTCCCGTGAGCTCTGAGCCTCAGCGAGTGAGCTCTGAACAATTTTAAGTTCGGATGTTTCTGTTCCGCCCCTCATTTGTGCTTTTGTCGAGTTCTGAAACTTTCAGAGCTTCACCGAAGTTGATATTTCAGCAGTTTCTGCCACTGAGCCCCTTGATAGCAGTATCAGCTTGATAGTTTAAGGAAACTCTAGAATGATCTGTAGCTCTAGAAGCATCAAAAACTGCCTACCTTGATCACTTCTGCTGGTCCCCCAAACGCACAAAATGGATATTTGAAGAGAGACCCATTGGGGGGCGAAAGTTCCAGACACGCACCGGCACATCATGTCAACAGACGCACATTCATTGACTGCGGAGCCCTTCCGCCCGGTCGGTAATCCGAGCCATTTGGTGTATGCAACCAGTTGATCCTTTCCCGCCTCGTTCGCCGTCCTTCTCCCCCACCCGCCATTCGCTTTCGATTGCCCATTCCGCACCGTTCTTCCATTGTACGAGGGTGCCGCGTCATCGCCTCCTCGCCTCGTTCCTATTGTTTTGACAACCTTCACACGGGAGCCCTCCGCCCCTTTCACAACGGTCTTCTAAAGTGGAAGGTCCCCCCTCCCCCACTCGTCTCCCTGCATTCGCTCCTCTCAATTCCATTTCATCTTCTTCTTCTTTTCCACTTTTATTATAACGCATCTCTCTGGCTATCCCACCACGTGTGTGCAACTTTTTTATAATCGTTTTGATGAAAAACTGGATGAGTTTTCGAATTCGAATGCGAGAGAGAATGGGACGAGTGAAACGTTTTTGTGGTAGTAATAACTGCGAAGAGAGAGAGAGAGAAACGGAGAAGAACACTGTTTTTTTGGCGGATTAGTGAGAGGGCAGTAAAAAATGGGAAGAGTTGGTCAGGTTTCGGCCGTTTTTAGGTCAGTGATGACTGGTTCTGCGATTAATAGTTGCAAAACGGCTGATTTGTGTCTGGTGGAAAGTGCGCTCCATTGAACACCTGAAGCCGGCGGGAAGAAACTGGCTTCGGCATCCAGTTACGAAGCAGTTAGCCTCTTCTTCTTTTTCATCGTCCATTGTCTTCACGTGCCATGTCGCGCACTGTTTCTTCCTCTTCTTCACACCTCTTTCTCGGGAATCTGCCGTCCGATCCGTGCCGCCGCGCGGCCGCCGGAATGAGTGAGTATGCGCGAGAAAGAGACCGGTCCTTCTCGCACCATCCCCCCCTTCCCCAATTGTTATTTCATATCGAAACACGAGCGCATCATCATTTTCCTCCCCCCATGGCCAAGTGATGGACGGCTCGGCGGCGCGCGCCGCGCGAAAGAGATGCGCGCACACCTCTTCCCGGGGACTGCCCGCCCGGATTTTTTCGTGTTTGTGGTGGTGTCATCCGATCATGTTTTTTTCTCGCGCCCACCCCCCGGCGAGTATTTCGAAGAGGCGCTCCGAGTTGCAGAAGAAGGTGATGCTCTTGTTCGAACGACCGGTTTGTGAGCTGGAGCATGTGCATCGGATCCTTGATCATCTGCTCTTCTTTTCTCGAGCACTGTTTCAATGATGCGTTTTGTCTTTTGAAGAAAAGGGATCAGGTTGGAATCTTCGAATAGTCATGCAGCTTCCGGAAACAAGTCTAGGTCTTCAGAGCCGTTCGGAATCATCTCTCTCCTGTTTCGAGAAGACTTTCGTTCCCGCACTCTTTTCTGTTCCTCATCTCGTAGTGAGCACAGTCGTCACATTCTCGGCTCTTGTTCCAAACTCTTCCACTTTTCGCTCGGTAGCCCTGTTTACCTACCCTTCTGTCACATCAGCCCTCCTCGTTCATGCATGCTTCATGCTCGGTCAGTCTCGGTGGTCCGTTCTCTCTTCCCTTCAGGTCCTTCTGCGCCATCCGGTCAGAGTGACGGTTATATAAACACGTTTGACACACATCCCGCCAAATGTTTACCTGAGCGTTGACGGGTCGAAGACGTGCCGCCCGGGGGGCAAGAAGTTCGTTCATCTCCTGAGGAGGCATGGAGACGTCTTCTCTCTCTCTCTTCTGGCGCAAAACTAATTATCGCGGCCATCCGCCCCTCTGCCGCGTATGCACCCCTGCGTCTCCTGCGTGAGGCCTTACCGCACCAAGTGAAACTTCAACTTGGCCCCGATATTCAGATGACAACAAACGGTAGAGACGACGACGACGACGCTGCGTAATAATTATTCAAATTCCTTGTGTGCGTAATAACACTTCTCCCTCACCCCCCGGTCTTGTTCATTCATTCGATTTCATTGCTTCTCTCGTCGTCGTGTACAGTGTGTTTACGACACCGCTCGTCTCTTCAGAAGTCTTGAAGACGACCACCCGATAACCCCACACTGATCGCTCTTACAGCTTCGTTTCCAACCATTCCGGTTTCTTTGCCTTATGATAATGCAGGTAGTTTCATCGTCGTCTTCTCCTTCAGTATTCTGATGATCATCGTCTCCTCGAGTGTTTAGACCAAGGAAGGGCTACTAGGTGCACTTGAGAACCAGCTTGTTCTCCTTCTCATCCGTTATTCGCTTCCTCCTGCCACCACACTGTTCTTCTTCTTCTGTTTCCCAGACCTTTTTCTTTCTTTCCGATTCAAGTTCTCTCTTCCTTGTAAAGCGCACTTCATTTTAATGTGACCCTGTTCTTCTTCCAGGAATCTGTTTCTTCTTCTTCTCCCACTCCCTCTTCTTCTTCTTCTTCTGCTTCTTCCTCCGAAGCCTTCTGAAACCCACGGTGAGTACTGTCCGTGCCATTCGGCTGCCCGATTCCGTGTGTGCAATGATTCGAATCCGAATGCCCATTCCTCGTTTTTTCTCCCTCTCCTTCTGCTTTCGTCCATCATGCTGTTGTACTTTTCATTATTCTTCCGGCTAACTGCTAACATCATTCCTCATTTCCCGCCACCCATCCATCCATCTCTCCTCTCCTCTTCATTTTCCCGCTTGTAATATAATTACTCTTTTCCTCCTCTTCCGCCTTCCAAAACGCTCACAGCTTCTTTCCGTTGTCCCAAACAACCCCATTCTTCCGAGAAAAAAACAGAAACAAACAGGTAGAAATTACCTCTCTTTTCTCACCTTAATTGTCTCCTCATTTCCCGTGTTCTTCTGTTTCCTTTTTCGATTCCGGTTCTTTTTTGCGCACGCAACACTCTTGCTAATTGAGGTTCTCTCCGAAAATCGGAAGAGGCCAATTACCTGCGAGAGAGAGAGAGACACGTGTCTATGACCTGTCATGCCATGCAAACTCTCCGCCGACAATCAACCTGCCACCTGATTTTATCTCTCTCTCGAGATGATCGTTTCGAGGGAAAGTCAAGAGAAGCTACTGTAGAACTAGCCGAAACTCTTCTGATTCTCGATTGAGATGTCTGAAATGATTGATTCATTGCCAAGCTGATCAAAAGTTCTAATAGCAAAGAAACCATTCGTAGCTTCTGATGCTCGAGATTCCAGAGATGATCGGAAATTCCGCTGAAATCCTCGAAATCCCTCTCCTTCCATCTTCATCTCGAGATCCTTCATCATGTCGTTCATCAAAGTTGATCCCCCCGGACTCGCCGAACACAAACTCGCGTTTCGTGCCGAGACCTCCAGGTGCTCTATCCGTTTTCATTCTCCGCACTCCGCCCGTTTTACGAGTTTCCCCCCATTCCCACCCTCATCTCCATGTGCTTCCCGTCGTGTCTGCGTCTCTCCCCAGGAATGCTCTCTACTCTCGAACTTATCTCCCATGTATCTCAATCTACTTTCGCTTTTCGAATTCTTCTTCTTCTTCTTCATCTTCTTCTCACCTTGGAATATGAACAAAGTTCGGAAAGAGACACACAAATATACACACACACGGGGGTCGTTCCGAATTTCCGAAATATAGGCGCCCTGCGCTTCCGCCTGCTGCAGCTTCCGCGCGCAAAAGGGACATACCTATAAACAATCTGATAAAATCCGGATTTCCAAAATTCGTTGCCCCCTGAACAATACATAGTTAAGGAGGCGAGAAAAGGAAAGAGAGAGACAGAGAGAGAGAGAAAGAGATAACGATCGTCGCGGAAACGCGGAATATTCCGCGGACCGCATCGTCGCTCCGGAGAAGAAGTCAGAGAGAAATCGAAGAAGGTGGCGAAGAGGAGGCTTTCCGCATACGAAATTTTGACGACTTTGACGGCCCGCGACGGGTTTGATCTTGCAGAGAATCGAGAATATTCCGCCCGCCGCCTGCCTTCTTCTCGAGGAGACACTTTCTTCGAGAGTTACGGGCGAGCGAGTTCCCACGATCTTGCTCAATTATGAGAGCTCTCTCGTGACTTCCCCCCATTCATCGATTCCTCTTCAAGTTTTCAATCTCACCTTTTTCGATTCGCTCGTCTGCTCGAACAGCCTCCTCTCTTCCCCTTCGAACACTGTCTCGTTTTGGTTGGAATGCGAAACTTTTCTCTCACGGTGCTTTTCAATCGATTTCAAAAGCGGAACCGTCATCCTTTTGGGTGTCTCGCTCGGTCGCCTTTAATGAAAGATGACGTGTTTTTGCTCTCTCTCTCTCTCTGCCGTAAATAGTTCCCAGGAGAGTCTGTTTCGTTTCCCTCTCCATTCTGACCACCAGAAATCAAAGAAGACACGCCTTGGCTCCCCCGTTTTTTCGTACTTCTTCTCCTTATTCTTTCTGCTTTCGTTCCCTCCTGGCTCCCCCCTTTTGCAGTCAATCCCATTTGCTATTAGTTGCCCCCCGCGAGAGCTGCTCCCTCTCCCCCTGCAAAACCGTCATTCCTCCCTCCCTTCAGCCACTCGTCATCATAATTAGGGTTTCGTGCGTGACCTCCATTTCGGTCAAGACAGTTGACTCTTACCCGAAAGACGAGGAACGAAGTGAAGGGGATCGGATTTATGGATGAATGAGAGGAGGAAGGAGGCCCAATTACACGCTCGTTGGCCCCACAGATTCTTATGAATTTCTAATGAACTGTCTCTCTCTCTCTTTCTCTCTTTCTCTCTCTTTCTCTCTCTCTCTCTCTCTCTCTCTCTCTCTCTCTCTTTTCGGGAAGACGCTTTTTGAGCCAGAGATAAGAGAAGCGACGAGACGAGCACATTTTGTTTTGTGAGAATCGACTCGAAGAACAAACCTTCGTTGCAATGTTGTTGAGACAAACAGAGAGGAAGGAGCCCTTTGAGAAAGTACAAAATTGGTGGTTCGCCCCGATGACGTGGCGTCTTCTGACAATGAAAACAGCCTTTTGTGTGCTTCAATTGAGAAGTTTGATGACGTCTTCGCACTTACAGTATGTCAGAATCAGCTGACAATGCAGACCGAAAGTTGTCTTCTATTTCGGTGTAATTGGCAGCCAGCAACATCTTCTTCCTCTTATCTCATCTCAAAAGAGTAGTATCAAATGGAAGTTTCCTCCCTCTTCTTCCTTTTTTCTTCGCTTCTTCTTCTTGCTTTTTTTCCGGCCGAGAGAGAGAGAGAGGCGCCCCAGAGAGAAAAAGAGAGAGAGAGAGAGAGTAGGCTCCGCCCACATTTCATTGGCCTTTCTCTCGCCGCTCTCTCGCGTCTCGCGTCTTTCGTCCCGATCGGGCGGCGGCTCAACGAAGAAGAACATTCGACCTTCGAGCAATGTTCTCCGCTTCTGGAGACTCGCCGTATTCTGGAGCTGCCTCCTCCTCGTCTTCCTCGACGGCGATGAGATTGTGCTATAATGGGGCGGCGACGTTGCTCGCCGCCACCGCGTGTCCCGCCGCTTTTGTGGATCTGGATTCGATTAGAGAGGAGCCGCACGGCGTCTCGCCTCGCCACTTCGAACGAGACGACTCGGTCTTCTCCTTCCAGTCTGCACTATCGTCGACGTTCGGCTCGCCGACCGACGAGTTCCCGACGGCTCCGTCGAGCTCCTCGTCGTCGCCTTTCAAGTTTATGGAAAGTATCCAGCGAAAGCGGAAGAGCATGTTTCGTAGAAACCAGTCGAGCAGGTGAGGGAGCCGAAAGCGGGTCCTCTCCCTAATCCAGGAAGAGCTAATCCCATCAGAAGGCGTTAGTGCCACGTCATCAGGCGCTGCAGCAGAGAACTTCTCGAAAAGTCGCCGTGATCTTTGAGCCCTTCTCCAGAATCCGTAAAAAGTGAAAAGTAATCAAGAGTTGTCAACAAAACAAATGAGAATGAAACCGGCGTCTTTCTCTTTGTGTGCATGTTCGTGTTTCTGTTTCTCCTCCTCCTCCTCCACTTTTCCCACGATTTAGTACCATTGTTCGAGAGTTTCCGTTCCGGATCTCACTCACTCGCAGCGCGTCACCCCTTTATCCGCCATCTGATTCTTCGAAAGAATTGAAAAAAACGAGGGAGAAGAGTGCAAATATTGCGTGTCATCCGCAGTGTGGGGGCCCTCACTCGAATTAATTTCCGCTCTCCTCATTCCCTTTTTCGCTCGGGGCCATCATCTGAAAACGGCGAAAAAAGATATGAAATTTCTTTTTTTTTTTCGTTTCCGTTTCGGAAAAAAGAGTGCGAGAATGAAGGAGAAGAAGAGTTTTTGGTCAAGAAACAGAAACTGAAAAATTTATAGATGTGTTGTTTTGGTGAGGAGAACCGTGTTGTTTGATACGCTCCTCCTATTTGGTCCCGAAACGAGAGGGAGCTGAAACTCCAAACGGAGCTCAGAAAGAAGAATGTCGTCGATTTTCAGCAGTCTCGTCAGCGAGAAACGTCGCACGTTCCGAAGACCGTCGCTGCCGTCGATCCCGCCGACCATCGACGAGATGAGCAGCAGTGTGGGACATGCTCGCAGCAGACGACCCTCCCTCCACAACGACTGGACCAACGAGCATCACCGCGAACGGATGGGCATTGTCGACGTGAGTGTCTCGGGAAGCATCAGATGACCGGGGGGTGGGACGGGAGAGACCTGCTGCTGCTGCTGGAAGTTGGGCACACTTGGCATCGGAATGCCATCAGAACCTCCGATTCAGAGGCACACTTTTCGAGAAAACCCAAGGTGTGTCTTGTTTATTTGTCGATCCGTTCGATCGGAAACCGGTTCTGGAAGTTTCGACGAGAAAGTCTGAAAAGGCCTTTCCAGACTTCTCTCTTATCAAGTATTCGTCCTCTCCCCCACTCAATTCGTGTTCATAAATCCTCTCTTCCGCTTCGCCCTCGCGTCCCAAGAGTCACATTTTCGCTCCTATATTTACCCCATCAATTTGGGTTGAAAGAGATGAACTTTAACTTTATCGACGGGAAGAAACTCGAAAAAAGCAGAAATGGTACAACGGGAAAAAGAAGAGGAAAGCGAGAGAAGGGGGGTCATCTTGAGAACGAGGTACTTGAAGCGGACGATGCGTGTGTGTATTCGAATCCACCGCATATCCGACGTCGATTCGCTTCCCCCCTTTTTTTCTCGTTTCGGCCCCCCCCGTCCGTCATCTTTCTTCTCTCTTTTTTCGACCCCGAGACATGTGGCCCTTGGCCTTTTTCATATTGAAACCTGATTAGTTATGGCATTGGAAAACATGATCTCGAATCACATTTTTTCCGTCTCAATTCTCAAGTTTCGGTGACTAATTGAATGTGTTCCTCTAGCTTTTTGTTGTGTGAATCGACTGGCGACGAAATTGGAAATTTGTCTGAAATTGAGGCTGGGAATGGGAAGAATGACTGAAATTCGACGGTGTTGCATCAGTGTGTTTGCAGGCGACGAACTAGGTTGTAACACTTATTTATCACCCGCTCTCTCGGGTCTCCCCCGTCGATTTCTTCTCTTCTTCTAGGCGAGGTGTCATCAGACACCGATTGTTTCCTTTTTTCCCATTTTTCGAATGGACTCTGATTCTTAACTTGAACAGTTTCTCTAGAATCACCTGTAGACGTTTGTTTAGAACGTCATCTAGTTGTCTATGCCGGGAGGAAGAGAAGAAGAGATAGAAAAAGTACAGGACAACTCTTCGAATCTCTTATCAAATCGTCAATGACTTTGACACGAATTCGATTCTCGCTCTCCGTCTCCTTTTCCCGTCTTCTCGATCTTCTTCGCAATCTTCTTTACTCCTCTTACTCCTAATTCTCTCTAATTGACCCCCCAGAGTGAATCTGTTTCTCTGGAACAGAAAATAGTGTCCATTCGTGTCCAACTTCCAGTAGATGAGAAATGCCGAGCGTCCGAAAACAGTCGTCGTTCCATCGCGAACGCGTTCAAACCGAGGCGGCCATTAGGATAAGATCCCATTCGGCCAAGTGTAAGGTACTAAAGTTTGACGGGGGAAAAAACAGTCGAGAAGAAGGGGTTCCACGTGGAAACATTTCAGAATCGCATCCATCACATCGACATCGAGCCGTCGGTGAACACTTTCAAGGCGATCTGCAAAGACATTGACGATTCCGTCGAAGAGGTCCCGTTCGATTTCAATCAGAGACTCTATGAGGCTTTCGAGTGTACGTTTTCTCATGAACCGTTCTTAAAACATCCCAGAAATCGTAAATACAATGGCCTAACTTTTTCAGTGATTGTCCAGGCCATCCTGATCTAGGTCATTCTCACGAAAATCTAGGTTGTCTTGGATTACTGTACCTGTTCCTACGTTTCAGTGTACCTCCGAGCCCGTCGGCTCACCATCAACGACGTGGAGTTCTTTCTCGAGAAGAGCTCGACCCCGATTCCGGAGAACGCGGAAGCGCGCTATCTGGCCGGACACACGATTTTCGTGCGAGGTACGTGATCGTCTAATTCAATCCGATAGTTGGCGACTGCGACAGCGACGGCACAAACCAATTTAGGGCCGCGGGGCGAACTGCCGCCTCGATATTTTCAAAGAGCAAACATTGAGAGGGTCCTAGAGGTGTAAATATGTACACATTATGTTTTGTATACTGATGGAGAGGTTCCTGAACCAGCTCGTTTTGTTGTTCACTGGAGAAAAACGGCGAAGAGAGGGAACGATCAGATTTCTTTCTCCTCTCTGAATGGAAACGAAGACAAGTCGGACTTATTTGCAGAAGCGACGTTCTTCGTTTCCGCTGAATCAAACTTTTTGTTTGCCCTCCTTATCTTATCTTCTCAACGAAACCGAGAAAAGTCATCTCCGAAAAGGTTTTACGAATGTTTCGGTATTCCAGAACTTTTTCTTCCCCGCCACCCAGCGAACCTTTCGAAATGCTCACTTCCGCTTCGAAAAGTCATCGGATTAGAAAGAATCGGCGGATTAGTGGGGATCTCGAGTACTCGGCGGATTGTTTCAGTTGGAATGAGCCCGCATGAGTGTGCTCATTTCTTGATCCCTTTCTCTCTCTTCCTCAGCTAATCCAATCTGGCGTGTCTTCTCCTATCTACGTAAGACTCAAAAAACAAGAAGACCACGGGGAGGTGTGAGATATACAAACATAATATTTATCTATTATGAATTTTGCGACGGCTCGCATGTTCGGTTATCACATGCCGCTCCATCTCTCTCTTGCCTCTCGGCTTCTAATCTCACGTCTTCTCGTTCGTCTCCCCGTTCATTTCCCATTATGAATGTAATGAGTGTCCGAGAAGAGGAACCTGATCGGTTCTGCCATTCCGCTCGTTCCTTCGAGAATCCTTCTGAATTCCTCCCACTACCGCATTCCTTCTCTTTCCTTGTTTATCACTTCTGGCTCCTTTTCCGCTCGATTCGGGGTACAAAATCCGTCGTGCTCCGTCCGGCGCTTCGCCAACGAACGAACGACGATAGGAGGGCCGGAAGCTGGAGAAGAAGAAGAAGAAAAAGAAGAAGGAGACGCGTTTTTCTGACGTGTGCCAAAAAGAGAGCTGTGGCAGCACTTTTCGGAAATCTCTTCGTTCCGAAGATTACGGATATGCAAGAGGGGGAACTCGTGAATTTCAGCGATCAAACCGGAACCGAAACAGTTTTGATATATCGGGTGGATTCCGGGATGGAGGGATTGATTGGCACCTCTTCAGGGGACTCATTTGGAGGTGTTCAGCCGAGAAGCGACAAGAGGCGGCTAACTAGCGGCAGAAGTTTACGAGAGCCTACTTCTCATCCGCCCGAAAGGCCTTCTCTGTGTTGCTCACTCGATGCTGAAATCTGAAATCTGAAATGTAAGTACATCTGAGAGGACGCACGGCGTCGGATGTCTTCTTTCGGCTTCTTCCGGAATGACATTTTCTGCAAACATGCTTCCGCTTTCGGCCACTTTGCAGATTTTGTCCGTGGGTCAGAACAGACCCGGAGAAGACAGAGACATGCTCTGGAATCTGTTGATTTAGTCCGCTCTTGGAAACATCAAAGTATAAGGCACAGTGACGGTTTCTAGGGGAGCTGTTGGAAATGTGCCAGTTCTTTTGGTATAAGGTGGTGGTGGGAGAGTACAGTTGCCACGTCACGGCGAGAGATAAGAAGCCTCTTCATCGCTGTCTTCTTCTTCTTTCTCCTCCTCAAAGCCCGATGTCCTTTGTATGGTTCCCCGAACTTTTTCCTTCTTTCGTCTCGGTCTCTTGGCGACACGCACTCTCTCTCCCAGTCTCGATCAGCTTAAAAACACACTCATCTGATTAATCCAAAAAGGAAAAGCGAGGAAGAAGAAGAAGAAGACGAGACGACAGGACGCCCCGCCCACTTCTTCGCCTCGTTTCCCTCCCCAAACACTTTGGAAATCTAAATCTCTCCCGTCCCTACACCGCCGCCGTCCCCCCCCCATCGACAAAAAGAGCGAGAGAGAGAGAGAGAAAGAGGACCGTCATGAATTTATTCATTACTCGCTTCTTTGCCATCCTCTCTCTCGTCGGATTCTAAAATTGCCTCCTTATTCTTCGTCGTCGTCGTCGTCGTCGTCGTCACATTCTGATGCACCGCCGCCGTCGGCTGAATCCACGTCACATCAAATAAGAATAATGGAGAAGTTGGAGAAGGGTCTGCAAGTGGCCAGAGCCAGTGAGTTGTCACTTTGTATCCGGGGAGGGAGACGACCTGATTCTGGGAATTCTGATTGCTTCTGACGAGGAGGAGGATGATGATGTCCATTCACTCAAATCGGAATTCTAGTTTCTATTCTCGTCGCATTCTTTCACACGACCTATTCCGGGAGCTCCAAATAAGTGGGCGGAGACTCGAGTGTCACAGTGCTCTTTCTGACATCAAAGGTGCTCTCGGTCGTCGTCACAATAAGTCAGTCATAAGGAGAGGAGGACCTGTCTAGCTCCCTAGAATCAGCGCGCAAGTTCCCATGCACCCTAATCCGTTCGCTTCTTCTCTTTGTCAGCTCTTCCTTTCTCTCTCTCTTCTCGTCGAGAACTTGATTACCGCTCGCCTCATTGTCCCGCCCGTCCCTCTCATTCCCCCCTCCTAATTTCATTTATCTCAGTCCCGCCGCGGGCTGAAGAAGTCCAATAGGAGTTCGTTAAATTGACAGCGGGCTCTATTCCCCCAGAACTTTTTTCAAGCTAGCCCCCGAAACTGGAAGGAGTGCCCCCCAAAAGAAGTTTCCCTTCGCGGCCCTCCTGGGCCGCAGACATTGACATCGTAAAACTTTTGAGTCATAGAGAGAAGGCACAGACGGGCGTATCCCTTTTCAGGAGGGGGACTCGCGTGTGTGTGTGTGCATCGGCTCACTGAGCAAAACATTAATTGAGTCTCGAAATCTGTCCAATTTGATGATACAAATACCCGATGACACCCACACCCTCGCGTCCGCTGTGCTCCGCAGTGCTCCGCGAGCAAGCCTTCTGAGCTCGCTACTTTTGGAAAGAGCATTGAGATGACGATGCCACGTCATTGCGAGCCGAGAACCCGTCGAGTCGTAGTCGCATTCCAAACGAACCCAGGGGCCAATGGGGTCCAATTTGGTTTCTTCTTTCCCTTTTGTCTTCTTCTTCTTCTTCCTCCACTGCTTCTTTTCTCTTTCGCTCCCTTTTCTTTGCCAGTTCTCCCGGGTGTTCAGAGTCAATCAACAAACGTTTAGCAGCTTATTTCGCTGAAAGGGACATAACTAAACGGCCCCCCCCTCTCGTCGCCAATTTCATTTCGCAATTGTCTTCTTCTCCTTCTTCAGCAGTACCGGAAAAGTGCACACGGAGTCACATTACGAAAATGTCGTCGTCCTTCCACTTCTGATTAGATATTCCATGTCGTTTTGCGTTTTCGTTTTGCAATGTCCATCGCGACTCGAATGGAATATTTCATGTTTCAAATATGAGAAGGCGAGCGGTCCGGCACCTACGTCATCCTTCGCCGCCCCACAACGGAACCCTCCCTGCTCCCGGTCTTCCACGACTAAGAAAGAGAAAAAGTTCGGCTGGGCCCCCAAGGCTCATAAATATTTTCGAAAAGATAGAGCAATAGTCTTCCCCCCGCTTCTTGCATCCTATTTCTTTCAAATTTATTGAAGGAAGAAGAAGCATCTGGAGAAGGAGATTCAGATTGATGGAGGGTGAGAGAGAGAGTCCTTGCTGGCCCCGCCCTCCCCCGAATCAAGTGGATATTGTCTTGCCGCACGCAATCCGCCTCTCCATCTCCTCTCGCTTCCCCTTTAAGCCGATTCTCCTTTTTCTGACTGTCCTTCACTTCCACTTCTTCTTCCTCTTCTTGTGCTTCTTGCAGAATCACCCTCATTTTTTTGTGTTTCCCACACAATTTCCGGGCGCTCCTTCCTTTCTCGAGTGGGGCGAGCGAGAGACCTTTTCTATTATTAATGTGATATATAGAACTTCCGGAAGAAGAATGAGAGCCCTGGACAGTGAATTCATTTTCTTTTGTCATACATCTGAGACCCACCTCTCGGGATCTTCGCCTCGGCTCAGTCTCCGGCGCCCTTCCGAGCCTCCCCTCGAGATTCGTTTCCTTATTTTGAAAACACTGCACCCGCATCTTCCTGCGCATCCATTTCTCAAGGCGGTTTCGAGGTTTTCCCGCATGAAGTGCTGCCCCTCCAACCCATAATTACGGTTTTTCGTCGCAAAGGTCGTCGCCGTCGCCTCGCGCACATGATTACAGCATTTGGCCGACGTCTTCTTCTTCCTTGACAACTCGAAACTTGCAGGACGCGGAAACATGAAAGTTGTCCGACACACGCGGGCGGCGCACAGTATGGACGAGAGCAACGAACGGGCGACGCGGAAGATGAGCGCCGAAGCGGTCTCGAGGAAGTCGTCGTTCGTCAACAGTCGCATTGTGAGTTTGGCGGAAAGGTCGTGGGAGCCCGAATGTCTTCTATTTCCAGCTCAACAAAGGTTCCCGCAATCATCCGGGCCTGAATGGCAGTGATGACGCCGAATGCCGGAGCAACGACAGCTCGCTGAGGTGAGAACCCGAGACCAATTACCAGTCATTCACCGCCCCGTCAAAGGTTCCCACACTTTCCATAGGTCTAACGAACTAGTCACGGGGTCTCTGCCTCCAGCTCCTTTTCATTCTTTCCTCCCGCCGACTCGCGCGAATTCATTCCCATTCCACTCGCGTTCTTCAGCGTTCGCGACAACTGGCAATACGACGAGCCGTCGTGCTCCGAAGCTCCGGACGACGGCGGAACTCGGCGAGCCCGTTCAGTGACCTCGTCGCGCATCTCGTTGTTCTTCGGGAAGGAGAAAAACGACGAGATGATCAGGCAGTTGAACCATCTGAAAGACCAAACCGAGAAGGACAATCCGGTGCACAAGCTGGAGGAAGACTGGCGGGAGATCGTCAGAGACCACCAGAACCTGTCGGAGCGGAGCATCAAACAGCAGGGGCTCATCTGGGAGATCGTGACCACCGAGAGCAACTACATCCGGCTCCTCCGATATCTCAGCGACCTCTCCTACTATCTGACGAGTCTGCAGGCCAACGGATACATGAAGTTAGTTAATCATTCGAATCGGGTTTTCGAATGACAATTCGTTTCTCTTCCAGAGACGTCGACAATCAGTTTGTGTTCCACAACTTCTTTCAACTGTTCCACGTCAACTGGAACTTTCTGTGGACGCCGGCTATCATCCCGCTCGTCGAGAACTCGAGAGTCACCGGAAGACCGTTGGACGTCAACATTCTGAAGGCGGGCTTCCTGGGCATCGAGAACTGGTCCAGAGAGTACACAAGATTCCACTTCGCCATCGGAGAATCGATGAGACACATCCAGAAGCGACTCAAGGACAACGAACAGTTCAGGGATTTCGTGGCGGTAAGCGGAGAATTATTCGACAGAGTAGTCTAACAGTTTCTCATTTTCAGTGGGCAGAGTTGCACGAGAGCATCGACCGTCACAAACTGATCGACACATTCTCGCGGCCGATGCAGCAGCTGACGAGATACAATCTGCTGCTCAAGGTGAGTCTCAGGGGGGGACACTCCTTCCAGAAAAAGAACTCTCTCCGACTAATCCGATTTGGTTCAGGCCCTCCTCAAAGTGCCGTCCGACGAGAAAGAACGCGAAATGCTTCGGAGTCTGGTGGAAAGCACGGAGAAGGCGACGATGCAGTTGAACTGCGAGATGAACAACAACGATCTGAAGGCGCGTCTCGAAGACATCATGAGGACCATCGAGGGGCCCGACTTTGTCGATCCGGACGAGATCCACAAGCTGTTCGGACATCGATTCCCGCTGGATCTCACGCAGGTCATGCCCAACAACGTCTACCGGAGAATCTTTCTGCGGGGAGATCTGAAGATGCAGGAGGGCAAAAAGGGCTCGAAGATCGACGTGCACTGCATGATCTACACGGACATGTTCTTGATCTGCCGCAAGGTGCAGGGCAAGAAGGACCGTCTCAAGTACATTCGGCCTCCGATGCACATGGCCAAACTTATCTTCCATCCGTTCGCCGATCAGTGCGGATTCTATCTGATCCCGTTCACCGACTTCAAGACAGCAGCCGCCCTCTACTGCATGCACACCGGGAATCCGGAGGACACGCTCCAGTGGACCGAAATGCTGCACGTCGCGTTCCGAGAGTTCAACAATGTGAACGGAAGTGCACGACCATTGAAGGAGCACGAGTCGCCGTTGGACGAATACAACCGGGGAGGCTTCTTCATGGAGCCGCCGCCGGTGTACGATCCGAGAATGATGCCTCCCGGATACCTGCCCCACGTCCCAGTCATTCATAGAAAGTGTAGCAGTATGGACTCGCAAGCGGTCGCCGCGCACGCCCATTTGAATTGTTAGTTCTTCTTCGTCTTCCTCATTCCCATTAGCACACCGATCCGTTTTCAGACATGCACCGGAGCTCGGCCGTCTCTTCGACAGAACAGCTCGATCGTCACAATGGACTCGACTCGAAGTTCGCTCCGCCGCGTCACAAGTTGAGTGTTGCCAGTTGTCACGCGAATCCATTGTCCTCGAGCAAGAGCTCCGTGGATCTCTACGTGCCGATGGGCGCGGAGAACGGGGACATCGAGAGGCCGAGAAGCAGATCGAACTCTTCCGGTCCGGACATCGAAGGACTGAAGCAGCGGTCGCGAAGTCCGTCTCCCGCGCGGAAAGAGATGGGAACTCCCGTCGAGACGGACTCCCCTCTTCAGAACACGCCCTGCAGAGACTCGCCGACGCTCCTGATCACTCCGGACGACTCTGCCGAACCTTCTCAATCCGGAAGACGTTTCGAGAAGCGATACCACACAGCCGACGGAATCGATGTGCACAAACCGAAGGGTTCGATGATTTCGAACGGGATTCTGAAGAGATTCTCGTGGAACGTGAGCTCGTCGATGGGCGGCAGCAGTCGCAAGAAGCTGGAGAGCAACTCGAGACGGAGTTCGCAAGCATGCAACGTGATTTCGCACGTCGGCAGCAGCATGGACTCGTTCGGCAGCTCGACGAGCGGCATCTCCACCGCCTCATCGACGAACAACAACAACGATCCGAGCATGGAGGCGATGACGGTGAGGCTGCATGATACTGCGGAAACCCTCCGAACTGTCGGATTTTCAGACAAAACTGTCGCACATCTCCACCATCTCCATCAATGACACACCAACGAACATCGAGCCGCAAGCGACTCTGAGCATCAGTCTGGAAGCCCCGCCCCCAGTCGTTCACGAGGTATCACTGCTTCTCTCCTCCTCTCCCTGAACTCCAGAACATTCAGAAAGTCGAAGAGATCGAAGTGAGCGTGCCCCCGCCGCCCGAGCTGCCGCCCCCTTCCAAAACGCCTTCCCCCAACCTGCCTTCTCAAAAATCCGATAAAAAGTGCCAACCAAACGAATTGCTAAAGTTCATCATGGACAACAATCTAGAGACGTCGTGAGTGCCTTCCGAACCTCTTTTCTCCCAATAAACAACCATCCTTTTTTGCAGAGACGTCTGAATTCAACTCGCTTTCTTTTTGTAAATAGAAGTCATCTCGCCGCCAGTCACGTTCCGAACCGCCATTTTTCTAGGCAACGTTTGCCTCTTTTCCTTCTCCTTCTCTGCAGTCTCTCTCTCTCTCTCTTTCTCTTTCTCCAACTAGAGCATACTCTCTCTCTCTCTCAATTAAAATATATTCTTGCACAGGTAGTATTATAAATCGGTAATACCCGCACTGTTTCTTGTGATATATGTTGACAATGTTTGCCCTTTTCTCTCAACTTCTTCATTCGACCCCCCTTCCGACCCCACTAATTTTGCCTTTTCCCCCCGCTATTTGCTGCTGTTTTTAGAGACTTTTTCAGGTAAAGCTAATAAAGTGACTTGAAATAAATACGAATGGTCTTTTGTTTCCCCCCTCTGAAAATCGAACAGATTATCAAAGCGTTTGAGAGAATGGAAATGTTTTTAAATCGTTCGAAAAACGGTTCTCTGATTGGTGAAGGTCATTTCAAATTGACGACCGGAATGTGAAAACGAAGAGAAAATAAGGGAAAATTGGCTGGAGAGACATCATGATTCGTTCCACTAATAACTGAAATTGTTCTTCAGAAGGCCACGAGTCACCCGACCAAAATCAAGGTCTGACGTCTTCGGAATCGGATTCTGAACAAAAAGACAAGTATGCAATTCTGTTGGTCATATTTGAAAAACTGTCTGGAAGCTGAAAAGACGTCAGAAGTCGTTGGTGTTTCTACAGTAAAATGCAATTTATTCTTTACAAAGTCAGTGAAATCTGGAGTCAGTTAGATTCCCAAATAGGCCTTGGCGGTCTTGATGGAGTCCTCGAGGCTCAGCTGTTTCATGTTCTCGGCGACGTCTCGCAGATCCGCGTACAAAACAGTCGATCTGGAAGAAGATTGCGAAATGAGTGGCCGAGAATCGCAAACTCACAGATATCGTTCTCCGAAGCTGTTCACAGTCGTCACAATCAGTTTTCCCTTGTTCTCCGGTCGTTTCGCGAGTTCGACGGCCGCGCAGACGTTGGCTCCCGACGAGATGCCTCCGAGAATCGATTCCTCGTCGGCGAGACGCTTCGCCATCGCGATCGCATCGTCCGAGTGCACACGGATCGCCTCGGTGAAGAGGGAGAGGTCGAGGATCTCGGGGATCATTCCGATGCCCATCCCCTGGATCTTGTGCGGACTGTGGGGCAGTCCGTTGATGGCCGAACTCTCGAACGGCTCCACCGGGTACACCTTCACGTTCGGGTTCTTCTCCTTCAGGAAGCGACCGACTCCGGTGCAGGTGCCTCCCGAGCCGACTCCGAAGCACACGATGTCCACCTTTCCTTGCGTCTGTCTCCAGATTTCAGGGCCAGTCGTCTTGTAGTGAGCCTCCGGATTGGCCGGATTCCCGAACTGATTGAGGATGTAGGCGTTCGGGATGACGTCCCTCAGCTGCTGAGCCCTCTCCACGGCTCCCTTCACAGCCGTCGCCGGGTCGGTCAGAATCACCTCGGCTCCGTACGCCTTCAGAAGACACCGTCGCTCGATGCTCATCGAGGCGGGCATCGTCAGAATGACCTTGTATCCACGTAGCTTTCCACAGTAGGCCAGCGCGATTCCCATGTTTCCGCTGGTCGGCTCGATGAGCACAGTCTTTCCGGGAGTGATGAGTCCGGCCTTTTCGGCGCTGTCGATCATGTTGTACGCGATGCGATCCTTGACGGAGCACGCCGGATTCATGTACTCGACCTTCACAGCGATCGACGCGTCGAGCCCTTTGCCGATCTTGTTGAGCTTCAGAAGCGGAGTGTTTCCGATGAGCTCGCCCCCATCTTCAACCATCAGTTCACGCGACATGTCGGAAGTTCTGAAAGGCAGGAAAGGTTGGAAGGGAGACAAATCAAGAATGGGAGAGTGAAGAACGAAAACAGGAGGGGCCTTGACTAATCGATTGGAGAGCGGTAGATCATAACCGCCGGTCACTTCCTTTTATACCTTCCCGTCGATCTGTCTGCGCATCGCATCTCTTCTCACGGGGCGGGGTTCACATTAAACAATTGCTCGACAATTACGTTCCTGAGATCACACATCTTCTGAAGAAGACTGTTTCCACCGTCTGCGTCTCTTGTCTCTCGCCTGCCGATGATTCTTTGAACAGCATCCTTTTGGATTCGATAAGTGCGTCTACGTGCCGATCGGAAGATTATTTTCGATAGGAGAGTCTCAAGGTCTCAACCGTTTCCTCAGTTATTCGAAAACTGCCACTTTCTGGAAGCAGAAACCATCTTCTGATTCTTCTGATTCGATGGCCTCTTTCAGCTCGCCACGTCTTCTGATCCCGGCATCTGAATCTTCCAGACCTACAAAGTACTGCCGCCTACAAAGTACTGTCCGAGATGCGTACGTGAGAAACTGCAGAATCGTCCGATTCTTGGTCCAACGTGCGTCTGAATTGTCATCATTTTTCTTATCGCCTTTTCCTATTTCCTGGCGTCTACTCCCTTCATTTCTTTGGCCGACCTCCCCACTGCCTTGCCCAACCGGCCAGTCTCAAAACGCACGTAGGGAGCGACCCGCAAGTGTTGTCCGGGTGGAGTAGAGGCAAGAGGCGCGCGTGTCAAACGAGTGCCTGTTGGATCGGCTCCGCACGCAGGCGGTAACTATGATCGAAAGTCGGGTACTAGACTGTAAGTGAGGAATATCACCTGACAATGCTGCCTTCCTTCTGAGTTACTTTTTCATTTTTATGGAAAAGTGAACTTCAATTTCGGAAAACGATTGCACGGTTCAAGAGTAAGAAATCATCAGAGAAAACAATTTTATCTGTTCTTATTCAACAGAATAATAAAAAATATGTTGATTTGTCTGACTTGACTTTAAAAAAATTGCTTTTTCTAACATCTGAGATGTGAAAATAAACTTGTTTCTCCAAGACTCTTGGAAATCTGCTCCAAAAGAATCCGGGAAGGCAGAACTAAAACTTGCTGTCGCGGGATTTAAATCGATGTGGTGTCCAAATGTTGAGTAAATTTTTCTTTTTTTTTTTAAATATCTGAACAGCTTATTTCTGATCCGATTAGACCGAGCGCACGAGCGAAGTAGTGACAGTAAGTTGTGACGTCATAACTGCAGATGCAATCGCGCCCTATCGCGAATGTTTGAATGGCGGCACGAGCGCGCCAAAATGCGCGTTTCGAAACTTTTTCCCACATCTTCGGGCTGTTTTCGCGACTTTCGGCATGATTTTCAGCAGATTTTATCGATTTTTTTTCACTTTTCCGTTCTGAAAAATGAAAAACAGCAACGTTACATGTTTCAATGGAAGATTTTTCAGGTATTCAACTACTAATCCTGATTTAAAATGGCTGACCGTGCTGGAAGAAATGATGGTGAGATTTCAGATGATATTTTAGTTAAAACCTTTCCTTTGCAGGAAACGATGATCCGCTTCCACATGATCCGATGGTCGATGAGGAGGATGTGGACGGCATCGACGAGATGTTCAACAATGAAGAGGAGGATCCGGAGGACGAGGAGGGAGAGAATCTCTTTGGAGACGACATGGAGAGGTTTCTTTTCGAAAATCAGAACAGAGTGTGGGAAACTCGGGCTTTTCAGAGACTACCGCGAGCAACCGGAGCTCGACCAGTACTCCGAGTCGGGAATGGACGACGCGTCGGACATCGGGAGTCTCTCGGTCGACGCTCGTCGTGCTGCCGAGCGGGAAATGGCTCAGCGCGACCAGATGCTCGACGATGACGCTCTGATGTACGAGGACGGCGATTCAGAGGCCGGTGATGCTCGTGGTCGTCGTGGTCGTCGCGGGAATCGTGATCGACGTGAGGAGCGCGAAGATGTTGACGAGGCAATGGAGGAAGATATCCCGGTCGATATTCTGGAGAACATCCGCGGTCGTACGATCCGTGATCACGTATCCGACGAGGCTGTGGCCAAGGAGATCGAGCGCCGTTTCAAGAACTTTCTTCGTTCATACCATGAGCCGGGAAACAAGCAGACAAAGTACATTCAACTGATCAAAGCGATGGCCGCTGACAATCGACACTCTTTGGAAGTGAGCTACACCGATTTGAGTGACGAGAACGGTGAGCAGAACATCTCTTACTTCCTTCCGGAGGCTCCCAACGAGATGCTTGCCATCATGGATCGCGCGGCGACCGATGTCGTTATGAACATGTATCCTTTCTATTCTCGCGTTTGTAACGAAATCAAGATCCGTATTTCGCATCTGCCGGTCGAGGAAGACATCCGAATGCTCCGTCAGGTTCATCTCAACATGCTGATCCGTACTAGCGGCGTCGTCACCATCGCCAGTGGCATCCTCCCGCAGCTGGCCGTCGTCAAGTACGACTGTCTAACCTGCGGCTACCTGCTCGGACCGTTTGTCCAGCAGAACGCAGAAGAGAGCCGTCCGACGCTCTGTCCATCTTGTCAGTCGAAAGGACCGTTCGAGTTGAACGTCGAGAACACCGTCTACCACAACTATCAGCGAATAACGATGCAAGAGGCCCCGAACAAGGTGGCGGCTGGTCGACTTCCACGCTCGAAAGACGTCATTTTGCTGAGAGATCTCTGCGACTCATGCAAGCCGGGAGATGAGATCGAGGTGACGGGCGTCTACACGAACAACTTCGACGGTGCTCTCAACTACAAGCAAAGTTTCCCGGTCTTCAACACTCTGATCCACGCTAACCACATCACGAACAAAGACAAGATGGCGTCGGATCAGCTGACCGACGAGGATATCAAGGCGATTCGTGAACTGTCGCAGGATCCGAACATTGCATCCCGCGTGTTCGCCTCGATTGCTCCGTCCATCTACGGGCATGACGACGTGAAGCGAGCGATCGCTTTGGCTCTGTTCCGTGGAGAAGCAAAGAATCCGGGAGCGAAGCATCGTCTGAGAGGAGACATCAACGTGCTACTATGCGGAGATCCGGGAACTGCCAAGTCGCAGTTCTTGCGCTACGCTGCTCACATCGCTCCTCGTTCTGTGCTCACCACTGGTCAGGGAGCATCGGCAGTCGGTCTTACTGCCTACGTTCAGAGACATCCAGTGACTCGCGAGTGGACTCTCGAAGCAGGAGCAATGGTTCTTGCTGACAAAGGAGTCTGTCTCATCGATGAGTTCGACAAGATGTCCGATCAAGACCGAACGTCGATTCACGAGGCTATGGAGCAACAGTCCATTTCTATTTCGAAGGCAGGAATCGTCACTTCGCTCCATGCCCGTTGTACTGTCATCGCCGCCTCGAATCCGATCGGAGGGCGCTACAACCCAACACGGACGTTCGCCGAGAACGTCGATCTCACCGAACCGATCCTGTCTCGTTTCGACGTGCTCTGCGTGATTCGCGATTCTGTGGATTCCGTGGAAGATGAGAGGTAGGGATTCAGAACGTCTTCTGATGATAGTCTTTTCTTCAGACTTGCAAAGTTCGTCGTCGGCAACCACAAGACTCATCATCCTGATGCTGTCCGCGCCGCCGCAGCTCAAGAAGACGAAGGAAATGCGCATGAAGAGGAGGACCGTCTTGACGAGAGAACCGGCGTCCGGCTCATCCCCCAGGACTTGCTCCGGAAATACATCATTTATGCGCGCGAGAAGTGCCATCCAACGCTACCCGCTCAACATTCGGAGAAATTCTCCAACATTTTCGCCATGATGAGAAAGGAAAGCATGGCCACCGGATCCGTCGCCATCACCGTCCGCCACGTCGAATCAATGATCCGTCTTTCGGAAGCACATGCCAAACTCCATCTCCGTCCGTTCGTCAACGACGATGATTGTGCGGCTGCCACTCGGATCATGCTCGAATCGTTCGTCAACACACAGAAGGCGTCGATCATGCGTCAGATGAGGAAGACGTTCTCGCGCTACCTCACCGAGAATCGTTCCGCAAACGAGCTGCTTCTGTTCGTATTGAAACAGCTGATTCGTCAGCAGATGCACTACGATTCGGTGCGCAATGGTGGCGGTGATTCGGCTCATCAGACTGTCACCGTCACGGAGTCCGATTTCATCGAAAAGGCCCAGCAGCTCCGTATCGAGAATGTTAAGCCGTTTTACACTTCGGATATTTTCACATCTAACAACTTCACATACGATCCATCGAGAAAGACGATTGTCCAGGAGATCTTCTAAAAAGGAATCTCTTCCCGTATTCACTAATTGCTCGTGACCCAGATACTCAACTACTTTTATTTTGCTTTTCATTTTGTGTATGATTGACTCTTCCCATCTCGAGAATGAATCGTTTGTGAGTGAATGATGATTTCCCCTCCCGTATACCCGTATAATTGTTCAATTATCCTGCCGTACTTTGATGCTTCTTTCGTGTGTTGTTTACCACTTTAGCGGGCAGTGCTCACTCGTTTTTGTCGAGATGGCTCTGGGCCTGTGAGCTCACCGAACCTCCATTTTGAGCTCCCAGCGCGCGCGCGCTCCGCTCCGGCTCATCGATTCTTTGCGCGCGAGCCAAACAACCAAACAACAACATCTCCTGGAGTCGTCTTCTTTTCGGAAACACGCCTTCTCGCCGGAAAACAAAGAAATAACGCACCTGAAATTGACGGTTCAGACTCGAAAGTCGAGTTTGTTTTCACCCATTTCTCTCTTCTCGTCCCGCCTGTTTACTTCTTTCGTCTACTCGACTGCGTCTCCTCGCCGCGTCGCACTATCTCGCCCGGTTACACCGCCCCGACGACGAGGGCCTCTCGTCCTGGCGGCAGATACACTCGCTGTTTTCTTCCCGATCACCTCTCCGTTTTTCGGGCCTTTCCCATAATTTTCAAGCGAAAAACGGCCCGAATTGAATTGGTGTATTGATGTTTTGGGAGTGTATCGATATTTCCGAAAAGTTTTTGGTTTTTCGAAAGAGAGAAGTTTGTGAGTCAGCGAGGAAGATGTTTAAACATTGCGTGGTCGGCCGAGACACGAATTCTTCTCTATGTCTCTCACAAACATTTCGAACTGGTTTCCCACAATTCGCATTTTCTTTTTCTCTCTTTTTCAATCTA
This sequence comes from Caenorhabditis sulstoni, assembly GCA_963966605.1. Classification (NCBI taxonomy): domain Eukaryota; kingdom Metazoa; phylum Nematoda; class Chromadorea; order Rhabditida; family Rhabditidae; genus Caenorhabditis; species Caenorhabditis sulstoni. Next base: position 3,800,690 of record OZ016476.1, on the reverse strand, counting down.
TTTTTCACATTTATTGACCGCCAGAAGTCTCTTTTGTTATTACGGGAAACGATAAGAGACAAACGACACAAACAGACAAACACACACACTTCTTGACCCTTCCCCTTTTCTTTTTCTTCCTGTCTTTCTGCTTCCTGATAACTTCGTTTTACACTTCAATGACTAATTTCTCTCCATTCTTCTTGAAAATGCATTGTTTTGTAGGACCTTGGGCGCGCCGGATCGGGGCGGCAGAATACTCGCAAGATGAGCGACCAGAATACGATTCGTATGAGCCGAGTGCTTTGCGATTTCCTCGTCCTCACACTTATTGGTAAGGGAGAAAGGAGCAACTCGAAATTGGCTCGCCATCATTCGGCATTTCCGTTTCACCATTGACAGCGTGAAGATCTAGATATTACAAGTTCCAAAGTTGCACACAATTCTCTGGGTGTTGCTCTTGTTAAACCTTCAATAGCAATCGAGTTAGACACGAAAGTGCGCATAGTGAGGGTACAAGCATTGTACATATGAGCACGCGCACAACGAACCTCAACTCCTTGAGCAAACCGAAAGTCGCGAGAAATCTGATTACTACATCGATCTCGCGTTTGATTTGATTTTAACCACCGAAAAAAAGCGCAGTGCGTATGAAATAGATGACGATTGTAGTTTGTAGTTCGATCTCATTCTTCTTCCGTTTCCAGCTATCCCCCTGTACGTCTTCCACGAGTTCGTGCCGCCGTACCGCCGTGGCTTCTACTGTGACGATGAGTCGATCCGGTACCCGTTCCAAAAGTCGACCGTCTCTCGTCAAATGCTCATCGTCATCGGTCTTCTCATTCCGATTCTCCTGATTCTGGCTACCGAGCTGTTCCGCACACTTGCCTGGGAGAAGAAGTGCGAGCAGGAGTTCAAGACCTATCACGTACGAGACACACATTCCCACTGTCTATCCCTCTCACAACCGAGTTAGTTTCAGGTCCGCAACCACTCCGTTCATCGTCTCATCGTCCGTCTCTACTGCTTCATCGGCTACTTCTTTGTCGGCGTCTGCTTCAACCAGCTGATGGTCGACATCGCCAAGTACACGATCGGCCGTCAACGCCCCCATTTCATGGACGTGTGCCGTCCTGATGTCGGATACGACAAGTGCACAGATCCGGACAAGTACATCACGGAGTTCCGGTGCACCAATTCGGATACGAAGCTCGTTCACGAAGCACAGCTCTCCTTCTACTCGGGCCACTCGGCCTTCAGCTTCTACGCCGCCTGGTTCACTTCCCTCTACCTGCAGGCCCGTCTTTTCCGTCCGCTCTTTTCGCGTCTTCTTCTGCCCGTCATCCAGTTCCTTCTGTTCGGTGGAGCCGCCTACGTCTCGCTGACCCGCGTCTCGGACTACAAACATCACTGGTCCGATGTGCTCGTCGGAGCCATCATGGGAAGTGCCATCGGAATCTTTGTCGCTCTTTTCGTCGCCGAGGTCTTCAAGAGACGCGAGATTCCGTCGTGTGGATCGCCGAACGAGTTCGGATTGATCAGGTGAGAAAGAGTTGCTAAAAGAAGTCCTGATCCCGTTTGGCTCACGAACATATCACACTGCCGACTTCCATTACAATCTTTCCAGAATGGATCGTCCGGATAACGGAATCGCAATCACTAATGGAAACGGATCGGGGACTGTTGTTTCGACACAACACGTCATCGTTTCGGAAGTGGACCCGGCCAATCAACGACTGTGAGTCCGTTGTTTCGTTTCATTCTCTCAGCGGCAACTAGCACCTCTCACGCTTTGTCCGAATGTCGAATCTCATCCAATTCCTTCTCTTCTTCCATCTCCTCCCCCTCTCTTTCTCCTCCGGGTCACTCGGGTTTGCGTGTTTCTAACTTCCTCCCTGGGAGCATGCACAACGATTCACACTTCTCTTTTCGGTTCTCTTCTTCACACACCTTTACAGATGCGAATGGAAAAAGAAACTTGAGCTCAAGAACAATGGATATACTGAAAACGAGATGTGAGAAAGTGTTATTAAGAGTGCGAGGAAATGAGGGTGCAAGTGCGCTCGGATGATCTTCTCAGTAGAGCGCACTTACATCCCATTCCCAGTTAGCCGTAGAATTACACAGTAGAACCCTTCTCCTCGTTTTCTTCTTCCACTAATCCTCGTGTCGACGTGTCTTCTAACTTACAGTAACCTGCAACTTTGTTCCAAGATAGTGCGTAGACGTTGTTTTTGAACTGTTTAGAGTGTCCTCCGCCTCGCCTGTCTTTAAACTTGGACCTCCCGCTCCTTCTCCCTCCTCTCTTCCGCAGCAGCAGCCGCCGCAGATGATGACGTCGCCGGGAGCGTTCAAAACGGAGCTTCGAGTGGATCCGTGCATTGTGGTCAATATGAAATGAGTCCCTTCCTGTCTTGCTGTTGATGTGTGTCTTTCGTCTTTGTTGTTTTATTTATTGCTCCTACTTCTTCTTCTTCTTCTTATCGCCTGTTGCGTATGATTGGGATGCTACTATCTGAAACCGGCTAATAGGATCGGGATTATATGACTAGGCGATCCGAAAGCACGCGGATCCGTCATAAGCTGAGATCGAACACGGAACGACTAAAGAAAAGCTAGACTTCGAAAGTCAAAAAGAGAAATGAAAGAAACAGTGAATCTGACTCATTAGATAGACAAGAAACGATTCTGTTCCGATGAAAAGCGCCTCTTCCGATCCCTCTTGTCGATATCTGAACATTCGGTCGTTTCGATTTCCAGCCAGACTCTCGAAAAACCCCGTTCCCTTTTCCGCTTCCTGATCAGCTTATGACGCTCTCGGGTCTAGTTTCTGTTCTGACGTTCAAATTGAATCATAAAGTGGTCAGATGGGTTTTCCGGTTTCTAATCGCTCAAAAGTAGAGCGATCAAATTTTTGTCGAACTTTGACGTAAAATTCAAAACTTCCGCTAGTTTACCCGATTTCAAGAAAGCTAGAGTCCGAAACAATCGCCAACCGACTCAGGACTCTCGGTGACGTGGCATTCCAATCAGCCGCTGCTCTTCGCCAACGTTTCCCCTTTTCTTCCACTTTCATGTACATATCGTGCCCTGTCCATCTCAGCCTCATTCCAAACACCCCTCTTCATTAGCGCTTTCTTCGTTGTTCGTATGTTGTGTTGTTTCGTGATTGCAGCCTGTGGACACCATCGGGCCCCGCCTCTAGACACTATCAAGACGAGCGCTACATGGACCACTACTAAATCTCCTTCTTCGGTTCTGCTGCATGCCCTCAGACCAGAAAGTCAGAAACAGTTTGCTACCTACTTTTAATTTCTCTTATCGTTTCCCGTTTACGATTGTTGTTGGTTATGGGCGTTGATCTTCTCTCCCTGCTCCTCTTCCTTTTATTCTTCCTCCTTCTCGGTCCCAATTCAGTTTTGATTGTAGAAAACAGAAGCAACTGCCTTCTTCTACTTCTTCTCCCCGTGATGTGCTGCACCACGACCAGGTCCGACCGCATTTCATTGAAATAAATCATCTCTAGCCCCCCGTCCCTTCTGCCCCGTTTTCTCCGTTTTCTTTGTACTTTTCACGAAGAAAGAGTACTCTGTAATAATAATAATAAAAAAGTGTCCATTGTGAATACTTGCGCTTCTCTCCGTCGCTTCCTCAACTTCGAGCCCGCCATTTCGGGGGGTTACTGTAGCTCTGTTGCAGTTCGGCGGGATTACTGTCGCCGAAGCAGCAGCGTCCGGAGTCGATGCTCTCGGACACGCTGACCTTCTACACGGCTCGCACCGAGTGGGACGCCGCCAGCGGTTTCCAGTCGATCCAGTCGAGCCAGCCCTCGGGGCTCCTCCAGCCGCTTCTTGAAGACTCTTCTGAATCCTTCTGAATCTGAATAAACCTTCCGTTCCCTTCTTCGGATAAAGCGTGTAGAGAGAAGAATACCGAGAGCTCACTTTCAGCACAATCTAACCGATTTTCAGCGTTCAATCGGCAGATGAAGCCCGTCGCAACTTCTTCCAGACACTCGATTGAAGCACATTCTGCCGAAGACGTCACGCTTTTCTAATTTGCCTCCCCTCTTCTTTTTTCGCTTGCTTCTAATGATAATGATGATGTATTAACGAGGAAGAACAGAGAAAATGTTTGTTGTGTGTGCGTGTGCTCCAAGACGCCGCACCGTCACGACTTCATCTGAATCGAGAAGATGTGTTCTCAGAAGACCCTTTTGAAGACAACAACGAACTCTCTTCCATCCTTCTGTTCTCCTTCTGTTACCCTTATCCACGCCACCAATGCACTTTGCACTTTCCATTTTACCTCTCACCAAAAGAATTGCGAACTTTTTCTCCCGCCGAGATCTCGTTTTACCCTCACCGCTTCCCTTTTTTCCTCTCGAATCTGATATAAATGCTCGCTTCTGCTAACCTCAGAAACTTATGGAAACAAGAAATACAGTCGACGAGAAGCGGAAGGCGTGACGAACGGATTGACATTCAGATTTCGAGAGATAAGTGAATCAGCCAGATTTCTCAGGAGAAGACGCCTCGCATTTGATTGCATTCTAAACCGTCGGATTTGAAATCGTGAGAGGGAGGGTCTCGCCACGAAAATAGGATTCCAGTTTCTGAGGTAGCCACTATAATCCACTCTGCAAGCGCGCGTTCCGAACAGAAATCGGTTCAACTATACCAAACAGTCAAAATATGAAGAAAACACTTTGAGAGTTGGAACACACAAATGTGTCGCGAGTAGTTTGATCTACTCCAGACAAAATGATGCGAATCCGTCGTGAATTGTGTCTGTTTTCCCGAGGCGTTCTTTTTTCTCGGAACCCGAATGACCTTGACCATCGCTCCCATCATCATCATCATCATCTGCTCCGCATTTCCGCATTTCCCAAATCGGTCTCGATTCCGCGGAAACGGGCGAGAAAAAGCCCGTCGTCTCATTCCGTGTTTTGACTCTGAAAGTGTCGAAACAGAAGACAATTCCGATTCTTGAACCTCTCGTGTCAGCCCAGACTTTCGAATGATTTCACCCGGCCGCCGATTCAATTCGAGGATTAGACCTCACGAAACAAAAAGAAACCGAGAGTCTAATCTTCCCTCGCCTCTTGTTTATCTTGTTTTGATTAGCCATCCGGATGCCTCATCGTCTCTCCGTCTTCGAGCTCAAACCACCGTGAAGCCGAAAAGTGGGCGGAGTCCGGAGCAGCGGCGGCTCGGCGGCTCTCTATAAAAGCGGCTGCGGCCGGCATTCCCACCTTGCTCTCGTGTTACTTTCTCTCGCCGCCCGCCTTCCCGCTCGACGCCATGTTCCATATTTATCAAGAGAATCTGACCTATTCGGCCGATCTCCAACGCTTCCAACACTTCCACTCGGACGCGACAAGAAGATGCAGAAGACTTCAGTCAAGACTCAACTGAAGAGACCCTCGAACTACCGTAATCCAGTCGCCACCTCCTTCCGTGCCAACTCACAACGATACGGATCGTCCCTCAGTCCTCACAAATCGAATGGGTCTTTCGACTTCTGTGCACATATTTCGCCTTTCTGTTTCTTCAGAAAAGAATCGAATAAATAGTTATTTATAAAAAAAGATATACACGCTGTTTTCTGGTTCGAGTGGTGGTGCCACGTCAAAAACGCGAAAGGGTGCTAATGAGAGAAGACGAAGTATGTTGACGGGAAGCAGATGTACAAAAGCAGATGTACACGGTTCGAGTCAATACGACGACTGATTGCAGAGATCTGCGAACGCTTTTTCTCTCGCCAAAGGGACTTTTCTCGAATCTCTCGTTCACTCGGACTCTGTTGATGTCTGGAAGGTCAGCGATCCCAGGCACTTCTCTCTATTTCGAAAAAAGGAAACCATGTGAATCGAAGAAACCAGGACTCGAAGTCGAGCTCTCAGAGCTCTTCTGAAGCGACATACTACAGTAAGACTTCCCCTTCAAAGACATGTTTCTTTTGGCTCCTCGACCTCGCGAGTCCTGCAGCAAACCGCTCTCACGAACACTTCTAAAACACGATGTAACCGTATCAGAAGAACCGCACCAAGAGAGCTACACATCACTGTCGGTTCAACGCCGAGTTCTCAGAGCTCCTTCGATCTTTTGGAGTCGCCGCCTCCGCGACCGTATCTCTTGCTCCGTTGTTCCTTGACTTCTTGGCTCCTCGGGCTCGCGAACTCGGCCACAAATAGCTCCTCGGCACAGACCGGAACACCCTAATCTTCTCTCGCGCGTCCCCTCAAATTACAACTTTTGCTCTTCATCGCCGTGCCACGTCACGCACAACCTGTTGTTTTTCTCGCTCAACTCGGCCGCCAGATGACTCTCTTCAAAGCCCATTCGACCAATTCAGTGCAATTAGAGCCGTCTGTGCTGAAGCGTATAATCATGTGGCTCGTGTGAGCAAATGAGAGAGAGAGAGAGAGGTGAGTATTTCTTTCTTTCAGATGCACCGGACCGAATCGGAGCAATGTCTTGAGATGATTGCTGACCATCGTTTGACCTACTTAGATATGGGCCGCTTATCACTACAGTAGCCATGATAAGGCGGTTGAGAAGTCAGGATGAAGTGGGAAGGGACAGCAATCCTGCACAGCTCGGCCATTTGCGTCAGACTCAATCGGACGCATTAACGGAGGGAGTCGGTTTGACATACAGACGAACACCCGGATTTTCGAGCAGGATTTCATTTCGACGCCGACGGTTTTGCAAGTCTAGAAGACTTCCGAGGGTGGTTGCGAAGGCAGAGTCAGAAAGGATCTGAGGATCCGCGAGTGGATGTGTTTTGAACGTGAAGTGAATTGAAAGAAGAGCTCGAACAACTCGGAAAGATGATTCTGATGTCGGGGAATCGTCGACTTTGACATCTTTGTTTCCAGAACTGACCTGTTTCAAGACCTGAAAGCTCAGATTCTGATCATCATTACGCTTTGTGATCAAGCTGTAGTCCGAGTCCTGAACCAAGGCGACCCTCCAGTCAATCTTAAGAGTGACGGTATTCTGAACTTCCAAAGGGTCACTCAGACTCCTGGCATCCTCCCACGGGGCCGTCCTATTTGTTGTTGTACCGACCGAAATCTTCTTTTCGTCAATCAACTACGCCTCATCTTCTTTCCGTTCCGCTTTTCGCTTTTGCGTTCCTTTTCACCGCCAACTTTACTCTTACGGATATTGCTTTTTCGAAATCCGGGCGCAAATCTTTTATTTATTCTCGGACAGTCCGTTTTAAATTTCGAACTGAGATTATATTTGAAAAACGCGAGAATGAAAACGATGAGAGGGGATAAGGAAGAAGATGGGAAAAAGAAACGAAAGGAGGGATGAGTACATGCTGATACCAGTACATAACGGGGAAATGGGGAAATGAAAATAGAGAGGGAAATCGAGAAATGCTCTGAAATGCCAAAAGAAGAGAGAGAGAGAGAGAGAGAGAGAGAGAGAGAGAGAGAGAGAGAGACAGAGAGAGAGAGAGAGAGAGAGAGAGAGAGAGAGAGAGAGAGAGAGAGAGAGAGAGATAGAGAGAGAAAGGCAACGTGGTGAGAACGAACAGGTTACTGTACCTAATAGGGCGTCTTGAGAATGAGATTACAGACAAATTGAGGTTCAAACTTCTGACTGGAGACTTCCAGAAGGGTGTCGATTGATAGGGTTTCTGAAAAGACTCTCATCGGTTTCGAACCGACCCAGTAGGGCCTAAAAACCTAGCTTCCTGTAGTTTTCTAGTCCCTCCCACCCGATGCTCCAATTCAACTCACTTGAAAAGTTCGTTCGCGTCGATTCTCGAAATCTCGCTCGATCTTGAAGAGAAAGCACCGGAAGTTGCGAAATAGGCGGCATTATTGTAACTGAAACGAGTTCCCTTTCTCGTCGAAAACTCGAGAATCTCTTCCTGATACCTGATGCTGTGGTCAAGTTGAGCCGGTGATGGAACAGGCGGAAGCGGAGTTGACGTGATTCTGAAACATGAGTGCATTTGCCACCAATTAGCCGTGCGGAATCCTTTCGGATAATCCGATCAGAAGTGCCCCCTTTAGTCAGATTTCCGCCGCCCGTAACCAGAAGGTTTCTGATCTCGCTCACCTCGGCGGCGAGCCCTCGATGCCGAACGTCGTGCTCTTGCTCACATGGTCTCCATCAAAAGTTGTTGTGGTCCGTTGTTGCTTCTTAACGTATAACCTACAAATCGAGTACACCTAGCGTCTCCGGACTCGCTCGAATCTCCGCCAACCTCTTCTTCTCGCTCCTCCGAAGCTTCTCGACGAGCTGGGCGATTCCCTCGCTGAGCGGCGTCTTCTTGACGGCCAGCAGCACTCCGATCACAATCGGGACCAATCGGATGACCAGGAGCACAATGAGCATGTACATCGGAATGAATGAGGATTCTATTTGAGGATCGCATGTGTTCTGCAAGAGAATCCCATTCGAATCGAGTTATAATCTTCTCGAAGTCCTCTTCGAGTTCCGAAATAACTCGCTCACATTGGGATTAAGCTTCCTCCGGTTCGCCGCATACAAATTCAGATCGAACGTGCATCCGAGCCCCATTTCCATCTGCTGAATACCTCCCACATTGTGCGGAATCGCGTGGTTCAGCAGTTTCTCGGTGGCGTTCGGCAGCATCGACGAGTAGGGCATGAGGGCGAAGGTGAACAAGTGAACCTGGATGACGGCGTAGATGACTCCGCACCCGAGGGCGATCTGGAAAACAGTTGCAGATGGATAAGAAGAAGAAGGGAAGACGGCGTGCTGACCCAGTAGACGACGTGCTTCGTGCCGCTGGAGATGTCACAGCTGAAGTAGAGGACGGCGATGATGGCGATGAAGGCGAAGACTCCGAGCTCCGAGAGCAGGTAACACCGCAGCAGTGTTCGGTACTGAAATCTTCGTGAATCGACACTTTGAAAGCATGAAATAGTGTTCTTTCGTTTTCACTTCGGAGTCCAGAAATCTGTGTTCATTGGAATAACTACAAATCGTTTCCTTATCCATCCACACTTATTTCTTCGATTCCGACAAAAAACATTTCCCGAGAATCCGACCCGGCTGGGTTTATGTTCTGATCTATTTCCTGGTTTGACTTGACGTCACTCCGTCGACCTACCGTCCTCTCGTTTCCGAGCACTTCGAGCTCCTTCTCCGTCAACTGATAGACGCCGAGGAACGGCCGTTCGGCGATCTTCGAGATCTGGATCGTTTTGTCGAGAAAGTCGACGATGTGCTCGTAAACTTGTTTGTCCTTCCACGCGTACACGATTAGAATAACGGTGGATATCTGAAAATAGGACATGATTTCATTCGGAGAACCAAACACACAACAAAAAAGTCGCGCGTTTTCCAGGAACACGCTTCTTCTAAACCGTTGTTTACCAAGGTCCCGTAACCCAGTTGCACTCCCGCGTGGGGCACACTCATTCACGCGTCTCCTCGTCATGATCTCCTTCTCACTCTCTGCCTAATCATCTCTGGATTTGCGACGGCGGCGGATTGAGGGGGTTCCGAAACAGTTATTGGATTAGCCATTGATAATCCGATAATAAGGGGGGGGGGGGGGGGGGCAGAATGAAATCAAAAACAGAGTGAATTTGAAAAGAAAAGGGCGCCGAGCGGCGAATGAATGAATAAGAGAAGAGTCTAGGCCTTCTCGATTCATTCCGAAGTGAGTAATTTGAAACGAAGAAAAGGCGGGAAAAGAGTGATGTGATTGCGGTGAAATGATAGTAATCCGCCGGGTTGCTCCGCGAGCATGCTCGACAAGCCCACAAATCAGGATTACTGTTTGAAGCAAGCTTTAAGTAGCATTTAAGAAGCTTGCAGACTTTCAGCAGATTTGCCAAGTTTTGAACGTTGAGCGTGAAACTTGGATACGGCAAAATTCGCGGCTGCCAGTTCAGAACTGGAAGATGTGGCTCTGTTGGATCTCTGAGAATCGGAGAGAAGCCTTCAGATTCTTTCGTATGAGGAATGTGTCATCAAGACGCACTTCCTCGCTCCCGAAATACCTTCCAAATCTCTTCCGGAAACCTGTTGCAACTCTCGGAACACTCATTCCGTATCGCTTCCTAATCCCTCGTCCACCCTCTCAAAACTTGAGGTCAGAAAGTGAGAGTGCCGCTCGGGAGCCGCTTCTTAGCTCCGTCGATAATCTCTCCGATAACATCATTGTCCTCCCGCCTCTCCTTCTCCCTCCAAGGAGGCGGGGCTCCCGTCCGAGAGTATAAAACGGATGAGCACAGAAAAACTCTCCAACACTTCCCCCCTGCCTCACTAATTCAAATTTAAAACTTCATCGACATACTCTGAAGATGTTCCACATTCATCAAGACATTCACACCTTTGATACGGCCGATCTGATGAGCAAGAAGACGCCGGTGAGCCGGGTGCCGAGCAACGGAGAGAAGAAGATCATCGCTCGAGGCATCGAGGACCGACGTCGTGGATTCAGAAGAAGCTTCACGTCACTCCATTGACGACGACAGGAATTCGGACTCGGACTCGGACACGGTTACTTGCACAATCCACTCATTCTATCTCTCTCTCTGTCTCTGTCTCTCTCACACATATTTGTTTCACAAAAACGACTGTTCGGGTGTCTTTTGAATAAACCTATTTATTTGGGAAAAGCTCTTGTTCTTCGCCTCATCAGACATCTTCCAATTTCCGGGCCGTGTCTATGTAGTTGGCGAACGAGAATCGGGTAAACACGAGATCACGAGCATAACCTGTGATCCGCTTCGTTTCCGAGGCTCCGATTCGACGAATTCGAGTCTCAAAGCGTCTTCGACTCGCGGATTCCGCCGGTTTTAGAACCGTCCGCAGATGCACGGAGCGAGAAAGTTCATCGTGTTTTTGTGCAATTATTCTTTGAAATCTGGGACGCCTTCAATCGCAGATTTTCGCCTACGAGATATCCGTTTTCCGGTGCGTCCGTTTAGCTTATCCCACCTATTACGGCATTTCTATTCGGAGCACTCAGTACAGTATCTCCCATTGACGTGGAGAGAGAGAGAGAGGACCAACTAATCCAGCACGTGCTCACTTCTTCTCTTCTTCTTCTTCTTCTTCTAACTTCTGCTCCTTGCTCGGTTCTGATTAATTAGACCTCGCGCCACATGACTCATCTCGGTTGGCTGGATAAAGGAAAAAAGGGCGGAGCTTATCAGCGGGTGAGCCGGCGCGAGGTCTCGAGGTGAGAAAGCTCCACCCTCTCTCTCTCATTCCGACTCCGACACCGACTTCAATTCCAATCATGTTCCACATCAACCAAGACGTTCTGACCTGCGCCGACGCTCATCCCTCGCAAGCAGTCCGCTCGGCGATCCAGAGAAGTGTCCAGGAGCGACGACGAGGCTTCCAACGCTCCTTCTCCGCCTACTACTAACTGCTTCTTCGGACGACGTGCCCTCTCCAGAAGACCCGCCGAACTCTTCGCAACTGTACAAAGACACCGCTCCCACGGGTATCCCGATCGACTAATCCGAAGCTTCCCGGTTCTTCCCCCCTTTAGTTATTTGTTGTTTGTTTCTTGTTCCCAACTCTCAATGTACATAAAAAGAGAAAGTGAAAAATAAAAAAGTGATTGTTTCAAAAACGTGTTTCCTGTTTTTCGTCTTCGATGCACAGAGGTGTCTGCTTCAAATGGTCCGAGAGAGAAAACGGAGGAGCCAACCTACTCGATTCAGTGAACAGAGGCTACCAGAAGAAGGAGGAACTTTTCGGGATGAGGGCAATGTAACAACCGCGTTTTCGAATGAAAGTCTTGACAAGCTCTAGCTGAATTGGAAGTCAGTAGTTCTTCAGAAGAGGTCACGAGGTGCACCGATTCTTCTTCCGCCTCGTACGATGACTAAACCTTCCCACGTTGCAAGGAGAGCAATCTCGAAACGTTTTGCAGTCCTAACTTCCTCGCAAAGATCGAGGGCTCTTTTCCCTCCGCTAAACAAGCCATGTATCCGTGACCTGACTTACTCATCTGACACACTTCTGAGTAATCCCTTTTCTCAATTATAGATCAGGTTACTCATTTCTGGAAGTAACTTCCGACCTGATCTAATAAGCGGAAACTGAAACGCGGCCCCCGGCGAAAAAAGAGAGAAAAAGTTCTCTTCTGCAAAACCTAACAATCTGTATTCAAGTGTACATAATCCTCTCTCTCTCTCTCTCTCTCTCTTCAACTTTTTTTCATCTCCGGTTCAACTATCACAAGATGCAGAAGCGTGACCGGAAGAGGGATTTCGGGGAAGCGAAAGGGACTCACCGCGACAGCCAGAGCGAGGCTCAGCGTCAGGAACATTCCCACTGATTCGCGCCACGTCTGCGCGCCTTTGAACGTGACTTTCGGGTTCGAGGAGGCCGTTCGGATCGGCGGAGCCGGCGGCAGACTCGGCGGCGTCTTCGGCTCGGTGTCAAAGTCCATTACTGAAACACGGATGAGAATGGCGGCGTGTAGTAGTGGAGAAAAGTTGGAGAAGTGAGAACGGTCGGTGAAACCTTTTTCCGGGTGAGAAGACCGGATTCATCGTTCGGACAGCCAATGCATATTAGTATATACTAATACGATAATAGGAAAGGAAAAGAAGATGGTGAGTGGGGGACAGGTGGAAGGGAGAAGCTGTCGGAGGGGGGGAAAAGCAGAGACAAAACGGGAGGGAGACCACCTGCTGGGTGGAAGGGACGGGCGAATACAGTCGAAATCTACTTATCGCACTTTTATGGCCGTTCGGAATTGGAATCGGACGGATGAATCGGGTAGAATCGGCGAGTGTTTGTGTTGGAATCTCTTTCGGAACACGTTCAAAGTCAAACACAAACACTTGAGAGGCGGGGGGAAGAAGGGACCCATCGTTTCGAATCGATTCATAATTAATGGAGAGTGCACCGAGGGAGGGGAAGAGAGAGAAAGAGAGAGAAGCGGTAGAAAGGTGCGTCCGTGCCGAGAAAGGGGTCCGAAAGGCGGGTCCGCTCGGGGGGTGACCATGGTGAGAGACGGGTGGAAATTAGGGGTAATCGGGGGTGAAGGGAGGCAAAGAGGGAGGGACACCCCCGAAGAGGTAAGTCTCTTTATGCAGGTAGTAGAGGTCACCACGCGGTATTTAGGAGAGAGAGAGTAGCAACGGAATGAATGAGGAAGACTTGCGAGAGTTGCAGCCACTTTGAGGACTGTAATTGATTGAAACTGGGTCAGAATGATTGGCTCCCGAATTCGTAAAAGTTCAAGAAAGCGAAAGGGAATGGAGTTCGAGTGGAGTGGAAGTGCGCTCTGGTGAGACTATCAACGTTGCATGGGATCGAATCCTCCGATATCGGAACCTTGTCAGCAGAGCGTACTTCTCACGTTCCCAGAAGCCCGGAAGTGACCCGTTTCACTCAATTTCCTCCCGAAACGTCGTTTTCACTTTCAATTTTCTTCAAAGTGAACGAACGCGATGAGAACGTTGAATTCGGAATCCAACAAATTTCGTTTCGGTGTGTCGTTGAGATGAAGTTTGACTGTGCGAAAGGTTGGGTTTTAGTTTTTAGGGTGGCAAACAGCAAGGCCGATTGGTGATTAATGGCATCGAAACTGGAAAACGGGAGTGAGATTCGAAATGGACGAGTCTCCTGTCAGAGTCCACCGCCATTCATCTCACTTTCCGATCCGAGGCAACAGGTGATATCAAGTGATAAAGGAGATAATGACAGGCTATTAGCCTAGATCGGGTCAAGTGCAGAACGAAAAAAACTGGAGAGACAAAAGTGGAGAAGGCGAAACAAAAAGGTTTTGGGAGGACGAAACGACTGAGTGGATATTCAAATTGGGGCCACCCGCCGCCCGGTGTCGATGATCTGCAATTGAGAAGCAAGGCGGTCGCGCGCGGACAGTCGCTTCTCTGCGTCTCTCCGCGTTCCGATACGATCTGGCCTGTCTCGTCGGACAGTCAAGGACGACACCCTACCATCCGACCGTAGCAGTTGGAGACCAAGAAGAAGGAGAAAGAGAAGAAGAAGACATGTCTCTCGTAAACGCTTGAGCGCCCTACCCTCCTCAGAAGGTCGCCGTGGGAAGGAAAGAGGCGATGAAGAAAGGTGATAGTGGTGGAGGACGCGAGAGGGATCGAAGCGACGCGACGAACAACAAACTGTAGGCGTCAATTTGGCAGCCGCTGCACGATACTTTTGTACCAAACAGAAAGTTCGATTGGAGGGGGAGGGTAACGAGTAGCGGGTCCTGTCGGCACGTTGATGAATGTCCTTGGGGGGTACGTGCAAATCGCACTAATGACGTGGCACTACCAAACATTGCTTTCAAACCAGACAACCCGTAATCGGCTTGGAGCTTGATTCTTCCTCTCAAGTTTGAAGAGGGAGGCTTTCAGAGATAGTTCTGCTATGAGAATTTCAAACCGCGGACTGATACCCAGATATTACAGTTGTTTGTTCGAACTTCGTGACTCGGCAGAGCTTCGTATGCCATTTCAGTCCGGAACTTCAAGAAGCTCGAGCTCCCGCAGGGAACAAGTCTGAATCGTCTCAACCGCTGCAAGCAGTCTCTCAAATTCTTCTAGTCGCTCTGCCAAACTCGGGCCGCCATATCTGGTCCAGCCAATGACGGGCCATGACGTTTTCGCTCATCAATCATCCAATTATCCTCTTTCCGTCTTATCCTTATCACTCATTTATTCCTAATAAAACGGACAACAATACTCCGTTGCCATTCTTATTCTGATTAATCTGTTGTCGTCCTCCGATTCTGAAGTTTGCTCTCGAGGAAGCCATTCAAACCTACTCTTCCAATTAGCGACAATGGAATCCGAGACCAACGGCTAATCCCTCCCTCTCTCCCTCTTTCTCTTTTTTCAGAAAAAAACTTTCTCTTCTCTTTCTCCCTTTTTTCTCTTTTTTCCATCATGCTGCAAACCGACAGCTAATCCAGAACGAGAGCGGAACTCTTCGGATTAAAAGCGAGGGTGGCGCGGGAACATATTTATTTCCGGAACACAATGGGCACATAAGAGGGAGGGAGGGAGGGGGAATTTTGATGGATTGGAAACGTTCGGGGACAAAACACAACGAAACTTTGAGCGGAAACGGGGGAACATTTCGGGGCGGGACGTTTATTAACTCTTTTAAAAAAAAGGGCGAGACGAAGGATGGGACCTAATAATTTAAATTACACTTCTTGGAGGGTTTTGATGAGATCACAACTGCAAGTCTTCGAGCTGCTTGAGCAGATTCAACTGCGACGTCCGTTCCGAGGCGACCACTTCGACGTTCTCCGACGACGTCGCACGCAGCTGACGTTGTTTCGCTTCTGGCTGAAAATGATCAGAGGATCTTTGGTTTTGATCGTCGAAACCAATGAACAGAGAGACTAAGAACTTACCGCCGCCTGACTCTCGGTGACTGGACTCGTCTGAGCAGGTCTGAAAGAATGCAAAGTGTTCATTAGTCGCAGAGGGGGGTGCTCTCTCACGTCTTCCTTCCGAGGCGCTGTCCTCGACGAGCCTGTCCTCTGAACGGCCTTCTGCCGGCCGGACGTCTTCTCGGTCTCTGGCACGTCACGCAGAAGATTCGCACCGGCTCATTCGCCACCACATTGTTTCTGTAGTGAAGCGATGGCCACGCAGGGCACTGTCCGTTTCGGATCGCGAAAGCGGTCGATGGGTTGAATTCGCAGTGGCCGTTGAGTGGGTTGTAGTGAGCAATCTGAAGAGAGCAACATGAGAGAGTCGTCTTAAACGGGAGCAGCTCACAGCGCAGTTGAACTCGTGGCAAGTTCTGGCACACTGATCGACTGTGACAGCGACAGCGAAGTGGGTGAAAGTGAGTCGGGATGGTCCGCTGATCGGCGTCGAGATGTAGAAGATCGAGGCGGCGCACTGTCCGGAACGCAGATTCTGTCCCTGTTGTGGCGGGAAACGAGGGGCTGGAGTGGTTTCCGGAACGGCTGGACGCGTCTGTGGTGGTGGTGGCGGACGACTGAAACACTCGAAGATCAGAGGATCCGATGGGGTTTCGTGTCTTACGTAGCGAACGTTGGCTGCGGACGGAAAGGTGGCTGAGTGAATGGAGCCTGGGTGAACGGAGCCTGGGTGAACGGAGCCTGAGTGAAGGTGGGCTGGGGTTGCGGCTGGAACGGCTGTGGCTGCTGTGGCTGGAACGGCTGAATCGGACGGATCGGCTGCGGCTGTTGTGGCTGGAGGACACGTGGCGGAGCAGTCGGCGGTGGCGGCGGACGAACGAACGACGGAGCGATCGGAGCGACGGTTTGTGGGATGAACGGAACAGGAGCGTGCGTACTGGAAACATAAAGAATGTTTCGGGAAGAGGAAGCGAAAGTGTCTACATACACTGGCGCCGGCGGAAGAGTGGCCAAAGTGGCCGGAGTGGTCTGAACGAACGGAATGGTTCTGATCGTGGTGGCCGGTGGTGGAGGTCTGCAAAACGCGTTGAGTTTCTCTTCAAGCACATCCCATCTGTGTTACCTGGTAGTTCTGAAAGTGGTTGTGGTTGGGGTCTTGGTGGTCTTCTTGGTGTCCTTCTTATCGCCTCCCGGACGGTACGGCTTTGGCACGAAAAGAAGCTTCTCGTTATCGGCTGATACGACATTGTTGTCATCGTAGGCTCCGAAAGGATCCTGTGGGTTCGGAGAGTTGTCGGCTGCAATGATCTGATAACAGCGATCCGAGTGATCCTGATCACTTACGAGCCACCTCGATCTGTCCGCCGTCCACCTCATTGAACAATTCTCGGCGCACTCCATCAATCGTTCCGACGTCTGAAAAGAAAGAAGAAGCGGTTATGATGGATTGGTTCCCCCCTCGCTCCGGAGACGACTACAACACGTTCGTGTGGTCACTCATCCATCGCAACTCAAACAAAAGGAGAGTTTGGAAGCGGGCGGGGAAGGCATTCAAAAGACGGCGGCGGAGGAAGAGCGAAAGTGAACGGGGCACTTTGCATCGGAATTAATCGAGCGTCAAACTGACTTAGAACTTGGAACTTACAAATCTTGAACTTGTCCTCTTGTCCCGGCTCGGCGATGGCTCTTTCGACGACCGACCTGAAAGCATTTGGTTTTGGCGAGCAATCAGGACTCTTCTGAAACTGACTTGATCTCCTCTTGTGCGGCGACGACGCCTAGCACGAAGGCCAGTAAGAGCAACCTCTTCATTTTGCTGAAAAGATTCAGATGAGCGGGGAGAGAGAGAACGGTGGGAGACGCAATCAATTCGCAATGCAAATCAAGGCAAATCAAATCCAATCAAAAGAGAAGAAGACAAGACAAGTTTTGCCGGACGAGTAGTGGTCTGCAGGAGATCGCATAGGTTATCACATTAGAGGAACGGTATTCATGTTTGACGAGAGAAAGAAGCGGTGGCGAGGGGGGCGAAAAAACAGTGAGGGGGATCGGAATGGCATAGTACAACTGAAGGCCAGAAGGCGGCGATTTGAAAATCGAGAGGCGATCAGTGTGATATCAATGAGGAACTGGATTATCGGGTTGGGGGTCTCGTGTCGTCTTCCCCCAACTTCCGTGATGATTTGCAACAAAAAAGCCAGAGAAGGGGGGAGTGAGAGGAGGACTTGATAGGGGGGAGGAGGAGGTGGGAGTGAGTGGCAGACGGGGGGAAGATTCGGGCGGCACGATAGGTGGTGGTGGTTGTGGGAGGAGTCTTCTGGAGGAATTCTCGAGTAGAAATCGGAAGGGAGAAGAAGTAGGAGAAGAAGAAGAAGAAGAGGGAAGTAATTGGAAACCATCTGGAAGATGAGTTAATTCTCAAATGGTTAGTCACTTTTCAATCAGGTTGTTACACAAAACCCTCTCTTTTCTCCCCACCACCATAACTAAGAAGGTCTATGATCTTTCACTTTCTGTTTGAAGCATACGGTACTTCCTGATGATCATTATCCGATATCGATATCATAAGAAGTGTCAGCACAGCGAGAAGCGAGTCCGTTGACAGGAGAAGAAAACGAGACCGGTTCCAGGATGCGAGCGAAGATATTTTGTTGGACAGGGGGGGAGGATTTGATAATCGCAAGAAATAAGAAACACAAGCAGAAGAAGAAACAGGAGATCAGGATCTTATGCAATTAAGACACGTGGCACTCGGGAGAGGGACTACAGTAACCCGTTCGGGTCTACGACGCGTCGTTCGTTCGATCGCTTGGGGCGAGAACAAGTGAGAACGTTATCATCGCGAACTTCTCTTCCCGAACAAAATAACACCACAACTTGTCGTCGGAAAAGAAGACGTAGAAAACGAAGAAGAAGAAGCCGTCAACCACATTCCGTGGGTCGCGACAAACGGGATCTTCTCGCTGGACCCGGACTTATTTGCATTTTGACACAAACCTCCTGCTGACTTCTTGCCACAGTACAGACAACTGTTTCGAACATCAACGCAGAAGCATATCCGTGTATAACAAAGGGCATGCCGTCGAAATGTGGTAAACGAGGTATGGAGCGGAAAGAGAGAGAGAGAGAGAGAGTGGAAGAAGTGGAAATGTACACAGTAATCGTTTCCGACGATCTACAAGTTATCTTCGAATCGCTTCGTTTTGTCCCGTTCGTTCGCTTCTTTCCTCCCGAAGGTCATTTGCATTTGGAGATATGTTTTTGCCGAAGGGGGAATGCAAACACGCACACTAATCGAAACTTTGCATAGTTTTGACGGTGTGGGAAAGGGAAACATTGACGGGATCCAGTTGGCAAAGAAGGGAATAACTGTGCGAGGAGGAAGCTGAAGAGGGGAACGACAAAAGTTCTCTTCCCCTTCTTCTTCTTCTTCCGTCACGCGTGTTATCCGTCAGATTGGCGGTTTCCCGCTGTGACGTGGCATTGGGGGAAAGTTCAGAAGAGGCGAAATCTGACGTGGCAACGCAAAGTGGTAGATGTCATATGCAACGTTTGACGTGGCATTGAAAGGAATCTCAGAATGACAGGTTACTGTAGGCCAGTGTGACGTGGCACTGCCATTCAAAGGTCAAAAAGGGAAAACGAGAGTGGCGAAGCGTGCGTTGAAGTTCGCCCGTTTCCCTTTATACCTGTTCAGTTCGCACTTTTTTCGAATCGATGAAAAGGAACCCTGTCGTTTCTTTCTGAAAAGAATGCGATTATCTGTTTCAGTTTTTCAGAAAAGAAAAGTAAAAGTCGATCTTCGATTCGGCAACACTTGTTCCCCGCTTTTTTTCTCCGGGCTTATTGAACAAATTTGGCGACGAATGGACGCCTTCTTCTCTTCCTTTTTCTCCTTCTTTTTCGGATTTGCGGGGCAGATACGCGCCGTTTCGTCACCCGCAAAAGCGTACGATTCGAAAAGGATGCGCGAGAAGGGCAGGTATTTTATCGCGTAATTTATTAGGCGAGACAATGGCCGAAGAAGCTGGAGAAGAAGCTGAAGAAGGAGAAGCTGAAGAAGGAGAAGAAGAAGCATTTTGGCGATGTCCGCTCATCTTTTGGGTGGGGCTGCCTGCTTCTCGAGGGCAAGTTTTGGACATACGGAGGCGCGAAAAAGTTGGAAAGGGAAGGAAGAAACGAGATTCAAGAAAAGAGTCAAAAGAGAGAGAGAGAGGGGGAAAGCGATATTTATGAATGCGGGATATACCTTCCGATTACACTGTTGCGGGGGGAAAGCGCGGATTACGGTCATGCCGAAGAGTCTAGAGAAACTGTGATTTGTGTGACCTTTGAAGGCGAGAAGAGGAGGAACAAGGGGGTACTGTGGTTTCGGAAACGGATCTCTCTCATCGAGATCGCTTAACCCAGAGGAGTGAAAAAAACGAGAAACTGAGGGGTTGAGAAGCAACAGGATGCAGAGGGGGGTGATAAAAAGATAAGGACGGGACACGGGGAGGGGGATCCGTCTCGTCGCTTCCGAATCGCTTCTTCTTCTTCTTGCTTGCTTGCTTTCTCTCTTTCTTTCTTCTCGATGGTATAATGAGTCTATGGGGGGAGTGTTTGTAATGCGCACAATTACTGTGTGGACACATCAATGTACTACTCCTGCAGATACACTTGACAAAATAATACGAAAGAAGAGTGAAACAGAGAAGGAAACGAAGAAGCTAGTTATGAGAAAAACCGAATAGACTCACTTTTATATGTGTGCAAAGATTAGGATCGGATGGAGGCGACGAACGAAAGTGTGTAAGAGAAGAAAAGTTGAAGTTGTTGGGTCAGTTATGATGACGTCGTGATGATGTCGGACTCTGGTTGACGTCTTCTGAATCTCTTCTGAATACCAGAAGAGGGAAAAGAAGACACGATGATTCAGAAGTTTGTTCGTTAAAGAAGGGAAGTGGGAGACAAGGAATCGGAAACTTAGCAGACCGTAAGATTTTAGAATCATTCTTGTCAGTTTCAAAGTATCTCGAATATGAGAATCAATACGATTGGACCGAACCCACTGTGAAATTTAAGATTATATACGGGTGGGAACCGGAAACAACAAAAAGCAGAGGACTGAAAAACACTCTACAGTACACTATCCTCGGATATTGTTCCTCATATTCACGTAGCAATAACATCCGGAGACAGTGAACAGAAAACCTAAGCATTTGTTCGATTCCGCCACTCTCACCCACTTTCTCCTCCTCCTCCTCCATTTCCAGCTAATTAAATTCAAGTTCCGTTCGTCCCTCTCTTCTTTTCCTTCTTCTTCATCTTCTTCTTCTCCTTCTTCTTCTCACCTTCTTCCCCCCTTCCATCGCATTTGTGTCGACTTCCCGACCTTTCAATTATCTCCCAATTGAGCCAACGAGAAGGAGAAGAAGAAGCCGAAACTCTATCCGAAAGGGGGGCTCGCAATCTGTTCAACTGGTAGTTTGGAGGACTCTCCGCCACCGTCTGTCACCAGCTCATACATTAGCGGGATGCTTTTCATGCGGCTCGAGTGCGGTAAGATGCTCTAACCCGCCGGCCTCCTCCGGCTATTTATGGCTTGTGTCGGGTCGTGTGTCGTACGACCTCATTAACAGCTTCCTTATGCCACTTGTCCATTGTGTCAGTTTAAGGAGACCCCCCCTTTCCCTCCGTTCTTCTTTCGGTGGTCCCTCTCAAGAACCGTCTCCCGCTCGTTTTTTGTCAGCTGGACGACGACGACACATCGGCATCTACATCAAACGAGCCATTCTCGCATCCGGATGTATGCGAACTGTAGCCTCTGTTGATATTGACGGCATGAAAAGGGAATGCACGGTGAACCGACAGGAACTCCAGCTGCGAGCCGCTCTCATCCGGTAAAACGACGTTCGGTTTCCACGTGTTTGCGCACCTCTTCGCACCTCGACGAACGGTCGCGAGCCTCGTTTCTAGGTGACGAAGAGACGGGATTACGGCGGAAATTGGAAAAGTTGGAAGGGAAATCGGCGAGAGGTGATAAGCCGGAAATTGGAAATTCGCGCCCAACTGTACCACTGAAAAGGTCAACCGGAAACTGATGATCCCCTCTCGTCACTGGTTGTTTTTCCAGTTTTACATTTCAGGTTTCAGAGTTTGGAAAAACAGAAGAAAGAGTTGAAATGCCACGTCACCCGGAAGCTCGGAGCTTCTGAAGGCCTTGTTGTGCGTTAGAGCGCGATTTCCAAAAAGATCGACCCTGACGACACTTCCAAAGAATGAGAAGTTTTTCAGATGAGGGAAATCGATCTGAAAGAGTTTAGCTGGAAGAGTTGTTAGTCAGTTTGCCACGTCATGGAGTGTAGAACAGTGAAGCCCCCCTATCAGACTCTGCCAGAGAGTGCCCCCAAAAAGCTGCTGCTCATTGTCAACCTCCCGAGCCGTCACACGGCTCCCTTCGGCTTCTCCCTCTACTCATTCGTCTCGACCCAACTTCCGGTAAACATTTCTCTTCTGTCTTCCAGAATCCGTTTTCATTTGGGCGACGTCGTCGTTCCCTGTCCCCCCTCCACCTCATTTCGCATCTCTCAGAAAGACAAATCGCATAAATCTCGTGTCAAATGTCGTGCTGCTCCGACGCGAATCGCTTCCGGATCTCGTCATTTTTTCACACAGTGCCTTCTCGAACACCTGCTTCCTCCTCCTTCTCCTCTTCTTCTTTTCCATTTCAAGCTTACACAATCTAATTGGCCTATTTTGTAAAAGACAATTGACGAAACAAAACAAGCGAGAGAGAGAGAGGGAGAGAAAAATAAGGAGAAACGACAGCCGGAGGATCGTGTAATTGCCGCGCACGCGTAGTGAAGCATGTGCCTGGCGCGCCAGATTTCGTCCGGTATCCGAGGTGTTCGAGAGCAGAATGGTACGGTAGACAACCAGCAGACGACAGATGTTCCGGACTGCCGTAATCCGAGAGAACTCCGAACTCACGAAACCGGAAGGAGAAGAGGAAGAAGAAGAAGAAGACTGTGAATGAAGTGAGAGAACTGTATGGATTGAAGTCTGATCCTGGCGGGAAACCGAAAAACCGGAGAGAAGCATCCCAGAGAACACGGAAACTAGGGGGGAAAGAATACGTTTTCTGCTGATCCGGATGAGCTCCAGAGCCCTGGTGCCGCGAATCGATTAGTTTCAGAGTCACTTTGACACTTTAGATCTTCATCAGATCTATCTTCCAAGTGGGGTTCCAGAGTTCTTTTAGACTCTTCGGTTCAGTATCCTCTTCTCCGTGTCCTTCAAACGGATGTCGTCTCGAGTTCCACCCACCAGCTTCTTCTTCTTCTTCTTCGAGTAAACACACTAGTTTCAGCCCGTCACATGTTATTTTTCCGTCTTCCGCCTTTTCGTTCTCCTCCAGATCCCTCATCTCGCATACCAGCACTCGGCTCCGACCAATGAGCCGCCGCGCGTCCCGCCCCTCCGCTTCGCCACGCCCACTTTCGCGCGGTGAGCCCCCGCGGCGGCCGGACGACGACGGGAAGCGCGCGCACGAATCAGATACAGGAAAAGGAAGCGGATGCGAATGCAAGTCGTCTCGTCAGCCACGCTGCCACCAACCGTCGCCTCCTCGGCGGATCTTGTCGCTCTGTCGGCGGCAAGATCGGAAGAGGATGTGATCAAGTATTCGTCGATTCAAGCCGTCAAACAGGAGCAGCAGCAGCAGCAATCCAATACTGCTCTTCCGCAGCAGCCCTCGTTTCACAATTTCGCATTCCCATTCGTAAGTCGGTCTCTCTCTCTCTCACTTCTCGGTTTTCATATCATGATCGCCAACTTCTTCAGAATGGTGGCATGCCGAATGATCTGTCTCCGAACACCCGCATGTTCGCCTACAACGACACAATGCAGAAGAATGAGAATGGTGAGTTGTTCCCCTTCCTTTCGTGAATTTCAATTCCTCGAAAAAAAAAAACGTTGACGTCTTCATCTTCTTCTCCTTCTACGCCTTCTTCTGAAGACGTGCGCCTCCTTCTCTTCCCGTAAATTTCGTTTGTGTTGTGTGCTCCTCCTCCCGACGGGTAACCGAATTTCCTGCTGATTCCGCCGATGATTCGACAGCCTTTTCACTCTTCACTTCATTTCTTCTCCTCCTCCTCCTCCCCACCGACAATTCCTTCACTTTGCTTCTTCCCAGAACTGCACTATTTTTTCTCGTTTCCAGACCATTTCGCTGGTATGAACCTCTCGACAAACGCCACGTCATCCAGCGAGTCGACGACTTCGAGCTCGAAAGATCAGGTTCGCGTAATGACAGGTTCCTCTCGCCTCTAATGCACTTCCTTTCCAGAACCGCCGTCAATTCTATACCGACTCGAGCACCGGCTCTAATAGCTCTGGAAATGGAGCCGCCTCCGCCGGAAGCAACGGCTCCAGCTCCAGCACTGCCGGTGGAGCTGTCAAAAGTGGTGAGTCTCCCCCCTCTCGCTCTTTCTCCCTCTTGGGGATCTCTCAACGACGAAACGCTTCAGACGTCTTCAACATCTCGATGAACGCCTTCGCGCCGACGTCCAACAAGAGCGACGATCAGATCCAGAACTTCAACATGCTCAACTACTACACAGGAGCTCTCAAGCTCAACTCGGCCGCCTCGTTCGCCAGCCCAGGTACGGCGATGATTGTGATGAGAGGAGTGTGGTGATGACGAATATGATCACAAGGCTCTCACTCACTCCGCTGGGTGGGACACACTCGCTTCCGGACGGGCCTTCTTTCAATTTCCTGTTGTTTCTCTTTTCTCCAATCTCTGCCCGGCCTACTGTATCATTTCGTGACCAAAACAATCAAGCATGAATGCGGCTCTAACAAACCGCCGGCGCCTCGTCGAGACGACGTCTTCTGTTTGTTCTCCCCCACCCACAACTACCGTAGTCGTCGTCGACGTCGACGTCTCCTTCTTCTTCTTCTAGACGGACTCATTCATCCATCAAAAACTCTGTGCTCCGGGCTCACAAGAAGAGCGAGATACTTTAATTGCGTCGCGTGTGTCTCTCAAACCAAAACTCCCTCCGCTAACAGCTCGAAGGGACCTCTATTATCTCTGTGGGCATGGGCTCGCCGAGCCGCGAGCTCCTCTTTCTATTGTCTACCGAGAGTGCGGTGCGCGTCGCGAAAGGGAGCAATTATGTTATGTAACATATGCGGGTCGTCGCGAAAGAAGAAGCTGAGCGGATTACTGTAGAATGCGGGTAATTGAAGAGGGGGATTATGACACTCGAGAGTCCTTTCGGGTCTCGAAGCGACTGTACCACTTCGATTCGACACGCGTCTCGAACCGATCGGAGCCTACAGTAACCCGGAAGTCTGCTCTCAAAACAGGTCGATACGTCGGCTCTTACTCTCGAAAGTAGGCAATTTCCTGTGTCAGGTATCCATTACCACCAAACCAATCCATTCAGTAGCTGAGTCGGCTCAATTGAGCTCTTCCTGTTCTCATATCCAATTCCGTCTTGACTTCCGCTCGCACACCTTCTTCGGCTTCTTCTTCTTCTTCTCTTTCAAGCCGCCCGTCTTCGGCTCGGCGGTAATTGCACAATTACCATTTGCTAGTGTGTGTGTTTGTGTGTACGCGCGCGCACGCGCGAAAATCGTTCCGAGTCGAGACGGAAGCGGTTTTTGATTGATGATGATGATGTAACCGGAGGTGGCAGATGTGAGGGAGAAGAAGAAGAAAGGAGACTGTAGGTGCATATACACAGGAGGAGGAGAAGAGCTCTCTATCGATTCTAATCCGCAAACAAAACGCGTGTCGGCCGCCACTTCTCCGTCTTCTCGGAGGCTTCTAAGCGCTGCCGGATCCGATTTCAGAATCATCCGCCTTCTGTCATC
The DNA here is from genome assembly GCA_963966605.1 of Caenorhabditis sulstoni. NCBI lineage: Eukaryota > Metazoa > Nematoda > Chromadorea > Rhabditida > Rhabditidae > Caenorhabditis > Caenorhabditis sulstoni. Next base: position 3,775,502 of record OZ016476.1, on the reverse strand, counting down.
CGTGTTTGTCAGATGACCTTCTTCGCTTTCTTCTTCCTCCAAAAAGGGGACGCTCCTCGATTTCGCGTGCGCCATTGAGCGCGCCTCTTTTAATTGGTCACTTCTGAAGAGACGAAGAAGCGTCTCGTAAATAATCAATGAGTTTCGAAAGACGACGGCGACGGGGAGGCTCGCTTCTCTTTGATTTCGGACGACGCAAGAGAACACAATTGGGCAGTTAGTTAGCGAAGAGAAGGAGGAGGAAGAGAGGGGGGTCAAGATGTGTCACATCATCAGACATGAGCCAATTAAAACAAGATGCGCGCATGTGTTCAATGTTTTTGGATGGGGGGCGAGACGAGCTTCCTGTCAGGTGGCGGCTCCCCGCAGAACGACAATGGCACACTGATTTGAACGGAACGGGGGAGAGACGAGGGTTACGGTACCTGCTTCCTGTTTCAAGACAGACACACTTTCGATGAAACTCTTCCCATGCCCATGCAACTACTCAAACTCGCGCTGTTCTCAACAACACTGTCTGAGCACGAGAATGAGCTCGCGGAGCAGCGAGCTCCTCTTTCGATTGTTGCGATGCTCTGAACTTTGTGGAAGAAGCCACCTGGTTCCTCCTCCCACAACCACCTGCCTTCGACACTCGCATTCTTCTTCTTCTTCTTATCCGCGTTCGCTATTCATTCATCTTATTCACCCACTTGCTTCTCCTAAAATACCTACCCAATTAGTTGCGAGCAATTTGTCATTTTTCCTCTCGCCCACCTGTGAAGCATGTGTCCCGCTCGCTGCTTCGCACCGATAATTCGATCAGTGCAGATGTGTATGTGGAGGGGGACTAATGATGATTTCTTGCATCACTGCCTCCCCCTGCGAACGTCTTCTTGTTCGCGCGCAGAGTAATCTCATTGCTCCGCCACCAATCAAAACATTGCTCGACGAGCATAATCAAACCTCCTCCCCCCCCACTTCAACTCCAAACTTTGCAGATCCCTACACCGTTCTGGGACCGACCAGCAAGAATCTGGCGCATTCGGGGAGCGGTCAGACTCAGTTGTGGCAGTTTTTGCTCGAGTTGCTCTCCGACAAGAGATACTCGGAGGTCATCACCTGGGAGGGCACGAACGGAGAGTTCAAGCTCGTCGATCCGGACGAAGTGGCCCGCAAGTGGGGAGAGCGCAAGTCGAAGCCCACGATGAACTACGACAAAATGTCGCGCGCCCTTCGCTACTACTACGACAAGAACATAATGGCGAAGGTGCACGGCAAGCGGTACGCCTACAAATTCGACTTCCAAGGCATCGCCCAGGCGCTGCAGCCGCCGACCGCCACACATCCGCAGGACTACTTCAATTCGCACGCGATGGGCCGCATCGCGCCCGACTTCTCCTCGTGGACCAGCGCCAACTATCGGGGACTCAACATCGCCGGATTCAATGTAAACGCGCTTCGTTTCTCTGCGAGACCCTCATGTTGGTGATTTCAGAACAGCAGCACGATCTTCAACCCGTCCGTCAACTACAGCGCGTTCGGAGCCACCGCCGGCTCGACGACGACGTCGAACAATCTGTCGGCCGCGCGCGCTTTCCCTCTCTATCACCGATAGTCGCCGTCGTCGAGTCGTCCATCTTTTTGCAGTCAACGGGATTCTTTCAAACTTACTCCTCTCGTTTATTCGATCTCTTTCCTCTTCTTCTTAACCTCTAGTCGGACTTCTCCTTGTACAATCTCGATCCCATTTTTATTCTGAACATACCTCAAAAGCTGTAAGAAACAAAAGAAAATATTAGCCTGTTTTATTTTTCAGAGAAGACTGTAATAAAGTTTGATACAAATATATGAATCGCCTGCCAATAGACATTGTTTTATTTCTACGTAACCTGTATTCATTGAATTATCACACTATGCTGGCTTTAAATCTACAGAAAGAGGGAGAAACGAACGAAAACAAAAGACAATCGTGAAACCCGGAAGAAAGTGAAAAGAACGGAAGGAGAAATGCAATAGAGAAACATATTTACGGGGCGAGAAGAAGTGAAAGGGCAAGGAGGGTGTACAGAGAATTGCACAAGAGAATGGAAGAGGAAACGAGACGATTGGAGGAAAGACCGCTCCCTGGAATGGAGAATGAGATTGACACGTGGAATTATGGAACATGAAAATGAGCGGTTCAAATTATCTTCTGGCCGGTGCCCAGAAGAGTGTAAACCATGGCTCCAACGACGCATTGGACGGCTGTCACGATGAAAACGTACGACCAATTGTTCCCGCTCGCTTCGAGGATATGGCCTGCTATGTAGACTCCGACGAATCCGGTGATGGCTCCGCACGCGTTGAATACACCTGAGAACGACGAGATCCTTTTCTGATTCACCTAAATGAATTACCGAAAACGGATCCGGCGTGATTCGGTGCAAAGTCGTGCGGATTGACGGATACTCCTCCATGGTGCAGTCCTCTCGCAGCCATCGCCATCGTGAAAATGAACAGAGAGACCCAGAACGATGAAGTCATCGGCACGAGCATCAGACAGAAGGCGATTCCAATGAGACTTGCACCTTCCATCAATTTTCTGGTATAAGTGACGGTCCGTCCTTCGGCCAGTGCTCGGGAAGCCATCACGGGGGCCACAAGGGAAGTGACGACGATGGCGAGAGACGGTACGACGTTGTAGACGACTCCTTTAGCGGTGGGGAACGTCTCGTGGAAATATGAGGGCAGCCAATTGAAGAGGATCGAGTACGAATTTCCGCCAGTGTACTGGGCGACAGCGGCTGCCCAGAACGCTGGATGACGGAACAGAGTGCCCCATGGAACGGACGGAGCCGGGGCAGTTGTCAGATGCGATTCTACTGTGTCCTGGAATCAGTTGTTGAGCTGGATTGGAACACGGTTTTTGTTGAGAAACGTTTCAAACACTTTCGAAAGATTGTTGTTGGATCAGAAGAGGTGGATATCAAATACTATGCTTGTTTTTGGTCTTTTTTAAGCTTCCAAATGGTCATAACTTCGTTTAGAAATCAGGACTCACATGCTTCTTGTCGAGAAGAATTTCCTCATCCGGCTGCGGGGAACTCCTTCCTCCACCTCCGTTTCTCTTCTCTCGTTCTAGAATCCAACGGAACATCCAGCACCATACTAACGAGAGAATGCCGACAAACTGGAACAAGGACCTCCATCCGATCCACTCGAGGAGCAGACTTCCGATAGCTCCGGCGAGCACGGTTCCCCAGTGAGAGCCCGCGAGCACTATGCCGAAGACTCTTCCTTTGTCGTTGGCGGCCAGGTGTTTGGCAACAATGGAAGCGAGCGAGGGGATGTGGAATGCTTGGCACACTCCCGTCAAGATTCGGATTGCAAGGAGCACGAAGAGCGGGTAGTTCGTCCAGTAGGCAAAGTCGAAGAGGTGCGGCGTGAAGAAAGTGATCATTGTCCATGCAAGGCTCGAATACGGCAGAATCTGACACATAATCAAATGAGAACTGATGGGAAACTTCAAAAAACCAACATTTTCCGCTCCATATTTGTCTGCTATCCTCCCCGCGAATACTTGCGTGAGAGCGTAACCCCAGAAGAAGCACGAGAGAACTGTTCCCTGCAAATTTATAATTCAAATGATTTTGGAGAAATCAAGGCCGACCGAATCAGTTTTATTCCAGGCAAACTCCTTCGCAACGGCTGCCGCGCAAATCGGGAGACTCGCACGAGCGGCGTAGAGCACGCACGTCCCGCTGAACATTGTCATCGTCCATGTCCGAGTTTCCGCTCTGAAAGGGAAAAACAATTATCGAGAATTTTTGAGAAATCGCTTACCTTGTCCATATTTTGCCAAGTGGTGGCTCGTATTCACCTGGCCTCTTCAGCATTCAGCTTCTGAAACAACGAATAACAGACGAGTCGCTTTTTTGAAAAAAGGGAAATCGAGAGAACAAAAGTGCGAGGGTTAGAGAAACGTGGCTTTGTGCGCATAACGGGCTAAAGGATGCGATGGAAACGCCGACAAACAAACACTCCTCTCTTTCTCTTTTTGCATAGCAAATATTTTTCATGACGAGGGAAATATAGTTAGTCACGCTTTTTGGAGCAGACTTTGTGATAAGAATGAAGAATTTGCTCGTATTTTATCATTTGATATCGGAAATTACATGGGGAATCGGAATTTTTGGGGTTTATGTGAAAAAAAAAACTTCCTCGCGTAAATCCTACTTGTCCAAAAAGAGAACACAAATTTTGAATTTCAGCTCTTCCGCTCAAGACCCGTCGAAAATGTATGCGCCTTCAATTTTTTTTTAGTGAGCGCGACGTTCTGTATTTTTAAAACTTGCATTAATTTGTTGGTTTTTTGTTGTTTTTAGTTAGTTTTTGGGCTTGAATCAGAAGAAAAGCGCACTTCTATGTTGTTTGAAACTGAAAGAGCGAGCGGGATCATTAGAGACGTTATCCACGAAACGCGGCATAGTGAGAAGAGATTCGAGATCTAGATGAGATTAACGGGCCAAGTTTCGCAGCCACTTGCAATATGGACACGTCCATTCGTGGTCATTGGAATCTAGAGTGGAGAAGCCTCGACAAAATCGATTTTGAAAGCGAAAGAGCGGTTTTTTCGTCGGCGCCAAGCATTGTCTTGTCATGTGACCGATGTTTGTATGGGAAACGAGCAAAAGATGCAGGGAAAGTTGCGAAATCTAAACAAAACGACTGAGTTTTACAGTATTGTCGAGAGTTTCAACTCAAATAAACATCAGAAAACTATTTTCAAGAATTGAAAGTTCGTCTTCTTCGGTTTTTTACACGTTTCAACAATTTCTACCGTAGCATCCAAAAAAGCCCTCTCAGTGGTTGCTGGCGCTTTTGCTGATGCACCGGAAACGCGCCTTCCGAATTTGTCATCGTTCGAATCACAATTCTTCCATTCTTCATCGTTTCTACTGTTTTTCCACAAACATCTCCGTTTTTTTTCCAGCAGAATGCCAGTTATCAACGTCAAGTGGCAAAAAGAGAAATATGTTGTCGAAGTCGACACGGCCGTGCCGCCAAACGTCTTCAAAACTCAGCTTTTCACCCTCACGCAGGTGCTTCCCGAGCGGCAGAAGGTTGTGGTGATGGGGCGAACGCTCGGCGACGACTCCTGGGACGGCATTAACGTCAAAGAAAACATGACTGTAATGATGATGGGATCGTAAGTTTTTTGCAAGTTTTTCACAATTTTTGACTTGCGAAATTTTTCAGAACCGGTGATATTCCAAAGGCGCCAAGCCTTTCGGAAGCCAATAAGGCCCAAAAAGAGGATCAGGCCGAGGAAATCAACTCTCTTTACCCACGTGGACTTGCCAATTTGGGAAACACTTGCTATTTCAACTCGTGCGTCCAAGTGCTCAAGGAGCTCAACGAGCTGGTGCTGACATCGGCTGACGAGCAGAAAATTCGTGAACACAACGACCAGCTCTCATTGAGCATCAGCAAGCTTCTCAGCGATCTTCGCGACAAGGATAGCGCTATGAAGAGCAAGGGAGAACCCGTGAAGCCTTTCGCCTCGATAATGTGTCTCTCGAATGCGTTCCCGCAGTTCGAAAAGTTCAAGCAACAGGATGCGAACGAGTGCTTTGTGGCTCTTCTGAACAATCTGATGAGAATCTACGGAATGGCCGGGATCCCAGTGGATAAGCTGTTCAAGATCCAGACGGAGACGACGGCCAAGTGTCTGGAGTCAGACGAGAGCGAGAAAAAGACGGCCACTCACAACCAGCTTACCTGCTATATTAATCAGGAAGTTCGCTTTCTCCAGACCGGAATCAAGGCAGGTTTCGAAGAGGAAATGACAAGAAACAGTACGAAGTTGGGACGGGACGCCAAATGGCAGAACCATACGGAGATCACCCGCCTCCCGAAGTACCTTACCTGCAACATTAATCGATTCTTCTTCAAAGAGTCTTCTAAGACCAATGCCAAGATTTTGAAGTCAGTCCAGTTCCCGATGTCGCTGGACACCTACGATTTGTGCGGGCAAGAGTTGAAGGACAAATTGACGGTGCGTCGTGCCGACATCAAGGCCGAAGAGGACGCGAAGCTAGAAAGAGAGCTGCGGAAGAAGGTGCTGGAGAAAGAGCAGGCCGAGAAGATCTTCGATGACGGAGTGGCTCTGCCAACGGAGTTCGAAGAAGATCCGGGGTCAAACAACTCAGGATTCTATGAGCTGAAGGTATAAACGCAAAACATGTGTTTTCGAACCATCACTCGTTTCCAGGGAATCATCACCCACAAGGGACGTTCCTCTGTCGACGGTCACTACGTCGCGTGGATCCGCTCTTCGGAAGACGGCAAATGGCGACTATTCGACGACGAGCACGTGACTGTCGTCGACGACGACGCGATTCTGAAGACGTCCGGAGGAGGTGATTGGCACAGCGCCTACGTGCTCGTCTACGAGGCTCGTGTCATCAAGAAGTACCCGGAGCTGCCGCCGGCGCCTGTTCCGTCCGAGAAAGCCACTGCCGAGGAGGCGATGGAAGTGAACAACTGATTCGCTCTCGATTATTCATGCACAGGTTCTCCGACTAACCGATGAAAAGGAAAGTTAAATTATTTGTCTTCTTGACTGTACCAAGATTGCACCCCTTTTTTCCCCCCACACCTCTTATTTTATTTCTCTCCCCACTTGTGTCTGTATGATGAATAAGATGTGAGTTGATAAGTGCGTGATGCCAAAAGACCACGAACATCTTTTAACGATGTCGTACTAAAAATGAATGTGTCGGCCGAGTATTTCAGGGTGTGGTTTCGAATTTCCCTTTTTGTTTATCCAGGTCGTCCCGAAAAATGCTGACAAAATGCGGGGAAAAAATGAGAACAACTTGCACTTGATGCGGGTGTTCTTTAGTCTACAAATCAGCCACAAGATAGAAAAACACGGGAGGACAGCCTTGTTTTTTTTTTGTGGAATTTGAGATTTGTCATCATTTTGGCAATCGGTTGAAAAGGAACCCCCGGAAATAGAATATGTTTTTCCCGATTGGAAACGCGCTCCACCGCGAAACAATTGTCATTAGAGCGCACTTCCCTCATCATCTCGTCAATCATTTTTCGCGCTCTTTTGTTGGTTTCTGCCCGCGTAATTTGCCACCCAAAACAATCCCATAAATCACTTTCTCTGCGTCTCCAGTGTGTGTCGGATTCGTACTTGGCAACCGAGTTTTTCAATGTTTTTCGTTCGTTTTTTCGCTGCACGCCGCTGATACGGAGTGGCTCGTAAATCGACACCGAACGTGCGGTAGAGCGCGTTTCCTGCGTTTCCTGGCCCACTAGGAAACACAAGTTGAGCTGCTCAAATAAATGAGTAACTCGGTTTTTCGAATCGCCTGTCTAAACACGGAAATTGAAGTAAACTATAAACAGTTTGCCCCCCCATTTGTTCGCGCAAACAGCGAAATTCAAAAGCAAGGAATTTGAAAATATTGACCGACTTTTTGATCCTTTTCGAGTGACGTGGCATAAAGGGGAGAGAAGTCAAGTGGCAAAAGTGAGCAAACCGAATGCGATGCTCGAGTTTAGTTTGCTCTTTTTCTTCCTCCATCCCTCTCTCTCTCTTTGATTTCGAACCTTCGAGTCCGGAAATTGAAAAATCAGACGGATTCGCGTGGGAAACGCGACGACTTCTTCCGTCAGCCGCTCGCCGAATCATCATCTCAAAACTATACTTTTCCCCCCTTTTCAAAAAAAGGCGTGAGTCACGTTTCATCAAGGACTGTTTTGTGTCTCCGGATGAGTCACGACTTCTTAACCTTGAAAAGAGAGAGAAAGATTCTGATTTCTCTTCTGGCTTCTCGCTGAAAAGCGCCGTCTTCGACGACTTTTCGTGTGCCCTTCTACTTTTTCTCGCTCGCCGATTTGAATTCTTTTACGGCGAATTGTAGTTTCTCAAATTTTGCAGTCGTTGAAATTTTGGAATTCTCGTGAAACGTGGAGCCGAACTCGTGGGAAAATATCACGATTTCCGAGCTCAGACTCTGGTTTCGTGTACTTTTTCTTCCGTTCTCGTAGGGAAGTTTTCCGATGAAAAGTGCTATTCTGTTTCTAAGAATAGCTGAAAGATCTGAAGAATCAGTTGGCTTCTCATCAACAGAACCAACTCTGGTTCTCGTTTCTCCTCAATCCAAATGTTCTGAAGAGTCCCCCCCCCCCCCCCCCCCCCCCGATCCTCTTCCATCTCGGAAACCGTTCGTTCCGTGCCAGTGTCGGACGACATCTCGCCGCCGACTCGTTAGTGTATCATCCGTTCCACTTTCTCCCGCTGACATTTCGAACTTTCTCCCTTCACTTGTCACTTCCTATCCTCATTGTCATCAGCAGTTTTTTCCGCGCGCGCGCAGACGGAAAACCGAGAGGGCGGGTAAACATTGAGAATGGCAAGTCGGCGACTTTTTGGTTTCGATGGTTGCCGAGAGAAGTAAGATCACGTCCATTGTACAGTAGTTTGTGGCGGCACAGAATGACAATGACGAGGAGAAGGAGCAGTGAGTCACGGAATGAGCACAGTACCTCCGCCTGGGGGGTCAAACAGACTACGAGTGCCGCTTTGTACCTGACTTCAGAGAAACACAGTTTTGCAGTGCTCTCTCGGTAGATCAAATAGTGACGGCAGTTCCATACCCAAATAAAAGAGGAAAGGCGGTTCTGCTGACGTGGGTAGATCAGTTGCAATGCGCTTTATTGGGTAGATCAAAAAGTTAATCTTCGTCCGTCGAGTGATGTGGTTGCGAAGCTTGCGCGTTCACAGTCGGTCAAGTTTTTCCGCTTGTATTCTGTGTTTTTCTGAAATCTGGGTCTCGAAACGAACTCGGTCTACACCTGTATCAACAAATTCGTCGGTTTATAAGAGCAGCTGAACAGCAAACAAGCCACCGATTCTCATTAACATCGAACCGATGGTCTTTTTCGTTTCGAGACCCAAAAGATACAAGAGTTGGTTTTCCGTCTATCTAGCTGACATGTTTTCGTTTCGAGACCCGCAACCTTCTCTTTGTTAGCAATGCTAGTCATCGTTATCACGAAACCGAGAGAAATATTCATAAATCGCGTCGAAGGTGTGACTTCTCTCTCACTTCCGAAACCCCTCCTCCTCCTCTACAATACCAAACAGCAGACGCTTCTCTCTTTTTCCCTCAAAAATGCCCTCTCGACCGGTTTCCGGTTCTCCATTACGTCTTCATTCGTCGCTGCCAACGTCTTCTTCTTCTTCTCCCTCTTCATTCTCTCGTTTTCACCGCATCACAGAGAGACACAAGTTCAGTTTGTTTCTTTCGTTTTTGCTTCTTCGAGGTCCGAATGGCAGAAGCCACGCGCGCGCGCCGCGAGGGCAGATCAAATCCAGTTTGACGTGCCTGCCCCCGCGCGCGCGTCGCCGCAGCCAGCAGTTGTAAATATATCTAGTTAATTGCGGGGCCAAACGACAATTATCATAAGAGAAAAAGAGGCCTGAAAACAATCTCTCGAGATGCTTACATTGCCTCTTTTCCATACTGTGTTGTTATTTCTCAGCGGAGCGCAGTTGCATCCCGTCTCGAACCTGTTTCTGACCGATTGCACTTTCAAATCAAGCACTCACTTTTGAAAAGTAAAGTGTTGATAGTATGATGAGTGTAATAATAATTAGCCGCTGTTTTGCTGCCAAAAAACTACTAATTCGCTGTCTCTGTCTCCAAACCGAACATCACCTTCTGCTGACCAGAACCGCCGCCGAATTGTGTAACGCAATTCAGGCATTTTCCACTCAAGACGTGCCAATTAAGCGTCCCGCCGTCTTCCCTCTCAAATTGACCAATTTCATCGAAGAAATGCCACTTCTCCGTTGAAAGTTATTGCGTTCGGTCGGGTAAGGTGTTCTCGATGGAGCGCACTTCCCATCTCGGCTCTTTTGTTTCCTGCTTCTTGTTTTCGCTTTCCGCACCCTTTCCTGCTGCCGATTGCCATCTTTTTTTACTGTCAAAATAATGCGGAAAAGAGTGGAGATAAGGTTTCTTTATACTTTGAGAACCGGCCTGAAAATGAAATGATCAGTTTCGATTCTTCCGACTGACAAAATGTCGAGTTTCGCTCGTAATTTCGACGCGCTCAGGTGCTCTCTCATCTCTGGAAACTCAAAGTTGGAAACTGATGTGAAGAGAGACCGATGTTCACTCGACTGCTCCCGCGGTTTCCTGCCCTTCTCCCATTTATCATCATTCCGCCTAACACACCCTTCTAGGCTCCGCCCCCTCGTGGTTCCCCTTCTTCCTCGTTTCTTTTCAGTACTCTCTCCTCTATTTCAGGCGAAGCCAACCAAGCACTGGGCACCTAGGAGGATGTCTCGGACATTCGTGCTGCTCCTCCTTTTCGCTATATCACAGGTGAGTGTTTCTGTTTCAGACCCGCCTGAAGTGACTTGTTTTCAGCCTGGCGCCTCCCAGTTCGACGCCTCGCAGTGCCGAGTCTCGAAAGGATGCCACATTCCGGAGCCGTCGCAAGCGAACGGAATGGGCGTTTCATGGAATCTTCTGGACGACGAGACTCTCGAGTTGGAGTTGTTCGTGAACGCCGACCAGGAGACCGGACGATACGTGGCCGTCGGATTCTCAGATGACGAGCACATGGTAAGAGAGCTCCGTCGTGTTCGTCAGAAAACTCGTGCCTTCAGGGAAACGAGCCAGTCATCGAGTGCTCCTCGATCGGAAAAGATCCAGTCAGCATGAAGTTCTCGTTCGACAAAGTGAACAAAAAAGCCAACGAACGGATCGACGGGGTGAGAAGCCGTTTGTTTTTCTTCGAGCTTGATTCCCAACCCCTGCTCAGGACTTCTCTGCTCACTTCACTGACGTCATCACTTCGTTCCGCAACGGCGTCCTCTACTGCAAGGGAAAAGTGAGAGTGTCGGGCTCTCCGACGTCTCCGAACGTCTTCAAATTCAATCCCGACGCTGAGTACTATCTCCTTCTGGCGAACGGAAAAACGACGCCGAAGGGCCTCGGCTACCACGCCACACAGTCGTCGGTCTCTCGGAAAGTTCGTCTGGCTGACGTGAGTTTTCGCCCGAACAAGTGTAATCTTTTGTCAATGAACTAACGGCAGAGTGTCGCTTATCAGTGAAAGATTAGACGACACTTTCTCCTGGGTCTCGCTTTTTGATGACTTTAAGCGGGCGTTGCGTCAGAAATGCTCCGAAACAAAGAGGGTGACGAGTTTAGGTGTCGCCCGGTTTCGACAAGGGAGAGTGCGGATCGACGAAAGGATGCACCCTTCCCGGCCCCGATTCTTGTTATTCCGTCGACGGAAACATCGGAGCATCGTACCGCAAAATCAACGAAACGCATTTGGAGTTTGAAATTTTCGGACCGGCCAATACGACGGTCAATGAGAATGTCTACGCGGCGCTTGGGTTCTCGGACGATGAGAAAATGGTGAGGGACTAGGAAACGATAATGTCCGAAGTGCAGAAATCTCGGCCATTCCCTAGTTTTCTTCCCACCTTCCGATTCTTTTTGCAGAATGATATCAGTGTGATCGAGTGCTCGAAGCTTCCTTCCGAATCTACACCTTCCATGAAGTTCAGCTATAACGAGGGTTTCAATAACGTCAGAATCGACGGTGAACCGGCGATTCGTGGCAGCCTGATCCAACAATCCGAGGCTCGCATCGCTGACGGATCCATTTACTGCAAAGGAGTCGTGAATGTGGCCGGAGACCCGAACAACTCGGAGATCTTCAAATGGAACTCCACTCGAGGGTACCATCTGATGTTCGCCGTCGGTTTCACCGATCCGGCTGGTCTGACCGTCCACTGGGGCTCCTGTGTGTCGATCCTCACCTTCCTGGATCAAGTGAACAACAACGGGTTCAGTGACACCACGTGTGGAGACTCGAAGGGATGCTTCGCTCCCACCGACTGCACCGACGGATGCGACGGAATCCGAGCGTCGTGGAAGGTGCTAGCAGAGGACCAGATCCACGTGGAACTGGCCGGACCCGCTGAGACCCTCAACCGATATATTGCGATGGGATTCTCGACGAACGGCCGAATGGGAAACGCTTCAGTCATCGAGTGCTCCTCGTTCAACAACGAGCCCTACTCAATGTCATTCTCGTACAATCAAGTCGGCGAGCACTACTCGAACCTCCGTCCTTCCTCCGACATCTCCTCTCTTTTCACGAACCAGACCGTCCAATATGTGGACGGTATGCTCTACTGCAGCGCTGACGTCCGAGTGGCGGGAGATTCGAACGATCTGACAGTGTTCAAATATGATCCCGCCGTCAAGTACAACGTGATTCTGGCGCACGGAGAGACGCGAACTAACGGAACCGTTCGGAACCTCGGCTACCATAGAACGAAGCGGAGTGTGGCTCCGTCACAGCTGCTCGACGACTACAGCACTCCGACGGCTGCCCCGCCACCGAGTGGATCTGTGAGTTATACGAAGATCCGGCGATTCTCTATCAGAGGGGTTTGGGTTGTCATCAGCTATATCACCATCAACTAGAAACTCTCTTAGATTGTCCGTCGGCTCAAAAGGCAGTCTGCTCCTTCTTCTCAAGTTTGTTTTTTTTTTTTGCTCGATCAGAGCGAGAGTGTTGTATTCCACTTCTCTCTTCTTTACACGTCAAACAACGAGCTTGCTGCATGACTTCTCTCAAAGTTTCCCACTGCTACTCCTGTCTTTCTCTCCTCCATTCTTTCCGTTTCCCTTCTATTTCCCAGAAACTTCTTCGTTTCCAGGGAACGTTCGACTCTTCGACCTGTGGTCACTCGAAAGCCTGCTACCAGCCCAACGCTAATGATGTTGTCTCTTACCGGTGAGTCCTTGTTACACCCACCCCACCATTGAAAACTAGTTTGATTCTTTCAGTGTCATCAGCGACTCGTCAATCGAATTCGAGATCTCATCGACGCACGCTTCGGCATCTGGAGTTTACACGGCACTCGGATTCTCGTCGAACGGACAAATGGGTCCGGCGAGCGTGATCGAGTGCTCTTCCCTCGGAACCGAGCCGCTTTCGATGAAGTTCTCTTCCAACGAAGTCAGAACGAACGATCGGATCTCGGGAGAGGCGGCGATCCGAGCCCAATACATCACTGACACAGAGACTTCGTACACGGACGGAAAGATTTACTGCAAAGGAACAGTGAAGGCGGACGGAAATGCGAATGCACAGGTGAGAAACAAACGAGCAGACTGTCCACTGTCTCCCTCTCTCAGATCTTCAAATATAACCCATCGGATCAGTACTACCTGCTCGTCGCCAAGGGATCCGCCTCTTCCGGAGGTCTTCAATATCATGGGCCAACCGATCGATTCGTGTCCTCGCAACGTCTTCTCTCCGATTTGAACGCCGGAAACGGATCCGGATCGAAAGTGACACTCGTCATCCTTCATGCCATCTTCATGACTGTCGCTTGGATGACGATGGTCCCGATCGCCGTCATCTTCGCCCGAATCCTTCGATCATCGTGGCCGACCGTCAAGCCGGGAGGTCTTCTCATCTGGTTCCACGTAAGCGATCCACTTTCATCCAAACAGTTTCACTATCATCGTTTTCAGATTCATCGCGGCGCAAATCTCATCGGAATCGCCCTCATGATCGCCGGTTTCGTGCTGATTCTTGTGCACAAAGACTGGAAGTTCGTGAACAGTGGCTGGGGCGGGAAGCACGCGATCATCGGAATCGTCTCGTTGTGTCTCGCATGGCTGCAGCCCTTCATCAGTACTCTCCGATGCTCGCCGAACGATCCGAGGCGTCCGATCTTCAATTACATTCACAGAGGAATCGGAGTGGTGGCGATGATTCTCGCCAGTGAGTGCGCTGCCTGCTGGGTCCCTACTTTCCCTTGTTTCCAGCCACGGCTGTCTGCATCGCCGGCTACCACTTCACTCCTCAGCGGAACGTCGTGCAGCTCGTTCTCGCCCTGATTCCGATCGCCGTCATCTTCGCACTCTCCTTCTTCTTCGTCGTTTTCAATCGACTCGTCGACGTCGACACAAAGTCATTCGGAAAGGTAACTGAACCCGAAAAGCACTCGCACCAAGTCGTCGTTCTGTTTTCCCTCTCCTCTTTGTCGCTTCCACTTTCGTCCGTCCTGCCAATCAGCTCCGTTTTTAGAATGGGAATACGGTGAGAACGGAAGACATTCCGATGCGTCCGACGTCGAAAACGGAGACCGGAACGACGTGGGCGATCCGATCGCCGACCTCTATTTCCACGGAACAGACGATCAGCTCCGCGAGCAATCGGGAGGTTCCTCCCGAAAAGAAGAGACTCTGGGTACGTTCCTGTGCACTTTTCCCCCTTGTGTCCCTCTTTCTCTCGTCTGACTCCTCGTCTCTCGCATTCCTTCGTCTTCCAGGTCAATCGATTCCGCGAGTTCGTCGTCTACGGAGCCGTCCTCGTCTTCGTCGCCATCGGAACGATCCTCTCCGTCTTCTTCGCTCTCGGTCTCTCTTCTTAGTTATCTCTTTTCCCTTTCACTACTAGTTTTATTGAATTTCTCGTCTCGAATTCTTGTCAAATCTTCCCTTCATTACCGGTGATTTTCCATTCAAAACATTGACTCTTCTCCAAAAGTCCCAAGATTTACAGTGTGACCCATTGAATTGATTTC